>WOXC01000419.1:0-600000 GCA_011680675.1 Gymnobelideus leadbeateri | reverse complement strand
CTCTGACCCCTTCCTGTTCAGCTCCTGTCCAGGAGCTCCACTCCATTCCATGCTGCCTGTTTTCCTCTAAATCTCCTGAAATGATTAGAGGATACTAGCAGGCCCCCAGTTAGCTATCTCTTTCCTTTCCTACATGACTGGCTCACCTCTTTTCCTTGACATCATTCTCTCTGATTACATCTTTACTGTCTGATTCTTTACTGACAATATTCCATATCTTCCTTACTCTCTCCCCATATTACTCCATTGACCTTTGCATGACCACATAATTTCTAATTTGTTTGAACATAAATTGTTGTTAAGTTGTTTCAGTCATGTCCAACTCTTCATGACCCCATTTGGAGTTTTCTTGGCAAAGGCACTAGAGTGGTTTGCCATTTCCTTCTCCAGCTCACTTTTACAGATGAGAAAACTGAGGCAAACAGGGTTAAGTGACTTGCCCAGGGTCATACAGCTACTAAGTATCTGAGGCTGTCTTCCTGACTTCAAGCCTGGCACTCTATTCACTGTGCAATCTAGCAAGCTATGTGTACTCAGGGATTCAGTCTTTGATCACATCAGAAATTGACCTTGGAGTTGCTTGACTGCTGGTAACATTACAACATTGGTATGGGAGCATAAATCAGAGAACCCTTGGGGAAGACCAATCCACTGAGTTCACCTTGTAGTTTTTTAGGCTCAGATTTCAGGCCCTAATTTGCCTTACATTTCTGCATAGTAGAAAAGCTATGTTTAAGTCAATCAGCTCACCAAAACATTTCCCCTTTCAAGTTTCTAGAGATAGTGATGGTGATGGTGAAGGTGATGGTGAAGGTGATGGTGATGGTGATGCTGTACCTGATGCTGATGGTTTTCCATCTGTGTCTTCTTTTTTAGCTGCCCCTCCTCGATTGAAAGAGATGAGGAGCCAGGAGTCAGCTGCTGGCTCAAAGCTGGTGCTTCGGTGTGAGACCAGCTCAGAGTACTCCTCTCTCAAGTTCAAGTGGTTCAAAAATGGGAGTGAATTAAGTCGGAAAAACAAACCACAAAATGTCAAGATACAAAAAAAGCCCGGGTGAGTATGTAGTATGCATCATGAGAAGATGTGCTCAGGAAGAGGAGGAAGGCACTAAGCCCCTGCATAAAATGGCTTTAGTCAAGGCATAGTGGTTAGAGCCCAGGACTTAGAGAAAGGAAGTCCTGAGCTCACTCCCTACTCACTAGCCCTAGGATGAGTGCCCAGTAGCATTGCCACTTGGGCCTCTGTTTTCTCATCAGTAAAGCAAGGTAGCCAACCCTTTCACTGTCAATCTATGATTTTAATAATATACATACATGCCCCTACATGTATATATTCTTTGCATAAATTATTGTGTCACAAAACACAGAATATAAGACAAGAGCTCTTTCCTTATCTTGTCACTGAAGCTCATCCTCATTCATAGTAAATGCTATACTTGGACAGCTGGTGGTACAGTAGGTAGAGTGCTGGGTCTGGGGGTAGGAAGACCTGAATTCTAAAGCAGCCTCAAGCTCTTACTAGCTGTGTGACCCTGGGCAATTCTCCCTCAATTTCATCACCTGTGAAATGGAGATAACCAAAGCACCTGCCTCCCCAGCTTGTTGTGAGAATAATAGTAGATCACATTTGTCAAAAATTCTATAAACTTTGAAGCACTATGTATAAATGCTAACTATTATCAGGATTATTCTGCTCAGTGAGAAAACGCAGGAAGAATTTCTTCTGTTGATCCCTACAACTCAAACCTTTAAAAAAAAAAAGAAAAGAAAAATGATTAGAAGGGGTTTTTAGTGGTGTCTGGTAGGCTTCTTTTTGAGCTATCCAGTGATTAGGAGCATTGAAGATGAAAGTTAGCTCACCTCAAATGTGGGGGGAAATTCATTCTGGGGAAGAACTGCATGCATGCTGAGCTCCTGGTGACTGGGTGGGTATCATCAACCCTTTGGGCTTCATTGGTGAGGATGCCACCTGGTATAGTGAGCCTAGTATTAGGATCTGCCTCTGCCAAGACCTTTAACCTCTCTCATCCTTAGTTTGCTCATCTGTAAAATGGGAAAGTTGTATTGGGCCTCTAATGAGGTCATGTATGTCAAAGACTATGCTAACATTAAAGTGCTCTAGAGATGTGAGGTGTTATGATATAATAATAATAGTAATAATATCTGACTATTTTTGGAATACTGAAAGTTTATTTCATTGCATGGAATGCCTTAATGTTATTCTCTATTTCTAACCATAAGACTTTTAAGGAGAGATAAATATTTCTTTAATGGCCCCATGATTGGAATAACTTCACCCTATGAAACAAATATTCCTGGTATTTTATGGGGGGGGTTTGGAGTTGGAAGAATCCCAGCTTTATCTTCTGTGTGACCTTGTGTAGTCACTTGCCTTTAGTTTCTGCATCTGTCAAATGATGGGGCCTGACTAGATCATTTTCAAGTCACTTTTAGCTCTAAGAATCTCTCCTCCTTCTGATTGCATTTAGCGCTGTTCTTTTTCATTGTGTGAGAAGTTAAGGAATAACTTGAGATCTCAATGTTATTGGCAAGTAGTCTTTGAGGAAGGGAGGGAAGGAGGGAGAGAGAGATGGAGAGAGACAGAGAAAGAGAGACAGAAAGAGAAGCAATGAGAGGAAGAGATGAAAGGAAAGAAGAGGAGGAAGGGATGGACAGGGAGGGATCCCATGTGTTCCAGATAACAAGAAGTAGGCTACCAGATGAGTTCTCTGTGCAATCCGTCATGCTTCTGTGCTCTTTGGTCCCCAGGAAATCTGAACTTCGAATCAGTAAAGCTACGCTGGCCGACTCTGGGGAGTACATGTGCAAAGTGATCAGCAAGCTAGGCAATGACAGTGCCTACGCCAACATCACCATCGTGGGGTCAAATGGTAAGCCATGGAGGTGGGGTTTTCTCTCTCTCCTCTGAGTGCAGCAGAGCTATGCAGAGAAGCTTTTCACATCCAGTGACTGGCAGGGCATTGATTGACATAGCTGTGCTCCTGTTCCTTGAGAAACCTGAGACAACAGAGAGCCTACAGTGGAGTGCACACGTGTGTGCACACAGGTGTTTTTGTGTGTGTGTTCATGTGTGTGTGCATGTGTGTTTGTGTATGCACATGTGTGCACACATGGACTTTCCATTATAGTAAGGTTGGACTGAATGGTTCCCATTTTTCTGAAATGTGCCACAGGTAAAACATGTAGACATGGTTTGCACAGCTTTATGAATAACTGCTTTACATTTCCTTCATTTATTTTATTTAAAAAAATTAACAAGTATTTCTTCTCTCCTTCCCATCCACTGACTCCCAATTGAAAAAAGAAGAAAAACAAAAGCTTTGCTTCAAAGACAACTGTATTAATTGACAACTGTATTAATTCCCTACTAGAGGTGTAGGACTGTGCTAGAAGCTGAGGATAGGAAGACAAAACTAAAACAGTTCCTACCTTCAAGGAGCTTACCTTTTGCCAGAGGGAGAGTCCATTGACCATATGGCTATGGGATGGATCCCATGGGAACAGCTGGGCAGGCCAAATACAGCAGCTGTTTGATTTTTATGTGTCTCTTTCTGTTGAGGTAATATTATAATACAAGAGAAGCCCAGAGTTACAGAATTTAAGATTTTAATGGGATCTCAATGATCATCTTGTCAAACTCTTAGCTGAAAAAATCTCCACTCTAATAAAGCCAAGTCCCTGATTAAAGATCTCTAAGGAAAGGGAACTGAACACTGAGTGTTCCCATTCCTCTTTGGGACGTCTATAATGGTCAAGGCATTTTCCCTGACTTCTAGTGGAAGCTTGCCTCCTTACAGTTCCCAGCCATTGTTCCTGACCCTGTCCTCTGAAGAGGCCATGTTCAACTGTGGAAGCCATGGCAAGTTTCAAGGACACCACAAGAAGCAGAATAAGTATAGTACTTTTCCACTTGGTAATCCTTCAAATACTTGAATCCAGCTGTCTTACTCACTCGGAGTCTTCTCTATACTAAGCACCCTCCATTCCTTCAACTGCTACATATTGACATAGCTTCAAGCCCCTTCATTATTCATATTGCTCTGCTTCAATCAATTGCCTGCTTGTAAGTGTCACTCTCAACTGGTCCACCAAATGTAGCCCAGTGAGAGCAGACTAGAGGGATGATAAGCTCTTTATTCCAGGAAACTTTACTTCTCTTAGGTCAATTTAAGATTACATGGCATTCTTTTAATCTGCCTTATCATGCTGCAGACTCTTATAGAGCTTGCAGTCCATTAAAACCCCCAGATCTTTTTTTCAGACAATCTACTATCTAACAATGTCCTTCCTTCTTATCCTTGTAAAGTTGAATTCTTGGACCTGCATAATACTTTGCATTTATCTCCACCAAATCTCATTCTCTTATATTCAGCCAAATACTCTAGACTGTTGAAATGGGTTCAATCCTGACTGTCATCCTCTGTGTTAGCTATCCCTCCTAATGGTGTGCCATCTGCAAATTTGCTGAGCATATTTTCCTTGTCATTATCCAAGGCATTGATAAACAATGTTAAACAGCACAGAATCAATCATAGATTCCCTTGAGCACTATCCTGGAGACCTCCTGCCAGACTGATATTGAACCTTTAATGACTCCTTTTTGAGACTGGCCATTTAAATAGTCCATAGTTTCTCTAGTTCCATTACTATCTATCCTGTATTGTTTCATCATGTCGATAAAAATAGAATGAGATGCTTTCTCAAAACTATTCCCAAATTCTAGGTAAACTAGATTTAAAAACATTTACCAAATAAATTTAAAAACATATTCCCAAATTCTAGGTAAACTAGATTTAAAAACATTTCCCTAATCTACCAGGTTAGTAGCCCTATACTAAAAGAAAATAAGGTTAGTCTGGCATGACCCATTCTCACTGAAGCTATGTTAGCTCTTTGTAGGCAAATTTCTAAATATTTACCAACCACACATTTAAAGATCAATTATAAAACTTTCCAAGGAATCCAAGCCAATGACCTAGAGGTTCCAGACCTTTCTTTTCTTCCCTTTCTTTTTTTTAAAGGAGTGTGTGCAAGAGAGGGGTATGCAGGGTGGAGGGGAAGTGGGAAAGAACAGATTCCCTTCTCCCTCTTTTGGGGCCTCCCCTTTTTGTCTATGATCTTTCAGTTTGAACTGATGGGCTCAAAGTTCATATTTTCCGATTCTTTGAGCACACAAGGATATAGTTCCTCTGGGCCAGATGGATTGAATTCATTATTGAAAGCTCAGGGTTCTCTTATTACCTCCTTACTACTATAGGGTAGTGACTCCTCGTTGGTATTCATTCACATCTTGGACAAAGGTAATTTGCTCTAGCAGAAAAATAGAACCCAAATGAGGTCTGAGCAGCCTTCCCTTTTCCTTGTTTTCAGTTATTGTCTTAGTCAACCACACAGAGGTTTTATACTTTTTTTGATTCATCTTTCTCCCTCAGTATAGATTTTACAACAGCAACAACTCAATTTTGGGTTACCTTAGCTTCCCTTTCCTGCCACACCTCATTCTGAGATTTTGGTAAACCTGACATTGTTTTTATTTTTTAATTCTAAATTATAATTTTAAAAAATCCTGAAATTTTTATAGGACTGACTGATGTGCTTATATTATCTATCACTAAACAAACTTGCTTAAATTTCTTTTAAAAATTTAAATTGGCTAAACCAACATCAATTTCTTTAGAAAATTCTTATTTTCTCTCTTCATTGGAATTGCTTCCCTTTTTGTCTTCAGAATCTTGAAGGTTCTACTCCTTCCACACCTGACTTCTTTTGAATTTTAGTTCATGATGTTTTCCATATCCTTCCTCTGGAGAGTGTTGAGATGCCATCATTTCAAATCTCTGGTACACATCAAACTATGCCTGATTTTCTTCTTTACTGCAAGTTCAGGAGGAAATGATTTCTCTGCTTTTTGTTGATGTAATTATCATGAATACAAGTCAACTTGCTGTTGACTAGCCTTCCTTTTTCAACCTTCTGGATTCACAGCCTAGGTGTTGTCCTTGACTTCTGGTTCTTCTTCGTGCCTCTCTCCTGGCAGACATATCATCAGTTGCCAAGTCTTGTCAATTCTTCATCTACAATATCTCACCATGCCTCTCATGGTTTCCAGTCACATGGCCTCAGCCCTATCTCATGCTCTCACTGCCTTTCACCTGGGCTCTTAGTAGCTTCCCACATTGTGTCTTTTTGTCAGATCTCTCCTTGATCCAGTCTATCCTCCATACAGTTGCCAAGTTAAGGGGCCTAGAGAAGAGATCTGACTACATTTATTCCCTGCTCATACTACCCCAGGAGTTCCCTCTCACTACTTGGATAACATAAAATTCCTCTCTAGCTGACCTTTCCAGACTTTATTTCATAGTGGTCAGTTTCATGAAGTCCCAACTATAGCCACACCATCCTAATTGCTTCCCATATTTCTATTTCATTTCCCCTCTTCATGCCTTTGCACAGATAGTACACCATGTCTGGAATGTATTCCCTACTCACTTGTGCATTTTAGATTTCTAATCTTCCTCCAGTGCTCAACCCAAGGGCCCCTCTTACATGAGTTCTATCCTTTTCCTCTTCCTCCAATCACTAGGGTGCCCTGGACTTCCCTTCTTTGTATTAGGTGTGTCTATTTGTGTGTGTATCTGTGTGTGCACATTTGCGGTTGCATACGTGTATATATCCCATTTCTCCTGATAGAGTGTAAGCTCCCAGAGGACAGAGATTTTTTAAAATCTATCTTTTTATCCCCAGAATTCATCGTGGTACTTGCCATTTAGTAGGCATTTAATAATTACTAGTGAATGATTGATTTATTCTATCATCCCTGGGAATTCAATTTGCATAAGATCGAATTAATCTCTGTATCAGAGCTATGGATTCAGTTTATCTTGATATCGGGATGAGCTTCCCAATACCGACTGAATTGGGAATGTAATTATAACTGCTGTGGTTTGGGTGTGTCGGTCATGGGTCTTCCATTAATCATGGAAAACAAATGATCTTCTGTTCTACAGGGGGCATGCCCAGAGAGACAGAGAAACAAGACTGTAATGAGAAGAGTTGAAGTCCTTCCAGATCCTTCTCCCTCACATATTTACAGGCTTGTTTGTTGATAGGTTTTCTAAAACCCCTTGGCTGCATAGCTGTGTCTTCGTTCTGAAGCCAGAGGTGGATTTCAGAGGCTCAGGTGGCTAAGAGCTGTGAGGTGCAACATCCTGTGCCCCTTTTGAAAAAAGTCACCCTAATTGGTTTCAGAGAAACCTGGGATGATTTGTATGAATTGGTAGCACAAAATGAACAGAACCTGGAGAATAACGCGTACAATAACAAGGCTCTATAAAATTTGAACGATGTTGAAGCATGCATCTCCCAACTACATTTCCTGAGGACGGGGGATGAACTCTGCTCTCCACCTTGTGCAGAGAGGTGATAGACTCAAAGTGTGGAATGAGACAGATACTTTTGGATGTGGCCAAAGTGGCAATTGTCTCTGTATCCACTGGGAGTGGGGAAGAAGTGAGGTGGAAGGGAGAGATGATGATAGGGGTCCTGAAAATAATAAAAAAGGAAGAAAGTGGAATCCTCAGGCATATAAAAATTACACAGAGGAGAAGAGTGGGAAACTGAGACAAGCAGTATGGCTTTGAAAATAACAAGTGGAATTGATTACCTGCTTAAAGGAAAAGGCAAGCTGTATGTAACAGAGCTTTGGGGCTTTATGTTCAATTGACTTTCTGTGGTTGACTTTGTGGAAATGCACATTGGATTTGGTGCTTGTTAATTTTTAAGAAAGGGGGCTATTAATTTTTTTAAAAAGACAACAAGTTTTTGCCCCCAGAATGATGGCATCCTTTGTTTTCAGAAACTACAGAGAGCTCCAATCACTCTTGTACATTTTAAAAATAATTTTAGAGACTTGGGTGTACATACATCATGTAAAACTTGTTTTAGTGTATAATACTCATGATAGAATCTTCAGAAATAAGCTGCTTGCCTGTGATCATTAGAACTTTCATAATTGCATAAAGGGTTTGTGCCTAAACTGGAGCATTTTTCCAGAATCCAGCCTGATTTGTAAAATATTATTGAAATGCTGCAAACAGACACAGGTCCCTTCCTTTCCTTTCCTTGGTGTTCTCAGCATAAGTCACTTGGCTGCAGGCAGATGCTGATGGTGGTTCTCATTAATTCAGCTTAATGAAAGGGCCACCCAGCACATATGAACACATTTCATTTTCCAAATTCCTCAGGGAACAGTGTGTTGCTGATAGAAAAAATCAAGAAGCCTGGGTTCATAAATACTCTCTGCTTATTCTCGTAAGTGGAACTTGGATTTAGTGATTTGCAATTTTACTTTGGCAGGATAGATGTATTTGCTAAAAGGAATGACAATTGGTATAGTATTCAAACAGACTTTCTGCTGCAGGATCTTTATTAGCAAGATGAGATTTTCTCATTAGCAAAATTGTTTTGGAACCAAGAAAATTGCAAGTCATGGCTGGTGATGATCATTTCTGAGGTTGCGTTTTCCCAAGAAGTGTTATGGACAGAATTTGCCTGGAGGCCTTGCTTTGGAACTATGAGCTTGAAATGTAATTATCCTGTCTGTGGCTAGAAATCTCATCTTTGTTACAGAGGTGATCAGGATTGGGTATGCATTTATGCTTTAGAGGAAGTAGGAAGAGCTTTTTTTGCTTAGTATCTTTGGGGTATTAAATACATCCTTCTGGTAATACTTATGAAATGTTATAGTATCCAAGGTGAGGAATCTCCTAAAGAACAATGGAGAATTGGCATGGATGGTATGCAAAGATGGCAGCACCTTGCAAAATAGGATTTGTACTGGAAAAGTCATGTGAAGGATGCTTCAAAGATATGTATTATCAAGGGTGTGGAGGTGGGGAGGAGGAACAGTTGCATACCAAGAATGAGGGAAAGGGATGGCCAACCTATGTGTTCCCCTGGTATCTTCATGATGCCAAAGGGAAAATGAGGTGGTCCACAAGTGTGTTGGCTGGACCTCCTTTGGTGATTTCAGAGAATAACTTGCTCAGGCTGGATGGGCTTGACAAGTTGGGAATTGCATTATTGGAGGGAATATATGCATTCATGGGATCATAGATCTGTTATTTAGGTCTTTTGTGGGGGCCAGTTTAAAGAAATCCTTTACTTGTAATTTTTGTGTAATCACCTCCACTTTATTCTAAAACTGTTGCTCAGAGATACAGGGTCAATAATTGCCTTAGACGAGAGATGATCAAGGTTGGAAACATCTTGTCTCTTCGTCTCACTGTTTGTGTTGAGAGCTAGGTGGTGAAATAAATGTGTCCTGGGCCTGGAGTCCAGAAGACTTGAGTTCAAATCCAGCCTGGGCAAGTCACGACCTCTGGCCACCTCGGTTTCCCCAACTGTAAAATGGGGATGATAATAGCACCTACCTCCCAAGGCTGTTGTGAGAATCAAATGAATGAAGTACTTCCTTTGTAAAGTACCTCCCACAGTGTCTGGAACATAGTAGGGTCTTAATGAGTATGTGTTACCTCCCCTAGTACTTCTGATATAGTTGCTGTATACATTCATCCATTTATTGAATGACAAAACCAACAACAGAACATTTATTGTCTACCTGAGTAGCATCCTCATGCTACATTCTCAGAGCTTACTGCATTAGCCTTAGCTCAATGTCTGTTATGTCTTGGATGGATGGACAGTGGGAGGGCCTTCTCTTCCAAAGGGACACTTGGATACTTGGCTTGAAAGCTGATTTTTATTTTTAGACGAAAGAAACCTCTGTTCTCTCTTGATGGCTGTTTATTGTCTGTGTCGAGTTTTTAAACATTCAAGAGAAGACAATTATTTGAATGTTCTTCAGAAATACCACCTTAGACAGTTCCATCTCTGAAGGTAGAAGATCTTAGTTCTTGCTACCTGAGGGAGCTCCCAACACTTTTACAACAATGAACTTCCATTCTGCTGTTCTTGTTTTTGTTGGTTGTGGCCTGGACATCTTGGTAGACCGTCTACTTTGGTGGATTCATTAAATTCTTGAGGAAAAATGTGCTGTCAACACTTAAATTGTTGGTGACCTGGACACTTGAGGGATATGTATCTATATTTAATTCTGGGCCCAAGGAACCAGCATTTTCTTGCCAAAAAGATATTTCTAGTCTCTATTATATTCACAACGATATCTTACTCAATTCTGAACTTGGGGTATTGTGAACCTAGTAGGCACATGATACCATTTTTCCTCTCAAAGTATAAGCCAGAAGGCCTATTCTAGCTCTTTTTAGCTGTTGGATGAATAGAGGAGCTGTCCTCTAAAAGACTGTAGAAAGTCTATGTGTATGTTCCTCATAACTGAGCCATCTAGCCTGCTGGATGCATCAGAATTCAGCAGGGGTAGTGGCTCTGGGATCTCAGTATCTGAATTGGAAATCCGGCTCTGCTCTTAACTAGCAGATGCAGCCTTAGCAAGTCACTTAGACCTTCTGGGCTACATTTTCCTCATAAAAAAGAGTTTGGACAGGATTATCTTTAAGTCTCCCCATCATTAATTTTTACAGTGCTGTTTATCATAATAGAAAACCTAAAGATGACATAATTTCAATGCATGTCCATGCTTAAGTTAATTACCACTGTGGGAATTTCTAGATGGTTAGAAGAAATCCATACCAGAAGCTATCCTTGGCTTGATGGTATGCTTGACTTACTTAGACCATGATTTGCAAATGAAAATCTTTGTCCTGTTAGAAAGAATCCAGCTATAAGTTGCCTTGGGCACTGATTCTTCTGATTTTGTGGATGCAGGAATATTTGTTAATGGTGTGTCTCTGCTATACCAGACACAGCTGTTTGGTCATCTGACCATGGATGCTGTAGTTTGGTCTATTTTCCTGACTACCAGGTGGTTTCTGGACCTTTAGATAAATCTATGTAACTGGAATGACAGAGATTTGGTTCTCTGTCAGATATGTCAGGATATTTGAATTTAGTATTAGTTAGACCACTAGTGTCATTGCTCCCACCAGCATCCTGGCAGAGGCAAGAAGGCAAGATCAGATTTTTTTAGTCTTGTGTGGTTCCCAAGAGTACTTTACTCAATATTGCACAGACAGACTCATGATCGCCTGAACAAAAGCTTTGATTTTACTCATCACTGGAAGCTGATGCTACAGATAAGGGAGAAAATGCTTGTGAGTCTATACTGCTAGAATCGATTTACTTTCCAATGATCCCAATTTGGAAATGGCTTTCTTCCTCACAAAGCTGTAATTCTCCCACTCTGTGATGAGAAATTCTGCTGGCAGCATTTTTGCCACTTCTCTTGGCTATTTCAATGGTGGCATTGACACATTCCTTCTCAAGGAGCAGGCCACATCTGGGCCACATGTATGCTCTCATTGAACAGATAGAAATGATTTGTTCTTCCCAGTGATCTTGACTTAACTCAGCTCATGCGTGCTGTCCAAGAAAGAAGAAACCAGCTAGATTCATGGACCCATTTGTATTTCACATCCTATGAAGCTGAAGTATAGGGTTCTCCCTTCTTGGGGGCATTTCTTTCCTTCCCCTCATATTGCTTTTATGCACCAGTCTGGCTGTGACTGGCATTTGATGGTGTGGCATAACATCTTGTTGACCTTTGTGTTTTGCAGAGACTGTAACTAGCATGCCAGCATCTACTGAAAGGGCAAGCATGCCATCAGGTAAGTAAAGTCAGTCATCATCCAGATTTATGCCCTGGATTGACCAGTCTGCCTGCTGACTGTACCTCTACTAAACAGAAGCCTTTCTGCCTTCAGAACTGCCCCCTCCTTTTCCTTTTCTTTGTCTACTAACAACCTCAAGCATGTTCTGCCTGCTGGCTCCCACTTGGGCTTCAATTTGGGGAAGAGTGACCACAATTATGGATGTTTCTGGTCAAAACCTGCACTCTGAAACAGGTCTGAGGAGTAGGAGGATTTTCATAAATAGTTTTAAAGTTGTGGCCATTGGCCCCTCTGTCTCCTTGACAGGACAGGACTTTCTATTCAAACATACTTGAATAGCAGGATCTTTGTAGATAGTACTACAATCCACAACCCCAGTGACTTTGAAGCAATAACTTAGAGAACAGGATACTAGGATCTGGCCAAATTTTTGGATAGTAAATTTGGTAATTATGATTTTGGACATGGTTCACAGGACAGCCTCTGACCTTTTGGCCAGGATCTGAACTACACATTCTAGAACATATGATCAGCAACACAGTTGCTGTTGGTAAATGTCTCCATCTCAAAAACTCCAAATGACCTGTGGGTCAGATATGGTAATTATAGCTGATTCCACAAGTTAAGAAGACTAAAGTCATACTTTAGGAGGATCCTTATGAATTATGGTTTGAGAACTAGTTCTTAGAGTTCTCATTCAGTGTCCCAATGCCTTCTGATTTCTGCCCACCCAGAAGAGGGGGCAAAGTAAGCTCATAGGCTTAGGATTTGGAATTTGGTTAAAAGGATCCCTCATGGCAGTAACTCCACCTGAAATATTCAATTCGAAGAAGACTTGGACCTTATTCTACACAGCCACAGTAAAGAAAGACAGAATGGACTGAGAGTAGAAGAGGAAGAACCAGAAATACACTAGGAAGGATGTGTATGATGCTTGAAGCCATTGGTCACAGTTGACAAAGCTTCAGATTGAAGGGAAGGGGGACTGGAAGCATAGCTGGGTTTATTCCTCCTGCCCTAGAATTTTCTCAGGGAAACAGATTGCATCTGTTTTACCTCCATCTCCCCTACTGCGAGGAGGCTGAAATGACTAAGTATTCCAGCCTCAAGAAGGCTGTGAAGCTATGGAAACTTTAGGCACCAGAGGATGGGAAGATTCCCAAAGTCAAGTGATAAAGAATCCATGAGAAAAGCTGAAAGATCACAGTCAAGGGGAAAAAATCCAGAAGTAACATGTACTCTACTAACAGATAAAATAACATAAGATTAAAAAAAAAACCCAAAACCAAATCACTAAAGTCTCCAAAAGAAATAAAAGTACATCATGAAAATGTTATAACATGGAGTAAAATAACCAGTATTACCTAGTGAATATGAGAATGTTGTGGACTTAACAGAATCATGGAATAATATGAAGAAACCCTAGAAGAGTTCAAAAAAGAACTTTACAAAGAAATTAGGAATCAATTTAGGATAACAATCAGAGTTCTCAATGCAGAAATAAAAGCAAGCAAACAGCACACACATGCATATATATGCACATATACATATATTATACACATATATACTCATACATATGTGTGTAATATATGTGTGTGTGTATACACACACCTACATGATAGCAAATTTCTCAAAAAAATGGAAGTGGTGAGAGAGAAAATAACTTATGGAATACAAAAATAATACTACAGTAAGAGGAATAAAATGACAAAAGAGACTTAAAAAACAACACCGTGAAGGAGACACACAAATTCTGTGCCTGCCAAAATGACCAACCTTGGAGACAGGGTATATGGAGATAATAATAATAATAAATTAATAATCATAGGAGAACACAATAAATTATTATTTTTTGCTTTTTTGGAGGGGGGAAGGTAGGGCAATTGGAGCTAAGTGAGTTGCCCAAGGTCACACAGCTAGTTTTTGTGTTAAGTGTCTGAGGCCAGATTTGAGCTCAGGTCCTCCTGACTCCAAGGCCTAATTCAGGAAATAATGGAAAAAGACAATAACCCAAACCACCCACAAGCCCAAACCTCTATCCAATACTTCTGAATAAAGACAGCAAAGCAATGACAGAGAGAATCTGCAGATCAGAAAAAGAGAATATGCTGTAAATTCCAAGGTATGGAGTATTTGCATTTAGTAATTTTTAATGATAAACACATTTTAAATTAGTCTTCTCTTTATGAAGACAATTGAAGTCACTTAAGATTGTTTTTCATTCCAAAGAAATCTCAGGAGAGGATAGGATATTTTAAAAAGCAAAAAAGCTCAAGCTACAATTTAAAACAAAATATGCTACAAATCTGATCAATGACCCAAAAAGAGTGGCGTTTGAGCATTCATGAAGAAAAAGAGAGAAGTGCATTGCCTATTCAGTTTGAAAACATCTTCAGTCATCCGAAGCACGAGGAGTTAAGCAAGCTCATTCAGGTAAAAAGACTAAGAAAATAAATTCTCACATCTAGACTATTTTTCAAAGATAATGATTAACCTAGAGATTAAAAGAAAGACCAGAGTGGAGATTATCAAGTGATTAAAAAAAATACCTAAAAGGCTAAAGCTTTAAAAGAAATTTTATGAAAAGATAAGCAAAGTGGAACACATTGTTTGAACATGGACTTCTAACCCCTCCTAAGTAAATTAATATTTTTAAAGGGTTTAACAAAATGGGAAATTCTATAGATGTGGAGAGGAGAGAGAGAGACAGCAGAGAATATGTATCCTATTGAAGAAAAATATTTGCTTTAGAATATAGCATCTAGGGGCAGCTAGGTGGCGAAGTGAGTAGAGCATCAGCCCTGGAGTCAGAAGGACCTGAGTTTAGATCCAGCCCCATACAATTAATGCACATACAAACAAACAAAAAGAAAAAAAAAACCTAGCCCGTGTGAACTTGGGCAAGTTACTTAACCCCAATTGCCCTCCAAAAAGCAAAATAAATAAAAAAATAGAATATAGCATCTATATAGAAATTTATATACCAAATGTTTAAAAACTAATTGATTCTAGTCATTCAAATTATTCCCAAAATTGATAGAAATAAGATCACTTCAATATCAGATAAATAACAAATTTGATTTGATGTATCAGTTGATAAATGTGGCAAAATACCTTATTCAACTCCTTCTATCAGACAAATAAGTTCTAATGCCTAAACCAGGAAAGATAAAGCAGAGAAAGAAAACAAAAGACCAATATCATTATGGAATATTGTTGCAAAAACTTGAAATAAAATATTAATATTAATATCTTTTAAAAATTATCATGTACACGTTGGAATTGTATGAAATAAAAGGATGATTCATCAATAGGGAAAAAGTAACATGATCATATTAAAACAAGACCCCAACCTAAGCAATTACACAAGTAAATTCAGATAAAAAGCTTTTGAGAAAATACAACATTCGTTTATGTTAAAAAATTAAAAACAAATGAAAAACAAAAACTACCAATCATAGGTCAAAAGAGTAATTTTTAATATGTTAAAATCATATATCTTAAACCAAAACTAACTTTGTTTGAAGTAAACTAGAAGCTTTTACCATAAATATAGAACATAATTCTAGAAATGCCAGAGATAGCAATGAGACAAGAGAAAGAAATTAAATATATAAACATAGGCAAAGAGGAGATTTCTGTTAACAAATGATAAGATAATTTAGTTAGAAATACCCCAGAGAATCAGCAAAGGGATTAGCTGGGACAATTAATAGCTTTTCAAAGTATCCAAATATAAAATAAAGGCATAGAATTATCAATATAAATTGCAATACCAAAATGTATACAGAATTAATAAAAAGGTAAGGTGCACATAAATGCAATTAAAAAACACTAAAGAAATTTAATAAGAACTTAAATAATCAAAAGATACGCATTGCTCACATCTGGATCACAACAATAATGAAACTGCTAATCTGATTAAAGTTAATTTACAGACTCAGTGCTATACCAGTTAAACTATCGAACTCCTTTTTAGAGCTAGACAAAATAATTTCAAAATGTATTTGGACAAAGAAAAACTCAAGAGTTTCAAAGATAATAGTGTGTGGGGGGGGAGTAGAAATGAAGTGTAGATAGCATTTTCAAACTTCAAATTATGCTGTGAATCAGTGTAATTGTCAAAAGTACTGGGTATTAGTTTGGGAAAAGAAAAGTAGATCAGTAGATCAGTAGAGCAGAATAGTTAGTACAATGAAAATGAGTAAAATATACCTATTCTTTAACCCAGAGATTCTCCTGCTAAGCATATACCACAGAAAGATCAATGATAAAAAAAGATATCAATAAGGTCCCATATACACCTTTTTATGATAGCAGAAAGAACCGGAATATTTGCCCATATTTAAACCAGCCTCGAGGCCACAGGTGGTCCTCTAAGTCCTCAATTGCAGCCCTTTGACTGAATCTAGTTTGGCCTTGAGGCTGCAGGTTCTTCACCACTGATTTAGGCCAAACAAATATTATATGAAAGAAATGGAATGTTAATGTGCTGTAAGAAATAAGAAATATGAAAAATTCAGAGAATCAGGGAACAACTTCTATAAAATGATTTAGAGTGAAATAAGAACCAGAAAAATAATATACATGTTGACCTCAAAAATATGAATGGAAAGAACAAAAAGCAACAAAAACTAGAAACTGCTTCTGCATTAGTATAAAGACATATTTGCTTCCAGAGAAGAAATGAGAGAACACAGGCATGTCCCTTCCTTGTAGAGGTAGTGATGTTCCATGTGGTCCATTGGTTATGCCATCAATCTGGATGATTTGTTGGTTAGTTTTCCAGAACTGCTTTCCCTACCCCTTTTTGTTTTGTTTGTTAAGAGAGTTAATCTTCAGTATAGGGCTGGGGGAAGCAAAAATTGGAAAACAAATGTGTTGTAAAAATAAAATATACCAATAAATTTAAAAAAAAATAAGAGTCTGACAGGGAATGTTTGTTGATTTTTTTTCATTCTCCTGCCTGTACATATGAATGACTTAATGATGGCAAGTTGTGGAACCAAGGGAAAAGGAAGAACTTCCACAAGCTTTGGATATAACCCTGGTAGCTAACAAATCCCTACATGTAGCCATTTCCCATGGATGGGATATTATGTCTGGGAATTGTTTTCACTTCTCTCACATTCTTACTAGAAGTCATTGTATTCTAGCTGCCTCCTTCCCTTCCCAGTCCTTCAACTCTTTCCAATTTCCTTGATATTATTGTTATTCTAGATTTGTGATTAAATGCTTAGGGCTAGAAATGTGGCCTCAGAGACTAGATAGGCTGACTCTTTGGTTTTATTTTTTCTTTAGATTTATTTATTTTCCTCAAATAAAAAAGATTCCCTCACTGTTCTCCATTTGAAAACAAAACAAATAAAATCCTTTTAAGAAATATGCATAGCCAAAGGAAAAAAAAACCTTGTCTCATACAAGAAGCAGCAAGGAGGCCTATGTCACTGGATCTCATCAGGGCTTTATCTGTCCCAATGGGTAGATCCAAGATGGCAGAGTCATGTGAGCATTTTTGCCCAGTTCTCCCCACATTCCTCCTTAGATATTTACCAATCCTGACCGCTGCCACAATCAAAGAGATTGGTTGTGCCTCCCTGCTTATGTTGATTGACTCTACACATAAACATCTTGTTTAGTGTGGAATGCAGAGCTTCTCTGTGATGGAAACTGAAGCTTTCATAGATATTAAGGTCAATTTGAGAGTTAGGGACCTGCCTCTCCATCTCTGCTGATGCCTCTTTTACGTCTAAGCTGCATATACTGTCCCTTATGGCCTTCGACTAAGCACTATTTTTATTGACCTTCCATTGACTGTGGAATGATTAAATCATGGATGCTTTTTTCAACTTTTTTCCTTCCCTGGGGTCTCTCTGAGCATGGCACATTTGCAATGGAGAATTTTGCTTGGTCTGGTCCCATAATTCCTTATTGCCTTTTTCTGTTTTATAGAGTACCCCACTAGAATATCAATGTCAACAGAAGGGATCAATACTTCTTCATGTAAGTACTCAACCACTTCATTAACTGGCCTTTACCATAGTTTTGTCATGACTTTCAAGGACTTTTAAAGTTCATCTGCATCTTCAGGCTGGTGCTAATGCCAGTTCTAATGCCATATTTCACTGTAGAACTTGAAGGATTTGGCAAATCGTGGAGATGGTCTGTTCAGAATTATATTTCCTTCTGCATTCCCTTCAACTGAACATGTGTGAATATAATTGAATGGAGACCTCCTGTGTATGGTTGATAGACTAGACCAGTGGCTTTCAGGACTGAGAGCTTATTGCTCAGCCAATGAAAAATGTCTTTGTGTGAATCATAAAATAGCATGTCACGACCAATACTTGGCTCAATTCCAGACACATAGTAGGCATCTAATAAATACTCATTGCCTAAGATGTACTATACAGATGTCTCCATGACTTGGTAATCTACAATTTTTCTACAATGTGCTATATATGGGATGGACAAATGACATGTTGATGCTCATACTTAAAATTTGATAGATAAAAATTAATTGGGAAATGTGTTAGAGGCAAGTTCCTGGCCACTCTTGCTGATTATTTTTCCTCCTTATAATGTGGAATGTGTCTTATAAGGGTACTGTTACTGTGAGATGAATTTTTGCTCTTTGTTAGGTGCCAGGGGAACTAAGGAAATTAGGAAGGGCTGGTAAAGACTGCTGGATGCTTATAAGGAAGATGAGTATAAACAATGTAAGGCTGGTGTGGTGTATATGAAAATGAAGTGTAAGGGCAATCTACAAGATCTATGGGAAAGACTTCTGTAATTACAGCCCCTATCAATTTTCAGGTGGTTATTTAAATCTAGAAACTTTGCATAATTAGATATAATTAGTCCCTTTTCACAATCAACAAAACATGAGAAAATAATTAGGATGCATTTTCATGTATATACATATATGTGTACACACATGGGTAAGTGTTTTCATATGTTATGGATATGTATACACACATGCGTTATGTATGTGAAAAGAAGTGACTCATTTACTGAAAACTCCATTAAGGAATGGTAAATCAGTATGTTGTAACAGAGAACTGGCCTTGGCTCCAAGGAATCTTGGGTTCAGTTCTTAGCTCAGACATGTGCAGGCTGTGTGACCCTGGGCAAGTCACTTACCTTTTCAGTATTCTAGGCAACCTGCTAAGACTCTTCAAGAGGAAATTCTATGCCATTGAAATCACTGGTTCCATTGCTGTCTAACAAATCCAGCTGTTCTGCTTTGACTGAACTGACTAGTGATGTTTTCAAATTTAACTGATGTCTTTTTTTAGGTGATTGCCTGATTACTGTTTCCACCATATTGAATCCTCTTTGTGACAAAGAAAAATAGTTAAGCAAAACTGACTAGCCCAGCAAAATGATTGTGTTTGATAGAATATGGAGAATCCCTTAATTCATTTAGCAAATATTTATCATTTTCTATGAGCCAGGCACTGTCCTAGACACAGATGAAAATGAAATAGTCTCTACCCTCAAGGAGCCTGCATTCTTTGGAGGGGGAACCACATACATAGAAAATTAAAATGAACAATGCAAAGTAATTTTCAGGGGCTGAGGGCTAATAACTAAGGAGATGGGGTAGGCTATCAGAAATGGCAGCTGAACTGAAGATTGGAAGGAACCTAAGGATTCTATGAGGGAGAGTGGAGAAGTCAGGGCATTGCAGGTCTGAGGAAGAATTTAGGAAAAAACCCATTAAGATGGGGGATGGAATGTTGTGCATTGGCTGCTGTGAGCAGACCAGTGGTGACTTCAGCACTGAGAAGAGAGAAGAGAAGGCATGGAACAGACAATGATGGTAATGGGATAGTGTCAGTGATTTTCATATGGAGTCCCTTCCTCTCTCCCAAGACAAGGGAAATATATCCTCCCCTCCCCCCCCACCTTCCAGGATCCAGATTGGGCATTGGAATCGATCTGAATTTAACTGACTTTTAGGATTATTTTTGTAGTAACTCCATATTGGTCTCCTGACTCTGCTTACTTCCCTCAGCTTAAGCTCCCAGAAGTTGTCTCATAGTTCCTGAATTCCTCATATTCAGCATTTCCTATGATCCAAGAGTATTCCATTACATTCATAATTTGTCCAATTGATTGATGCCCAGGTTTATTCCTTTTTCCCCCCACTATTAAAAAACCACGAACATTTTTGTATATACAGTTAGTTATTTCTCTACTTTTGACCTGCCTGCCTAGACTATCTGCCCAGGAGTGGGGGCTTACTTGGTTGAAGGATGTAAGTGGTTTAGTGACTTTTCACATGTAATTCCCAATTGTTTCCTATTATGGTTGGACTGATTTACAGCTCCACCATTAGTGAATTAGGGCCCTGTATTCCCTCAGCAATCCAGTGCTGACTATGGTCTTTTATCATCTTTGTCAATTTAATGGATATTGAGGTGAAATCTCAGTTCTTTTAATTTGCACTTGTGAATGATTTGAGTTCTTTTCCCATTTTGTTATATGTTTACATCTCTTCATTCAAAAACTGTGCATATCTTTGACCATGTATAGGATAATTACCACCACCAGCAGCAGCAACAACTAACATTTCTATAGTGATTACTAGGCACCATGCTAAGTTCTGTAGAACTGTTATCTCTTTGATCCTCACAAGAACCCTACAAAATAGGCATTACCATTATCCTCACTTTGGAGTGAGGAAACCAAGGGAAGGAGGGTCAAGTAATTTGCCCAGGCTCAAACAACTAGTAAGCATGTAAGGCTAGATTTGAATTCATGCCTTCCTGACTCCAGATAGCACTCTGTCCACTATGCCAAAATTCCCTATATAGTTTGGATAGCAGACTTTAAAAAAATTACATGGCAGTATTTTTTTTCAGAAATAGGGAAAAAGGAAGGATTCCAGACCAAACAAGAAACAAGGGAGTCCACAAAAACAAATACACAAAAATATTTTGAATTTTTTTCCACAAGGGAAATTGTTGAGCAGAGGAAAAACAAACTGCACTTCAATATCTGTGATTTCTTCATATTTATATGATTTTAAATGTTTATTAATATAGAATATAGATTTAGTATTTATCTCTATATCTTAGAACATCTCTATTCATGTGTATAGATGTATATATATCATCTTTCTATATTTATACCTATATGTATTTATCTATCCATCCCTATGTCTATGGGGCAAGTAGGTGGCACAGTGGATAGAGTGATGGACCTGTAATAAGGTAGACCAGAGTTTGAATCTGACCTCAGACATTTTACTAGCTGTGTGACCCTGGGCAAGTCACTTTAAACCCTGTTTGTATTGGTTCCCTCATCTCTAAAATGAGTTGGAGAAGAATATGGAAAATCACTCCAGCATCTTTGTGAAGAAAACCCCACATGGGGTCATGAAGAGTTAGACCTGACTGAGAAGGACTAAAAAAACAAGGTGTGTTTGTGTGTGTGTGTGTGTGTGTGTGTGTGTGTGTGTGTGTGTGCTTGAGCACGTGTTCGAGAGTATCAAGATCACTTAAGCATCATTTGGAGCTTATTGTAGCATATCTTGTTTAGTCCACTTTTCTGCTGATTTGGGAATTGTCTGGCCCTAGTCCTTCTTCCAAGGTAGCAGTACTAGAACTGTGGCTGTGTGATATGAGCATAGTCATCAGGACATGGGATTATTTAGACCGTTCTTGTGATGGGACCCATATCTCTTACTTGTATTGACTACCTATCTAATCCATTGGCATCTTGGGTCATCTGTATAGATGCAGGTTCCCTGGCATCATTGGCTTAATTTACTGCAATCAGAGAGACTCTACCTCCTTCTTTGCTCTGTTATTTGGGCCCAGTGAGCCCTTCCAAGATGACAGTCTGAATGTTCTCTGGTAGTTGATGTCTTGTGTGGTGGCTTTGTGCAGATTTCCTAGTTAGTGTCTGTGAATTAGAGTCCATTTGCATGATGATATCCTTCCATTGGGTGTTTTTGTTATCTTTTGCAAAATATTTGAAACCAAATCATAGGTTTTTCCTTGGCACCTTGTCTGCTATGAATTTCCCCTGCAGGATTTAGTGAATAAAGTGATTTAGTCTCCTGAAACTGGAGCTCTTCCTTTCTTCATTAGCAGGAATGATGGACATTGTCCTTAAGCACATCTGGGCAGTTATGGAGGGGAAATTGAATTTTTCTTGTTTTGTGCTAGCTGCAGAGAGACCTGAAATGGATCTCTTACTCCACAGCTCTATTCATTGTGTGAAATCTGAATCCTCTCTCTCACCCCAGTAGCATGGATATGCCTGAAATGTCTACATTTCAATATTTAAAACAACGGAGGGTGATTTCCTCTGGGGATTATGAGAAAATATGTTGTTTTTCTGTTCTGCACTTATACACTAATCCTTGTAGCTTCTTGGAGGTGGTGAAGGAGAAAGGTCCTGGTTATAAGGAAAATCTAAAGTGAAACTCAGAACTTTTCATACTGGTGATTTAAAAGTATGTCTTTAATCTGAAATCAGCAGCTTTAATTTCTTTTCATACCTCTGCTTTTGGATCTCTCCATCTTCTCCACAAGGCCTTTCTGAATTTCCCCTGTGTCACTGCCTCCTTCTTCCCCCACCTCTCTTTCCATGTGTGTATAAAACTTAATACATACTTCATATTTATATGGTTTATCCCTTCCATAGAATGGAAGGTCCAAAAGGACAGGCATTTAAAAACTTTGTCATCGTTAGTGCTTAGCACAGATTTCTTTTTTTCCCTTGTAGTAGTTGTTTAATATTCCTGAACTGAATTGAATTTTGAGTATTGTAATCTCCATCAATGTCCTCTATTTATTTGTTGACTCTGGTGATAAAGAATAAATATACAAGCTAGATTTTGTGTTTCCCAATATTCAATCCTGAAAAGGTTTACTGAAGTCATATCAATAGGACTTTCTAGTGAGCTTGATTTGTTTTGTTTTTAGCAGAGCAGTTAATCTGGGAAAAGGATAGCTAACCTATTTCTTCCCCTTCAAATTCACTTACTTCTGGAAATTTGCTCCAATTTTGCCAACCTTATCTCAGTCAAACTTTATTTAAAATTTATGTGATCCAATCACCAATTTGATTAGAGAGGTAATGTAGTAGAATGGAAACATTTCTAAACTCAGAATTAGAATTTTTCCCTTAAGCATACATGTACAAAAAACCTCCTTCCTGTATCCTTAATTTTAAAAAGTGATGTGATCTATATTTTTTAAAATGTTATTTAGGTTCTTTATCCTTTTGGAGCTTATGATGTTGTATATTTTGTAAAATGCTGGTTTCAATCTATTTTCTGCAAGACCTATTTTCCTGGATTTTGGAGCAGGTTTAATTTTTTTTTTCTTCAAGTAGGCAGTCCTCACCACAGTGCTTGGTGTTCTTGAGTTTGCTGAATACTTTATTGCTATGTTCATTTGCTGTTGCATCTTGTTGTTGAAGATGCATATAATAAAGGGACTGATCTAGGTAGCTTTCTAACTGCAATTGACAGTCTCCTCTCGGACTTGGAACCCAGAAAAAGCAACCTAAAGGAACATCAGGCATATCTGTGAAGCCACTGTTTTAATTCCACTCAGGAAAAGCAAACTAATTGGATGTTAATTAATGATGTTGGTCCCTTCCACAACAGGTCTTGCTGGATCATTCACAAGGCTTGGATCTGCAATTTCTTTATGACATTGATAGCTGCAATCTCTCTTATCCACATTGCTAGTGGGCAAGACTCATGGGAATTTTCCTAAATAATTCTAAGATGGAAAGATATTTCTATTTCATTTTTTTGTCAGTGGAAAATAGTGAGCAAATAGCTCCCTTTGGGGAGCTGCTTGTATTCCAATTAGATGCAAATTGGGTTTTGAAGATTTGTATGAACATGTGGAAAGGAGGGTCAGAGGACTCCAACATGCATATAGAAAGGCAAAGAAATCACCAGGTATCCTACAGCAATAAGAGTAATTTAAAAAGAAAATCACCCGATATGTGCAATTTTGTCTTTCTGATTCCTTGGGAAGAGAGCTACAGACTGCAAGACAGAGTGCCCACTCCTAGACCTTGGGTGCTGTCTGTGTGATTGGTGCTGAATGTCATCAAGGAACTGCTGGTAGACAGCACCAGTCCATTCACTATACATACTAAAAATCTGATGGCTGTCTTAGAGCTTATCTCTTTTCTCTGTATTTGTGTGGGCATCTGCAAAGGATGTGTATCATTTCTTTTTCTTTCTCAGAAAGAGCAGCCTACTTAAGAGAGTGCTAAGGTTCTCGGTCCACCTTCATGGACTTTCTGTTTCTCTCGTTCCTCACAATCCCAGATGAGCCACTTCAAAATATTTGTCTTGGTCTCATGTAGTTGAAAGAGCTCTCCGATTTTATTCCAGAGACCTTACTCCAAATCCTACCTCCATTACTTTCTTAGCTATGTGATCATGGGCAACCCATGTAAGCCTTCTGAAACTAAGTTTCCTCTTTTTTAAAATGTGAATAATAATACTCACACTCCCATTTTGCAGGATAGTTGTAAAAAAAATCAAGGACAGATTGCTATAATGGTCCTGGAGCTAGAGTCCAAAGACCTGGTTCTAAATGGCCCTACTTCCCCTTATATAAATTGAGCATTGTTCCTCAGTTTAAGAATTAGGTGGTACCAGATAATCTCTAAGGTCCTATTCATTTTTTTTAAACAAATGCTTTATTAACTTCTGTTTTACATCATTCATTTCCGTCATATTTTGACTTACAATCATTTTCCCCCTGTTATTCCCGTACCCAACCTCCCAGAATAGCAGTCCCACAAGATATTGCTTCCTCCAATCTGCTCTCTCCCATACCTTCTCCCATACCCCCTTCGACTTTTCCATTAGAGGAAGGTGACTCTTTGTGTCCCAATGCCTGCACATCTTATCTCCCAATTATAAGCAAAAGAGTATTAATAATAGTATTTATATATATTTGAAACATTTAATATTAAGACCTCAAATTTCAGATCCATTTCCTTCCTCCCTTGTCACCCATTCCCTCTGGGGAGATAAGTAATTCAGTATTTGTTGTACATGTCTTGCTATGCAAAACATTATCATAGTAGATATATTGTACAAGGCTGCTTATAATTTCCTCCCACTCATCCCACCCCCCACCTGGTCCATTCCCTACATGATCCTGTCCCTCTTCTATAGTGGGGACTTCCAACCTCCCCTCCCCCCAAGGATTCCCTCCCATCCATCATCCCTCCTCTCATCCCCCTTCCCCCTATTCTGCTGCAGGTTGAGATATCCCATTTAGTATGTATGTCATTCTCTCCCTGAACCAAATTCAATGAGAATGTGGTTTTGCCTTTTTTGTCTTCCTGTTCTCCCCATCCCTTGCAACCACTTTCCCTTGCTTCTTCTATATGAGATAGTTTACCCTACCCTGTCTCTCCCCATCTCCTCTTGCCACTTTCCTCTCTCACCTCATAATTTCATCCCTTGAGTATTCTCCCTTCCCAACAAATTCAACCTATGCCCTCTATCCATATATAACTGTAACCACACACACATACATTCACATATGTATTCATATGACCACACACCCTTCTTCTATTATTTTCATAGTGAGAAAGATATCATCAGTAACAGTTATTGCTTTTCCATATAGGAATGTAAATCGTTCAACTTTGATAAGTTCCTTTTGATTTCTTTTCCCTGATTACCTTCTCAGGCATCTCTTCCTTTTTGTGTCTGGATGTCAAATTTTCTATTCAATTCTGGTTTTTTCCTCAAGAATGCTTGAAAGTCCTCTATTCCACTGAATGACCATATTTTCCCGTGAAACAACATACTCAGTTTTGCTGGGTAGGTGACCCTTGGGTTCATTCCCAGATCTTTTGCCCTCCGGAATATGATATTCCATGCCCTTTAATCCCTCAGTGTAGAAGCTGCCAGGTCCTGTGCTATTCTGATTGTGTTTCCACAATATTGAAATTGTTTCTTCCTGGATGCTTGTAGTATTTTCTCCTTGATCTGGGGATTCTGGAAGCTGGCTATAATATTCTTGGGAGTTTTCTTTTTGAGATCTTTTTCAGGAGGTGATCTGTGGATTCTTTCAACCTCTATTTTGCCCTCTGGATCTAAAACATTAGGGCAAATGCCCATTATTTGTGTATTATTATTGTCCCATGTTAGATTGTAAGTTACATGATGGCACCTTATATAATACTTTGCACACAGTAGGTGTTTAATGAATTTTGGGGGGATTAATTAATTTTATAAATGAAGTAATGCAGTATGAGCTGGACAAGGAAGTAGCAAACTGCTCCAGTATTTTTGAAGCATGATTTCTAGGTTCTTTCTTTGATCATGGCTTTCAGGTAGTCCAATAATTTTTAAATTGTCTCTCCTGGATCTATTTTCCAGGTCAGTGGTTTTTCCCATGAGATATTTCACATTGCCTTCTAATCTTTCATTTGTTTGGATCTGCTTAACAGCATCTTGATTTCTCATAAAGTCATTAGCTTCCATTTGCTCCAGTCTAACTCTGAAGGAATGAATCTCCTCAGTGAACTTTTGAGATTCTTTTTCCATCTGGCAAATTCGACTTTTTAAGGCATTCTTCTCCTCATTGCCCTTTTGGGCCTCCTTTGCCATTTGAGTTAGTCTATTTTTTAAGGTGTTGTTTTCCTCAGTCAGGCTGTTGACCCTAATTTCATACTTTTCCTGCATCCTTCTCATTTCTCTTTCTAATTTTTCCTCCACTTCTCTTATTTGATTTTTAAAGTCCTTCTTAAGGTCCTCTATGGCCTGCAACCTGCTCATGTTTTCCCCTGGGGCTTTTGGAGCAGGACTTCTGACCTCACAGTCCTTTTCCCGCTCTATGCCCCCAAAATAGGAGTCTAGGGTTGCATTTTTCTGTTTCCTTTGCCTTGGCATGTTGCCACTTAATTATTTGACTTTTCGGCTTGTTGCCACACTATGGCTTTAAGGCCAGATAGAGGAATTTTCATCCGGAACGTATGGGGGGCAACTTCCATTTCTGGCAAGCTGTAAACCCACCCACGACTTCCACCCTAGATCCAGGGAGGTTAAAGCAAGAGAGATTACCCCCCAAGACTGATCGCTGGATCTCCCTACAGTTTGCAGGCCAGGAGCTGGAGCTGCCTTTGAAAACCACAAAATGGCATGTCTCCTCCGCGGCTTCTAGCCCCCAGGGGAGGGAACCGACGCATTCCCCAAATAATGGTCCCAAAGTCCATAGGACACTAACCTCTTACTTTGTCCTAGGCATGTCTATGTTGATAATTCTGGAGTCGCCACAGCTGCTGGTGTTCTGGGGTCTCTCCAGCCAACTGCTGGCCCTGCCGCCCTGGGGCTAAAACCTCAGCTCACCTGGACCTGGGCTCCACTCGGTTGGGCTCGGCTCCCTGAGCTCTGCGCGCTGCCGGCTCCCAGACCGCTGCGCTGGTCCTTCCTGCCGGGCTGCTGGGCTGTCGTCAGTGGGAGGTTAGCTTCTCTGTGTCATTCTGTGGGTGCTGGGGCTCCAGAAGTTGTTCAGAGTCCCCTTTTACATAGTTTGGGGGGAATCTGGGGGCAGAGTGGCTTGGATGAGCTGTTTCTACTCCGCCATCTTGACTCCGCCCCCCAGTCCTATTCATTTTTAAACTCTGCATTCCAAAGTTACCAACTTTCTCTAGGTTTTCACTTCATCTCCAAAATTTAAGACCTTCTGGAACAGTATTATATCCCTTGGGGACTCAGGATATAGATCCAGTTAGTACATCAGACTTGAATTTCTGACTTTATTCTTTTCTAAATCCTTGGCATTATCTTCTTTGAAGAAAACCAAGCTTATGGAGAAGGTTATTTTAAAATCTCTTGTTAATCTTTAGACATATTTGATCCTGCCTGGGAAATCACTTTGATAGTTTCACTCTTCTTAAATGTGATATACTAATCAAATTGACAGATGACAGTCACCTGGAAGGGAGAGCAAACATGCTAACTAACAGCATCAGTATCCCAAAAGAGAAATTAATGGCACTAAATTCAACTGGGATAATTGTAAAGTCTCACACTTGGGTTGAAAAATCAGTATCACAGGTATAGGATAGAGATGGCATAATTAGACACTTGTTTGCCTTTAAAAATATCTGGCAGGTTTAGTGGCCTGTAAACTCAGCATGAGA
The DNA here is from genome assembly GCA_011680675.1 of Gymnobelideus leadbeateri. Classification (NCBI taxonomy): domain Eukaryota; kingdom Metazoa; phylum Chordata; class Mammalia; order Diprotodontia; family Petauridae; genus Gymnobelideus; species Gymnobelideus leadbeateri. The sequence goes on along the minus strand of WOXC01000419.1, from coordinate 572,116 downwards.
CATCAGTGTAATGTGGCTGCTGGGAAAAAAGTTCCAACTTGGACTTCACTAAGAAGGCAAAGCCTCCAGGAATAGAAAAGTAATAGTTCCTCTGTACTCCACCTTTATCATGTACTTGGCTACTAGTCACTGGAGTATTGTATTCAGTTTTGGGTGGTTCAGTTTGAGATGGATATTGATGAAAGGTTACCAGGCTGCTCTTTTTTGTTTGTTTGTTTGTTTTTTCAGGTTGCTCTTTCAATTATTTCAATATTTAAAACATGAGAAAGAGCCTTAGGTCACTGGAATGTTACCTTGTTATCATGATCTGTTGAAGGAACTGCAACATCCAACCTGGAGAAGGGAAGGTCATAAGGGATATAAATAATTTTGTTCAAGTATTTGGAGCTCAATCAGGTGGAAGAGGATTTAGTCTTGTTCTGCTTTGCCCCAGAGGCAGTTTCTGGAGTAATGGGTGGAAGCTGCAAAGAAGCAAATTTCGTCAGAAAAAAAGGAAAAAAAAACAAAAGCAATAATTCCTGACCAACTAGAAAGAGGCTTCCTTAAGAAGTGTTGAGTTTCCCTTCCTGAAGATCTTATCTGTGAATTCTGTCATGGTTGGCAGGCACTCCATTTCTAGTATGTTAGACTTCATAAACTCCAAAGTTCCTTCTAACTCCTGGGTTCTGGGAAGCTGACTATAAGGAGTCAAGAAGTCCCATCATACTTTGATACTACAATGTATACTCCTAAATCATCCTGGAGGTTACCACAATTAAGGAAATAATAATTATTAAAATGTAGAATACCCTGATTTATTGGATTTTGGTTCTATTCTCTTGAAATTCAGTTACCAAGGGAAACAGATAATTGTGAATACATTTCTGCTCTATTTGATTGAGGTCTCAATGACTGCTTACCTACAAGAAAGTGGATATATACTAAGGGAAACATACTCAAGAGCCAACATCCAACATGCTATATAATAGTACTTTGGGTGATAACTGCCATGAAAATTTAAAATAAAGACATTTTATGTGATGAGTCTTAAAAAAAGACCACTCTCATGTATAGAACACATTCCTAAAATGGTTGATCTGTAGTCAATCAAATGAATGATAAGTAAATTATTGTGAATAAATATATGAATGCCTCAGTAGTTTAGTGGATGAGGGAGTTTTCCCTTCAGGTCCTTCCCTGTTTCCTTGTAGCTATCTGTACTCATTCTGGCCAACTCTTTTCTGCATACTCCCATCCACCATGGCTATGGATCTCAATGAAACCAATCCTGTCAGATAATATTTTTTATGATTGAGGAAGATGTAGAGCCAAATGCAACTTCTGTGATTCTCCAAAGGAAACTCATTTTAAAAATTACCCCAGGCTTGTCCCTTTTTGAGAAGTTCTTTATGTTTTCTTTTGGTTCACACACTGGAATATTACTGTCTTATGTCCTCACAGTCTCTTTAGTTTGGCCTCACTAATGCTGCAAAAGACAAGAATTGTTTAGACCTTCCTAAAGTCATCTGTAAGAAATTAAAAAAAAAAACAACAACCTCAAAATGAGCATGCTGTTTGTAATTTAGGATGAATGGGCTATGTGTGCAGGAGAATGACTTTATATGTACAAATGAGAATCTGTGTGACAGTGAGATAAGCTAGCAGAAGGATTTGGGTCACATAAGGACATATGGAGACCTTTTAAAAATGTGTTTACTGTGCAGGTAAAAAGCATTAAGGTCTAAAAATTGTTCATCCCCCTTGCAGTAAAATAACTTAAAAAAAAAAATCAACACAGCTGCAACTCTGTATGCTCCCATGGGAGAACCAAAGATGCAAAAGGAAAGTTAATGTTCATTTTGGAAAGCCAATGGATTTATTGTGCAAGGGCAGAAGGAAGTTATTCGAGATCCTGATAGAAAGGTTGCTTTGTAAGATTTTTAGACTCAATAGAATTATTGCAAAATATTCCGAGAGTTTTGTCCTGATGGGTGCTGTCCTGATCTGTGGTGCTGAAAGTTCTCCCTAGGGCAGGGTCCTGTTTGTTGACACTGCATTGTCAGTGAGGTTGCATTAATTGATGAGTATGAGAAGCAGTTGGAATTGCTCTGAAATACATGGATGAAATGTCTATTATTGTTACATGAGAAAGGTATTGGAGATGCTTACTTCCATCTTTTCAATCTGGCCCACCTCACAGAAGGGCTCTGCTCTTTGATCTTCATGTGGAGATTTTTGCTAGCTTAGTGAACTGAGTGGAGAAAGAGAGAAACAAATGTCATTGTTTATAATTCCCTCAGTGAATGAAAAGCTTCTATACCAGAGTTATGCTTGTCAGGCATCTGAGGCTGTTTGGACTACTAGGAATGTCTTTGGGAGTGTGAGTGGAGGGAAAATCTGAAGGTCCCCCGAGTGTTTCAGCTGAAAAAAATGGAAAGCTCAGTGAATTGAAGAAAAGATAGACTTGAACATACCACCTTTACTTTGAAATATAAGTGATGTGTGTTTTTCTGGCATTAAATAAAACTTGTATCATTTGATAGTGGAAGAAGTATCAAGTCTAGAGATCTGGGCTCAATCACCAGCTGTGGTACTTGGCCACTTGTATTATCTTAGGAAGTCCATTCCTTTCCCCTCCCTAGACTTTGATGTTGTCCTCTATGAAATGTGAGGGTTAGTCTAGCTGACCTCAATGATTGCTCCTCAACACTAACTCCTACAACTTTTGGCTAAAATTTCCTTTGGTAAGAAGGTTAGCTATTTGGAGAAGTACACATGATTCCTGACTTGAATAGCCTCATTGTTCTCTCCATTGACCTATTTGGTCTGTTTTCATTTTGTTTGTAAGAAGGAAAACCACATCTGTCTCCTGCTGTCCTTGCTTCTGCCTGAGGCTCAGTAAGTTAGGAGGAACTGGTGGGGCTTGAATAGAAAGTAGAGCCCTTCTGACATGACTTCCAGTCCTATTTGAGGCTGTTGACATGCCAGCCATTGATCTGTAGTGTTATAACAATGCTGGGCATAGGAGCAAATGATTATCTGTTGTTCGTGTCTAAAGGTTTCCTTTCCCCACCCCCCAAAACCCAAGGGCAATCATAATGATTTTTTATTTAGTCACCAAAGAAATCAACTTGGCATATACTATAAGGGCAGATGATGGCAGGGTATAGTAGGCTAGCATTATTCCCTGTTACTAACACCATGGGTTTGGTATTTCATCCTGCTATCTGTTCTGTTGACTTAGTTCTTGGACTCTGGGAAGCCACATCACAACATAATTTTCCTATGCCAGATGAAAACAAGGCACCGATTAAAAGGGAAGTTTTGCAACAATAGTATGATTAGTTGGATGTATCTGACTATAGAGATCCTCTTATCCAATACTGTCATTTTACAGAAAAGGCAACTGAAGTCCAGAAAGATTAACCTTCTTGTTTAAGGTTTTACACACACACACACACACACACACACACACACACACACACACACAGAGGGAGTAGCCAGACTACGATTAATAGCCAGGTTCTCTGCTTCCACTTCCACAGCACTAAAATCCTTCTTTCTTCCCACTTCAGTCTTCTGTAGCCACAGTGATCTCAGGACTGTGGCCAATACCAAGCTGTTTTTTTGTAAATATTTTCTTTCACTCAAACAAACACATATTAACCACCTACTTTGTACAAGGGTTTATTATAGGCATTAATAAGATAAGGATGTTAGTCTCCAATCTTTAGGAGATTCCATTCGATGGGCATTTATGGATGCACAAGTAAATCATCAACTGTGAAGGGCATTCCAGAGGGATTTCTCATTAAAATTGGTGTGTATATAGTTAGTTGTCCAAAGTTTGTGAATCACTTTACATTAATGTGCATTGAGTCTGTGAGGTTAGTACTGCAAGTATCATTGTCTCCATTTTGTAGATTAGAAACCAGGTTTAGAAAAGTTTGTGTAACTCATCAGCCATGGTTACACTGGAGATATGTATCAGAAGCATTTATTAGATCTGGATGTCCCCAATTCCAAATCCAGCATACTATTCATGAGCCCACACTGCCTTCGTACATGTTTTGATACTTGATCTGAGCTTTGAATGAAGATACAGATTCTAAGAAGCAGAGGTGAAAGAGTGCCTTCCAGGATTGGGAGACAACCTGAGAGTCAGGGAATAGCTAGGAAGCTGGTTCAGCTAGAATAGAGAAGTCCTCAGCCTAGATAGTATGCAGTGTCAAAAAAGCATACTAGGGTCAAAGAATCATAGAATCTGAAGAGACTCCAGCAACTATTTTACTACCAGCTATCAGCTCACCTATGAAAGGGTTCCCTACTATAATTAAACCAGGGAGTAGTAGTGGTTATTCATCCTGAGGTTGAAGAAGTCCAAGAAGGAACCCAGGTAGTAACTTTTTAATCATCTGACCCTTCATGATCCCATTTGGAGTTTTATTGGCAAAGATATTGGAATGATTTACCATGTCCTTCTCCAGCTCATTTGACAGATGAAGAAACTGAGGCAAACTGTGTGAAATGACTTGCCCAGTGTCACAAAGTTGGTAAGTGTCTGAGGCTGGATTTGAACTCAGGTCTTCCTGAGTGCTCTATCCACTGCCCCACCTAACTGCCCCTTAGAAGAAACCCACAACCTCTCAATTCAGTCCATTCTACTTTTTTTTTTTTGCCTTTTTTTGCCTTCTTTGGTGGGCAATTGGGGTTAAGTAACTTGCCCAAGGTCACACAGCTAGGTTTTTGTTTGTGTGTGCGTTAAGTGTCTGAGGCCGGATCCGAACTCAGGTCCTTCTGACTCCAGGGCCGACGCTCTACTCACTGTGCCACCTAGCCGCCCCCCATTCTACTTTTGATCAACTTTAGTTTTGGGGAAAGGGTTTGTTGGTTTGTTTTTGTCTCTGATGTCAAGACCAAGTTGGACTCTTCGCCCCCTGTGCCCATTCCTCCTGGGTCTACCCTTTGGAGCCAAACAAGATTAATTAGCTATTCAGACACTTAAATACAGCTCTCGCCAAGACTCCTCTTCTCCAGACCAAATCTTCACAGGTACTTGGACCAATAGATAAGAGACCATACAAAGAGACCTGTGCTTGAGACCAGGTGACCTAGATAACTTAGTGTAGGCAGTGAACAGAAGATCGGAGAGTATTTGTGGGAAATAAAATGAGTATGACTGCCCTTCCTCCTGATTTAGTGTATGAGGATCAAGGAAGAAGATGCCCCTAACATTGTCAAGTGACCAGACAGCAGGGTCTTCCTGATGGAGCCAAGTTTCCATAAATATTGGAAGAGGGAAGAGTAGGAGAGAGGCAAAGTCTAGGATGGAGTTTTTAACTTAGATCCTCTATTTGGCAGGATTCAATTCTCTCTCATCTTGTAATGCATTGGCACACTTTTGATCACCAATAATGAGTGCCAAAGATGGACGGGGTGAGTGGTACAGTCACTGTGTCCACATCAGCAATGGATGGATCTGGCTTTCTGAAGCTGCAGGAGCCCTGAGACTTCTGGGGTCATTTCCTCCTGTTGGAGGGCATGGCCAAGGATGGGACTCTCTGCAGGTAGTTTTCATCTCTTGTTTATCCCTGATTTGGGGCTTTCTCATGAGAAAATAACCGCACTTTATGAGGATGCTTTTGATGTTTGGATTGGGTCTGAGGAAAGGCTGGTGTTTTGCATTTGAATGAAATGAATCTTAGTGTCTGGCTTTACATCTTGCTTAATAAGTATTTGTTTAAATGAATGGATTTTTTTTTTTAAAAACCTCTTTGGGATCATGTCGCTGGTACAGTGGATAGGGCACTGACTCTGGAGTCAGGAGGACCTGAGTTCAAATCTGACCTCAGACACTTACTAGCTGTGTGATCTTGGGCAAGTCACTTAACCCTGATTGCCTCTAATATCTATCTACCTATATCTATCTCTTCATTCATTCATCTATCCATCTATCAGTTGGTATATCAATCTATCTATAAACATCTTAGTCTTGGTAGCAACCCTGAGATTACCATGCAGACAGAGAATTGTCCAAAAACTACTCTTTTGCCTTAAAATCCCCATTTAGTTCAATCTGAACATTACCAATGATCTTAACAGCAAGCTCCTTGGAAGCACCGGTATGGAAAATCTCACTCCATTGTGCCTACCATTTATCCAGCTCTGTGTCTCTCTGGAGTTCACATGATCTCTGTACATATTCTCCCTCCACATTTGTCTAAACTTTAGATGGAAAAATGAAATGCATCTATAATGATTCTTGAAGGAGCCAAGGCCTCCAGGCAGTTCTGTCATCCAAAATCAGTCTCTTCTTATAAGGAAGTGTGTACGTTGATAGACAGACTTAGGCCTGGTGTTTCCCAGAGCTTCAGTGTCCAAGGGCATGCTGAGCATTCCCAGCGGGGGCAGAATTTAACTTCTGCGCTTCAGAGAAGGTAATAGAGGGACAATAGTACTTTGGAAAGCAACGTTCAAATAAGGCTGAGGGGTGCAGCGGGGAGAAGGCTGAATCTGGAGTCGGCCTTGTGGGCAGAAATCCCAACCCTGGGGCTTTAAGCACCACATCTTGCCTCACTGGTTTGTAAAATAAGAATTGGGCTGTATGATTTGGCTCCAAATAGATAGGTTATGGCAAATATCGTTGCAATAAAATAAGCATGTAGAAACTTATGTTGTTTCATTTAATCTGTGAGCTCTTGTTGCCTTCATTTTACAGCTGAGGAAACTGAGGCTGAGGGAGGGTAAGTGACTTGCCCAACATCATACAACTGGGAAGTGTCTAAAGCAGGATTTCAGCTTCAGTCTTCCTAAGCCTAGGTCCAACATCGTATCTACCACCCAATTAGAAATATTTTAGCAATATCTTTTTAAGTTCAATTCTGTCAGTGATACTAAGCTTCTGGGCTCATTGATTCATTATATAAGAAAGAAATCCATTAAACGGGAGGAGACAGGGATGGGCAGGGTTTCATCTGAGTCAAAGATCTCTTTATCCCTAGATATCTGGAAAATGACAGCCTTAGAATACATTTGGCAAATAGAGACTTCAAGGTGGTTTTAGACATTTTAAACTGAGAAATGTATTTGTCCATAACATTTGGCATTTCCATCAGAACTAGCTGACAGAAGGAAAAGCTGTGATCCAAGAAAAGAAAGTGAGGTTAGTTCTGATTAGTTGATTATTGATTTGACTAATTGCCATCAGTTGCTTTTCTCTTGGAGCAGGATTTTGATTCTGAGGATGAGAACTGACATAGAAACGATAGATCTTCCTAGGGGAAATATTCCCTTTCTTGTAGTTGCCGTTTTGGAAGTAATACAGAGGGACCCAAGCTATCATTTCAACATAAAGGAGGATGGCCTTGTTGAGTGGCAAGGCTAGTAGAAGATGGGTTCTCAGGGATTTGCAATCCAGATTTAGCCAGAAGATTAAAGGAATGCAACTGACCTCTGTTAGAAATCAGTAATAAGAGCAACAATAAGCAGAATAGAAATTTCTTTAGCCCATGTAGTTTGCAAAGCACTTGAAGCTTGTAACAATGCTGTGATCATCACCATCTTATAGATGAAGAAACTGAGGCACAGAGTGCCTCATGACTTGCCCATGGTTAAAAACCCAGTTAAGTAGAAGAGACAGGGTGTGAGCCTAGGGATCCTTGGCTTTACAGCCTGTGCTCTATCCATGGTACTGAGCACCCAGCATATCTCAATGTTCTGATAAGCATTTATTAATCACCTCCAGTGGTTTGGGCATGGGATATTAAGGATAAAAAGCTAAAATGAAACACGCCCTGGCCCCAGGGAGAAGAGGGAGCCAGGATGGATCTCCAGGATACAGCCTATTTTGTGCATGGTGATACAGGAATGCAGGTTGTGAATGAGAACCAGACAGGAAGGAGTCCCAAGAGTGAGCACACTCACAGAAACCAAGAGAAAAGAGTATCTAGGGGAAGAGGGTGGCCAATGGTGTCAGGATCTCCTGAGAGCCTGAGAAAATAAGCCTAAGTGATAAAGAGGACTGCAGCAGTTGAATAATGCAAAATCACATTCCCAAAGACTGAGAAGTGAGGTAGAGGAGGGGTTGTGGTGGCCATGAGAGTAGACAGCATTTTCTGGTAGTTGGTATCCTCAGGCTTTGATGAACTATATGCCAGGGCCTGGAAACATTGGACAGATGAGACTGTAGAACCTCTGTGAGGCAGTACAGAAACTTTGGATAGAAAAGAAAAGCCACTACTGGAATGGAGAAAAGCAAACATGATCTGAATTGTCCAACAAGAAGCAGTGACCTCTTCCTTCTGTAGGCTGGTGAGTTGTGATTTTGTTTTGTTTTTTGGCTACTGACCAAATTCCAGTAGACTGAATCATGAGATCCTAGCTCCACAAAGGGGAGGGACCTTGGGAGCCATCTAATCTACCCTCTTTTTGTTACAGAGACCCAGAGATGTCTAGTCATTTGCCCAGGATGAGATAGGCTTTAAGTGTCAGATGATATGAACCCAAGTTTCCCAATTCATAATCACCTTTCTCCCCACAGTTCACTCTTGACAACTTGTGCTCAATATTTTTCTCAGTGATTTAAAGACATTCATTGATGGCAAATATACAGAAGACACAAAGTCTCAAGAGAGTGATAATACATTAGGACACACAACTGAGCTCTAAAAGAATTCTAATAACATCTGAATTGGGTCCAATGAGATTTAGCAGGCATGAATTTTGTGTGTAATGAGAGCAATGTGCCAAAGGACATGCCGGTTTTGCATCACAGAGCTGGGTCATGCTGCTTCCACTCTTTGTGGGTATAGAGCAGAAGTGTGTCTACAGGTGGGCACAGACCAAGTCCAGGAGGGGAACACACAACTCCAGAGCACTTTGGAAGCAGCTACTCCCAGGAGCATAGGAACATTTGGCAATAGCTCTTTAAGCTGGTGGGGCTGAAGTTAGGGGTGGGGAGAGAGGGAGGAAGCCCTGGGCGTGAATTTTGGCACTCCAAAATCTTTGTACAAGATCTAGAATTTTGAGCTTCAATGAGTCTTAAGGATCTTGTGAGTTAGGCAGCACAACACTGGACTTGAGTGAGGAAGAGCTGAGTGAAAATCCTTCCTTAGACATTGATAAGTCACTTCACTGCTGGCTGCCTCAGTTTACTCATCTGTGAAATGGAGATAATGACATAATGACAGCATGTTGGGAGGATCAAATGAGATGTTGGACATAGGAGCGCTTTGCAAACTTTAAAGGCATTTTATAAAGGCCAGAATTAAGCATTAATTCTCACCCTCACATTTTACAAAGGAAGAAATGAGGTGTCAAGGGGTCAGATGCCTTGCCAAAGTGTCCTGCTAGCCATTTCCTGGACAAGACCCTCTCTCCTGTGTTGTCACAAGGTTTTCCTCATGCCTAGAATGCCTTTCCTCCTTGGGTCAGCCTCTCCAAATCTGTAGCTGCAAAGTTCAGCCCTGGGGCCACCATCTTTGGAAAGCCTGTTCTGAGCATTACATTGTTAGTCTTTTGATCTTGCTGAATAATTTTGTGATATGGTATATCTCACACACACACACACACACACACACACACACACACACACACACATACACATACACATACACACACTCACACACACACACACACACACACACAAGAACTGTTGTATCACTGGTGCCTGGCACATAGTAGGTACACTTGTCTAATTGAAGTCATTAGTGAAAGCTGTGCTTCCCCACTTCTATTGAAGAGCTGGGGATGAATAGGAACCAAGATGAGAAACAGATGCTCGATATTTTTCTGCCTCCAATTGTCCAAAGACTCCAAGGGTTTTTGCCTCAATGTGTCCCTGGCTGGCCCTAGAGACTTGGTGTTCTATCACTAGTCAAAACAAAGCCTTATCAGAAGAAAACATTTTTCCAACTGGCTCCTCCAGTGTCTGTAGGTGGGTCAGGGGAAGGGGTATGGATCTCAGATACTAAAGCATACATTTTCAGGACCTGCAGCCGGCAGCATTTACTGATGGCCATAGCTAATCCTTTTTTGCCCACACTGTCAACCTGGTAGAAATGAAGTCACAAACAGCGTGTGACTTCATGTTGCCTCATATCCTTTTCACTCTGGGAAGCCCCTCTGGCACCCTGTACTCCCAAGCCTTGATGGGGCCTTGGAGCGGCCTTGGAGCAAGAAAGCTCTGGAAGAAGCTTCCATTGCAGATTTTAAATTAAAAAGCCAGTTGGGCAGAAAACCAATAAGCATTGCAGTATTGGCTTGATTTGGGGACCTGTTCAATTCCTTGCAGTCAAATCTTTTTAATTTGCTGGAAACATGCAGAATTTCCAAGTGCTAGGATGACACTATCCTTCAGTTAGCTTTGCATGAGTAATTTAAAAAAGAAACAAGATATTACCTTGCTGTGCTTGTGTTTTTCGTAGGCCCTGTGTGCTCTCATCACCCCCCTCAATTAGGGAATAAATCCAGAAGATGGTGTTTTTATTCAAATACTCCAAGATTCTGTGTGAGGACCTGAATATGTGTCAACTCCCAGCCCTAAAGGGCCATCACATCTGTCTGTAAGGTAGTAGACTGGAGAATCAGCTAATCCAGTCTCTGTGTTTTATAGTTGTCAGTGACTAAGGAAACCAAGGCCTAGAGAGAATAAGTATCCCCTGGGAGGAAAGAGCAGAGCCAGGATTCAGAGCAGTTCCTCTGACTCCAAAGCCAGATTTCTTCCCCTAGTACTCTGCTAGTTAAATCCTAGGGGGTCGATAATGGAAGGCACTTGTCCAAAGTCAGCCAGCCAGTGGAAGGATTTGTTATTGAACCCAGAGGCCAATGCTAGTTAACCCCCCGCCCCCAACCCCCGTGAAATTACATTGCCTCTGTGTTGTTCACAAGTGAAAATGCCAAGAAAAAAAAAAGAAAAACAAAACCCCAAACCTTGGGGTTTCATCTTAAGGTGCTGAAGTATGAAGATGGCTTGGTTTCTACATGGCCAGAGTGAGGCCACATAGCATAAATGTAAGCTCCTTGTGGACAGGGGCTATCTTGTTCTCTTGGTATCCCAAGCACCTAGCCCATTGAGTGGCATGTCATAGAGACTTAATCAATGCTTGGTTGGTTGTCATTGTTACTGGAATGGAATTTAAAAGATTACAGATTGACGTTGAGTGTGGGAGAAGAGGCATAAAGTGAAACTACTGCCTTCTAAAACTGCTTTGGGAAACATGCACAGCTGAAAGTTGGGGTTTCATAAGATCCCAGAATCATACTTCTAATTCTGGAAAGAGGACTTGGAAGTTAACAAGTCTAACCCCAAATATATGAGCTGCTCGTTTATTTAGCAGTTGGTTATTAAATTTGAAGAGGATTGCTTTGGAGTAGCAGCTCAGTTAATTCCTGGGTATTTCTCATCAAGCAGTCTTCATTGATGAGGTAAAAAGGTATGGGGAGCAGAAAGGGCAGTTGGTAAGCCTGCCCATGAGTCCTCCGCTACTGGTTCCAACAGGAAGGAATGGTGTTGAACCAAGCAGTACTTTTCATTTTTTGTTCAGTCCTTTCTGACTCTTCATGAGCCCTTTTGGGATGTTCTTGGCAAAGATCCTGGAGTGCTTTGCTATTTCTTTCTCCAGCTCATTTTACAGATGAGGAACTGAAGCAAATAAGGTTAAGTGACTTGCTCTGAGTCAGACAACTAGTAAGTTCCTGAAGCCAGATTCAAACTCAGGAACAAGAGTCTTCCTGACTCCCCCCTATCAATGGGGCCACATAGCTTCTTTCATTTAGAGTTTATAACATGCAAAATTGGATAGAGGGCAGTTTGGTCTTCCTCTCTTCCTCCCTCCTTCCCTCCCTCCCTCCCTTCCTTCCTTCTTTCCTTCCTTCCCCTTTCTTTTGTAACTGATCAAAATACTGTCTAGGTTCCTAAACCTGATCCCCTGATGTTCTCTAACTGTAATAACCAAGGAACACGAGAGTCACTGGAGTGTGGTCAGATCCCAATCTGCATCAGTGGTCAGAATGCTATCACTGATAAAATCACAGATCCTGGAAGTATCAAAATGATTTTTGGTCATCCTCGTAATAACCCCAACAAACATAAACAAACAGATAAGTACATCATCCCATATCTGATGTGGGATGCAACCCAAACTTTTTACATTTTGATAAAAGGGAAAAAATAAGCAAACACCATCCCAATAACAGCCCATTGGCTCTGGGTCCCTTTGCAATCTCATGGCTATCTGTTGCTGGCTTGGAATGTTTTGTTGCTTTTTAAGAACCCCAGCTTCCAGAGGGGACACAGAGGCATATTTGAACAGCCTTTGTCCAGGATCATCTATTTCTTCTCATTGCTGTATAAATAGGAAGTCTCAGAACATTTAAGCTATTCTCAAAGAAAACCACAGAGGCCGGCCTCTGCCCAGGGCAACTCAAAATGTCCTTGCAAACCTTTATCACTTTTTTTTCATTTCACTGTCTGTTAAGGATAGGAATGGATAGGAGTTTGGCCCCCTTTTTCCCATCTTCAATTATTTTTTGTTCTCTTTTGGGAGTTTGAGCAAGGTATTAGGGTGGGATGGTTGGGACTCTCAAGTCTGCTTGTAGAACCGGGGTGCTCAGCTTGATGCTCAGACTTCCCAGGGGTCCGTGAATCTGAATGGGGGAAAATGTGTTTATTTCAATAGAAATGGTTTCCTTTGTAAGCTCTGTATTCATCAGCATATTTTAAAGGGTCCATAGGCTTCATCAGTCTGCCAAAGAAGTATATGACACACACACACAGCCAGAGGAAAAAAGACTGAGTGCCCCTGCTTTAAAGGGAGGTTATGGGTGAACAAAGTGAAAAACCTGGTCAACAAAAAAAAAACTGTGGTATAGTGTATTTGGTGCCAGAGGCCCTGGCCTTGAAGCCTAGCTCTGCCAACTTTGTCACCTTAGACAAGTTATTTTAACTCTCTGCCTCAGTTTCCTTATCTGTAAAATGTGGGGTCTGGACTAGATGACTACTAAGGGCCCTTCTGGCTTTAAATCTATGATCTTATGAGGGGAATCAAACCAATTCAGTTCATATGCCAGTGATGACAATAATACAGGGCCTTGGGGGAAATCTTGGTGACTCCCAAATATTCATATTTCCTGACAGAACTTTCAGAGATGTTCAAAGCATTGAATATTTCCCCTTCCTTTCTGGGGGAATGGAGAAGGGGGGGCTGAGGTGGGAGAGGGAATGGGCTGTGACTGTTTGAAAGCCACTGTATCACAAGTGATGTGTAAACACACTTTCCCTGGGAGGCTAAATTACCCTGCAGGCTTCTCTCGCTGTCAGTGACATGATTTAGTTAAACACAGATGCTTTTAGAGGGCCTTTGTGCTGGATCATAAATATGTAATACCTTTATAAAATCTCTGTGGCTCTGTGACTGGATGGCTGGTCAATGTTTGAGAAATACAGCAGGAAAAAAAAGCTCACTCATCAAATTACAGGCTTTACTTCCGGGGATTTGTGTCTGTTTGCAGAGTGTTCCTAGGATCAGGAGGTCAGAAGCAATCCAAGCTTCATTTCCATTTAGTCCAGAAGAATGAGGCTGGTATCCTGACCTGGAAGAGATAGACAGATAGAGATGATATATATGTGTGTGTGTGTGTGTGTGTGTGTGTGTGTGTGTGTGTGTGTGTGTGTGTGTATATATATATAGATAGATAGATAGATGATAGAGAGATGATAGAGATGTATAAGATAGATAGATAGATAGATAGATAGATAGATAGATAGATAGATAGAGACTATAGACAAAGTAGATAGACCACTAGGTAGATGGAATAGCTCTAAATATAAGCATAATTTCAGACCCTCTTTATCACAGATTACCTTACTATTGAGGACTTTGTTTTTATAACACTCTTTTCTGAATGAATCCCTTCACTCTCCCCTATCCATCAAGCTGCTCTTTGATATAAAGATTTTTTATAAAAGGAGAGAAAATGCAGTTCATATAATAACCAACATATTTACTATGCCTGACAGTATAGGTAATATCCTCTACCCATAGACTCTGCCCCTGAAATCAAAGTTGCAAAGTTCCTTTTCTCAATTCTTCCCTTATAAATACTTGGGATTTGTGTGTTTTGGTGTGGTTGTTGTTTCTTTTCACATTGCTGTAGCTATGTATAAAGTATGTATATTGTGTTCTTTCTTTTCTTTATTTTGTAACCATCCAGATAAACCTTCCCATGCTTCTCTGAAGTCTTCATAGTCATAATTTCTTTTTTTTTCTTTTCTTTTTTCTTTTTCTTTTTGGAGGGCAATTGGGGTTAAGTGACTTGCCCAAGATCACACACCTAGTTTTTGTGTTGTTAAGTGTCTGAGGCAGGATTTGAACTCAGGTCCTCCTGATTTCAGGGCTGATGCTCTACTCACTGCGCCACCTAGCCGCCCCATACTCATCCTTTCTTAATGGTGGAGCATTATTGCACCCCATTTAGGTATCACAATTGGGTGAACCATTGTTCAGGCAATAGGTTCTACTTTGTTTCTAGTTCATTATTATCACAAAATGCTGTAATGGCTATTTTCCTCCTTTTGGGACCTTTCTTTCCTTCTTTGAACCTTTTGCTTATATTTTAATCAGTAGAAGACGTTTCAGTTATGTTTTAAGGTTCACGTGGTACTTTCCACAATAACTGGACCATTTCATGGCTCTCTCACAGTGTGCCTTTTCTCCACAGCCCTTCTGTCATTGCTTTCCTATCTTTCGTCCATCTTTGCCTACTTGTTGGTGTTAAGGTGAAACATTTAGGTTTTGTTTTTGTTTTTTGTTTTGCTTTGGAGGGCAATTGGGGTTAAGTAGCTTTCCCAAAGTCACACGGCTAGTAAGTGTGTCAAGTAAGTGTCTGAGGCTGGATTTGAACTCAGGTCCTCCTGACTCCAGGCCCAGTGCTCTACTCACTGTGCCACCTAGCTGCCCCAACATTAAGGTTTTGATTCACATTTCTCTCATTGTGAATAATTTGGAACAATCTTTCATATGGTTCTTAATAGTTTGTGATTTCTCATTTGAGAATGTTTGTTTAAGTCCTTTTTTTTTCTTTTTGGAGGGCAGTTGGGGTTAAGTGACTTGCCCAAGGTCACACAGCTAGTTTTTTTTTGTTTGTGTGTTAAATGTCTGAGGCTGGATTTGAACTCAGGTCCCCCTGACTCCAGGGCCAGTGCTCTATTCACTGCATCACCTAGCCACCTCTGTTTAAGTCCTTTGACCACAAATTCATTGAAGAATGGTTTTCAGTCTTATGTAGCAATGAATTAATTATTCAAAAGGACTTCCACATTTTTCCCTATTCATATTATTTAGAAATCCAACCATTTGGCCAGTCATAGAAGGGTATCAGGTTTTGAAATTTGGCCGAGGAAACAAAATGTCACATGTAGAGGCCCTAGACAGGGTTAGAGTCAGGGAAGAGACCTATAGAACTGTCCTGTAATGGTTGAGTTTTTTAGGTGTCCAGTAATAAGGTCACATTGTGAGAATCATTATTCTTGATGCAATATGTAAAAATAACCCCAAACACAACTTCTCTTTTTTTAAAAACATTTTTTCAGAATTTATTTATTTTTAGTTTTCAACATTCATTTCCACAAGATTTTGAGTTCCAAATTTTCTCCCCATCTCTCCCTTACCCTCCACCCCAAGATGGCAAGTCTATTGATTACCCCTTCCCCCAGTCTGCCCTCTCTTATATCTACCCCTATGCCCCCCATACACCATCTTATAGGGCAGGATGGATTTCTATACCCCATTGCCTGTATATCTTATTTCCTGATTGCATGTTTAACTTCTTAATAACACCAAAGGTTAGGAAGAGCATTCCCTGTCTCCAGAACAAATCTGTTTCCTACTGCTGGGCACCTAGGTTCATCCTTAACTCTTCTCTTTTCCCATAATTGGTTGCTAGCTGTTTTTGATCCTAGCTCGTATTTCGTGTGCCCATCCGCATCTACTACAGTCAAGTGGTTTTCTGCTTCAATTGTGCCTTTCATCTGTGATTTTAAAGGCAGAAGGAGATAGTGCTCCTGTTTTAAAGTGATAGGCAGTTAAGCTTTGTTTGCATTTAATTGGTATAGTGGGATTGTGTCCAGCCTTGACTTTCTGAGACTTTCAGAAGCACACTATGTTTTTCACCCATTCTTCAGTCCACATTTTCAGACATGGCCAGGTCCTGTCTGTATGAATAGTGAATCCCCTGAAGTAGTTCCATGTATTTGAAGCCACACTATTTGAAATTATTGTTATATAAAATATAGTCTTTGGCTCCAGCCCAGTGGAAATATACAGTGCAAATTCATATAATACTATCACTTCAGGGGAATTCATTTGCACTAATCAGACCTCACTGTGATTCACAGATTATACTGTGACTAATAAGGGCATGTCCCAGAGGGGAAAGAGCTCTGGGGAGGCATTCAAGAATATCTGAACTAGTGAGAATGGGATTGGAGATCATCTGACCCAAAGGGCTCATTTTATATGGGGAAGGAAATGAAGATCCAGCTAAAGGAAGGATCATGCAGGTAGTAAGAGTCGTTCCTGCTGCTTCGGTTCAGGTGTGTCCAAATCTTCATGGGCTCATTTGGAGTTTTCTTGTCAGAGATACTGGAGGCGTTTGCCATTGTCTTCTCCAGCTCATTTTACAGATGAAGAAACTGAGGCAGATAAGGCTAAGTGACTTGCCCAGGGTCACACTACTAATAAGCAGTTGAGCCCAGGAATTAAATCTCGTTGCTCTCTTTTCAAATGGAGGGAGGAGAGGAAGTTTTGAAAGTTGAGCTATAATCTCACATGTTTGGAGAAGATCATGCCTCTGATTATACAAAAGAGGAGACTAGAGGGCACAGAAGGAAATGAATGCTCTTGCTTGAGTGCAGGCCACTCAGTGGCAGCTTCAGGTTCCCCGAGGTGGATCTGCTGTCTCCCTTGGGGGTGAGGTGCTAGGGACCCAGCTCTCCAGAGGCCTTTCCTTTGGGGCTGTTTCTTGGGGACCTTGTGGAAGTGGGGGAGTGTTGTTGAATGAGGCGATTGAATTTCAGGCTCTGTATGATGGAGCAGAGTCACTCCACACTTCTTCCTTTTTGGTTTTTGAACAAAAATTTTGAATTGAAAATGTCCTAAAACCCAGCTTTAGGATCTTCATCTTTGCTTCAGAAGTCTTCAGATGTTAATGGATTGCAGCCTCATTACAGCTTCAGAATTCTCTTAATTAATTATGACACTGCCAAAGACAAATTGCTGTGTCACCCTTCACTCTGTCAAAGACAAGGTAATTGTTGTAAATCCAGAGAGACTTACAGAGTGTTCTCGTTGTTGGGAATAGGACCAAGAAACCACAAGGAGGAAACACACCCATACCCACAATTCAAGAATACCATCTCTGCATCATTGAACCTGAGCAATTTGTATACCAATTCTGTGCTTAACACACACACACACACACACCCCTATTGTTTTGCTTTTCATTGAGCTAGTTCCAAATTCATTTGCAAAATTAAGAATTTGTCTAATATAGAAGGCACAGTCCATGAAACCCTGACTTGGAAAGTATACTAATACCTAAACAGACCTCACTCTTTTGTTCACAGATATCAAATAGAGCCCCATTCTAGTGTCCTTATTCTTGTTCACCTTTGGGTGCATCAGAGGAATTGTCGTGTAAATGCAAGATTCAGCACTCCTTCCTTCTGGAAGCCTTCCTGAATTGTCCTCTCTTTCACAGCCCCCAGCACCTTTTCTCAAACATTTGCTTTGCGCCTCCTTTAGTGTACTTATCATGAAAAGCTGTATACCAATCAGTGTCCTTCTCCGCCCTCCCCCCGCACCAGACTGATCTTCATTGAAGATGTGGCTGAACTTTAAATCTCCATCAGCACTTAGTATAGAGACCTGTATAAAATAGGCACTTAATATATGCTGTAATAAATATTTGCCACAACAATATCATCATTTCTTAGAAAGGAAGCCTCCTGGAACAAGGTAACATTCTATCCTTTTCATTAATAATATAAGGAGATTCAAAAGTGTTTGTGCCAATAATCCCTGAGCTCTGCAATCCTGACCCCAAAGGGTCCCTTCCTCCTTTGTGGCTGTCCTGAATCTATGACCTGCTGTGGCATGTTCCTATGTTGTGAGTGTGGACGTGACTGGCAATATGGCAGTAGTAATTGTAATCATGCTCATGCCTAATAGTTACATGTGGCTTTGAAATGTTCAGGGCACTTTGCCTTTGAAATCTACCCCTCTCCCCCCAAAGGCTTTAGCCTTTCATCTTGATCAAGATTATTGATTTTTTAAACTAAGCCTTGATTTCTCTACCAATGATGAAACAGAAGTACAAATGAATACGGTGGCTGACTTCTTAAACTAAAGATATGGAATGGCGAGACTTAGCAGAGTTTTTCACTCACACACGTGTATAAAGGTATATATGAACACATGTGCACGAACATGAAGTAAATGCATATTGATCATATATAAGTGGGCCAGTGATAAACAGACATGCAAATGAGCACACACCTACACACAAAGGCATGCATTGCACATACAGACAATGCCTATAAACCCACACATGCATAATGCACACACATATACACTCATGCAAACATGCATACGTAATCTTGCCTTCCAGAGGGGAGCAGATGAATCTGAGCAGGTTATTTTTCAAATGCCTGATGATAAAAATCAGATTCCCCTCCTTTGCCCTCCCCCATCCCACTCTTTCCCCCTGTGGACTGGAAGGGAGGATATGAGTATGGGTAAAGTTCTGATTCTGTTGCCTCTTCCTTTGTGACACTGGACACAGTCTCTTGGAGCTTCAGTATTTTTGTACAGTGAGGGGATTGGAATAAATTATCTTTCAGATAGCTTTCAATTTGGCCTCCTAATATCATGTGTGTAACTTTGAGCAAGTTACATCTGTGCCTCAGTTTCCCTATATAAAAAACAGGGACCTCTCATGTTGAAAATGTAATCTATGATCTCTAAAGTCCCCTCCTGCTCTAAAATCCTATGGGTCTGACAAGTTTCCTTGTCTTCCTCGATAATACACAGGCTAAGAGAAAGATGAAGAGGTCCCTAATGAGATATACCCTTCTGCCCCCTTCTACCACCTCAGTAGGAAAGATAACTCCTCAATACTGGAAACCCCAAATTGGAGACATTTACGTAGACACTCAGCAAATCTACTGCTCTCACACCCCTTCCAGGATCTTGTATATAAATGAGCAGAGATCTCACGAAGAATACAATGTTCCAGACAGCATTGATCACCCTGTTGGAGGAGGAAAGTCAAAGATATCCATTCACACTCAGCACTGGATACAGACTCTCACAGAGAATTCCTTTAAGCAAAATGGAAACTGCCCAAATTGAGACATGGCCAAGAAGAGAAAATGATTATAGAATCAGAGGCTGTTTGGGCCAACTTCTTCACTTTTCACACGAGAAAACTGAGGCCCAAGGAAGTCAATTGACTTGTCCAGGGTCACATAGGTACTAAGTGTCAGAGCCAGGATATAAGCAGAGGTCCTCAGACCCCAGAGCCAATCCTCTTTCCACTATACCTCTGTCTCTCTGCTTCTCTACCCCTTAATATTCAGTTGTGTTTTTTAGGGGGAGAAAGAGAGGGGCCCAACAAAGTCATGCCAATTGATATGCCTGAGGGGCATATCAATTCTACTCAGCAATTATCTCTGATAAGGGAACTCACACAGTACATGGCTTTAGTGAAAGGATCTCAAAGCACACCGTTCCTTGAATTGATCAGTTAGGAAATCAGCAAGAATCATAATCTGCCTGAGATGGAAGGGACTTGAGAGGTCTTTGCTAATACCTGCCTACAGCATCAGTTCTATCTGTGGCATCACAGATAATATGCCTCTGCTTAGATATCCAGGAACAGGAAATTTTCTACTTCCTAAGAAAGCTCATTCCATTTTGGACAATTGTAGTTGTTAGGCAGTTGGGTTTCTTGTTTTGTTTTTTTATTCTCCCCCTCCCCTCTGGAGGGGCAAGCAGGTGGGGCAGTGGATAGAGTGCCTGACCTGGAGTCAGGAAGACTCATTCTTGAGTTCAAATCTGATCTTCAGCACTTCCTAGCTGTGTGACCCTGGGTGAGTCACTTAATTCTGTTAGCCCCAGTTCCTCATCTGTAGAATGAGCTGGAGAAAGAAATGGCAAACCACTCCAGTATCTTTCCCAAGAAAATCCAAATGGGGTCATGGAGATTTGGATATGACTGAAAGAACCGAACAATTCCCCTCAGTAATGAGCTGTAATCTTAATTTCTTAAAATATCTACCTATTGTCCCTAGTGCTAACCTCTTGAGCAAAACAGAAACCCAGTCTCTCTTTCACTTGAGAAGTCTTTGGTTTCTTGTAGTCCCCTCTCATAAGTCTCCCTCCAGGTCTCTTCTTCTCCAGTCTGAAAACCTCAGACTTGTCCAATCCATCATCTAATGGCACAGTTTTCAATCTTCTCCCCATTCTGGCTGACTCCCAAACATGTTCCAACTCACCCCTTCTTTAAAATGGGGCAGAAAACTGATACCACTTCTAGAGCGATGTGATATGTTCTCAGCGGAGGGCAGGACTATTCCTGTCTTTATTTTAGTGCTGCTGAAGCAGCCTAACCCTGAATTTTCCTTTTTCCCCCCACTTGCTAACATTAGGTTTCTGGTCTTAGAGGCCCCAAGTCCTGTCCTGTCTTGGCTTCTCTTCCTTCCTTTTTTCCCCCCTTCCTTTTGTGCTCATCTTCACCTAGAGTCAAGAATGCTGACTAGCACTGTGTTGTCAACAATGCCTTAAATACTGTGGGAGATACAAAGATCGATGGACTTATAGAAGGTGCAGCATCCACCTTCAAGGAGCAGGCAGTTTCTTTGGATGACAAAAGGAATGTATGGATATATCATGTGGATCCTACTCTGCCCCTCCCCCAACCTTTCACTTGCATATTCCCCTCCTCCTACCCAGAAAAAAATGCTCTATTGAACATAAGTTTGAATTTACTTGTTTTGGATTTGTTATGTGTGTATGTGGCCTGCCCAGGTAGTGTTTGCTAAAATACTCATTTCTATAGCACAGTCCCTGGGAGATGCTCATGACTCCTTCCTAGGGTTTCAGGCTTTCCTGAAACTCATTGTGCTATGACCTTATATGGTTTGGATGACTCTGTAACCTTCTAGAAGGGGACTCTCTCTCCCCTGGTGTAGATCTTAGCCCATCCATATCCCATCAGCTGCTGCAGTATTTGTTCATGGGTTCCCTGAATCTCCTGTGGAGCATCTCTGGTCCATTGGTGATTTTCCTGTGGTTCCTTTAACATTTCATGGAAATCACAAGTGCTACACTAAAGCTCTCCATCCTGTATTCCTCCCTTCTTGTGCATGAACAGCCCTTCTCCTTTCAGGTCATTCATTTGTTGGTTGATACAACTTGATTTATTACAAAATAAATAACTCCATCCTATGAATTGTAGAATTTCCTGACTTGAGAATATGTGAATTTCCTCCCTTTATGATGATGATGATGATAGCAATAGCTAGCAATTATATAGTGCCTACTATATGCCAGGTACTTTGCTAAGTATTTACCAAATAGCATTTCATTTAATCCTTACAATAACCCACCCTTCTTATAGTTGTGGAAACTGAGGCAGACAGAGGTTAAGTGACTTTTCCAAGGTCAAAAAGCTAATGAGTGTCTGTGGCTGGTTTTAGCTACATAATGAGAAAATGGGGCTCTTTGGGAAAGAACCTGATGTTGGGAAAAGGAAGGAACAAAAAAAGGGAGTACCCAACTTAAGGGAGTGATGCTAGTGGATGCTGTTGGAGTCTGATCTAAACAGTGGTTCTGCATGAAAATGAAGATCTGCTTTGATTTTGGAGTGCTCTTTAATTGGGGGCCTTGAGAGGGAGCTTTTTCTCCCTCTTCCTCCAGCCCTTCAATTAATGGGGCTTAGCTCCTACTGAGGGCTACAGATGAGACAGGAGTGCCTCTTAGTGATGAGCTTTTCCTGACAAAAAGGAGAGGGGGAAGATGATGGTGCAGTTGAATCCAGACAGTGCAGCTGGTGGTAGACAAATGTTTTACAAAAACAAAAATATCAATAAAGAAAAAAAATGTTCACTTATGCAAAGGGATATATATAAACATCTCCTTGTTGCCATCCTGTGCATGTTACCTCCTAGGTAGATTCTAACCTTGTTTACCCCAAGCAACAGCCCTTTGGTATGTCTCCTCTCTACCTAGAGGCCTGTGTGCTTATGTCCTTTCCATTTTCTATCTGGCTAGGGTCTCCAAGGTTATCCAGATCAATCCCTTCCTTTTAGAAGTGAAGGGACATGACTGACATCACAAGGATAGTAACCATCAGAAACAGGATTTGAATCCAGGAGTTCTAAAACAAGACACAGTACCCTTTCTGCTGCTCGGCACCTCCTTCTCATTAGAGGAAGGCAGGGGCATTCCTCATTTAGCCTTTGACTCCCCAGTGCTCACAGGACAGAGACATGCATATAGCAGGTGTTTAATGCTCAGTGGGTTAAATTGGATTGGAAGAAGGTCCTTTCTGGTGCTTAGATTTGGAGAAGACAATTTATGCCATCAAGAGGCTACAAGTGAATGTCTTCTGACCAATACCCATAACTTTTGAGAATTGGTGCAATCTTTTAAACCTCTTCTTTTGAAAGCCACGCACATTTTTTTTCAAGATGGAGCCAGCTTTTATTGATAATTTTCATAATGAGATAAAGACAATTTAGATGGGTCTACTTTAGCAAAAGAGGATGGGCCATTATGCCTCAGCTCCTCCCCAATTGCTGGAATGTGCTGGTTATCAGGTAACTGCTATGTGCTGGATAGCAGATAATCCAAAAGCTTGCAGACTGGGTGATGCCTCCCCCAACACTGATTGACAAGCAGGCCTGGGAACAATGGGGTCACCGAGTCAGCATCACTTTCAGTATTAGCTTTGTCTTTTGATTTATTGACTTCCTTTCAAACAGACCTGGGTGGGAAGAATTCCTCTCCAGGAGGATTCTAGGACCTTTAGGGTGAGAAATTCCCCAACAAGTGCTTCTTAGACAAGATGGCCACAAACAGAAGGTGATCCCAGCTGTTGACCTGGCTTGCCAGGAGATGTGGAGCTCGAAGGAGCTATTTTGGCTCCTTCCTCCCTTGGCTGGTGAAGGTGAAATGTCTGTTCAAAAGTCTTATTTAGAGCTTCATGCTTTAAATATCAGTCTTCTTGGAGAGTACTGTAATGGTAGTCAGAAGTTACCATTTCATGTTTGAGTCTTTGTCAATATGAGCGTGGGAGACTTCTGTGTTTCAAGAAGAAATTCTTTTTTGTGCAGAGGAAATGAATAGCTATTCTATACTTTATCTACAATGCACATCAAATATCTTTCTATTCCATTTTGGTAAGACTTTAGATATGGGATAGATGGGGCAGTGGATAGTGCTGGGCTTAGAGACTAGAAGACCTGAGTTCAAATTTGACTTTAGACAATTACTAGCTGTGTGACCCTGGGCAAGTCACTTAACTCTGCTTCCGTTTTCTCACCTGTAAAATGAACTGGAGAAGGAAATGGCAAACCACTCCAGTAACTTTGCCAAGAAAATCCCCCAAAGGGTCATGAAGAGTCAGACATGAAAACAACTAACATTAGATATGAACTAAACCTAAACTTTAAATAAGCCACGCACATTTAAGGCTATTTACAAACTCCATTAGTGAAGGCTCACCTCTGAATAAAAATCCAATCATCCAACATGTTTGGTTAATCCTGAGGTTTGTTAAACAGATGGAAAGAATAAATAGTTCCTTGTTCCCATTATTTTATATATTTTAGAAAAAAGCACACACAGCATGTAGAGGCACAGGAAATAGCACATTCAGCTTTGAGTCAAGAAGACCTGAATTCAAATCTTGCTTGCTTCCCCTCAAAAGGGCATCCTCTAAGGTCTTTCCTAGCCTTTGGACAGTCTCAATTTCCTTGATAGGAGCAAAATTTTGAATATAAGAACCAAAGATGGACCAAGCCCAACTTCTTATCTTCTGAACATCCCCAGCACTTAATAAATACTAGCGAATAGCCTGAGGGTGGATGCTAGGTGTTCACAGAGAGGAATCACATGTAGAACATTCTTTCAAATTCAGTTCATTGCAACTGGTTTCTTGTGCATACATAGGTGGGCTAGCACTCAGACTTCTGGACTTGATGTGAAAAGATATAGGTTCTAAGTTAGTCAGTCAATTAACATTTGTTAAAAGACTTCTTTGTGCCCGGATCCATGCTAAGTAATGGACATACCAGGAAAGGCAAAAGGCTGTCCCAGCTCTCAAGGAGTTCACAGTAATGGGGGCATACAGGCGAGATATAAATATGATAAATTGGATATGATCAGCAAAAGGGAATGCCCAAAGTGACTCTCTCATTGGGTCTATAAAAGAAGCAAATGAGGTAAAGTATACAAAATTCTCTGAGAAACATAAAGCAACATAGAATGTCATTTATTATCATTTGTAATGGCATAAGCCTTCCTAAAACTTATGTCATCTTGTTGGCTCATAGAACATAGAAGTGGAAGGCCCTTTGGAAGACTTCTAGGATGTTTCCATCATTTCACCAAGGAGAAGAGCAGGGTCCTGAGATTTTAACAATGGAGGAAATGAACAGGACATGTTTCAAACTTTCCTGTTGTTGAACCTGAAAGTGAGGAGAAGAGAAAGGAGTGTTATATGCAAACTGGATAATCTAGAGAGTATCTAGGTGGCAAAGTGGATAGAGCCTGGGCCTGGAGTCAGAGAGACCTGAGTTCAAATCCAGCTTCAGAACACTTACTAGTTGTGTGACACTGGGCAAATCACTTAACCCTGTTTGCCTCAGTTTTCTCACCTGTAAAACAAACTTGTAAAGAACATGGCAAACCACTCTAGCACTTTTGCCAAGAAAACCCGAAATATGGTCATAGAGAATTGGACATGACTGAACAATATCAAAAATAGTCAAGGAAAAGTTATGATTAATATTGTATCAGTAACTCTTCAGTGATTCTAAGCCTTCAACACTGAGTTCAAAAGCTCTAAGGGAATTGGCAGGTTTTGAGGCACATGAGTTTTCTTATTCTTTATTAAAAGTATTGGCAACATATGCACTCACTTACATCCTTGAATACAAGATTTATAGCTATGTAAAAACCATAATAATAGGCAGCATTTATATAGCCCCTACTATGTGCTGGGTACTATGCTGAGCACTTCACAAATATTATTTCATTTGGACCCTTCCAACAGTCTTGGGAGGTGCTATTATGATATCCATATTACTGTTGAGGAAACTGAGGCAGACAGAGATTCAATGACTTGCCTAGGGTCATAACAGCTAGTAAGTGCTAGAGCCAAAATTTGAACTTGTCATCCTAACCCTAGTCTCAGAGCTCTATTCACTGTGCCATCTAACTGGCTTCAGCTTGGTTTAGTTAAGAGAGTGTCCAGTTTGGAGCCAGAAACACTTGAGCTCAAATTCTGCCCCTGCGTGCACTAGCTGGGTAAATTACTCAACTCTTCTGAGTGTTGGGCAACTCTTTAGGGCTTATACACTGGCTCACTGGCAGGTTATGCTCTTCATCATTGGAGGGCTTTAACTTACCTGCCAAAAAACACAGATCCTTGTAATATTCATCAGGAGATGTTCAAAATTAAAATATAACAAGGAAACAAATAGCTTTGGGATGTTCTCAGCTTACTGCTGCAGGATTTGGGGGTGGGGTGGGTCTAAACATAATTCTCTTTGTCTGTTGGAGCTTTGGTTCAGTCAGGCCAATTGACTCTGACATGTTTGAAGTTACAGGACTATACTCATAACTTGGCCATCAGCATACTTTGAATCATTTATAATTGTAGAATGAATGCATTTTGAAAAATGTTATCAGAATGTGTTTGTGCCTGTTTAGAATTTTTTTAATATTTAGGAGTTCTCAAGATGTACAGGGCACAGAAACAGTTGTAATTCACTGTATGGATGTCAGTTTTCAAAAGAAAAATTGGTGCTATCAGGAAGCTTTCAATGTTAAAATAACATGAACTGGGGGAGTTTGTTATTGTTGCTTTAGACTCCTATTGACAGAGGTAGATTAAATAATTCCTAGGAATCTACTGAGGTATTCTGGAGGTTGTGGATTTAAACTACTTGTGACAGTTTCTCCACTGCTCTTCCTGCTACTCTCTCTTCTCTGTGATCTCAGACTTTTTATCCCTTTGAATGCTTGAACAGCTGCTAGTTTGGAAAAAAAAAAATATATATATATGTATATGTGGAGAGAGAGAGAGAGAGAGAGAGAGAGAGAGAGAGAGAGAGAGAGAGAGAGAGAGAGAGAGAGAGGAAGGAAAGGAAGGAAGAGGTAAGACTGGCAACTCCATAATCTTATTCAAATCTATGTGGAATACATTTCTTATTATAGGTGCTTGGTGATAGGAATGGATAGTATATAAACCTGAGAAATCCAAAGACCTCTTTGGAATATTACAGGGCAAGAATTGGTAGTGTTAACTCCTAACCACACTGACTTATTTCCTGCTATTATTAAAGTGAGGTCGTTCTGGAGGAGGAGGTTAGTAGTGAGGACTCAAAGGGATGGGGCCATTTCAGGAAACTTGACTGAGGTACTCTGGGTAGACTACTTGTTCTCCATAAAAGCATTTTATTTCAAAAACTGTAAAAAAATTGCAGGGGTTCGTTAAACTATTCATCTTCTTAATAGTATGAATGTGGGACTGTCCATAGTAGAATTTTCTAATGTTCTGGCAAAAGTCAAGTAAAACTAGTGTTCTCCCTGAGTGAACCTTATTAGAGTGCTATGAAGGAGTGGAATCTGCAGGCAGGAGGCAGGGAGAAGTTGCTACTGCAAAGCTTTCCTCTCTAGGGATGGATCAAATATCAGACTTTGCTAAGCCTTTGGTTCAGCCAGTGAGGAACCACCTACATCCCCTCCCAACCAAGCTTTGTTAGATGGAGGACATTGATCGCTGCCTTTTCCTGACCTAACCTTGGCTCAAAGGAAAAGAACAAATATGACTGAGGGAAAGCAAAGTTGGGGTGGGAGCTTGGAAAGGGGGTATTAGAGGGAAAGGAGGAGAGCAAAAAGGAGAAAGGGAAGTGGGGGGAGGGCTGGAGACTGAGCAGAACTGCTGCCTGCCTGCTTGTCTTTGATTCGATGGCCTTTATTCCTTCTAATTGGATAAAATAGGAAGTCACTGGCACTGGTAGTCCTGTGTTGCTGGGTATACTGATTTAACTGAACTCGGAAAAGAGAGAGAGAGAGAGAGAGAGAGAGAGAGAGAGAGAGAGAGAGAGAGAGAGAGAGAGAGAGAGAGAGAGAGAGATGAAGAAGTGGTGGATGGGAGAGAGGGGAGGAGGGAACAGATAGAAGGGGACAGAGGGTAGATGACCAGGAGAAGGGGACTGTGAAGAAGGAAGGAGCTGGAGAGACAGAAAGTGCCTGTGTACTCTTGCCTCCCTCCAGAAGGACAAAGAGGAGTGTGTGCACGGCGGGTGGGGGGCGGGGCAGGGAGGCACCCAGCCCTCCTGGCCCCAGCCCTCCTCCTCCAGCTTAGCTCTGCGATGTTGATGCCGCTGTTTGCAGGGATGCACGGAGAGCCGGCACCTGCTGCTCGCTAATGATTCAGCCCCTTGCAGCCGCTGTCCGTTGCCGCTGCTGCTGAAACAGACCAGGATGCTGTTACCGCTGCCTGTGCTGCCGCTCCCCTCGCCGCCGCCGCTGCTGCCTCTGCTTCTGCCGCTGCCGCCTCTCCTGCCCCCTCGGCGGCTCCTGCTCTCAGGGCTTTGCCTTTTGCTCTTCCTGAATGCCAGTTGTTTTCCTCCGCTAAACAGACCCCAGCCTCAGATGGTCCAGGTGAGAGCCCTGTCTTTTGCACTGGGCTACTGGTTTACTTAATTGAACTGCTCCTGGCTGGTGTTTGGCTTTGCTTTCTCTTTTTCCCCTTTGATTTCATCTTTACCCTCCTTCAGAGCAGAGCCAGGATGCTCAGAGATATTTACAGAAACTAGAAAAGTGGTCCAGGAGCAGACACTGGATAATTGCTTAATCACTTTCCTTTCCTAGTTGTCAGGAAGAGTTTTTGCTTTTCTTCTTTCCCCCCTCATTTTCTCCTCAACTCTTCCTGATTTGGATCATGGTTTTGGCCAAAGACAACCTATTGATTTTCCCCTCTGAGATGCTGTCTCATTTTGTTGGGGGGGGCCCTGCCTGGTGGTGAGAGTCCAGGCCTCTTGGAAGTGAGCCTGTAGAGACGGGAGCTTCAGACATGTCGGAGGGAGCTGCAGAGAGTTGTCCCAGCCCCTCCTCAGAGCTGAGTCCAGCTCCATCTCTGGATGGGCTTCCCACATCCGAGGCAATGCCAGGGGCCCGGGCTAATGATAGGGGAGAAGGGGCCATTGTGGGCCTGGCCATCCCTTGCTGTGTCTGCCTGGAGACTGAGCGCCTGCGGGGCTGCCTCAACTCTGAGAAGATCTGCATTGTGCCCATCTTGGCCTGCCTGGTTAGCCTCTGCCTCTGCATCGCTGGCCTCAAGTGGGTGTTTGTGGACAAAATATTTGAGTATGACACCCCTACTCACCTCGACCCAGGAAGGATAGGCCAGGACCCTATTCCTGCTGTGGATCCTACTGCTGCCTCCACCACCTGGGACCCCTCAGAGGCTTACCCCTCACCTTCTTTACCTGGGGCCCACCGGGAAGCCAAGGGCCAAGTCCAGGGTGTTACAGTGCAGGGTGGCAGCTCACGAGTGCCCTCTGACCCTTTGGCACCACGATCCCCACAGAACCCCTCATTAGCCTTCTCTGTACTGCCTTCTGCTGCACCCTCCTTCCTTCCACCCACCCAGGACTCTGAGGGGAAAGCAGTCATGACAGCATCAGAGCCACCAACCACTGAAACCAATCTCCAAAGTGCTACAAAAGTTTGTAAGTAAGAAATGAAAATGAAGGGGGGAGAGGAGAGAGAGAGAGAGAGAGAGAGAGAGAGAGAGAGAGAGAGAGAATGCTAGAGGAAGGAGAACAGAAAATATGTTTTCAAGGCAAATAGTCTCCCACTTATTCTACATTTTAAACTGCATTTTCATGTGAACAAAGACACCTAGGTTGTTGTTGCTGAAGAGTTAGTGGGAGCATTTTGTAAACTCTTGGGGAAAAAATGAATAACATTGTGTGAAACAATGCTGGGAAGGCTTTTGTGAAGCAGTGGCAGCAGCAGCCCTCCCCGGCCAGAGATCCCACCTTGCTTTCTGAGCACCTCTGTGGAGTGTGAAACATATCTAATAGTAGAAGGCAGGACTTCTCCCTGAGTTATATGGGATAGCTGCTTCCTTTTGTGTCCCAGAGAAGATGCCCTGTGTTGCTGAGTTGGACTTGAACAGGCATCTTTTGATTTCTTCTTTTTTCCCCTGGTGCTGATTTCCTTCACCTCCTACTCACTTCTCTGGGACCCATTCCTGGCCAAGAGCCCCTCTACCCTCACTGTCCTTATTCAGCCTTTGCCACCCCCATCTCAGCAAGGATTGCCTCTGTTGCCCTCTTGGTTTTGCTTGTTGATTCCTCTTGTTAACTCCAAGCTCCTTGGTCTATCTAGTGCCTAAGGCACATCGCTGTGTTCACCTGTACTTTGGCAGCTCTTCTTAGGAAGTTCTTTTGTTGAATACTCAGGATACTGCATAAATCTGTCAGTACTTTCTCCAGTTAGGCCAGTCTTGTATGATGGGGTGTTTAAAGAGCTACCTTGAAAGCCATTTGGGCCCAATCAACTTGCAGGATATCTAGTTTGTTTGTAGATGTATCCTTTTAGACTATACCTAGACTGCCCCAAGCCCAATGTAACAGGCATGAAAGGAGCCAAGGCTCTGGACTTAGATCAGGCAGAATGCCGCTGTCCAGCTGCTGAGTAGGCCTATTGGCAACAGAGGAAAGGAAGACAAGTATGAAATCCTGTGAAGTCACTTGGTTCTAAACTTGTGCATGAAAAGACGTTTCCAGTAATCTTCCAAATGTATTTCTTGTCTTTTATTTCTGTCTCTGAACTCTGCTGTTCTTTGGGATGGATAGGTATATTTAGTAAAGAAAAATGAGAAAATCATTGAATCTTCTACTAAATCTGGTACTTACATATTCCCTTAGAGTTATTTTTTTTTCCTTGAAGGAAGAAAGGGAAGTGTTATTATGAAACCCTTCCTTTCACCATCCCAAATGTCAGGGAGAAAAAAAAAGACCCTGCCCCTTCCTGCACACATACCCTGAGGATTTTGTTCAGTGTGAGATAGAGCTGCACCAGCACAGAAGAACTTAGTTTGACTGTTGTGAAGTCTCCTTTATGCTCACTTTACCAACATCCATTCCAGTGAGAGACAAACCTACTGAAAGGCTTGTTTTCCAGGTACCATCCAGAAAGTAAGTCCTTTTCTGCAAATACCCCTTTGTATCTCCCTCAGATCCCTAGAGTGCCATTAAAGGGCTGACAGACATCACGACATCCTCGGCCTCTCCCACCTGGCCACCAGATGCGACAGGCTTGCCTGGAACAAGGGTACAGAGTGTGCAGATCCCGAGGCAGTCATAGTTCCGCATGGGCGGCAAGGTTACTCCTTTGTCTCATATGAAATATGATGCTTCAATGAAAAGATAGGGCACCTTTCTGCCTAGGCTAGGCTGGCTTAGGGACCAGAAAGCAAAAATGCTCCTTGGAAGGACCCACTGAAATGTGCTCTATTATGATTTGGGGATTTAAAAAAATACATGGTTTATTGACTAATACCATAGCAAAAGAACAAAATAAAAGATAAGGGCATTTTTATTGAAGGCAAATTTCCTCCCATGAAGTGTCATGAGTTATTATACTTCCCATATAGTTTTAATGCCTTTTTCCCAGGGTTGGGGATAGATTTCCATCCCATTCTCATTCACTGAGATGATTTCAGGTTCCCTAGAATAATTCAGTGCAAGGTTATATCATCCTGTTTTAAATTTGGACAAGAGCATAACTGGGAAAGTATTTATTTATTTGATTTACTCACCAAGCATTATTATGTACCTACTATGTGTTAGGTGCTCTGATAAGTGGTGGTGATGCAAAAGTAGGGAAATGGAAGAGTCCCTTTTGGACTCTTCCCCAAGGAGCTCCCATTTGTCTGGTGGAACAATTTATACTCATAAATATATATGTGTATATATATTTATAAATATTAAGGCAAACACATTTATATGTACATATATGTTTATGTGTGTATATACATATATAAACACACAGAGACATACACATTTGCATTTATATCCCTAAAGTAAATACATGGTAACCTCATAGTAGAATTTACTAACAGCTTGGGGGGGGGAGGGGTGGTGTCAGAAAAGGCTTAGTGTGGAAAGTGTCACTTGATCTGAAATTTTATTTTAAAAAGATCCAAGCCCCATGGAATAGTTGCTTTGATTCCCCAGGTGAGGGAATTGATCACAGTTGCCCTCCTAGACAGGATACTCGTAGTGTGAGCAGTTCCTTTACCACCTTTTCATTGTGTCTAAAAGTTAGCTGGTCCCAAAGCAGCTCTGTTGCTCCTGGGGAGGTGGGGCTTGGTGGCGCAGTGCTGGGCCAGCTTTCTTTTCAGGAAGTAGGTGCTAGTCAATCCTTGCTCTTGTTAATGTTTGTTTACTCACTGTTGAGAACATGGTCGAAAGCAAAGACCAGCATGCCCTTTCTGCATTTCATTGCCTTCTCTTTTCCCATCTGAGAAAGCTTTGTTTATTTACAGCAAGGAGAGGTGTATATCCTTTCAACCAAGATATTTTTGGCTAGGAACAAGTCACAGGCATCATGGTTGGGAGTGAACAATTGCTCAGAAAAGCAGCTGGCAGTGGATTGCAGAGCTCTTCTCTCCCCTCTCATTCCTTTTTCTCTCTGTCTCAGCATATTCTGTTCAGAGCTATTGCTGTCAAGGTCAATGTGTGTCGGGGGCTAATTGATTCGTCTTTATCCTGGAGACGGAGAGAAGAGAAGAGAGACAATCCCAGTAATTGTGTCTGCTGTGTTAGCCCCCAGACCAATCTACCTTCTCTGATGATGGGTTGTACTATATCAATATTGGAATTACTCCTTTCCTGCTTGACTCAGCTTCTCACTCTAAATTACAAGCTTCTCTTGGCTTTCTCACAACAAAAGGCAAAATAAAGCTTTTCAATTTACCCTCATCCATGGTAGACTTGCCAGCCTCCCTAAGGTAGATTATTCCCTTTCACAAGCTCCTATAATATCATACTTTCAGCATCTTAGACTGTGTAGACATCCAGAGCTCATGAATACTAATAGAATGCCAGAATAGAGCTAGGCCTTTTTTCCCCTTCGGGGACAATTTCTCCACATGAGGTCAGTCCCCTAATGTCTATGTTTCACCCCTGCACTAATGGCCATGTAGCCAAGATAATTGTGGGCCTTTCCTTTTGCTAACAGTTGGGCAGCATTTGACTCCTTTATCTCTTCCTCTGTCAGGACTTTGACACCCTTCTTTGCCTTCAGAATGGAAAGTATTGAAAACCTCTTGGAGCTTGTGGGGTGGGGTTGGGATAAAGCAGGGTGAGGAGCAGAGTTGGAGAGGCATGCTGTAGTGAGAAAGTTATGATGCCACCCTAGGACAAGTGTCTGCTTCGCATGGACTATGGCTTGCTCCCTGGTCCCTGTGCATACCCTTTCAGGTCACTATCTCCCATACCCTTGTACCATTTGTTTCTCTGGACATTCTGCTCTTCCTTTGAGACTTCCTTCAATTTTCATCTTCTCCCTGAATGCTTTCCTGATACACTCCCTGCCACTCCCATGAAAGGGATCTCTCCTCCCCCCACTTCTTTACATTTATCTCACCCATACATCATGATATTTTCTGCCTCCCATAAGTTAGAAGCTCCTTGGAATGAGGGGACTTCACCTCTGAACATAAGACCTTGAGCATACTAAGCTCTTAGAAATCATCAAATAAATGAATAATGAATGATATCTTTTGGGGATCTTGGTCTTCCTTTAGAAGCAGCTAGGTGGAGCCATGGTACACAGAGCACTGAGCCTGGAGTCAGGAAGACCTGAGTTCAAGTTTGATCTCAGATTTTTACTAGCTCTGTGACCCTGGGCAAGTCACTTAATCTTTGCATGCTTCAGTTTCCTCCACGGTAAAATGGTGGTAACAATACCTGCCTGTCAGGGTTGTGGGTTTACTCCGCCTCTTCCACTTGTTTCCTATAGGTCTCTTGGTTTCTCTTGATAATAACATTTTTGTTATAGGTGTGTTTTCACACTCAACCTGGGCTAAATAAATGATTCCACCTAATTGATTTTAACTTTGACTCTGGAAAAGGCCCTGGGATGAGACAGAAGGGTCCAGATTTCCATCCTAGGTCTTCTTTTTCCTGGCTATGCAACTATAGGTAACTCACAGCCTGCCAGTGTTTCTTTTTCCTTTTTTTTCTTTTTTCTTTTTGGAGGAGGGAGGGTAGGGCAGTTGGGGTTAAGTGACTTGCCCAAGGTCAAATGGCTAGTTTTTGTGTTAAGTGTCTGAGGCTGAATTTGAACTCAGGTGCTCCTGACTCCAGGGCCAGTGCTCTATTCACTGAGCCACTTAGCCACCCCATGCCAGTGTTTCTGACCATTGCACTCTCTCCTTCCAGGTATTGTTCCTGAAGAAATTTCTTTGTGAAACTTAGGAGGTTCCAGAAATGGGAGCTGGTTTGATTCATTCCCTGATTCTGGCTTTTTTCCTTCTTTGGGCTCTGATACTGAGGATGTATGATTAGACATAGAGTGGGTATCTCAGACCCCATTCATGCATGAAGCTGTGATCACTGGAGCTGGGGGCAAAGAAGGCAAGAGACATGGAGACACGGCTTCTGTAAGGGGATTCCAGGACCTCAGTGTCACAGGCTTCTGCTCACTTGCCCTAGCATAGAGTGAATTACTGGGGTCATTTTGAAATGATAATCAGAGCATTTTTATAGTTCCCTGGTCTGAGTTTCGAAAAAGTGATACTTTCCTTTCACAAGGTCATTTGTCACTGATATTTTTCTAAGTCTTTGAAATTCATGCAGAGGATGCTTGGATGCAAAAGTGCTTTTGAAGTTAATTTCTTGTATAACCAGTCAGAGGTTCTAAAGGACTCTAACCCTTTTCTCCCCCTGACAACCATCCTCTAAGGTTTATAGGGCTGTGATTATTATCCCAGTTTTACAAATGAGGAAATTGATGTCCACTCAAAAGTTGCTTCTTCCCATCTAATCCAAGCCAAATTGACATACATTTATCAGGAGCCTGCTATTCCTAAGATCCTGTGCTACATGCTTGGAGGAAAAAGCTAAGTTAAAAAGCCCCATAGTTTCTGCCTTTATGGAGCTTTTAATTCTCTTGAGGAAATGGACCAAATGCAGAAGTCATATGGCCAATGAGTGATGGAGGCAGTGCTTGGAATTTGGTCTCTAGACTTGGAGCAGCCTGTGCTTTTGCCAGGAAATCACACTGACTCTCAGAAAGGGCCCCCAGCCCCTGCTTCAGAGAAAGACTATGATTGTCCATCTAGACATCCCTCTTGATGTAGGCAGCCTCCTAATTGTTTTGGAAAGGTACTTTAGGGAGGATTTCAAAAAGTGAAAGAACTCTAAATCTTTTTTTCCTGCAAAAGAGAATAGGAATAATTTTCATTCTATCCATAAACATATCCTCAGGAGTCCTGCTTTTTTATGTCAGAGATATGGCCTCAAAGACATTCTTTCACTGGATAGGGTTTTCTTTTTTTTTTTTTTTTAAAGCAATTGGGGTTTAGTAACTTGCTCAAGGTTACACAGCTAGTCATTATTTGTGTGTGGGTGCTCATTTTCGGAGGCCGGATCTGATCTCAGGTCATCCAAACTCCGAGGCTGGCACTCTTACTCACTGTGCCACCTAGCCGCCCCTTTAGGGCAATTGGGGTTAAGTAACTTGCCCAAGGTTACACGGCTAGGTTTTTTTGTTTGTGTGGGTTAAGTGTCTGAGGCCGGCTCTGAACTCAGGTCCTTCTGATTCCAGGGCCGGCGCTTTATTCACTGCGCCACCTAGCCGCCCCATGGATAGGGTTTTCTTAATCAATTTCAGTTCTACAGTGATGGCAGTGCTTTATTTCAAAGTGTTTCCCTTATAATAAGGCCAGTGGTTGGAACATCACAAAAGGGCGCACTTACCAAAGCGAATGGAAACAGTGAAGGCTTCTAGGTTGAAATCATCTTTGTCCTAATAAAAAATATGGTAGATTTGTTGTAGCCACTCAGGTCTGCCTCATTGCTCAGATGGCCTGAGAAGTATGTGGTTTGGGAGGGAGTAGATTCAGAAGCTTCTGTGAGAAACGAATATATCTCTCTTGTATTTAATAACTAATTATTATATTAGGACCAAGGTGTTTCCCCTTTTCTTTTTTCTTCTTTTTTTGCTTTTTGGAGGGCAGTTGGGGTTAAGTAACTTGCCCAAGGTCACATGGCTAGGTTTTTGTTTGTGTCTGCATTAAGTGTCTGAGGCCGGATCTGAACTCAGGTCCTTCTGACTCCAGGGCCAGTGCTCTACTCACTGCGCCACCTAGCTGCCCCTGTTTCCCCTTTTCTACTTCCTTACCCAGAAACCCACCAGTGTGGGAAATCTTTCTTAGAGATTTACCCCAGACCAAGATCTAATCAGACAGTAAAACAAATTTTAAGTATAGGTTAATGGATAGATTCTTGCTTATTGTGTTTGCTCAGACGGGCCTGGGGAAGGGTTGTTTCTCCCTATCATCAAGACCGGTGATATGAAAATTAATGACTCTTTGACCAAGATTTGAGTGACCTATGTCACATACACCAAGATAGCCCACCTCCCATTGTGTTAACCAGTCAGAACTGATTGCCACCCTCAGGAACACCTCCTCTTCAAAGGGCATATAAACTGTGACCCCACTGCCATTAGGGGTCTTTGGTCTAAGAGAGATGGCCAAATGACCATCCTTTTATTAATAACCTGCTGGCCTTATTAATAAAATTACTAAATTACCCAGAAATGTTATCTCTTGAACTTTTTAATCATCCCACCTCTTGGCTAAGGTAGAGAGATGCAATGGACATTACAGCATTAGATTAATGATAATGAAAGGCTTCTTTCAAAAAATATTTTTCATCTTCCATCAAAAAGACAGTGGATGAGCAGTCCAGATGGGCTCTGTGTAAATCAGTGTTTGACTGCTCTTCCTTTGGGACATTGTTAGAGTTTTCCTAATTGGTGCCTATAAATGTCCAGCCATGGGGGACTTG
Source organism: Gymnobelideus leadbeateri (assembly GCA_011680675.1). NCBI lineage: Eukaryota > Metazoa > Chordata > Mammalia > Diprotodontia > Petauridae > Gymnobelideus > Gymnobelideus leadbeateri. The sequence continues at coordinate 535,749 of WOXC01000419.1, read as the reverse complement.
ATTTGATGTGCTTCACTACCTGTAAACTTTATGAGTGATTCGAGCCAAGTCAATTAGCCCATCAGTTTCCTCATCTATATAATGGGGATAACAATCTATGTACCATTTTCTTCACATTTCCCTTATTTACCTACCCCAACTCCAAGGCAAGTGCTTTATTTTTTAGAACTTTGAAGTACTACAGAAGTAGAATTATTACTGTTGGCATTATGTAATGGTCCAGTAAGAAAAATGTTTTTAATCAATTTCATTTGAAACCTTATATAAACCTAATCTTGTGTCCATTACTGGTCCATGATTTTCTCTGGTCCTTCAGAGACACACTAAACAGAGTGCCTCTGGGGGTGGTGGTGGGAAGCATGATTCATATGTTTGTGGAGAGAAAATTCTTGTGAAAAAGGCATCCAAGTGCCAGAGGTCTCTCAGCTGCCACTTCTCCTCATGGTGGATGGCCTATGGTCATATGAGATAGGGGCAACATCTTTTTTCACCATTCAAACTTCTCCGTTTCTCTTTTGCTTGCTGTCTTTCCAGGCATCATTCCACTTCTCTTCCTGATTCGGAACACATATGCTCCCCTTTCTTCTCATTTTATCCCAGCTCCTACCCCATGACAGATTCTTAAGAGTATAAGAACTGTAAGATCAATCTAATTGCTCCCCCTACTCCTGTTGTACAGATGAAGGAGTTGTCTGGATGTGTGGCTTTTATGCCAAGGTACCAGAGATTCTAATTGTCACCTGAATAAGTATGTGGTTTCATGGTGAAGATATGGGAAGAAGGTAAAAGGGAAACCTTGACCACAGATTAGACCAATGCCAAACTGACACCTTTCAATTTGCACTTGGCCCTTTGTAGTTCATGTTTAGAATATTGCCCTTTCAGACAGGGTTACTGAACTGGTACATCAAGGGGAATATTGCACTATGAAGAGCACAATTAGAGTTTAGCAAAGCATTTAATAAGTAACTCATTCTACTCTCATGGGGGGAGGGGGAATGAGAGAAAGGGACAAGATGATAATAATTGAGATGAGTTTGCAATTGCTTTGAATGGCCACACTCCAAGATGAGATGTTAATGGTTCAACATCAAATTAAAAGGAGTCCTATAGTACAATATAGCAGGTTTGTATGAAGGGCCCTCTGCTATTTGTTTAACATTTTTATCATTGAATTAGATAAAGGGACATCTATGTTGCTTTTCACATGTGCAGCTAGCACAAAGCAGAGATTGATGCCTAGCACCCTACAGGACAGAGGCAGAATCCAAAAAGATTCCAACCAGCTAAATCATTGAGTTTAAGCAAATAAGATGAAATTCAAAAGATATAAATGTAAAATCTCATACTTAGGCACAAAAAATCAATTCCCCAAGTGGAGGATGTGGGAGGCATGGTTAGATGGGGGTTGTTTGAAAAAGATCTGAGTCTTACAGTGAGCTGTATGATCCATATTAGTCAGCACTCGGATGGGGCAACCACAAATCTCCTGTGATCTCAGGCTGCAGTAATCGAAGTTGAGTATCCTAGATATGGTTCTGTTGTTTCCTGCCCTGGTCAGACAACCCTGGAAGTATTGGTATTAGTTCAGGTAGCCACAGTTTAAAAAGGCCACTAGTATGGTAAAGGAATTGGCATCTATTTCATATGAGGATTAGTTTAAGTTATTGGAAGTATTCAACTTTGAGAAGAGAAGGCTATGAGGTGGGGAATAGTTTTGTTTAAGGATTCCAAAGGTCATCTCATATAAGAAGGATTAGGCTTGTTCTCTTTAGCCAAAGAGAGCAGAATCAAGAGCACAGGAATTGAAAATTCAAGGATGAAAATTTAGGCTTAATGTCAAAGTGTGTGTATGGACATGCCAACAACATTCTAAATCTTTGAGCTGTCCAAAAGTGGAACCAGCTACCTCAAGAAGTTGGGTCTCTTACTCTTCAAGGGTCTTTAAGCAAAGGTTGGATAATGGCTTGTCAGGCCCATTAGAAGAGTGACTCTTGGTTCAGAGTTGGATTATTTAGCTGCTAATGTTCCTTCCAACTCTGAATTTGGTGATTCTATAGCTTTATAACTGGCTTCCTTACGGAACAAAATGAATTTATGCTCAGAGGACTGTGGGATCTAAGAAATAAATATAATTTTTTAAATGGCATGCTACAAGAACAGCAGAATGAGATATACCTTGGTTGTCAGTTCCTTATAAAACATCCTGAGTCAAAACTCCTTTTGGTTGTGAAAGTCTGTGAACTCTCAAATCCCATGGTATTTGGGATTCCCTAAAAAGTGATTCCTGAGGATGGTTTATCAGAGTTCAATGCTCCTATTCTTATCAGTCCTTACTGGAACTACTCAATGAGATACTCTAAGGATTAGATACATCAGAGGGAGAAGAAATAGGATAACATGTAATGCCATACCTGTACATTTATACAGAAGAGATGATCCTTATATAAAAGGAGTCACTACTGGTTCCTTAGTTTTCCACTTCAGTAACTAGAGGAGAGGAGATTAATTCATTCTTGGTACAAGAATCTAAGTCTGAAATCTTCTTCATTGAGTTGCTATGGTTGGCTTAGGGAGTGACTCAGTGTCATGGCTTCTATGAATACAGTCTGCATGCATTTTCCATGATTTCTGAAATGGTCTGTGATGGGGGGCATGTGATGGAAATTTCTAGCATGCAGGGAAGTGTTTCTTTAGTTAATGCAGAGATTCACATTGGTTTGAAATGTTTAAAAATGTAGTTTTTTATTAGCCTGGAATAAGTTATTGAATAATATGGCCAATAGACTGGATAGGCAACATCACTTGGTTCCAGTAGATTGCATCTAAAAAACAATGTTCTTTATACTTACTTGATTTTTAAAAAAGGATTTTTTTAAAAAGTCAGACAATTAAATAAAATAAAGAAATTTTAAGAGTGATAGATAAAACCAACACATTAACAGCTCAGGCTCCAACAGGGAAATAATTGTGATTTTATTAGCCATCACAATAATAGGAGGGACACACACATTTAGTGGCATCTGTTTCCAATGTATCTTGGATTCACTTCTAGTGAGTGTTAGATTGCCAAGTTAAAAAAAAAAAAAAACTGTCCCATACTCCTGGCAAAATGACAAAAGCATTTAAAAACAAAACAACATGTATTCAAAAATAATGCATTTGAATTTTTATCTCAGAAATATAATAAAGTTTCAAAAGTTTCCCAAAAAGTCAAGTAATAAATAGATTGCATTTTACAAAGCCATTCAATCAATATTTATTTTTAGCCCAACCCCTCCCTTCATTTTTTTGGTACTCTTTACTTTTATAACACCATCATTTCCAGGTACACACCCAGATTCCTGCCCAGTAAGCCTTCCTCTGTGGTGGGGGAAAAAAAAAAAAACAATTAAGCAAGACATAGCGGTGTTTTTATTATATATCACATTCTGAATCCACAGTCCCCTATATCTTCCAGGGAAGGAGGAAGGTACATGTTCTCATCTTTTCTCTAGGACAAAGATTAGTCATTGCAATTAGATAACATTCATTTTCATTTAATATTGTTTTCATGAATATTGTCTTAGTTATTGTGCAATTGTCTGGTTCTGCATGTTTTACTTTGCATCAGTTAAGATGTCTTTTTCCCCCTGAATTCCACATTTGTTGATTCTTATGGCACAATGACATTCCATTATTTATGCATGCACTACAGTTTATTCATTACTCAATTTATTTCTAGTGTTTATCTACCAAAAGAAATGCTAATATGAATATGTGTGTCTTTATAGGACCATTCTTTGGAGTCTTTTTTTTTAAATCTCATTGTATCATAAGCTGGCAATTATATTTCCCACTGAATAAGTCAGTTGTGATATTGGTAAATTGGAAATTAAATTAATCTAAAATATGAAGCATTTTAAATCAAAGTCATATCATGATGTGAAGAAGAAATGATCATAGGATCATTAATTTAGAGCAGAAAGGGGCTCAGAGCCCAAAAGTCCAATCCCTTCTTTTTGTAGATGAGGAAACTGAGGCAGAGAGGTTTAAGTAATGGATTCTTGAAAGCTGACCCAACATAGTATACACATTAGAAGGTCCTATTTTCATGTGGTCCCAGTAATGGATTTTGTAATTTTCAGATAAAGAACAGCCACCAAAGTTTAATGGCTTAGCATCTTTTCACAAGGTCCCATGATACTACCACATTTCATTTACCAACAGAAGGAATCTTTTGTCCCTCAGATTCTTCAGACCACTTTGGTTTGACATCTCCTTTTCTTCAGCACACTTTCACTTACATTATAGTTGTTGGAGCATATGTCCATTTTCCATGAAATGCTAAAGTCTTTGAGAATAAGGTCTGCATCAGAACTTTATTTAAATACCTAGAGTTAAACTTAGGATCTCCCCCTAACTTTGGGTGAATTATGCCTCTCGTGGATTTAGTGCCCAGTCACTCTAGTTCCCAAGTCCAACTTGACTAGTCCCAACAGCTCATTTGTATGGCTGCTGCACATATGTGTGTTTCTAGGTGTGTATCCTGGGGGTCAGGACTCAGAGTAATCTGTGGATCATTCTTATGGAATAAGGGGTCCCAAAGTGAATCAATAGAACTCTCTCCTTCCTTTGTGTTTCCTTTACCTAAGTGTAAATCTAGGACCCTTGGCCCAATTCAGGTTGCCCTCTTGCATCCCTCTCAGCCTTTGGAAGGTACCAGTAATATTTCCTAACAGATATTGATAGTTTTGAAAAACTTTTCTTGTTAGCTTTGGGATAATATTCCCTTCCCTTTCTTCCTTTTGTGTTCAATTGAATACTCCCTAGAGAGAGAAACATGGAAAATATGGAAGAGTGAAATCACATTAGCCCCTGATTTGGGGGGAGTGGGGAATTTTGGTATTTATGGAAAATATGGAGCACAAAATATAATCAGAACCATCACCATGTGAAAGGGAAGAACACTTTAATGATGATGGTGACCATAATTCTTGGATATCATTACTAGTAATAACTATATAACTCATATTGTGCAATATTGTGCAAAAAGTGCTTTGTATGCCTGAAAGTGCTCTGGAAATGTGCCCCAAGAATAATAACAGTAATTTTCCTTATTATTAGCACTTGTTAGTACCTTTAAAGATGTTTGCAAAGTGATTTCACATCTGAGATCTTATAGAATCCTATAGAATTCTAAGACAACCCTTGGATGAAGGTAGAACATGTGTCACTCCTTCCCATCTGGCTGGGTTAGGTGACTGAGGTTAAATAATTTCATTAGTAGACATTGGTATGGGGGATGACCTGTGCAAATGCATGGAGGTGGGAGATGGGCTACTTCATCTGGGGAAGGGCTGGTCATTTAGTTTGTCTGAAGCAGAGTTTGTGAAGAGGAATGATGCGAGCTAAAGCTAGAAAAGTAGATTAACACCCTTTCCCATTGTAGAGGAGGCCATTTAAGGGTCAATGTTGTTGTTTTTCCTTAGTGGCAGTTCTTTCCCTTGAGGTTTCCCATGAGATGTCCTCTCTAGGTTATAAAGTTCCTGTCTGAGATTCTCATTCTCCTCTCCCTTACTTGGTAACTATTCAAGTGGTGTTTGATGTGTAGTAGGAAGATCTCTTATTGCAAAAGGTTATTGGTGGCTTTGGGTGTGGGGAGTTTATAGAACTGTGTTAGAATAGAATATAGAATATAGAATCTCACTAGGAGGTTGGGCCTAAACATTAATGGAGAAGGAAATAAAGAGAAAGGAGTAGGAATGATTATGAAGACTGACTCGAAAGGACAGAAGTTATGGGGGAGTAGGGAAACTGCTAGCCACAAAGTACAGGCTCATATACTTGGTGTGCAAATAAGCCATTGAATTATCCAGCACATTCATTCATTTGATATAGGGTCCGTATGTCTTTGCATTTTCATCAACTCACCAAAAGGAGAGTTAGGATAGCAAGAAGAGTGTACTCATATTTTCAAGGAAATACTTCTCTTTATTGTTTGTTGATTGTGTGTGTTTGTGTGTGTGTGTGTGTGTGTGTGTGTGTGTCTTGATAACTCATTAAATGATCAGGCTTCTTTTTCAGTTTAACTTACATTTCTCCATAAATGGATATCACTATAATATTTGGGAGTATAGGTATTCCAAGTGGCTGTAGTTCTCCTAATTGACATTCTTTGTGATATGGTCATTAGAACTTACTCATCCCTTTGTGGAAAAGGAAGCTAATAAATACTTCCTGCCTGAGAGACTGAGTCAATAGCAATGGGCTTGCCTCAAATTTCCAATTGTTAATTTTATATCCATTCCACTAATTAACTGTTGTGTTTGTCCTAGTATTCAGACATAGAGCAAGACTTAGAGGACCATTTTCCAAAATGGTGCCTGTCTGATAGTCTGTTGAATTTCCAGTTCATCTTCCATGAAAGGTTTTGCGCCTAGGACAGCACTGCAAATCGATTGCTTTTGGCTTTTTTGAAATGGTATTGCTACATCTTAATACATTTTTCCAAAATGAGTTTTATTCCTTGAAAATACCAATTTAGAAACAGAGCTGTAACCATAGAGTTTGGAGAATGCTCCCTCTGATTGTATTTTCAGAATCTAGATTTTTCACCCATGCACTCTGGGTGATGTATATGCTATGTGCTAAGGAAAGCAATTTTTCATGATTAAAAAGGAAATCGATAGATCACCGCATACAGTCTACTTTTGGTAAATGAAAAGATAATATATTAAATCTCTTTGCACTGTTTAAAACTCATTCAATCACTTTGCAGTAGTACTAGATGCAAAGTGACCTTAGAAGAATAGACATTCCAGTTAGCAACATTTTGCATAATGTCTTTCTTTAAAAAAAGTGTTCAAATTATTGATTTTTAAGTTGACTCTGAGCAAGCAATTAGGAGTCTGAGAAGTAGTCAGTACAAAAGCTTAACAAAGGCATGGAAATGCCTTTAATGGCAAAGAGGCTTTGTGGTAGTGAAATCATATTGATGTTGGAATCTGTAAATCTGAGTTCAAATCCCAGCTCTGACATTTATTAACCATTTAAACTTGGGCAGTCACTTTTTATCTCTGATCTTCATTTTCCTCACCTAGAATAATAGATTAGGAATTGGAAGAGATATCAGAGATAATTAATCAAAGCCCTTCATAGGTATGGAGAATGAAGCACCCAAGACCAGAGACATTAATGGCCCTGCTGGCCTTGGATCCAGGTCCTCTGAGTCCAAAGCTCAAGCTTTTCCTAAATTTCAAAGAGGAGACAAGATCTTATACTCACCTTCTTGAAAAACATCTAAACCTTGTAGATATATTATACAAGGAGACATACATGGCCCCATCCATCGAGGTTCCTCCTGAGTTCCTTCCTTTACTTTTACCTAAGGAAATGAAACAACAAATATATCTGCTTCCAGAAGGCCAGCTGTATACAGACAATTTCCCAGCCCCTACATGGCCTATGACTTTTAGGGGATGTGTGGTTTTAAAGTGAGTTAAATAAAGGGGAGCTAAAGACTTTGGTGTATGTTGCAATCTAAGCAAAGGAAATACCAGTCATCTGACTCCCTGGGCACATCCAGGACATCTACTCCATGCATCCCTATGATGGTGGAATTAGAGCTATTGGTCATCAAAGGAAATATAAAATGAGAGACCAGGGTAGGTCTATACTATTTCCACATTCTCAGGACTAACATCAAGGATATGAGATGTAGGGCTCATCTTTTCAGGCTGCTATTGTATGTCAGGTGGACTACAGCTAGGTACTCCCTTGCAATCCTTTTACTTATCTTTTGTTCCAGATTCCTATCAGCTGTTCTTGTTGTGTACATCCTAATTCATTCCATTTGCATTTATTTACAAAGACACAACTGCTCAGACACACTTTCTTGGTATGGAAGAAGGAAGGAAGGATTTATAATCATAGTTTATTTCATATGATTTCTAATCATATAATCATATATAATCATGCATCAACATGAGATAGCACCAACATGTTGTTTTAAGGTTTCCAAAGCACAATAATCATATTATCATATTTTATTATTATTGAGAATTTATTGTGTGTCAGGTGTTGTGCTGAGTGGTAGGGATACAAATCCAAGCAAGCAAGACAGACTGTACCCTCATCAAGGTTACTTCCAGGGAGGGTAGACAACAAAGGAAGTCAGTGGTGCCCCAGCAGATGCATAACTGACCCTGGAGGGAAAATATACACAAAACAGTTTTAATCTTCATAATTAACATTTTCCTCATCACTTTCTGAACTCTATACAACAAAACTGTAAATTAAGCACTGATCTGCCACTCCTGCTGATTTCTGAGGTTTAAATGGCTAGAATGAAATGCATAATAAGGAACTAGAGGGAGATGGTTAATGATGTGGGAGCTTAGGAAGAAGATTCTGGAAAGACTTCTGGTGGTAGTGAGGAGATGCACGGTGAGGCTTCTTCCTAAAATGGCAGTCCCATGGAGGAAGTCACCAAAAAGGAGATGATGGCATTAAGGTGATGTTTCTCATAGTGGCAATTTGGTGGGTGAGAAGACTGGTCCTAAGAGAGGTCATATATGTATCTTTAGTTTGCAAAAGTCCCAATTCTAAAAGGAATTCATTTTAACTCAATGCAACAAACATGTCTTAAATACCAAAATAAACAAGAAGAGGACAAAGATGTAAAAAATGTCAAATTAGTCCCCAGGAATTTTGCTAATTAATTCTGCTGAGGAAAGTAAGATGGCATTAAGACATAACTTACAGACTTGGAGAATTCAAAGGTTGGAAGGAACTTGAATTACTCTCTAATCCAACCCATCTATGGAAATAATCCTCACAAACACATAACTTACCCTTGGTGATCTAACTTCTTTTTGCATGCATCCAATCAGGAGAAACTGCAGGCCATTCCACTTTCAGACAGCTCTGATTATGAATGTTTTCCCCCAGCATCAAGTATCAAATCTGTACCTTTGTAGCTTGCATCACATGCCCCTGGAATTGTCGGCTGGGGTTAAACAGAACAGGTCTAATCCCACCTTCACAAGAAAGACCTTCAAATATGTGAACACATCTACAATGTTCCTCAGAGGCCCCTCTTCACATAGAACATTCTTTCAACTCATCCTTGTTCAGCATGAACTTGAGACCCTTTATCATCTGCACCCATTAGAACGTGAGTTCTTTAAAGGCAGAGATTACAGTTTTTGCCCTTTTTTTTCCATCTCCTGCTCTTAGCACATGACTGGGACATAGTAAGCATGTGATAATTGTTTGTGGACTGACTAGCCAGCCTAGTGACCTTCTGGTGAACATTCCACCATTTTAGCAGGTCTGTTTGTTTAAACTGTGATGCCAAGAAATGAAAGCAGTAGCCCCTACCTAGCCTGAGCAGGACTGAGTTCACTAAGACTCTCCCTTTTATGGGCTTAGAATCCATCATCTTTCTTACTATAACCCAAGACCCCATAAGCTGTTTTAGTTGCAACATCAGCATGCTGACATTGCCTGAGCTTGCAGCCCCCTAAAACCTTCTGATTCTTTTCAAATGCTTGGAGTCCTGCCATCCCCATCCTGTACTCACTAAGATACTATTCTGAACCCAACTGTAAGATTTGCCATTTATGCCTATGGAATTTCAACTTTCAGCTCTGTATTTTAATTTGTCAAGATCTTACTGGCTCCTGGCCCTGCCATTCAGCCCATAAACTCTCCCTCTCTGCTCTGTGCCATCTGCACATCTGATGACCACTCCTTGTCTTTATCTAATCCTTGTATTAAAAAAAAAAGCAATGAGGAGCAAACACAGCTCCTAATGCATCCTGTAGAACACATGCTTCCAATTTAACATTTGAGCCCAGCCATTCAATCACTCCCGTATCTATCTTTAAAAGTTATCACCTACGTGTTTCTATCTTTTCCACAAGAACACCCTGAGATATATTGTCAAATGCTTTACCAAAATCAGGTAAAATCTATTTATGACATTGCCATGAACTATTGGCTTCTGACTCCATCACAAGAGGGAATCAGACTCTTTTCCATCATGGCCTGTTCTGAAGAAGCCGAGAGGGCTCTTTGTACCCATATATTACATCACTTGCCATCTCTTTAGTATCTGTTCTCACAGCCGGTATGTTTTCCCAGAAATCAAAGAAAATCTCACTGGCATTCAGTGTTTGGACTCTTCTGTCCCATTTTTTGGGGATGATGAGCTAGCATTTACCCTTCTCTAGACCCATAGAAGCTCTTATTTCCCATGGTCATTCATATGTCCCTGACGGTGAGTCAGCAGTCTGGTTTGCAAGCTCTTGCCATGTCCAGAGATAGATCTCATCTGGGCCAGGTGACTTCAATCCATCAAGATAAACTGAGTGAGTGTTCTTATATCATCTGACCTCGTATTGGGTGGCGGGTCCTTGTCAGATATTGGTGTCCCATCATTTCTACTACAAAGGTGACTCTCCCTCACTGAGAAATGAGAAGCCGAACAACTGAGCAGCTCTGACATATGTTGGAATTATGTGTGGAAGGGGGTAGGGAAAAAGGAGGAAACCCAACGGTGTGCTTTGAGACTACCCAAGGAGGAGGGGAACCTGCCACCAGCCTCTGCAGAAGAGGGAAGAGTTAGTGACAGATTCCAAGGGAGATCTGGTCAGATGAACAAGAAGCAAATCCCAGGTCTTCCTTTTTTACTACTGCATGACATTGGGCAAATTGCTTTATTTCTCTGAGCCTCGGTTTCCTCCTTTGCAAAATTTGAGGGTTGCCCTGGATGGCCTTTGTAGCCTTTCTGTGATCCTATGAGCAATTATTTTAAGGCTGCTCATGAATATTGGTTCTTTTTCTTACTACAACTGGGAGATTGCCTCTGTCTTGGCAACTTTCAGCCTTGTGGCTATAATTCTTCAACCTTATAACCCTGAATGGCATTTTCTGATCATAGTTTAGTTTCCTCCTTCCTCCTATATGAAGTCTACAGCCACCATGCCTCATGTTTTTCCCGTTCCTGAGACCTTTGTGTCAGGAACTCAGTAGTCATTTCCTAGTCTTTTCCATGAATACCCAGCCAACTCATGAGGTTTTTCCAGACTTGTGAAGACTTGGGCTAACTGGGCTTATCCTTGCAGATTCTATTGCTGGCTCTTGGGATTATGGACATCTTTGCCCCTTCCTTCTCAGCTCCATCTACCTCTGCTTTCCCTTGAGTAAAAATGCAGTAAGTGGGTCTTAGAGAGGCTTTGTGTGATTAGGGCAGGGTGCTTGAGTCCACTGCCCTGGACTGGTCTCTCTTCTGCTCTCTGCCTGTAAGATGCCCTTCGCCTCAGCACAGCTGCCTGCTTGGCATTCTGGGCTGCCTTTTGGAGCAGACACAGATGTAGCTGCAGAATGGGTGATCGACTCTTCCATGCAGTGGGGTTTTCTGAATTATTCATGGAGCCATAAGATGGGAATAGCTTCTCCTAGGTCCTGGGTAGTGATGATGGGGAGAGAGGAAGGAAATAGCAAGTCATAAATATCCTGCCACTGTTAATTTTTTTTTTCATCCGCTGACTGGGTTAAAAGCAGGACTTGAATTGTGTCATTGCACAATCATCTTACCCCACCCCACTGGACTCTTTAATCACTTGGTAAAGCTCAAGTTGGGGGCTAACATTGATATCTAAGCACAGAGAAGCAACCAGGGTCTGAGCGCTAGTGATGCTGATGGAAATTGCAAGGATTTCTTGGCCCATTGAGCTGGGACAAGAAACTGACTTTGAGATCCTGGAGAGACTGTACCTGCTAATGGACAGTCTTCAGCACCTAGTCTCTGTGTTGTCTAAGATAGCACAGTAGTGGAGTCTAGATTCTGGGCAGTGGAGGTGAGGAAAGGTGGCTTGCCTTATCTGTCAGTGACACCCCAAAAGCCCCAGCCTTCTTCCTTTTCATTGAACAATTTTTATGCAACCTTCCAGGCTAAGTGTGACTTCCTTCTCCATCCTGTCCCCTCCTCCAAAGGGATTTTATATACCATGTTTCCACTCTTGGCCTCACATGGAAGTGGTGAGGATAGAGCTTTGTAAATCTTAAAGCTCCCTAGGAACTTGAGCTCTTATGCCTTTGTGGGGGCAGACGGCAGCCCAGTGGATAAAGTTCAGGGTCCCGGATCAGGAAGACCTGAGTTCAAATATGATCTCAGACACTTGAGAACTGTGTAGCTCTGGGAAAGTCACCTAACCTCTGTGTCCCTTAATTTCCTCGACTATAAAACAGGGAGAATAATAGCAATTGCCTCACAAGGATTAAATGAAATATTTGTGAAATGCTTAGCACCCTGCTGGCCCAGGGTGACTGCTGTATAAATGCTTGTTCCAGTCCCCTTTTTGAAGATACGGGAGCCAGTGGAACAGTTCCCACTCAGGGCCTGAACGACTGAGGAGCAGGAGACATGGAAGAGCCTTCCAAGGCTCTCAGTTATTGGGACTTCCTCACCTGCTTACCCTGCACTCTGGGCATCAGCAACACAGCCCTTTGGTCCTTCCAGCTGAAGGATTTGTTTTCTTTCTGTACCAATGATGTGAACCTGTAAGCATGAGCTAGTTTAGTGGTATGCATGCCAAAGCAATGTCTTCTTGAGAGGTAATTGTTCAAATTCCCAAAGCTGCTGAGCACTTGCTGCAATATGGCACTGTCTGGGAGTCCCTGGTCTCTGATAATGTTTTATTTGTTTCTGGTTCCAAGTTTGGATAGGATTGGCACAAGAGGGTCAGTGTATAGAATATACTGGGGCATATACTGGGGCACTCTATCATGGATGAAGCCCTGGCACAGGAGAGACAATTTGCTAATATTTTCCTTTAGAATAATGATTCCTAAATCACCTGACCTTAGGGAAAAGATTTGTTAATTTTTTTTGTCCAGCACTGATGTAGTGTGATACGAAGTAAGGACTTGTACTCAGAATTGCGTTTAAAGGTTGTGTTCCTCTTGATGTTAACCAAGACTTTAATGTCCCAAAATGTGCTTTCTCTACTAAATTTCCTAGACCTCTTCTGCCACATTCCCTGCCCACCCTCCCCCTCTCCCCCACCCGCAATGTAGACTTAAGGTAGAAAAAGTACATTCATACCACCCTTATTTTCTTTGGGAATTTAATGTCATTTGACATAATAGATGAAAACTACTTTGGAAAGCATATCCTTGTTTCCTTCCCTACTTGCCACCTTCTTTCTTTTGTTATCCCCCCCCCTCCCTTTCTTTCACCCTTTCTCTCTCCCTCCCTCCCTCCTAAATAGGTATACATGGTATTGTGATGTTAGAATCTAACTCTATAAGGACTCTACTGTCCTTTATAGTTTAAGAAGTATAAAGTCTGCAAATCTTTTCCATTTTTCTTTTGTCTTTTCATTTTCATTCTCGGGTCTCCTTTGGTATGACTTCACTTGGTTAGATGTCTTGTCAAGGTAGCTCTAAACTGGCTTTGTGATAGCTAGGTGGTACAATGATCCATAAAGCACTGGGCTTGGAATCAGGAAGACTCACCTTCCTGAGTTCAAATCTGGCCTCCATCCCTTGTTAGCTGTGTGACCTGGGCAAGTCACTTGACCTTTTTTTACATCAATTTCCTCATCTGTCAAATGAGCTAGAGAAGGAAATGGCAACCCCCTCCAGTATCTTTTCTAAGAAAAGTCCAAAATGTGGTCACAAAAAGTTGGACATGACTGAAACCACTCAACAACAACAACAAAATGACTTTACCTTCCATTGTTTCTCTCTTGCTCATGATCATCCATCATACTTAGGTTCATATAAAGTCAGCAATGGAATGAAAATTAGAAGTTAACTCTAGGTATTCACAGCTCTCATTTTTTTGAGAGGAGAAAAAAGACTGATATTTGATTCAATAAAGCAAAATTCTACCACAAAGGCTCATTTACAACAAGATGTCTTCCACTCCTATATCAAAATCATTTAGGATTCTTGGAAATATTGAATAATAGCAATAGAGTGTTCAAAGACCCTCTCATCATCAGTATCATGCTAGTCATAAAGCAGGTTTGTGTGTGCTCACCACAAATATTTGCCAGTGTGATGGAGATCCAGCCCATAGAATTCAAGTCAAGGAGGGATGCCCTACAGATAATGAGACCATCCAGAAATTACTGCTTGCAGACAGCATTGGGTGTTGCACCAGGTCCTGAAGGAGAGGAGAGCTTCCTAAATCACTTTAATCACTTCCTTAATCACTTTAATCACTCAAAGAAGTTTAGCTTGACATCCACACAAGAAAGACTAAGTGGATAAAGAATCTCTTGCCCAGATTACGATGTTCATTTGAATGTATACCATAGCCAAGTTGTTTCTTGGTTGATAAGACTGGAGCTCACTGTACTACTTCAGAGCTGTTCCTTTAAAAGACAAGGAATGTTCTCAAATAAACAAGTCCTCTGAGGAGAAAAGCCTGATTTCCAAATATCTTGGAATCCTACTGATAACTTCCCTCTCAGTTCTAGGATAGGAGGTGGTTAGTTGTTATCCTCCATTCTGAAAAAGGACCAAAATGACATCACTATGTTAGAGTCAAAGTACAGTGTGTCCAACTGTGGTAGGAGTAAAAACTAGACTGTTTTATAGATTTGACGTTAGAGGTGACTTTAGAGGTTATCTAGTCCAACTCCCTTATTTTACAGAAGAGGAAGCTGAGGGGTTATGTGGTTGACTCAAGGTTACACAGGTAGCAAGAGACAGAAACCAAGTCTCCTGAGTCCGAAGCCAGTGTTGTGCTTTTTTTTTTTCTGACAACATCAAGATCATTCAGTTCATAATGGAGAACTGTGCAAATCATTCTCTGTGAAAAGAAAGATAAACCTTTATTAGTCTTTTACAGTCAGCCCTCAGTGCATTCAGGAACATTAAGCTAAAGAAGGAAATACAACTTGTGCCTTTAAAATAGTCTAGTGTGTCAACCCCTAAAGCAAAGCATTTAGCAATGTGGAAAGCTTGCTGACTAAATCACTCTACCACCATTCTCCCATGGGTTTCAATGAGTCTCAGTTTAGAGCAGATTAAAGCTGATTCCAAGCTTCCATTAGCTTTCCAGCCCAAATCATGAGCTAAATTGCTTTTGGCTGGGATACTCTCCCAAGGAATAGATCAAAGAGAGTGGGGGTGGGGGTGGGGGGGCGAGGTTTGTTTGTCTGGATTTGCATCGTCTTCCAAATGGATTCATTGTTTGTTCTGTGACGAGGCACAGAACACTCACCGAAGCAGCTGGGGTGTTTAGGAAAGCAGTTATTGAAGCTGGCTCTGCTTTTGGCCATGACTGGGTCCCATTCTTGGGACTGAAAGCAGCATGTCACCAGCTTGAATCACTTAGAGATGACTGAGAGCCAAAGAGTTTCTTTTTCAGAAAGGAAACTCAGAGGTTTCCACCAACTCACAATGATCTGTATCTATTGGGTCCAAGAAAGAGCACAGAGGAGTGTCCAGACTGTTGGGTTGCACTGACTTTGAGTCAATTTATCCATCATTTAATCAGAGCTTACTATGGGCTAGAAACTCTGCTAATTGCTTCAGATATAAAGTAGAGAATAAAATCATCCCTTCGTTCTGAGGAGCTTGAATTCAACAGGATGGGGGGAGAGAAAAGGAATGTGCACTGATGAATAAGAATGTCATTTTTACTGTACTGTGTTATGGAAATGCTTATTTTGATCTCTGAATTGAAAATAAAATACATACATATTCCCAAAAACTTTGGGAAGTTCTGAGATATAGATAGATAGATAGGTAGATAGATGATAGATTCTATATCTATATCTATATCTATATCTATATATCTCAGCACTTTCCAAAGTTTTTGGTCTCAGGATCCCTTTACATTCTTAAAAATTATTTATCCCCGCCCCTGCCAATGAGCTTTCATTTATATGGGTTATACTTATCGATAGAGTGCATGGGTAGTATGAATTCGTTTTGATCTTGCAGGGCTCTGGAAGAACCCACCTGATCTAGGACCATATCTTGAGAACTGCTAATATAGAGCAGATAAATCCAACTGATTTTCATTTTCTGGTGTGAGGACATGAGAGAACACTAATAGTTGGGAAGATGGAGAAAGGTCTTATGTGAGCAATACTGCTTGAGTTCAAGTTTCAGTTGAGCTGGGGGGTCTCAGAAAGGAGATCATGGCAGGCATGAGGACCAAGCTGGGCAAAGACAGGAAGGCAGAAAATGGAACATCATATACGGGGAGGGGCAAGTAAGTTAATTTGGCATGAATACAGAGTATGTGAGTGAGGATGAATGGTGGGAAACAAGGCTGGAAACATAGTTTAGAGCCAGACAGTGAAGGACTTAGAAAGCCAAATGGAGGACTTTCTGATTGATCCCAGAACCAACAGGGAGCCACTGAGGCTTCTTGAGCAAAGGAGCAACATAGTCAGACTTCTCTGCTTTTAACATCCTAATTGGAGGCTGCAGGAAGGCTGATTTAGACAAAGGAGAGACAGAAGCAGAGAGAGTGAGTGTCCTCGCAGGAATCCTGCAGTGCTTTGAAAGGGCTTTGGTTTCTACTCATAGCTAACTCTGGGCATCTGACCCTGAAGCCAGAGGCTCTTTGTCCATGCTGGGAGAGGATGGAGGAGAAACCTTGTCCCTTAGAATTGAAGTTCCTTTATAGGGCCCAAAGGAACCATACATGAGCCTTTTAGAGAGCTGAAATCACTTGGTCATCATAAGCATTATATACAGTACTTCTGCACTTGTCAAAATGCATTTTACTCTTCCCTTATTTCACCTGAGAAATAGGCTCCAGGAGAAAAATATATCAGGGTGCTCTTTAGCTCCTATTCACATCTTTTGGAGACACTACATATAACCTGGGGTGTGTGTGTGTGTGTGTGTGTGTGTGTGTGTGTGTGAGTGTGTGTGTGTGTGCGAGTGTGTGTGAGTGTGTGAGTGTGTGTATGTGTGTGTGTGTGTGAGAGTGTGTGTGTGTGTGAGTGTGTGTGTGTATGCGCGTGCACCTGCATGCGAGGGTTTACCTGTGCCTAACTCCAAGAAATCACATTTTTAATTGATGTAGAAGAAAGTGGGGGTTTGTGGTCATTAATGGGCTAAAAATTCCTCTTTTATTTTAAGGGGACGGAGGAAGTGATCATTCAAAACCCCAAATCCTCACAGGAAGGGGACTCGAAATTTTTCAGGGAAGCAGAAATGGATTTCTGCTCTGCCAAGCCTCTGTGACCTGATACGATGGGCTTCACTGGGGTGCTCCTTGTACACACACTTTTAGAAAAGTCCTGTGTTCCTTCCCCCCTTCTTTCTATAATCGTTTTTGGTCCATTAATGACCCTTGCAGCTGTTTGCTCAGGTCTCTGGTGACCCCTCAGCAGGGAGGCACCAGCATCTCTCTTGTGTCCTAGGACTGGCCTGCCCCTCTCCTGGCCACTGTCTCCTTTGTATTCTTTTCATGATGCTTCCATAGCACGGTACCTGATGCACAGGGCTATGTACTTGCTCCATAAATGCTTTCTAAGAGTTTTTAAAGTATTTTATTTTAATCAGTGGGAATTGCCTTAATCATGACCCTCCCCCAAATTGAGTAGACAAAAAAAACAAAGCCTATTAAAAGCAGATAGTCAAAAGAAAGGAAAAAAAGACATTTACAGGATAATTTTGTTATATATTTACAAGGAATAGCAAGTAACACATAATAGATTTGTGGTTTCATGTGAAATAATCTTTCTTTAAAGCTATTCTTTGTTATAGAAATGCTTGTTTTATTCCATAAATTAAAAATAAAATAATTTTTCTTAATGGTACTTTTCTATTTACATGTAAAGATAGTTTTCAAGATTCATCTTTTTATAAGATTTTGAAGTCCAAATTTTAATCCCTCACCCCTCCCCAAGGCAGTAAACAATCTGATACAGGTTATACATATGTAGTCATGTTAAACATAAAAAATGAAATAAAAGCAGATAGTCAAAGAAAACAAAGGTCCAAGTAGCCATGTCCTGTATGTGTATGAATATGCATCTATAGTGTATCTTAGTATGTATTATATATGTACTATACGTGTGTGCACATATACACTTGTATGTAGATATGAATGCATGTTCTGCTCTGCCTCCCTGTCAGAGGAGGGTAGGATGTCTCACCATTAGTTTCTGGAGCCAGAGGTCATTACAGCACAGTAGTATCCTGTTACATTGCTCTGCCATAATGTACTCCATCTAATTCCCAATTTAAGGGCACCTCCCCAGCTTCCCATTCTTTGCCACCTAGATACTTTTGGACATCCTTAGACTTTGTGTTGCTTAGAATAAATCTCCTCAGCCTGCCCTCTTTGAATCCCCTCCCCCTATTTCCCTGTTGAGTGGAATGTATTTCTGTTCCCAACTGTGTATGGAGGTACATGGGTATGTATTTGTGCATTCCTCCTTCTTTTGGCCAGTTCATAGAAGAGTACAGTTGAAGTTTCAGCTGCTACCAGACTCTCCTCCCCTGCCTTGCTTTCTCAATCTATTTGGAGGATTTGGGTGGAAAGGGAGCTTACTGCATGGTTTTCTACCACCCCTCTATCTTGGCTCCACCTCTCCACTTAATAAATGCTCTGACTTGAGTTGGTTTGGAGCACAAGAAACTAGGTTCCCCTCTCATGCAGCTCTATTCCCAGTGGAAAGAGTATATCCATCAATTAATCAACATGCATTTATTAAGGACCTACTATGTGCTAAGCACTGTGTGTCTTTGTGTACAGAAAATGGCTGAAACAAATGCACTATGATTAGGGGGTGAGACTGCCAGCAGCTATGGGGCTCTGAGAAGACCATGTAGAGAAGAGGGCTGTTGAGCTGAGACCTTCAGCAAGTATGAACAGGGCATTCTGGGCATTGGGAAAGGTGATGCCTGTCACAGAGCTAATCCCCAGGGACCTTCTTTTTTCTTTGTTTTCTCTTTCTCCCATTCTCCTACTTTAGATTAAGATTTCTCTGTGCTTCTTCAGTTTGTTTTTCTTCATTTGGACTCAAAGCATTGTCCTTTTTTTCTCAATAATATTCCATTCTCCCTGATAACCTAGATGGTAGAGCAGCTGTCCTCCAGGGCTTTCCCCTTCCCTGGTAAGGAGACACTCTGTGCCCACACAGCTGTAATTCAACACCGGTGCACACATAGGCATAGGCACTCCCTGAGGGTCACTGGAAAGCTCCCTTTATGCTTTGTCTGCTTGAGCTGAGATTCTTCAGTTCCTGATCCCCATGGCTAAAGTCCATGGCAGACTGCATGTTCCTCAGGCCTGATGTTTCCTGGGTTTGACTTTGCCTAGAGTGAGCTTTCCCTCCTTGTTATTGGGGTTTGTCTGCTTTGAGGATGACACATAAACCGCTCTTGGATTAGCAGATGGTCTCAAAGACCTCATGTGAGAAGCTGCCCTCAGCTATTGTCTCTGAGGAGTTTGGACCTGACTCTGCAATTTACTTCCTGTGAGACCTTGGGCAAGTCACTTGTCTCAGGGTCCTCTATGCTGTTCAAGTCATTTTGGAGAGGACTCACAGGATAGTTGATATGATGCTAGATTTGGAGTCAGGAAGACCTATGTTCAAATCCCACATCAGATATTGACTATGTGACCATGGGCAGACTGCAAAATCTTTCCACACCTTAGTTTCCTCTTCTACAAAATGATGGTGTTCAACTTGATTATGGGGCACACTCAGCACATGAGTCACCCATCTTCCTTTTCTAGCACACATTCCCTTGATGGCTGCGTGGGGTAGTCTGCTCGTACCAACCATGTAACCATGTATCTCTTCACTGTCTTCTCTATGGTCATAGGATATCCACTGACCATCTCAACTGGTCAAACCAATAAGTCAATGAGATTAAGATTAAGATCCACTCATCCTCTCAGTTGGGCAAACCAGAGAAATCTTCCTAAGAGTCAGATTGAAATGAATGGCTGGTGGATAGAATAATTGAACCATTTTTTTCCATAAAAAGATTATGCATTTGTTCTATAAAATGGAAATACCAATACCAAGTTGGAGACAATGTGATACTGTGGAAGGGGTGCTGCTTCTGAGAAACAATGTTCAAGTCCTGCCTATGTTACCCACTACCATCATGTGCCCTTGCACAAGTCACTTATCCCCCTTGGTTCTCAATTTCCTCGTTTATGAAATGGAAGGGTTGAAGTAGAAGGTTCTTGAGGTTCCTTCCTGCTCTGAAATGATGATTGTGTTTCCTTAGGAGAGTGACAATTAGGTAGATGCATAAGAAATCAAATCCCAGCCAGGAATGGTCTGCTTCTCCTGTTCCTGTCACACCCCCCACTTTGTCTCTGCTCACGCTGCAGTCCCGCTACTTCTGGTCCTTATCACTTCTCGCCTATATATTTATCCTACTCTCATAATTGCCCTCATCTCTTTCAGGTCTCCCCCTACACCAGGCCATCCTCCATAGATTTGCCAAAGGGACTGTCCAAGTTATGCCCTACTCAGTAAACTCCAATGGCCCCCTATTGTCTCCAGAATCAAATACAAAATTCTTACTTTCCTTTTAAAGCCCTTTTCAACAAGCTAAGATCTGTCCTTCAAGTTATATCATACATCATTCCCCTTCACACAGTCTCCAGTCCTACAAGCTGGCCTTGCTTTTCTTCACAAACAGGGCTCCATCTCCTATGGCCATGTCTTCATGTAGTCTGCCTTCTGGACCTCAGTCCTTCTCTCCTGTTCCTAGTTCCTTTCAAAATTAGTTCAAGTGTCTCCTGACTTGAGACCTTTCCTCATCTTCTGTACCACTCCCCTCCCAATTATCTTGTAGCTGTATATCCAAAGTAATACAAAGTGATTTCATAAGAAAGTAAGAGTCTGGACCATTTTTGGGGAGAAGGTACATAAAAAATGGCATAATTTAGCCTGGGATTATGCAACCAGGGACAAACCAGTCATTAAGCACCTTCAGAGTATGTGTGTGTGTGTGTGTGTGAATATGTGTGTGTGTGTAAAGTGTTTGCACTATCTTGTGCAAGACTCTGGAGAAGGGACCAAGTTTGTCACTGTATCCTTTTCCAAGTGGATCTCCTGGTCTAATGAGGGAGTGGTCTCCAACACAGAGAGCTGGGAGACTCAATATTCCTTTGGAAGGTATCATAGAACATTGTAGGGTGAGTTGGATGTTGGTGCATGGCCCATGGATGAGGACAGGACTGTCTGTCTCTTTGATGCATGTCAAGTCCAGAAACGGGCAAACAATGATGAAATGGTGCTACCTTGAATCAGCTAGCCTGCCACCTGTCCTCAGTTCTGTTTCTTCCCTTCCTTTATTTCACTTTGCCCAGGAGGTCACCTCAGACTTCAGAATTAGGGTCAAAAAGCTCTGCAGATGAGCTAGCCTGTAGACATTGGCAGAATAATAAGGCTGCATCGGCACATGTGGATGGCATGTTTCTATTAGCTGTTTTTCTTGTATACACGGGGGAGGTAATGAAGAGAACTCCATCATGTCCCTTCCAGCTCCTGGAGAAAGCATCTGTAAACAACATGTCATAATCATTAACTCTGAACACAGTGTTACCCATACCAATGTTTTCATCTGAGCAAAATAGAAATGTTTATTTGTGTCTTAGCCTCAAGGGAGTGTGTGCCCAATGCTGCTGATTCCCATCGCATAGAAAGAAAGGGTTCCCTGCCTGTGGGCTTGGGCTCCACTGGGTTGCTCTCTATCCCTAAGGCCTCCGACTTGGGGTTGGGGGTTCAAATCTGAGGTGAACCATTTTTGCAGGCTTCTCTCTCCTCCTGTATTTGCCATTCTCAGGTACCAGTGTCAATCTCTTTAGAGTGGCCCAAGGACTGTGCTCAGTTCTGAGGGATGTTCAGAATGCCAGAATCCTGGGAGAGCATTTGCCTTTAAAATAACCAAAAGGAATTAAATCCCTTTTATATGTGCTAAAGAATTAGACTCTCCCAGAGCATAGCACTAGGGCTATTCTACCGAGAAACCCTCCCATTTGAAAAGAGAACCCCAGGAATAAAATGAGTGATTAAAACAGGAAATTAAGCAGTGGCCATCTATGAAACACTTGCTGTGTGTCTGGCATCATTACGCTGGGTGTTGGTCATACCGAGACAAAGCATGAATCAATTCCTATTCTCAAGCAGCTTGTTTTCCAATGGAAGAGACAGTAACACATGTCCCTGACACAGTAGGTGCATCATGAATGTTTCTTTACTGACATACATAAGAATATGGGGAAGACATTAAAGGTAATAAACTTTTAAAAAGTATTTAAATGCAAGAGTTTTGAAAGAAGGTACTTGGTAGTTGAAGGCTTCAGGTAGAAGGTGGTGCTTGTACAGAGTTTTGTAGGAAGAAAGGGGTTTTATGAAGTAGAGATGAGGAGGGAGTAAATTCTAGGCACTGCAGGACAACCAGGGCAAAAACATGAAGGCAGGAGATGAAGTGCCAGAAGTGAGAGCAGGTCAGTTTGGCAGAATCACACAAGGACTTGAGAAGCCAAACAGTTCATACTTTGTTCCAAAAGAAATAGTGAGCACTGTTGGTTATGGAGTAAGGGGTGATGTGGTCATATATAACAGTGAGGAGGATTGGAATGAGGCCAGACTTAAGTCAGTGAGACCCAATGTCAAGGCCACTGCAACAGTCCAGGGAGAAGCTTCGGGCCTGCCAAAATGGTATCTGTGTGAGAAGAGAAAAGAAGGTCAGATGAAGATATTGTAGAGGGAGAAAACAGCAAAGTTTGGCAACTTATTGGCCATGTGGGGTGAAGAAGAGTACAGAATAGGAGGTAATGCCAATGTTAGGAATCAGAGCGATCAGAAGGATGATGGCATCCTTGACAGAAGCAGGGATGTTGGGTAGTGGGGTGGGTTTGGGAGACATGATGTTGAAATGTTTTTCAGAAACATTGAGTTTGAAATGACTATGAAAGATGTTTGAAATATTTAGTAAGCAGTTGGTGACAAGGATTGGTGCTCAGGAGAGAGACAGAGGGCTGGATATGCAGACCTGGGAGTCATGAACTCAGAGATGAGGACTCAACCCACATGAGCTGGGTTGATATTTGACTATCTTCCACACAGGGTTTCTTGATGTCTTGTTTATCTTTCCCTCAGCTTCAACATTATTCCCCTTTTTTTCTTTTAATAATCTCTTCCTCATTTATACCCTTTGTTTTTCCATTCATTCCCAAAATATCATCCCCACTCCAGCAAGCCTTTTCTCCACAGAATGGGGGTTCCATCACTTAGGGGTCCTACCTCGGTCATTATAACTGCCCAGTGTTCAGATTAATTTTTTTGTTTCTCTTTATTATATTGAGAGATTATATGCATTGTTTTACTCATTCTGATTCTTTTCACTCTACATCAGTTAACGAACATCTTCCCAACCATTTCTTTGTTCTTCATATTCATAATTTTACTTTTTTAATCCATCCCTCAATTCATTGCCTGTACTTTGTTTCTCATTTCTCACTAGAATTTTTTTTCACTAGAAATTCCCATGATTCATGGAATCTTTTAAGGTATATGGGAATTTTTTCTTTCTCCATTTGGGGCATATTCCCTAGAGTGGGATTCTGGGCCACAGAATGGGCATTTCACCACCCTATACATACTTTTTTTAAAAGCATAATTTCAACTTGTTTTCCACAGTAGTTGAAACAACTCTTTTCCTCTCCAAATCCTCTTCTACACAGCCACTAAAGTGATTTCATTTCTATAATGTGGAGGTCACTCCTCTACTCAATAAACTCTGATGGGTCCTGATTGCCTCCAGGATAAAATAGAAATTCCTGTATTTGTCTTTCAAAGTCCTTTACAACCTGGTCCCACCATATCTTTTCAGTTTTATTCATATTATTGCCCTTCTTGGCTAAACAGACTAGCCTTCTTTCTGTTAGTCATGGACAGAACCTGAACACAATTCTGCCAAGATTTGCATTGGATTTTAGTGCTTTGAATACAATAAGAAAATCATCCATTTCTACCCCACTGAATAGGTCCCCTGGGGAAGTAACTGTTGGTGAAGGTCTCCCCTGGATCCCAGCCCTTGGCTGGTGATGGTGACATCTGCTACATGATTGAAACAGCATCACAGGAATATAGTCACTGACTAGCCTGTTCATCCCAACCCCAGAACATGTGACTTCTATAAATACAGATTCTTCCAGGTGACAGGTAGCAGATGCCAGGTCAAAAACCATGGAAGGAAGAGTGGAGTGGTTAGAGAATCCAGAGCCTGAACTCCACCTCTCTAGCTGCTTTCCTTGCCCATAAAATGAGGGTAGAGTGCACCTATCTGTGTTATATTATACACATAGCTGGGAGGTATATCAGCACACTTAATTTTCACTCAGGGTAAGGTAATGCACATAGACACATGCTTGGGTAACAGAAAGATCATTATTAAAACTTTTAATCAAATTCCTATGGTCAAATGCCAGAGGAAAGAGTCCTGGATTTGGAATCAAGAGACCTGGGTGTGAATTTATCTCTGTCACCTACTACCTGTGCATCTGTAGGCAAGTGGCCTGCCCTCTCTGGGCCTCAGTTTCCCCTTGATAGCTTGTGAGGCTCATTCCATTTCCAGGAGCTATTTCCTATGTCTTAGCTTTCAATATGGTTTGACTGTGCCAAGAGTTTTTTCAAAAGTCAGAAATTCCCAAGAAGTTTTGGGTTTTTTAAGAGTGTAATCAAGATAGAACCATGCTTCTAACATCCAGTGAGCTGGGTGTGACTGCCCTCTGGCTAGTGCCCAAAACCTTTGCTCCTCTGTAAAATGAGGTTGAGACGAATAGTACTGACATCCCAGGTTCAGGATCAAATGAAATAACTTATGGAAAGCATGTTGCCAGCCTTTATCTACATGCTAGCTACTATTAAAGTGAAAGAACATGTGTGTATGTCAGTTGATGTGTGTGCATGGACATATGTATGAAGGTTGTATATATCTGTTAGATTAATTAACTTCACCTTTCTAGACCAGCTCCATAATTGGGAGAGAATGTCCTTCCTATTTCTTCACCCTCTGGTTGTTTTCTGTGTCTTAAGTCAGTTTGTAGTGTGGTTATTTGGATGGAATTGGGAGGATTATATGTATTATGTGGGGGATGATGTTTCAGGGCATGGTAGGATTTCAGGAAAGTGGAGGTGCAGCACAGACAGAGCATTCAGAGGAGGTGGGGAACAGACTCACCAGGCTCATGGAATATTGTAACAAAAGAGACAGAAAAGAAGGACAAGAGGTCACGTGAACACATGTACATGTTTAGCTGGGTACAGATCTGATGTTGCAGAATCAAGAAGAGTCTCTGTGTGTTCCTGCATTATAGGCAGGCCTGCTCCAGGAAAAGGAGGAGGCCAATAGGCTTTCTGAGTCATAACCGGCCTCTCCAGGGAGAGACTCCTGCCAGGAGGAAGACTGCCAGGCCTCTCCCAGTGCTTTCTTAGTCCTTGGGAGGATAATTGCATAGCACCTTCCTCCCTGGCCAGAGCCCCAGAGCTTTTGTTTTGTGACCCTGGTAGGACCTCTTCTGTTTATTTTCTGTTTGCCCACCATTCCTCTCCATCTATCCACCCATCCATCCATCTGTCTACCCATCCATCCATCCATCCATCCATCCATCCATCCATCCATCCATCCATCCATTCACCATACCCTTTCACCCCTCCACCCACCCACCCATCTACCCATTCTTGCATCCATCCATCTATCCATCTATCCCTCTAACCATTCATCCATCTGCTCACTGACTGCTGAATCAGCACTCACTTGGTAGCTACAAAGCTGCTGTGCTCTTATCCAGCTCTAGAGGAAACACAAAGGTCCCAGGTCAGAGGGCACAATGATAAGAGTGAAGTTTCCCCTTTTCTTTCCCCCTCCCCAACTTCTCTGTTTATTTGTTTTTAAATAAGCCCTTTACAAAGGTGTTCTTCAAACAGTCCCAATTGTGACTTGAGAAAAGGGAGGTTAGTTGCCTTGAAGCAGTGATCTGCCATTTCCTACTCTTGTCCAAAGCTCCCCTTCTGTCCCTCCTTCTGGCTTTCCTATCCATTTCTCCCATAGGACAACACATGACTGCAGGGGGGAAAGAAGGAAAAGGAACCAGCTGCTTATTTCTATGGATATTCTGAAGAGCAATTGAAAATTTAAAGAAAAAAACCACAAAAGGACTGATTTTCCTTAACTGAGCAGACCAGAAAGAGAAACAAGAGTCTGTTGCAAACACTTCCCTCAGTAGGATGTGTCTTTTTAACAATTTGGCTTCACTTCGACTTCCACAAATATTGACACAGGAGCAAATTTGAGAATGCTCAGACAGAGCCCAGCAAATACCATTGTTATGGGAAGGATCTAAGATTGAGTCACAGAGACCTTAGAGGTAGGGGAACTTTAACCCCCTTATTTTGCCCAAGAACAATTGAAGATCACTGAGGGAAAGTAAATTACTCAGTAGCACAAACACTATTTTTTTTTAAAGCAATTGGGGTTAAGTAACTTGCTCAGGGTTACACGGCTAGTCATTATTTATGCGTGGGTGCTCATTTTCTGAGGCCGGATCTGATCTCGGGTCATCCCAACTCCGAGGGTGCTCTTACTCACTGCGCCACCTAGCCGCCCCTTTAGGGCAATTGGGGTTAAGTAACTTGCCCAAGGTCACACGGCTAGATTTTTGTTTGTGTGGATTAAGTGTCGGAGGCCGGCTCCGAACTCAGGTCCTTCTGATTCCAGGGCCGGCGCTCTATTCACTGCGCCACCTAGCCGCCCAGCACAAATACTATTTATCAGATGTGGTACTTTAACCTAGATCTCCCTATGTTCAAAGGCACTTCTTTATTCACATCCATATTTTCTCTTGTTTGGTATTACTTGACACACAGCAAACACTTAATAAGTTATTGTTCATTCATTGTTTCAGTCACTCATTCATTTAGTCAGCTAGTCAACCAATGATTCTGTCCTCTCAAAAGAGATCAAGCCCTTGTCACTTCTTGCCTGGATTCTACCAATGCTCTTGGCCCTCCTGTTTCTAGACTTTCTCCTCTCTCATCCATTCTGTGCACAGCAGTCAAAATAATCTTCTTAAGGTTCAAGTATGAGCTTATTATTTTTCTTTTCTTTTCTTTTTTTTTTTGGAGGTGGGAAGGCAGGGCATTTAGGGTTAAGTGACTTGCCCAAGGTCACATGGCTAGTAAGTGTTAAGCATCTGAGGCTGAATTTGAACTCAGGTCCTCCTGACTCTAGGGCTGGTACTTTATTCATTGTGCCACCTAGCTGCCCCTGAGCTTATTATTTCTTTGCTCAAAAACTTTCTGTGCCTCCCAACTGTCTATAAGATAATATGCCAACCCATTGGCATAACACCCTTCCACAATCTCCAACTTCAAGAATAATAATCATGTGCCTTCTCCTACATGAAGCCTAATCTGATTCCCCCAATTCATAGTACCCCTGCCTCAGTTGCTTTGTTTTCTAGTGTCAGTCTCTGTATTGAATCCCTCCAGGGGAAAGTACATTCTTTGAACATAAGGACTTTTCTGTCTCAGAATCTTCTTGATTCCTTCATAATTCAACTCAAATTCTACCTTCTTAATTAAGGCTTCCCGGATTCCCAACCACTGCAAATACCTTCAGCCTTGAAGTGACCTTTTGTCTCTTCTGTACATATACGTGTGTGTATGTATGTATGTATGTATATATATATGTGTGTGTGTGTGTGTGTGTGTGTGTGTGTGTGTGTGTGTATGTATGTTTGTGTCCACTCTTTATTTGTCCATACTGTCTTCCCTGCTAGAAGGTAAGCATAATGTGGTTGGGTTGGAGCAGAGTCCTCTCATTTAAATCAGTTTTCATGAAAACCAATCCAAAATGAGCTAGAAAAGAATAACAACCCAGTCAGCCCCGTCACCCACCAACACCAGCTCATGACCCCATGGAGTGACTGTGTTTCTTTCTGGTTGGTACAGAGCAGCTGAATCAGAACCACCAAGAAGAGAGCCAGAGAGGAACATGGTCCTGGGGCAATCAGGATTTCCAACCTTACTATGTACTGAGACTTGTACTTGACACATGGTACTGAATAAATGCTTCTTCACTGACCGACTTCTTGGTTGGTCATTTCAGTTTTGTCCAACTTTTTTTTTTACACCCTTTGAGGTTTTCTTGGCAAAGATATTGGAGTGGCTCACACTTTCCTTCTCCAGTTCATTTTACAGATGAGGAAAGGGAGGCACACAGGGTTAAGTGACTTGCCCAGGGTCACCCAGTTCTCAGGAAGTCCTGACTTCAGACCCAGCGCTTTCTCCACTCCCCCACCTGCCCGCCCTCTCACTAGCTGAAAGGAGCCGAGTCTGTGCATTGAAGGCTGGAAGTTAATCCTTCCTATTCCCTTCCGGAGTGAGGAGAGAATACTGCCAGGGGTACTAATAAGTGCCACCTTATCTCTAGCTCAGTGGGGTAGCATGAGCCCAGACCAAGGTCTCTCTCTTGGAGACGGTGGACATGCCCACCAGGCTCTCCCTAGAGCAGCTCTGGGAATGCTCTCCTTTAGTCAGAGCCCAGGCTAGGGGGGGCACAGCTGATTCTCATTTAGGAGGAGCAAAGCAGAGAAACGGGCATGGATAGAGAGCACCAAACAGCCCTGGGGATGCAGTTGTCCAGAGAGATTAATTGTGAGCCCCGCGGCGTTACAACTCCCTAAGGTGTAGCCAGGGGATGGGAGGGGGGGGGGCAGCAGTGTGAGGCCCAGCCCCCAGCAGGCAGTGGGTGGTGCAGGCCCAGAACAGGGAATAGATGGAGGGATCTGTGGGCAGAACTGAGAGGGGCACACAGGAGAGGAGGTGTGCCCCATCAGCCATAGCCCAAAACAGAGGAGGACGCATGAAGGCACACTAGCATTTGACCCTCCAGGGTTGGGATCCCAAGGACAACAGTGGTATCCTGTAGGAGATTTGAGGGCAGGTGGTAATGCTAACAGTCCCTGTTTCTACCAGTTTAAAGATCTAGGGAGCAATTTCTCCCCAACAGCCCCTCGAGGGAAGGAGTGTAGGAGCTGTTCCCTCCATTTGGCCAGTGAGGTAGCTATAGCTCTGAGAGTTCTCTATGGCAGAAACCCAGCTTTGCCTGACTGCCATGGAAGGCTCATGTATTGAAGAGCATCTGTGGGCAGCAAAGAAAAGCCCAGCAGTCCGCTGGCTCCTGTCTCTGCCACAGATGGGCCTCTCAAAGCTGTGAGTGATCCTGAGTGCACTGTGAGAAGGAAGGGCTATTAAGAAGAATGTCAAGCTAGATGGAGGATCCTTTAGCATTGGAAATAAGCTGCTCCAGGCCATTAACTGAGTGCATCTCTCCAGGCAGGGGCTTGTCTGATGGCTGGTGGTGTCCTACAGGCTGTTGGCTCCCAAGGGATGACCCTGGTCATTTGGTACTGGTACTGGTACCGGTCATTTGGGAATGCCTCTGCCCCTGGCTCTCTTATGAAAGGAAAGAAATGAGATGCCTTTTTTTGGAAGGTAAATCTGATAGTCTGCCTGTGTAGGTAAATTCCAAGGCACTCAATAGGCCTGACCTATGTATCAGTAAAATGGACCTGAAGCAGTTAATCATACAAGACCTGGTACAAACAGAAGAAGGGCTTCATTTGTGGAGGGGAGAAGAGAAAGGCCACCTGTATCCTGAAGTAGTCTGATGTGCAGAAGTGAGCACTGAGAGGAGACACTCTTTAGAGACCCCAAATGCAAGGGGCAGCAGTAATTAGGGAAGCCAGGATTCTGGCAATAAGTTAAGGAATAAAGCAGAGGGCAGGGCATGGGGAAGATATGGGGAGACAACTGTCTTAGCCTGACTCTCAAAGCTCAGCTTCTGTCTGAGTGTTTGCACGTCCTACCTCAACCCTGCACTGTACTATGTGGCCCAAGGTGGGCCTCCTGGGCTCTTGACTAACTCAGCTCCATCATCCACGTCCAGCCAGCTTCAGGCACTGGATGGTCTTAGGTCTTCCTCTGTCCCCACCCCAAAGCATCTTGGGATGAGTTTTTTACATATCTCCTGTCCTCTCTCCCATCATCCCTTCCTTTCTGTGTGTGTGTGTGTGTGTGTGTGTGTGTGTGTGTGTGTGTGAGACAGAGAGAAAGAGACAGAGAGAGTGTTGCTTTAGTCAGAGAGGGTGAAGGTGGATTACTTCATATTTTTCTGTCTCTCAATTCTGGTTTTTTCCTACATCAAGCTCTGAACAGAAGGAAGAAGGGACTCAGGGAAGATGGCCTGGGTGTACATTAAGAAGGCAAAGGTTGAGAGAGCAGGAAGAAGTGTTCTGGCTGCCATAGTAGAGCTACAAAGGGAAGGGGGTTGGGAGAAAAAGATGGCTAGAGAGACAGAGAAGAGCAGAATCATTGAGACACATGGGAAAGCTAACCCTGACCTACTTCACCTTCCTGCTTGCCCTTCCCCACCAGTGTATCTTGGTGCACACCATTCTCTTCACCTGTAATGCTTCCCCCTGAGCCTGAACAGATATTCTTTGATACTCTTTGTCCTGCTTAAATGCTGCCTCCTCCATGAAGCTCTCCTAGTTTCCCCCAGCGAGATGTGTTCCCTTGTGTTCCAACTGTCTCAGCCCCTTAGGCGTGCCTCTCCAAGCGTCCCAGCGGCATCTTCCCTTGTGTTCCAGTGATTGGTACAAACGACTTAGTTTTATGCAGGGCCCTCAAGGGTAAGGGTTATAGCTATAAAATGACTGAAAGCAGAGATTGCTTTCACGTCAAGGTGGACTGGATGGATGCAGAATCTCTGTTCTGTCTTAAGTTTCATAATTGTGCCTTATTCATCTTTGTGATCCTCAAGGACTCAACATGTCTTTGTCCTTCATGGGAACTGTAGTCTGGTAAGTGAGGGTGAGAATCACTATTTCACCTGAAGCTATTCAGAATGTCCCTTCTAGGAGAATGATCTCCCTCTCCAGGGGTCAGGGGTCCATGTTGCATAATAGGATTCCCAACCTTGTTTTTTCTTCTTCCCAAATATGCTTTAATGAAACACATGACATTTCCAGCAGTCTAGTCTTCAGGCTAAGTAATTGGCCCACTTGACCAATGAATAAACCAACATAGGCCTATTAAAGCACCACACATTAGGGCAACAAAATAAGGAATGAAGAGACCTGCCCAGGAAGATCTTCTTTTCTATCACCATGGTGACCCAAAGTCCATTCTCCATCACTTTCCCCTCTACCTTTGTTGGTCGTCTGGCACAGAATTGGCTGCTCCTTCCCCCATCCAAGTGACCTTGGGAAAACTCTCTGGACCTCAGTTTTTGTCCCCCTCCCCAGTGGGGTAGTACTAACACCCACCCCAGCAAAGGTCTTTGTGGGGCCCAAAGTGCTTTGAAACCTTAAGGCAGTACGCCTCTCTCTGTGTCCCAGCAATCAGCTGGACCTCTGAAAATCTTCAAGAGCTTTGCATTCATTTTCCCCTTTTACTCTTGGCCTTCATGAGCATCTTGATGAGATCATACCCAGTTGGCATTCCAATATGTGCCCAGAGGCCCAGCTGTTTTCTGTGGGGGAGGCCGAGGCCCAGGAAACCAGAAGACATCTTGATTCCCCATGGGACTGGAGATGCGAAGGCTCTCGTCAGTCCAGGGAAATGTGAGCCCATTACATGTGGCCCAGTGGTAGGACGAAGTGGAGCTTGTCCCTCTCTGACAAGATCTCCAGCTCCCAAGATTCTAACAGAGCGTCCCTTTCTGCAGAGGACTGAGCTATATCCATTTGGTGGCAACAGTGAGACTATGGAATTTCCATGCCAAGTGTTACTCACTAAACCAACCTGATGTGCTCTACAGGACTCCCTTTGCTGAGGCTAGCAAGCAGCATAGCAATGAATGGCAGAGATTGCTTCTCATGTAGATGTTTGGGGAGGGAGTTACTCCTGAGTCTGTAATCTCCTGGACAGTGTTCTCTTGCTGCCTCTTTGAGGGGGGCTGGGATGATGGGGGGTTTTAATGGATAATCTAATCTTGTGTCCTTCATTGGGGGGGGGTCCTCTTCTCTGCCTTTCCTAATGACAAGGTGAACCAGGACAGATGTTTTTTGTTTGAATTCATTCAGTGGCCCAATGTGCCCACCCAGGAAACATCTAGCCACAAGCACTGCTCTTTGGTTGGGAGGCAGCAAGGTCCAGGGGAAAGAACGTTGGCTCTGCAGCCCAAGGACCTAGATTCAAATCCCCTCTCACTTATACCGGCGGGAAAGTAATGTCTTTGGAGAGGGCAGAGTACACAAAGGACAGTCAAATTGTGGGTATAGCTGCAACAGAAATAACAGTTATCTTTTCTATAGTGCTTTTAAGGTTTAGAAAATCGAGGGAGTGACCATCTCCCAGAGGGATGTTGATGCCCTGGGGAAAGTCCTCATTACTCGATTCTAGTTACACCTCTCTCTCTAGCACATAAGCCCTGGGCACTAAGATGATTCTTCTCACTCCCAAAGAGGCCTTGCCAGATTGACCCCTTGACCAGTCTCACTCTCATGTCGCCAGGATTATTGGCACAATCTGCCCTTGACCCACCTATCCAGAACTGCTACAAATATGATTGCTTTTGCACATTCCAATGAGCATCCAAGGATGTTTTTTTCTTTGCCTCCTCAGGACAGGGTCAGAATGTTACTGCAGATTCTAAGAGCATTTGGCACTGTTGGCCTCTGGCAATGGATGAGGGGATTGACTCTGTGAAGAGATTTCCTAAGCAGTTGGATTCTTGCCAGCTGCCTGATAGGGTAGGAGAGTACATCTCATGGAGCTGCTTGGCAAAACCAAATGAGCCCACTTGAGTTATTTGCCTCTGTGCAAACAAGGGAGTTTTGAGGTTTGGTGAGGTATAGTAAGGAAGTACTGTTGGCTACAAGAAGGATCAATAAGTCATACAGTGAAAACTTGCTGGGGAAAGACCAGCCATTACTGTCATGGCCTCCCATGCCCAGTGTGAACATAGTCGATGGGCAACCCTGTGCTGCTCTGGTACTTGTAGATGGGAGTACTCTGGGACATTGCCCCTCTTGAAAGAAAAGATGACAGAAAACGGATGCCAAGCATGCTTTCATCTGTCTTAGCAGCAGCACTTTTAAGATTAATCTGGGCACAATTTATTTTGAATGAAAGAGGCCCCTCCCTCCCCCAGGGAAGATGAGAGCAAGATCTCTGCAGGTAATAGTGCAACCACGACCTTTCTATCTCCTTTTGTGACTCATTCCAGGGGCTCCAGCTTGGGATTAGAACAAAATGAGACTCTTGTAGACCATGTACCATGTAGCGACATAAATTCACTTCACCATAGCATAGAAAGGCTCTTCAGCAAGGATACAGCATTGATTCCATTGGACATAGCCCCATGCTTTCCATATCTCTCACTGGCCTGCCCCCAGGCACCAGGGGATACCATGCTGGAGGAGTTTCTCAAGGATTGGCTGTTTATTTTTGAGCAATAAAGAAACTACATGAGCAGTTCAAGAATAATCCTCTATACCAATTTGGTCTCTAGAATAGCTGCACTCCCTTTTAGGGAGAAATTAGCCTGGCCTTTCTGGAGTAGACAGTGCTTGGACCACAGCCCACTCCTGCCTCTCCCTGCAGTTCAACTCAATTCAACAAGGGTTCGTTAGGTGACTATTGTGTACAGATAGGCACTAGGGACAAAACCGAAATCATCCTAACTACAAGTAACTTCCGTTGTACTGGGGAGGAGAGTGGGAGGAGGAGGACAACCCACAGATGGGTCAATGAAACATAGACAAGAGCCCTCCCAGTTCTAAATCTATGGCACTATTAGAAGCTGCCTATTTGGGTAGGCCTGCCTCATCCCTAGGGCATGGAAGTAAAACAGAGACTGGCTTCCTTCCCCTTGGATCTGTCTTCATGAACTGGCTGCAGTGTTTCATGCCTGATGCACGGCAGCCTTCCCTGGCCTTTGCTTCCACCCTGCCTCACCAAGGAGCAGGCCTGTTGGCTTGGGCTCAGTGACTCTTCATATCAGCCATTCTTGTTCTCAGGATTTAAACCCAAGGTTGCAGATGTTCAAAGTTAAGCCTTGCCAATATTTGTCTGAATGCATGTTCCATCCTTCCCTGCAGATTCATAACTTAGGACTCTCTTCTCTTTAGGAACATGATTTTTCTCAGTGACTATTAGCATTTCAGAGAGTGCAGTGTCTTTAACCTTTGAGCTCTAGAAGAGAGCCATAAATAGAAATTGGTTTAAGCATGGGGGTGGGAGGGAAGAGAGCCCTCAAGGAGAAATAGGGAGGCTGCAGCTGGAGGAGAGGGAGCAGGGCAGTCCCCAACTCTTGGGCACGGGAAGCAAGAGAAGGCAGTGGCATTCTTCCTCGTTACCTCAGGAGTGAGGCACGGCACGCGTGCTGCCAGCCATCTGAGGAAGGAAATGCATTTGGCTCACTAGCACAAGCCTGCCTCAGTTACAGGTCTATTTGTGGGGTGCTTTCCAGGCCCACATTTTGGGACAGGGAGCACAGGAGCATCTTCTGTGACAAGAAGGCTTGTTTCCATCCTACTGAGATCCTGGGGAGAATGACCTCCTGGACAGTAAGACATATAGCACTACTGGCTGAGCTCCAGCACAGCATGGCCCTGCCCCCACTTCCTCTCCTCCAGCTGTATCCTCTCCAAGCTCTTGGGCTTTCCCCAGGGTCTCCTCCCTCCTACCCTCGTGCTTAACCCAGGTGCCAGATTTCCTATTTATGACTCTCTTCTGGAGATCAAAGGGTAATAGGTCAGGAGGGAAGGAAACTAGTCAGGATAATGCAACCAGAAGAATCGATACTGACTAAGCCCCAAATGCAATTAGGATAGGAGGAAAAGAAACTAGCCTTGAAGCAAATACAATGTAGATGATGACGGATGATGATGATACCAGATGGAAAAGAGCAGTAAGCATTTACATACAGAAAGTTCTTTTAGGTGTGCCGATTTCTTTGCAAAATTGACCTGATCTCAACAAATTTTATCTAATCACCAGCTGTGATTATGATCCCGTTGGCACATATGGGGAGACTAAGGCTGAGAGCAAGGGAAGGGATTTGGCCAGGGTCAAATAGCTAGACTGAGGTGGGATGTGGACCATTTCTACCTAATTCCACCTCTAGCATAGAATACAGTGAGTCATGAGAAGTCACTCGGTGGCAGTGCCTCAGGGATACCATGAAATCATTGAAATCCTGAGACCAAAAAGGAACTTAGAAATTGCCCCACCCGATACCCACATATGTCCAGGTGACAAAGATGGAGGCAGGGAGATGCCTTTTTGAAGCCTTCCCGAAGCATGGGATGTTGAGATGGTCACACCCAGTATTGGGCCCAATATTCAGGGGCCATGGTACCAGATGGGGCCACTCTGTAGAGCAAGGTCTGCTGGGCTGGCACTTTGGTTTGAATCAAAAGTGTATAATAATAATGTTCGTTGTTGTTGTTTCTGTTATTACTATCATGGTTATTGAGGAGAAAGGACTAGGTATTGAACAAGGAGGAGATTTTAAGTAGACTAATGAATCAAATGGTCAAGTATGATTAAGCACCTACTATGTGCCAGGCTCTAGGGAATACCACCCACTTAATATTGAGTATAAAAGACTAGCTACTGAACAAGGAGGAGATTCTGAGTACTGGATCAAATGGTCAAACATTGTTAAGTGCCTACTATGTGCCAAGCCCTAGGGAATACAGAATGAAAAGGAACATGGTCCCTGGCCATTAGAATCTCACATTCTAATGGGGCTAGGGTGGGGAGACAAGCCACAAATGAATAGATATATACAAAGTACATGTTAAGTTGGTACAAGGTGACCTTGAAGAGGAAGGTATACTTGGCTGTTAATGTAAAATAGCCCAGTAATGAGATAATCAATTTAAGTCATATGAAAGCCCTGAAATGGCTAACCAAAAGAATGTCCTGGTCTTCCAAGCCAGTGTCTGGATGTTGAAGCCTGCCTTGGCTTGACAGGGAAGGTGGTCACAGAGTGGGATGATTTAGATAGAAAAGAATGTTTCAATCTCTGGTCCAAGAGTATATGCCAATCTCTCATCCCCCCCACCCCACTGCACAGTGGAGGACAGATTTCTATCATGGAGATTGAACTTACAGGGCTGTTCTCATGTCTGAACCAACAGGATGTGTTGACTGTCTCTGATTATGGTATGTTCATGTTTTGGAAAATGTAACCCCCACAGTGTGTTCTTAACTATTGAATCATCCTAGACAGTGTTACAAATTAGTTCTTCTTCAAAAATCCTCTAATCCGTTTTTTGGGGAGTAAGGGGATGTGATTCTCCTTGGGGTTCAGAAGGTCCAGATCTTTTATTGGGGAGCTTCTCTCATATCCCCTGGTCTTCCTCTGGCTTGCTTATTCTTTGTAGGTTTTCAGCCCTCACCAGGATCCTGTTGCTTGGGTATTTTTTTCCTTCTAATATTCTCCAAAGTATTGGAATCATAAGATTTCAGAGTTGAAAGGGACCTGGTAATCTCATCCAACCTTTTCTGTAACAGGAAATTCTTCTACCATATCTCTCTGTCAAATGGTCAGCCAGCTTCTGAACAAAGACTTCTAGGGAAGCAAAGTCATGGACTTCTGAGATGGTAGGCCTTTGTACTTTGGGTGAATCTGAATCTCCATGAATCTCCCTTAGAGCAGCCAGCAATCTGCCTTTTTCTCCTATTCTATTCTTTTTAGTTCTATCCTATCAAGTCAAGCCAAAAGAAAAAAAATCCACATGGCAGCCATTTAGTTTCTTAGGGGAAGATGGAATATCCTTCTTGTTTCTAGGATAAACACCCTCTGGTTTCTTCTGCTCCCTTCTTCAGTTCTGTATTTGGCATGCTTTCTAGGCCCTTCATCACCCTGGTTTCCACCTCCAGATATTCTTCAGCCTCTCAGGGCCTCAGAACTGAACAGAGTTGTCCTCTATATATGATCCAACCAACAAGTGGGGAGCGGCATTGTAAAATGATAATTGGGAAAAGAAAAAAAATGCTTAAATGGAACATTGTCATTACTAAGATTATGGTTATTATATTATTTATTTTCTTTAAAATAATTGTTATTCATATCTTATTTTAATATTGCCTCTACTGCATGTATCCATCCCCCCTGCCACCATCACCCCTACACACACACACACACACACACACACACACACACACAGTTGGTATGCATGAATAGTTTTAGAGAATTATTTTTTCTTTTTACTAACTCATATGCCAGTTAAGTCTGACAGTGCATGCAATATTCCATGCCCATAGTTCCCTACCTCTGCAAAGAACTGAAAGAGATGTATTTTTTCATCTCTCACCGGCACCTAGCTTCTTTATTGTTAGTACAAAGGATGCAATTCTTTGGGGGAATCATTGTTCTTCATATTTACATTTACATTGTGCTTAGTTTACACTGAATATTATATTCCTAGTTGTCCTTAGTTCACATTGTATCTGTTCATCCAAGCCTTCCCATGCTTATCAGAATTTTCCATGTCTACCATTTCTTACGTTATAATAATAGTCCATTCATTCTCCATTCTCCATTACCATTGAATCTCCATGTCTGCCATTTCTTATGTCATAATAATAGTCCATTCCATTAGTCTGCCACAATTTGCTTAGTTACTCCCCTATCAATGGGTACTTAGCAGAAAAAAGTCTTGTTATGAATGTTTTGTATCTATGTGACCATTATCTTTTCTTGACTATGGTAAATGCCTATCAGCAAACATTCTGGGTTAAAATTTTAATGGGTATAATTTTTTAAAAATTTTAAGTGTATAAAATATTTTATCATTTTTAAAAACTTAATTCTAATTTGCTTTTCAGAATACTTGGGTCAATTTACTTTTCTAGAAAAAATATATTTAGTTTGCCTGCCTTTCTGCTGTCTCTTCAACATTATTTCTGTCTTTTATTATCTTTGCCAATTTGCTGATTATGTGGTAAAACTTCGGTTAGTTTAATTTACATGTCTTTTATTTTTAGTGGTTTGAGGCAATATTTCATATGGTTGTTCTTATTTTGCCAATGTTCTCTTGAAAATTATTGATACATAACTTTTGACCACTTAGATATTTGGGCATGACTCTTAATCTATTATGATTACATTATTTCCTAGCATATTTTGAATATCAGAACTTGATCAGAAATTTTTTTTTTTTTTTTGCTTTTTGGAAGGGGGAGGGCAGGGCAATTGGGATTAAGTGACTTGCCCAAGGTCACACGACTAGGAAGTGTTAAGTGTCTGAGGCTGCATTTGAATTCATGTCCTCCTGACTCCAGGGCTGGTGTCCTATTCACTATGCCACCTAACCTCCCCAATCAGAAATATTTGATTCAATTTTTTCACCTGGTCAGCAAAATTCCTGTCTTTTCCTAGCTGAATTGAATTTGTACCAAAATTTCCATGAAATCAAACAGAGATTTTATTTTTATGACCACTACAACTCCTGACTTCATGGAGAACTCTCCTCCTTGCTATTATTTAGGAAGTGACCTGATTGTTTTCTTCTAATTTTTTTTATACTGTGACCTTATTTTTTTTTTGGGGGGGGGGCTACTTTAGCCTGTGGAATTTACCATGATATATGGTATATGATGTTGTTCTAAAAGTAATTTCTGCCACTCTGTTTTCCAGTTTTCCCAGAACTTCTACCAAAGAGGGAGTTCTTTAGCTAATTTATGTTTTGGTAGTTATCAAACACTAAACTTGATAGTCTTCTCTATTGTATTTAATTACTTCTCACTCTTCTTTATTTTAGATATTTCACTAATCAACTTTCTGTTTTTAAAATAGTAACAAACAGTTTGAGTATTTACTGCTTTGTACTATAAGTTGAGTTTTGGAAGTGCCATCCTCTACATTTTCCTACACCATGCCATTATCCTCCTTGAGATTTTAGGCCTTTTCCCCCTCCCAAAGAAATTTTGCTGCGATTTTCTCTAGCCCTATAAGTTAGCTACTTAGTAATCTGATTGGTACAATACTAAATCTAGGAATTAATTTAGGAAGTAAAGTCATTTTTACTATTACTATATTGTATTATGTAAATATCATATTATTATGATATATAACATGTTAACTATATTGTTAGTTGTAACCGTAGCATTAGTAATAGTAGTACTATTAGTAGCAATATTATTGTTATGCCCCTATGAATACCTATGAATACTCTTGCAGTTATTTAAGTCCTTCATTTTTTAAGTGAAAGAATCTGTTGTAATTATATTTGTGTTGAGTGTATCTTGGTATTTTGACTCCCAGATATCTTGGAGGCAGCTAGATGGCATGATGGTAGATCACTGACTTGAGAACAGTCAGACCTAAGTTAAATCCTGCCTCGGACAGCTCCAACTATGTGACTCTGGGAAAGCCACTTAACCCTTCTTAGTTTCAGTTTCAATACCTGTAAAATGAAGATAATAATAAGACCAACTCAAGTGAGTTATTGTGAGGATCAAATGAGACAATGTACAAAGTATCCCAAAAGCCATTGCTTAAAATTGCACTGAAACCTTTGAGACACTTCATATACAGTGTTTTGCAGCTCCATAAATCTCCATAAATGTTGGCACTCCTCCTCCTCCTTTTTCCCTTCTCCATGTTTATTTTGTACATTTGGGGCATTATATTGAATGGGTTTCCCTTTCTAATATTTCCTCCTCAATTTTGTTGTTGCTATATAGTGATGCCAGCAATTTCCTAAAATTTGATTTCTATTTAGTTACTTCAAAAAATTATTGTTTCAGTTTCTTTACTAATGATTTAATGTTTTCTTTTTCTTTTTCTTTTCTTTTTTTGCCTTTTTTGGGAGGGCAATTGGGGTTAAGTGACTTGCCCAAGGTCACACAGCTAGTTTTTGTGTTAAGTGTCTGAGACTGGATTTGAACTCAGGTCCTCCTGACTCCAGGGCTGGTATTCTATTCACTGCACCACCTAGCCGCCCATGATTTAGTGTTTTTTTTAAATAAACTATTATGATGTTAACAAACAGGGATAACTTTCTGTACTCATTGACTATTTTTGCGTTTCTAGAATGCAAAAAATCAATTCCTAGAACTATGTAAAATAACAGTGGAGAAAGGGGGCACAAGTGCATATTTATTGGGAACACTTTTAGCACAGTCCCATTGCAGATGTTGACAGTATATCCCTTTTTATCATATTTTATACAATGTCCTTTGAATTACAGGGTTATTGGTTTTTGTTTGTTTTAGCATTAATGGTTACTCTGCCTGCAGTTTTTATCCATATTTCTTATTTGGGTATTTGTTTGTTTAATATTGTTAATTGTATTAGTTGTGTTAGTTAAATAGTTGTATTGCATCAATTGTATTAGTTAATCCTGTGATGTTGTAATCCTTGTATCCCTAGCATAAAGGAGGGCAATCTCTAAATCTCTACAAATGCCTAACTCTCACCCTGAGGTTTTAGGCTTTGTCCCAACCACATGAAATGTAGTGAAGTGTTCTATGATGTTGGTGAAAGCAACATGGAAAGTCATCTTTCCCACAGGCAGAGGCTTTTGAACAAAAGGGCATCTTTGCCAGGTACGTTGTAAGACAATGGAAGTGTTAGAATCTTACCAAGAGAGCCAAGATTTCATTTCCTTCTGAATAGGGGAGAAAGCTCATGCCCTCAAGGCTGACCCTACCAGCACTTTCCCTTCCCAGAGTGTTAGGAAAGCTAGGAGGTGGGGTGGCTAGGTGGTGCAGTGAGTAGAGCGTCAGCCCTGGAGTCAGAAGGACCTGAGTTCGGATCCGGCCTCAGACACTTAATGCATACACAAAACAAAAACCTAGCCGTGTGACTCTGGGCAATTTACCTAACCCCAATTGCCCTCCAAAAAGCAAAAAAAGCTAGAAAGTTAGTCTTGTTCAGAGTCTCCTGGTCAGTATTTGTCAGAGGTACAACGTGAAACCAGGGCTTCCTAGTTCTAAGACCAGTTCTTCATCCACTGTACTACCATGCATGGCATGCTTGGGGACATCTGGCACCACATTGCCTTTCATGTGTGAATGTGTCTGTATGTACAAGATCTCTATAAATATATGTCTGGATATAGATTTATGTATGTGAATTTGAATAGAGCCATCTACATCATTATGTATTTATGTAGATCTCTTGATATATTACATATATATTCAAACCATCTGCCTCAATCTTCTAAATAAAGCCCGTCTAAGCATGTACATAAGTATAGTCATGGCAGGCCTGAGTTAATGGCAGGAATATCCACTGTGGCTCCAGCCAGATTGCTGCCTTGTGTTTTGCAGTGAGAGGACTGATCTCCCTGCTATAAACTGTAGACAAAGTCCAGTGTTGGAAACACTGGCAAGTTCTTCAAAGTGGAAATGTTGGGACTACAGCCCAAGTCACTCTGGGCTTTGTGGGACTTGGACTCACAGCTAACAGGCTGCCCCCAACTCCAGAACAAAGTCAGTCACCCCAAGTTCAATCAGGGCCATGGCTGAAGTTTCTACTACAAAACAGTTGTTCAAAAAGATATTTACTATAGAAAGTCATTGCATTGTCTTTACAGAGCATTTATTTACCCCCACTCCCCCAATCTCCCTTGTACTCATCTGTAAAAGATATATAGATAGATAGACAGACAGACAGATGGCTAGATAAAGAGAGAGAGATGGACAGATAGATGGATAAAAAGACAGATACAGATGGACAGATGAATAGACAGACACACAGAGAAATGGATAAATAGATAGGGAGAGAGAGAGTGAGAGAGAGTGCAATGAACAGATGGATGGATGGATGGATGGATAGATGGATAGATGAATAGACAGAGACAGATGGATAGACAGAGATAGACAGACAGATAGATAGATAGATAGATAGAGATAGACAGAAAGTTGGATAAGTTTGGACCTCTGAAGTCTCTTTAATCTCAAAGACTCTGATCCTATAATGTCATTACAACAACCAAAAATCCCTTCAAAAGACTAGATTTCTGGGTTTGTTTTTTCCAACTTCATGCTCTATGTTATCCATTCATTCCTGGCTTAAGTGGGGTAGAAAGGGTTTTGTTTATTTTGGGCCTGATCATGGCATACTTTTGCCTCTTGTCCTATGAGTAAGATCAGCTTGATCAGCATTTGACAAGACTAAGAATATGTTGGTGACCCCACCTCCCCCTAATTCTACCTTTGTTCCTTGTTCCCAAAGTG
Source organism: Gymnobelideus leadbeateri (assembly GCA_011680675.1). Lineage (NCBI taxonomy): Eukaryota > Metazoa > Chordata > Mammalia > Diprotodontia > Petauridae > Gymnobelideus > Gymnobelideus leadbeateri. The sequence goes on along the minus strand of WOXC01000419.1, from coordinate 493,528 downwards.
CTGCCAGAGTTAAAAAAAGTTTTTACTTCTATCATAGCCAAGATGAGGAGTAAGGGGGTCCTCAGAATCCATTTAGTCCTATCTCCTCATTTCATAGATGAGAAAACCGAGATCTAGGGAGGTGCTGTTACTTGTCCTAAGTTAGCCAAGTAGTAAAGTAGTGGCAGAATAGATTTGAGTGCAGGCCCTCTGCCTTTAATTCCATTACTTGCTGTCTTCTCTACCATGATTTCTTGCTGTTTTCATGACTCTTGACCTGGTGTCTTATTGGCAGCCATGGTGTTACTCTCAGGGCAGAAGTCAAGAGCTGCCAACCCTGTGTGGTGAGCTGCCCTTTTCCAAATGCATGCAATCCAAACCTGCATTGTTTCCATACATATGTATCTAAAAGTCTTGATGTGTTCTCAGCCCTTCTGCCTTAGACTCATTAAACAATAAAAACAAATCCAGTCGTGTAGTGAGACAACAGTAATTACAAATGACTAAACACATGCAGGGAAAAACCCCATAAAACTACTTTCTGCAGCATTTAAGAATAGCAACAAAAGGAGGGAGGCTGGGAGGACAGCATGATATATGTGTTGGTAGTTCTACTGGAGGAAGAGCTTGTTCTAGGATAAACCCCAATTGTATAAACAGAAAGACAGGGAGGATTTTGGAGCATCTCTCCAAGCTCCCAAATGTGGTTGCACCATAGCTTAGTAGCCAGATTCTCAGAGTGTAAGGACCCAAGCTAGTGCAGTGCTATGCTTCACTAAGCTGGCAAGATCTGAAGTATTTTAGAGGGAGAGTTGGCCCCACTACCCTCTCTAGGCAGCTCAAGTTTGAGGACCTTGGATAACTCCAGACAAAAATCTTACCATTCAGTGGTAAGAAGGGAAGGTGGAAGAGGGGGTGATCGTTTAGGTTTTTTCCCAGTCTAAAGCTTATGCTTCCAAGATTCCAAGGTATGACCATGCTGGTGATGGGGGCTTGGTGTCAGAGGCTAACCTGACCCACTCCAGTTGTATCTTGACGTCGCACCTCCACTAGAAGTCTTTGAAGAATGGAAGTCTTTCTTTCATTCAGTGCTTAGTGCTAAGCACTGTGCTTATACCAAGTGAGCATTTAACTAGGGTCTCCCAGCTGTGAAAGTGAGTTTTTGCATCATCAGGCTTTCAATCCACTCTCCTTCAGTCCAAGCCCCAAGCCCATTGCCTTACCAACTCCTCCTTTCTAGAATACTTTTATGTAGCATACTTTTATGTATAGTCTCCTTCCCCCTTAGAATATAAGTACCTTGTGGTCATGAATTGTTTTGATTGCTCTTATATTGTTGAGAAAACCACCCAAGACTCACCAGATTCAGTAGGTTGTTTTGTGTCTTTCAGAAGAAAAAAGAACCCAGACCTATGCCCTTTTTTTCTTACTTATATCCATCAGTGTTGGCCTCATTTGCAGTTATGTCTAACTACAGACCTCTCATTCTCATCATTTCTACTTGGGTTTTCCCTCATGTTCAAATCACAGAATATAGAAATACAGAAAGTTCATGCTGGGAAAGATTCAAGAGGTCTCCATTCCAATCCTCTCATTTTTATGGAGGAATAGGATCTCAAGGGAGGAAAAGGAAAGTTAATCGAAGGTCCACAGCTCACCAATGCAGGACCTGGATTCAGTTCTCCCAGCTCCTGTCCATGAGTTCTTTCCACTAAAAACCTGACTCTACCTTCTATAGTCCATTAAAAAGCAATGAAGAAAGTATGTTCAGTGAGAAACAACTTAAAAAGGAGAAAAGAGAACCTGAAACTTATCTGGGGGCTTATCAACTATTCTAGTAGAAAGGCCAAGACTTGTCGTCAGGGCTACTGGGCTCAAATACCACCTCTGATATTTATCAGCTATGTGAAGATGAGATGATAGACAAGGCACTTAACAGGGCTCAGCCTCAGTTATCTCTTTTGTAAAATGGAGATGATAATAATACCTGTTGTGAGGTTGTGTGTAAATAACCTTCAAGTGCAATGGAAACATGTATTCTTAGGGACATATTCCCCCTTTGGGTAAGATCACTCTCAGACTTAGGCTGTGGCTCCAAGCCAGACCCCAGTACTATTTGTATGCACCTTATTACAGTCCAGTTTTCCAAGCTCTGTACCCTGATGTGTAACAACACATGCATGGGGACCCTCATTGGCCCCACTGCAGCCCTGCCTCTAATGGAGTCCAACTGAGGAAGGGGGCATTTTCACTTCCTCCTGGAGGTGACAGGGAAGAACTGGCCTGGGAGCCCACCATGGTACCCACATGGTATTGTTCAATTAGAAGAGCTGGGAGAAGAGAAGTGAAGACTGCTGACTTAACCAGCTTCCTTTGGTGAGTGAGTAATGCAGTTGCAAAAGTGGGTTCTGAGGGGGGCGGCTAGGTGGCGCAATGAGTAGAGTGTTGGCCCTGGAGTTAGAAGGACCTGAGTTCGGATCCGGCCTCAGAGACTTAATGCACACACAAATAAAAACCTAGCCGTGTGACCTTGGGCAAGTTACTTAACCCCAATTGCCCTCCAAAAAAAAAAAAAGTGGGTTCTGGTTTCTGAGAGGAATCTTTGATGGAGCTGAGCTTTGTGACTATTGTTGAATCACAATGGATGTCTTTGAATTCTACTAAGTGGAAAAGGATGGGAAAGGGAGGAGAGGATCCTAGCCTTTAGCCAGTTTCAAGCAGGCAGCCCCTTCTTCTCTGAGAAAGGTATTTCATGATCTTTTCACTGTTAACTCTTGGAAAAGGGTTAACAGGAGTATTGTTTTGTGTTTGTATTATCTATGTACCAATGTTTGGATATATGAACTCTGCAAAAACAACTATATTTCCTTATAGTGAAAGAAATGTTCCCATATATACGATTTTACAGAATCTCCATAGTTCAAATTATGCTTAAAACATGTACTCTTTTCATCCAAACTTGTCCCAAGAAGGGATATTGACAGACATTGAAGACCCAGTGCTTTGTTCCCATCTCTCTGTCCCCAAGCTGCTCCCACCAACTCTCACTTCCAGACTCCTAGAGGACCATCCCCTTTGGGGCCATCCCATGCCAATGATTTCTGAGACTATGGAATAAAAATAATCTAGCATTATCTACTTTCAAGATTCCTCCACAAAATTAAACCATTTGCTGGCAATTTCATTGCTGATTTTCCTAGAATTCAGATATCTTTCAGTTAAGCCATTCAGCTGTCATATTGAAGAATCCATGTGGAAGATGAGTCTTGATCAAGGTAGCCAATTTCTAAAATGGAATGTTTTCAGATTCTTCCTGTTATGGGAATAAATCTCATTTGTAACAAAAATCAATGAAATGTGACTGTTATCAGGGACATTTTCCTGAGTGTCTCCTTAAGGCTATGTATCAGAGACTGTCAACATCTTAAAAGTGACCTTGGTGTATCCCGCTGTCTGCTAGCTCTTTCCTTTTCAGGCGGCCTGACTTTTTTGTATTTTCCAGATAGACACAAGGATTCCTAACCTTTTTTTGTGGCATGGCCTCCATTTTGTCAGTCTGGTGAAGTCTTTGGAGCCCTTCTCAGAAAAATGCTTTAAACACATTAAACTGATACATATAGATTTACAAAGGAAATCAATTATATTGAAATACAGTTATCTATATCCTAGATTAGAACCCCTGAGATATAGCATCTCTGGCAGGTAGGCCTGTGTTGGTTTGTCCACACTCTAGTCATATTTCAGGTACCTACAAGGAAAGGGCTGTGACTGTAAACATGGCAGAAGAAACAAGCTACCTGGGGCTCAGGGCAGTGACCCAGTTGGGAATTCTTCAATCCATTGCACATTAGAAAAGTGCCTTCTCTGTTTGCATTCCCCCCCTTCCTTCACTGGCAGCAAATGGAGGTTGGACCCATGGAGTTTGTTTGTTCTTCATTCTCGAAGGGACCAATGATGTCAGGAGAGTGATGTCTTGACTTACAAGTGAATTGGATTTAAGTGGGGCAGAGCCGTGCAAATTCATCAGTCTCACTCTCTCCTGCAGAGTCATCAGAGTCCAGCAGTATTTTCTAAACTGTTTTTGTCCCAAACCTATGTTACATTTCCAATAAGGAAACTCCCTCTATCAGTTCAGGTAGCAACTCTTCTGCCTGAACTGAGCATTATTTGGGGGCACCAAGGCTTTTAGTGACCTGTCCAGGGTCATAGAGTGCAGGTGTAGAAGAGGGGACAAATCTGAATGTTACTGGCTCCATCTCCTGATGCCATGCTGACCATCAGGTGGCTCATTTAGTCACTTCCAGTTCAACTCAATAAGTAGCTCAAAAGCAGCTGGTGCTGGTCATGGGAGGGGTCATGCCATGATGACCAGTCTTGCTCGCTGACCATAAATACTTAAGAGTATTTATGAGTTTGCTCTAATAGTGAATCAATCTAGATGCCAAAGTATATTTTGAGATGCCCTAAGACACCAAGTCAGGGAACATGCTGTGAAAGTTTATAGAATGGGGGCTCCTTGCAGGCAAAATCTTTTCATCTCTGTCTTTTTTTTTGTCCCTATCATTGATTCGGATTAAATTGAAGAGAAGTCTCTTTGTTACCCAACGTGAAATAACATTTGGAATTGGTAGCTGCTAATTTTTATATAATTTAATTCAATTAAAACTTAATTAGCTTCTTGTTGTGGGTAAGGTCTTATAATAGGTCCTGGGAATATACACATATGTGAAATGGCAAGGTCCTTGTAATCTGATAGTAGGGGAAGAGAGAATGCATATAGGACTCAAGGTAGAAGATGATGGGGACAAATGACAAACACAGATCAGGTGTTCAAGGACTCTTGAAAAAAGAGAAACTACCTTTAAGGGGCGGCTAGGTGACTCAGTGAGTAGAGAGCCGGCCCTAGAGTCAGAAGGACCTGAGTTCAGATGTGGCCTCAGACACTTAACACACACAAACAAAAACCTAGCTGTGTAACCTTGGGCAAGTCACTTAACCCCAATTGCCCTCCAAAAGGCAAATAAATAAATAAATAAATAAATGAATGAATGAATGAATGAATGAATGAAGAAATAGATGGATAGATAGATAGATAAATAAATAAATATATAGATAGATAGATAGATAAACAAATAAACAAATAAATAAATGAATGAATGAGTGAATGAATAAATAAATGAATGAATGAATGAGTGAATGAATGAATGAATGAATAGATAGATAGATAAATAAAAAATTAAAAAAAAAGAAAAAGAAACTACCTTTAACTGGGGTGGAGCAAGACATCTTGGAAGTAGCCAAGGCCTCTTTTCTGCTTTGCAGTTCACTGGGCTTTGCTTCTGTGTGGTGCCACATGGAGATGAAAGCATTCTCCCAGTGATCTTGAACTGTGAGCCTCAGAGCTTAGCCTGGAGGATTTCTCACATATCACATATTCATTGTTTCCAGAGATTTAATAGCCCACTCTTTTCCTTCATGCTGTGGACTGGTGGTGAGTTAAACCATTTAGCTGAGAAAGAACTACCTCCCAGATCTTGGATGTAGGTGAAGACCATTGGTGGGATGTCAGGATGTCATCAGAAGGGAAGAGGAGGGAGTTTCCTGAGTCAGATGAGGGCTTCCCTACTTTCTCTACCAGGACTTCTCAGACTTGATGAACCATCTAGGTCCATGTGAGTCATCTCTTATGGGTAACTGGCTGTGCAAGAAACATGAGTCCAATGGAAGCTACTCCATCAGTGTGACAAAGAATGACTTCTTAGCCCAATGCTATCTAAAAGTAAGGTAGAGGTGAGGAAGGAACACTGTACCCTGTGGGTATGCAGTAGCATGGGGGCAGGTCCATTGTAGTCTTTTATTCACTGTTATTGTCTATTACCAAGTATCGATAATGCTCTTCCAAAATGCTTCTGGTATAGTGCCTTGGGGCTAAATTATAATTGAACTGTAGCCTAGAAACACGACCAAATATCCAAGAGAAGAACCTGTAGGCCTAGCATGAAATTAAAGAGAGTGGCTAGATATCATTCAATGGAGGGGGTCCCAAGGGTGAAGGGGCATAAAAACTGGGAAATAACATGGAGGCCTTAGCCATGACAAGACTGGTCTCACTCTGTTCCTTTGTGGCACTAAGTAAAACAATTCTTTGCTTACATTCTAAGACCCAGTGAGAGAACTTTATTTCTTCAAGACTCATTCTTGTTTTCTTTGGGACCATCCTGTGAGGACAGTCATTGCCATGCTAATATTTAAACCTGGAATAGCTGTTCTAAGGTGCCCTTTGCATTTCTAAGCCAACTTTCTAAGTGTGGAATCTTTTCCATCTATTCCATTGACCAAAGAAAGAAATCCTCCAGATTCTGCCATTAGAAGATGGCAAAAGGGATCATTGACCTGCACCCTGGCCTGGGGAAAGCCCTTCATTTTATCATGAGAAATTGATGTCCAGAGTGTGAATTCTTATTGACTTAGATTGAATGGCCCTGGATAAGATCACACTAACACATTAATGATCTTTACCAGAATGGAGATTCAAATCTTTCTCTTTCCCAGGGAGCCACACAATGGAAGGAAGATGGTATCCTAAGTAACATATCTATGGAAACTGTAGAAATGTCTTCTTATCCCAGTAGATTTAGAAATGTAATTGATTTCCCTGTGAATCAATAGGCCCTATCTAGCACGTTCCCTTCTTTCAACTGCTTTTTTTTCGGGGGGAGTGGATTTTTGTTGTTGGTTTTATTTATATTTGTTAGACTCTGGAACCTTCTTCTGATTTACCAGCTACAAAGCAAATTACAGGGGAGCCCAGAAAGATGATGATCCAAATGCCTCAACCTTTCCACTGGGACCTGAGGAAAGGAGTCAGAAAATCAATGAGGGAAAAAAGAAAAGAATAGATCCCATCCTGCATCAATGAAAACAGGAGGCAACTGGAAAATTATCATGGCAGTAAACGTCCTTACAACTTCCTGGTTTTGCAGGCTAAATTACAGAGCAGCTGAAAAGCACACAGAAGCATGAGGGAGAGGTGGGGAGACCAGGGGGGATGGAGAGGAGTGTCTGGGAAAGGAGACTCTGGCTCAGACTGGCTGAATAACAAAAGGAAATTTTGGATGCTGTGTCCTTAGGAATCAAGACTGTGGTATTCAAGAATTCTCCCCCCCCACACACACACCCTTAATTATAATAGTAACCAATTACTATACAAGTCTGAATGTCTTTACTGGGAAATGGCTCAACATATTTCATCACGAGTCTAACCCATTTTCTTTAGAAATGCTTGGTTCAGGGCCAATTTTCTTATTAACATTAGCTTGAAACTGCTGAATTACTTTATATGTTAGTTTCCTTTTGAAATTATGGTTAGAACTATTTTAAGTGAAAGACAAGACCATATGTATTTGTCATGGGTTCTTTTAATAATTTGATGGACAAAGGGACAATGTGAGATCGTTTTGAAGGTCAGAGAACTCTCTGGAAGAACCATAAAGATAACAACTGGCTCTATTTGCCACATTACATCTTGGAAAACACTTTCCACATATTTCAGGAATCATAAAAACAAGCCTGTGAGAAAAGTACCAAAGGTCTTGTCACCCTCATGCTAGGGATAAAGCAATGGAGGCTTGGAAAGTAAAGGTATTTCCCTTGATGACCCATCTAAATGGCCAAGGCAAGTTTTCTGGCCAAGTCTACAAATCATACATTTCCTTTAGAGAAAGTGAAAAATGCTTTATTTTCATCTTAGTTTACACACAAGGTATAGCTTCTTTATAAAGTAAAAATTTTTCAAGAAAGATAAGAAGTTGACTTCTGTAAGCTTAAAAAAAACAAAGGCCAATTTGGCTTTTTAAAAGTACTTAATATCATTGTTGATTTTCTTTTTTTCATTCTAAAGCAATGAAGGATGAAATCTACATAGACCCTCTCTTAGGGTAATGTCAACTTCTCATCTGATTGTTAAGAGAATGTGGCTTATCCATGGAAGCTTCTCTTCGTTCCTGTCATTCCTAGTATATTCTAAGAGTTGCCTCTCCATTTTCCTTTTGTGCTTGGCTTGTGGTACTTGGATCAATTTCATGTTTTCTCACTGTCTAGTTCTCTTCCAAGTGTGGCCTCTGGTCACAGACAAAGAATGATTCTGAAGGATTAGACTGGTTTAACAAATAGCCACTTGTCTACTTGTCTCCTAGATATGCAAACTGAAAACATTGAGGCTTCATTTATACCCAGTATCTTCCGGTAAGTTGGTAGAGAGATAGATGGATAGATAGTTCGAAATTTTTGATAGATTATTGATTAAATGATGTTTTGGGTTGAATTTTTCAAAAGTACATATCATCTTTGTAAAAAATCTGATCTCCAGACAACCTGGACTATATTAGCTGTCTACTTTCATTGGAAAAGTGAAGGACTTTGAATGTGGGATGTTGGATCCACTGAGAAATGCCATCAATGTGTCAGTTGGTTTTGCTGACCTGCTTTTTCTTTGTTACAAGGGAAGGCTTTCTAGGTAAAGGAGACATATTTAGAAATAAAAGTGGTGTAATAACAAAAGGTAGCAATTTTAAATATTCTTTATTCCAGAATTTGTTTATTTTTAGTTTCTAACATTCATTTCCACAAGACTTTGAGTTCCAAATTTTTCCTGATCTCTCCCCTACCCCCTACCCCCTACCCCAAGATGGCAAGCATACTAATTATCTCTTCTCCCAGTGTACCCTCTCATACATCCCCCCTTTCCACCCTTCCCCCTTCCCCCCTTACTTTCTTGTAGGGCAAGATGGATTTCTTTACCCCCTTCACTGTATCTCTTATCTCCTGGCTGCATGTAACAATAATTTTGTTTTAACATTTGTTTTTTAACACTTTGGAACTCAATATTCTCTAAGGACTCCTTCCACCTGAAAGGCACTTTAAAGCACCTTACAGTCATTAAGTACTCTATCCTCTCACGGCATCCATGAAAGTCCTTGTTTTGCTTTCATTTAAAAGATAGAAAAAAAGTGAAACACAGTACTTTCAGTAATCATTTTCAGTTTGTCACTGTCCTGCATTAAAAACCACCAGACAATGCAGCAGTCACCTTTCCATGATTACTTTGGCATTTGGATAATGTCTGTTTTATACTCATTCCATATTATGTTGTGAGAGCGCTGCAATATATGCTGCTATCAATTAAGGGAAAATCATTTGAGCCACAGATTAAAAACTTCCAGTGATTCTCCCTTGCTAGTGAAATCCAGTATGAACTCCTTGACCTGACATTTAAGGTCCTTCATAGTCTGGATCCTGAACAAGGCAGCAATTTTAAAAACTGCATTTCATATCAGGAAAGAATTGAGTTTAAAATTTTCATTCTAAAAAGAAATAGAAAAAAGTCAATGAAGTCAATGAATTATGCAATGACTGGAAGGTTACATGAACATCTGCATTCTATGATCCATCCAGGCTGGCATTCCCATCTCCCATGCCAGTGCTTTTGTACACATAGGCTGTCCTCCATGCATGGGAGAGTCTCCCTCTTCACCTCCAGATCATAGAACCCCAGTTTTTCCTAATACTCCTTGATCCACCTTTTATTTTGTATATATGTTGAATTTACCCATTTGTCAACATGCTGTCTCTCTACTTCCCCCCTCCAGGAGAATGTAAGAGTCTTGAGGGCAGGGACTGCATCATTTTTGTACTGATATCCTTAATACCTAGGACAGTGGTTGGTACCTAATTCATAATAAATATCACCTTCATTTCAGTACCTCTGCATTATTGATCCATTCACTTGCAGCCCCATTTTCTTTTCCTTTCTCTGTCTCCTTTCTTCCTCCTCATCTCTTCCTTTTCCTTCTTTCTTCCCTTCTCCTTCTCCTCCTTCTTTCCTGCCAGTGCTGGGAAATTTAAACAACAAGTTGAACAGCAATAAGACATCCATATCATTCAGGCATGAGCACATCCTGCCTCCTTTGTCATTTACAAGCAGGCTTGATTGAGTGGGGGTCCCAGCACATTTGATCCTTTCTCTATTTTGTTTTTAGTTCATCCACAGATGGCCAATAAAAGGCATAGGAAGTTTTATCAGTGAAATTAGTAATCTCTTGTTTCTGGGGGAAACAATGACCTGAAAGCCTGTCATTCTAGATTTGTGGTCTTTGGCCTATACTTTTTGTTTTTATAGCTATAGAATTTAGTGGTTTACTTTCTTTCTTTCTTTTTTGTTTTCAAATGGTTAACTCCTGGTTTACATTATTCATTTCTGTCAGATGTTGAGTTACAATTTTTCCCCATTTTAACTCTACCCACCATCCCCTCATCCAATCTGCTCTCTCCCATCTCTTCTCCCATGCCCCCTTCGACTTTTCCAGTAGGGCAAGGTGAATTCTCGTGCCTCAATGCCTGCACATCTTATCTCCCAATTATATGCAAAATAGTATTTAATCATAGTATTTATATATTTTTTTAAATTTTGATTTTCAAAGGAAGATAAGCAACTCAGTATATGATGTACATGTGTAGCTATGCAAAACATTACCATGGTAGATATATTGTAAAAGACTGACTATATTTCCCTCCTTCCTATCCCACCTCCCACCTGGTCCACTCCCCACTTTAGTCCTGTCCCTTTTCAAAAGTGGGTGTTTCCAACTCCCCCCCCCCAGTCTACCCTCCCTTCCATTGTCTCCCCTCTCATCCCCTTCTCCCCTACTCTCCTGTAGGGTGAGGAACCCTATTTAGTATGTATGTCATTTTCTCCCTGATCCAAATTAAATGAGAATAAGGTTTTTCCTTTTTGCCTTCCTTTTCTTCCCCTCCCTTGTAACCATTTCCCTTGCTTCTTTTATATGAGATAGTTCACCCCATTCTGTCTCTCCCCATCTCCTCTTATTATATTCCCCTCTCACCTCTTAATTTCATCTTTTAAGTATCATACCTTCCTATTAAATTTGACCTGTGCCCTCTATATATGTAAACCTGAAAACATATATACACACATTCACATATGTATTTATATGCCCATATACCCTTCTTTAACTATTTCCATACTGAGAAAAGTTTCATCAGTTACAGTTATCATTTTTCCCTGTAAGAATGTAAATAGTTCAACTTTGATAATTTCATAATAATTTCTTTTCCCTGTTTACCTTCTCAAGCATCTCTTGCTTCTTGTATCTAAATGTCAAATTTTATATTCAACTCTGGTTTTTTCCTCAAGAATGCTTGAAAGTCCTCTATTCCACTGAATGACCAAATTTTCCCCTGAAACATGATACTCAGTTTTACTGGGTAGGTGATTCTTAGTTTTAATTCCAGGTCCTATGCCCTCTGGAATATCATATTTCAAGTCCTTTAATCCCTCAGTGTAGAAGCTGCCAGATCTTGTGCTATTCTGATTGTGTTTCCACAATATTGAAATTATTTCTTCCTGGCTGCTTGGAGTATTTTCTCCTTGATCTGGGAGTTCTGGAACCTGGCTACAATATTCGTAGGAGTTTTCTTTTTGGGATCTTTTTCAGGAGGTGATCACTGGATTTTTTCAACCTCTATTTTGCCCTCTGGTTCTAAAACATCAGGGCAATTTTCCTTGAGAATTTCTAGATTCATTCTTTGATCATGGATTTCAGGTAGTCCAACAATTTTTAGATTGTCTTTTCTGGATCTATTTTCCAGGTCAGTGGTTTTTCCCATGAGATATTTTACATTGCCTTCTATTCTTTCATTTGTTTGGATCTGTTTAACAGCATCTTGATTTCTCATAAAGTCACTAGCTTCCATTTGCTCCAGTCTAATTCTGAGGGAATGATTCTCCTCAGTGAGCTTTTGAGATTCTTTTTCCTTCTGGCAAATTTGGCTTTTTAAGGTATTCTCCTCATTGCACTTTTGAGCCTCTTTTGCCATTTGAATTAGTCTATTTTTAAGGTGTTCTTTTCCTCAGTCAGGCTGTTGACTCTCATTTCATACTTTTCTTGCATCTTTCTCATTTCTCTTCCAAATTCCCCCCCCACACACACACACTTCTCTTATCTGCTTCTTAAGGTCCTCTATGGCCTGTAACCAGCTCATATTTTCATTTGGGGCTTTTGGTGCAGGATTTCTGACCTCACAGTCCTCCTCCTGTTCCATACTTTGATCCTCTTTCCCCCAAAATAGGAGTCTAATGTTGCATTTTTCTCTTTATTTTGTTTCCTTTGCCAGTGAAACATCTAGGGAAACACTGGAAAATGGTAAATTTCTTTTTTTTATGACAAATTTCTTATCCCCAACATTGAATTTCTATTGTCAACTACATTAGTTTGTTTTGTGGAGTTTCATGGCAGATAAGGGCAGCTAGGTGGCACCACAGTGGATGGAATGTCAGACCTGGAATCCAGAAGATTCATCTTCCTGAGTTCAAATTCCACCTCAGGTACTTAATACCTGTGTGATCCTGGGAAAGTCACAACCCTGTTTGTCTCAGTTTCCTCAACTACAAAATGAACTGAAGAATGAAATGGCAAATCACTACAGTATCTTTGCCAAGAAAACCTCAAACGGAGTCATGAAGAGTCACACATGACTGAACAAGATAACAAGAAAGCTCTCTTTCACTGACCCTCTTCCATCTGTTTAATGAATGCCTACCAAGTTTTGAAGCCCAGCTCAGTATAGCTCCCTCCTGGACCCCTTCTTTGATCCGTACATACCAGCAGCTTTCCATAGCAGTTGTCTTTCCCTCCTCAACCTCATGAAAATACTTTGTTTATCCCTCTAACTATCTGTGTCCATGTCTAGTCCTGTTCCTGGGCTGTGAGCCCCACAAATTCTGGGAGATTGTTCTAACTACATTTGATTACTCTCTTCCACCTTGCAGACACACAAGGCTTTGTATACAGCTGGAAATTCATGCAGTTGATGCTATCCATGCAAAAACAAGATATAGTTAGACATTATTACCCCAGCACCAGCACTAACTCTGCTTCTATCATAGTCAACACTTAATAAAAGGTTGTTGACTGACTTACTGTATCTGGCCTGTCTCTAATATTTTTTCCCTCTGACCTTTGATATCATATATATTTTCCTCCTTTCTTCCTTTCCTCTTCTTATTCCTGATTATTACCACTGCTATAGAAAAACCATGGCAATCTTTGACTCAACTGTGAGGAGGTTAGATTGTGAAGGACTCATAGCCACAGTGAACCACCAATGTCTTCTGGGTACTTTTGCCATTGTGATCAGGAAGTTGGTTCAGAAAGCAAGCTACCTTCAACTGGACTTTTGTTTAATTAACAGACCTAATATTTAAATTAGAGATTTTATAAATATGTTCAAGTTTAAAAATAAAATCGTTTCTTCCTGAATTATTTAAACATTCTATAAAATAATGGGGTGACACACAGAGAAGAAAGGATAGTCATTAGGAGGAAACATGTTTTATGCTTGGAAACAATGTTTATTTACCAGTTGATAAATGGTCCCTTTCACCCAGTTAATCTGGGCAATTTATACCAATTCTTAGAGCAGAATCTTCCCTCCCTTTCATTAAGCTGAAACTGATGAAATTACCATTCTATTGATTTATATTAATATTTTATTGCTTAACAGGGACAACAGTTACCTAGCATGACAGAATTCTGGAGCACTTAGATTAAACTCTTTTTTTGATCTATAGTGATGCTATAGAGAAAGAGGAGCAAAGGGGCCACTATGCCACCTAGCTGACCATATAGATACCTAGATAGATGGATAGATACATAGATAGATATATAGATACATAGGTAGATACATAGAGATAGATAGATAGATAGATAGACAGATGAGTTAATAAGTACTAGCTATTGTTCTATGTGTTAAGATGTAAATGAAAGCAGTCAAGAACATTCCTGTCCTCAAGGAGGTTACATTTTAATGGGGGAAAAGAACAAGCAAAAGGAAGCAGGAAAGGAAATGGTGAGCAGTGAATGCAGTGAGATTAAGACTGACAGAAAGATTGGACCAACTGGAATGGTTGGGAAGTTTGTCCTAACCTCAGATCAGCATTTGCCTTTCTTTCAATCTACCCCTTACCCTTTGCCATGGGGTTAAGTGGGATAAATCCAGTCTTTCTTCCACATATCACCTCTTCATGTATTTGAGGACAATGGCCCTCATGCGCCCATCATGGCTTTCCCCCAAAGCTTTCTCTTTTCCGGGTTAAACACCCTCAGTTTCTTTAGTCAATTCTCTTGTCTGGCTGGAATATTATGGCACATTCTTTACTCTTCTCATTGTCTTGGTGGCCCAGTTCTTATCACAAAGCTTGTCCAAGAGTTTGACAAATATGTTATTGGGAGCTAATCTTGTTATACCTTCTGTATCTTGCACATGCTAATCATTTAAAGAATGCCTTTTCTTTTGCATCATTGGGCTTGTGAATTTATTGGGAGATGGTGATGTCAATGCAGATTGGTAGCTGTTCTGAAACCTATATTCTTAGAGAATGGCCTAGGAACATGAGAGGTTAAGGAACTTGCCCAGGGTCACACAGCTAGTGTGTGACAGAGAGAGTATTTGAGCCTGGGTCATCGTGAGCTTGACTGGTTCTCTCCTCACTACACTGGTCTGACTGTCACTCTTGACATCTCTTTAAGGTATGTAAGAGGATTTCTGTAGAGTACTATGTTTGGGAGTAGTTTACAAGTACCTTGTGGCCATAGCTACCATAGGAATTATGGCTTTGTTTGTCATGGCACACCTGTCTGGAGCAGGGTAGACATTCAAGGAAGACCTGAGTTCAGATCTGCTTTTAGATACTTACTAACTGTGTGACCCTGGGCAAGTCACTTAAACTGTCTGCCTCAGTTTCTTCAACTATAAAATGTGGATAATTATAGCCCCTATTTTCCAGAATTGTTGTGAGGATCAAATGAGATCATATTTTTGAAGCAATTAGCATAGTGCCATGCACATAGTAGGTGCTATATAAATGTCTTTCCTTCCTTCCACATGAGGATTTTGCTATTGTAGTGTTCAGTTGTGTCTGACTCTTTGTAACATCATTGAAGACAGCACACCAGACCCTTCTATCCTGCACTATCTCTCAAAGTCTGTCCAAGTTCACATTCATTGTTTCCAGGATTCCATCCATCCATCTCATCCTCTGCCATCCCCTGTGTGGCCAAATTAAAGTTCAGCTTCAGTATTTGACCTTCCAGTGAATAGTCTGAATTAATTTTTTTAAGTATTGAGTGATTTGATCTTGCTGTCCAAGGGACTCCCCAAAGTCTTCTCCAGTGCCACAATTAAAAATCATCCATTCTGGGGCGGAGCCAAGATGGTGGAGTAGAAACAGCTTTTCCAATGTGCTCTTCCCCACACAAATTTCAAAGAATGTGAAAGGGGACTCTGAACAACTTCTGGAGCCACAGCACCCACAGAACTACACAGAGAAGCTAACCTCCTGCTGAGGACAGCCCAGCAGCCCTGCAGGAAGGACCAGCGCAGTGCTCTGAGAGCAGGCAGCATAGTGTGCTGGGAACCGACAGTGCAGCATGCAGAGCCGAGCCCAGGTCTGCGGTTTTAGCCCCGGGGGGCCGGGACTTCAACCGGCTGGAGGGACCCCAGAACACCAGCAATTGTGGCGATTCCAGAATTATCAGCACAGATATGCCTAGGACAAAGTGAGAGGTTAGTGCCCTGTGGACTTTGGGACCAGTATTTGGAGAACGCATGGCTTCCTCCACTGGGGACGAAAAGATGCTGAAGAAACAGCAGCACAGAAGCCATTTTGTAGCATCAGTAGTGGCTCTAGCTCCTGGTCTGCGAACTGTAGGGAGATCCAGAAATCAGTCTGGGGGTTAATTGCTCTTGCTTTAAACTGCCTGGATCTGGACTGTGGTCTGGGGGGGAAGTTTGGGGTGGGTATCCAATTTTCCAGCGTGGGTGGAGGCTTTACAGAGGCCACCCAACTGGCGGAAGTTGTGAAAACCCCATGTTTGGGCGGAAGCTCCCCTGTCTGGTGGCAGAGTCCTACTGTGGCAACAAGCTGAAAAATCAAGTAATTAAGTGGCAACATGCCTATGCAAATGAAACAAAATAAACAGAAAAGTTCAACATTGAACTCCTATTTTAGGGGCAAAGAGGCTCAAAGCATGGAGGAGGACTGTGAGGTCAGAACTCCTGCACCAAAAGCCCCAAATGAAAATACAAGCTGGCTACAGGCCATAGAGGACTTTAAGAAGCAGATAAGAGAAGTGGGGGAAAATTTGGGAAGAGAAATGAAAAAGATGCAAGAAAAGTATGAAATGACAGTCAGCCTGACTGAGGAAAATAACACCTTAAAAAATAGACTAACTCAAATGGCAAAAGAGGCTCAGAAAGGCAATGAGGAGAAGAATGCCTTAAAAAGTCGAATTTGCCAGATGGAAAAAGAATCTCAAAAGCTCACTGAGGAGATTCGTTCCTTCAGAGTTAGACTGGAGCAAATGGAAGCTAGTGACTTTATGAGAAATCAAGATACTATTAAACAGATCCAAACAAATGAAAGAATAGAAGGCAATGTGAAATATTTCATGGGAAAAACCACTGACCTGGAAAATAGATCCAGGAGAGACAATTTAAAAATTATTGGACTACCTGAAAGCCACAATCAAAGAAAGAACCTAGTAATCATCCTTAAAGAAATTCTCGGGGCGGCTAGGTGGCGCAGTGAATAGAGCGCCGGCCCTGGAATCAGAAGGTCCTGAGTTCGGAGCCGGCCTCCGACACTTAATCCGCACAAACAAAAACCTAGCCGTGTAACCTTGGGCAAGTTACTTAACCCCAATTGCCCTAAAGGGGCGGCTAGGTGGCGCAGTGAGTAAGAGTGCCGGCCTCGGAGTTTGGATGACCCGAGATCAGATCCGGCCTCAGAAAATGAGCACCCACGCATAAATCAAATGACTAGCCGTGTAACCTTGAGCAAGTTACTTAACCCCAATTGCTTTAAAAAAAAAAAAAGAAAAGAAATTCTCAAGGAAAATTGCCCTGATATTTTAGACCCAGTGGGGGAAATAGAGGTTGAAAAAATCCACCAATCACCTCCTGAAAAAAATCCCAAAAAGAAAACTCCTAGGAATATTATAGCCAGGTTCCAGAATTCCCAGATCAAGGAGAAAATACTCCAAGCAGCCAGGAAGAAACAATTTCAATATTGTGGAAACACAATCAGAATAGCCCAGGACCTGGCACCTTCTACACTGAGGGATCGAAGGGCATGGAATATGATATTCCAGAGGGCAAAAGAACTGGGAATGAACCCAAGGGTCACCTACCCAGCAAAACTGAGTATTTTGTTTCAGGGGAAAATATGGTCATTCAGTGGAATAGAGGACTTTCAAGCATTCTTGAGGAAAAAACCAGAGTTGAATAGAAAATTTGACATTCAGATACAAGAAGCAAGAGATGCTAGAGAAGGTATTCAAGGAAAAGAAATCAAAAGGAATTTATCAAAGTTGGACTATTTACATTCCTACATGGAAAAAGAATAACTGTTTTTGATTAAACCTTTCTCATTATGAAAATAATTGAAGAAGGGTAGATGGCATATGTTCACAGGTATAAATGGATAGAGGGCACAGGTTGAATTTGATGGGAAGGGATGATTCTTTTTTTTTTTTTTTTTTGGAGGGCAATTGGGGTTGGGTGACTTGCCCGGGGTCGCACGGCTGGGTTTTTGTTTGTGTGTTGGGTGTCTGTGGCCGGATCCGGGCTCAGGTCCTTCTGGCTCCAGGGCCAGTGCTCTGCTCGCTGCTCCACCTAGCCGCCCCAAGGAAGGGATGATTCTTTTTTTGTTTTTAAAGAAATGCTTTATTAACTTCTGTTTTACATCATTCATTTCCGCCAGATTTTGAGTTACAATCATTTTCCCCTCATTATTCCTCTACCCAACCTCCCAGAATAGTAGTCCCACAAGATATCGCTTCCTTCAATCTACTCTCTCCCATACCTTCTTCCATACCCCCATCGACTTTTCCATTAGAGGAAGGTGAATCTTTGTGTCCCAATGCCTGCACATCTTATCTCCCTATTACAAACAAAAGAGTATTAATAATAGTATTTATATATATTTGAAACATTTAATGTTAAGACCTCGAATTTCAGATCCATTTCCTTCCTCCTTGTCACCCATTCCCTCTGGGGAGATAAGTAATTCAGTATATGTTGTACATGTCTAGCTATGCAAAACATTATCATAGTAGATATATTGTACAAGGCTGCTTATAATTCCCTCCCACTCATCCCACTCCCCACCTGGTCCATTCCCTACATGATCCTGTCCCTCTTCTATAGTGGGTACATCCAACCTCCCCTCACCCCAAGGATGCCCTCCCATCCATCATCCCTCCTCTCATCCACCTTCCCCCTATCCTGCTGCAGGTTGAGATATCCCATTTAGTATGTATGTCATTTTCTCCCTGAACCAAATTCAATGTGAATGTGGTTTTGCCTTTTTAGCCTTCCTTATTCTCCCCATCCTTTGCAACCACTTCCCCTACATGAGATAGTTTACCCTACCATGTCTCTCCCCATCTCCTCTTGCCACTTTCCTCTCTCACCTCATAATTTCATCCCTTGAGTATTCTCCTTCCCAACAAATTCAACCTATGCCCTCTATCCATATATAACTGTAACCATATACACACACATTCACATATGTATTCATATGACCACACACCCTTCTTCCATTATTTTCATAGTGAGATAGATATCATCAGTCCCAGTTATTGCTTTTCCACATAGGAATGTAAATAGTTCAACTTTGATAAGTTCCTTTTGATTTCTTTTCCCTGATTACCTTCTCAGGCATCTCTTCCTTCTTGTGTCTGGATGTCAAATTTTCTATTCAATTCTGGTTTTTTCCTCAAGAATGCTTGAAAGTCCTCTATTCCACTGAATGACCATATTTTCCCCTGAAACAAAATACTCAGTTTTGCTGGTTAGGTGACCCTTGGGTTCATTCCCAGATCTTTTGCCCTCTGGAATATGTTATCCCATGCCCTTCGATCCCTCAGTGTAGAAGCTGCCAGGTCCTGGGCTATTCTGATTGTGTTTCCACAATATTGAAATTGTTTCTTCCTGGCTGCCTGTAGTATTTTCTCCTTGATCTGGGGATTCTGGAACCTGGCTATAATATTCCTGGGAGTTTTCTTTTGGGGATCTTTTTCAGGAGGTGATCTGTGGATTCTTTCAACCTCTATTTTGCCCTCTGATCTAAAACATCAGGGCAGTTTTCCTTGAGAATTTCTTGAAGGGTGATTTCTAGGTTCTTTCTTTGATCATGGCTTTCAGGTAGTCCAATAATTTTTAAATTGTCTCTCCTGGATCTATTTTCCAGGTCAGTGGTTTTTCCCATGAGATATTTCTCATTGCCTTCTATTCTTTCATTTGTTTGGATCTGCTTAACAGCATCTTGATTTCTCATAAAATCACTAGCTTCCATTTGCTCCAGTCTAACTCTGAAGGAATGAATCTCCTCAGTGAACTTTTGAGATTCTTTTTCCATCTGGCAAATTCGACTTTTTAAGGCATTCTTCTCTCATTGCCCTTTTGGGCCTCCTTTGCCATTTGAGCTAGTCTATTTTTTAAGGTGTTGTTTTTCTCAGTCAGGCTGTTGACCCTCATTTCATACTTTTCCTGCATCCTTCTCATTTCTCTTTCCAATTTTTCCTCCACTTCTCTTATTTGATTTTAAAGTCCTTCTTAAGGTCCTCTATGGCCTGCAACCCACTCATGTTTTCCCCTGGGGCTTTTGGAGCAGGACTTCTGACCTCACAGTCCTTTTCCCGCTCTATGCCCCCAAAATAGGAGCCTAGGGTTGCATTTTTCTGTTTCCTTTGCCTTGGCATGTTGCCACTTAATTACTTGACTTTTGGGCTTTTTGCCACACTATGGCTTTAAGGCCAGATAGAGGAATTTTCATCCAGAACGTGTGGGGGGCAACTTCCATTTCTGGCAAGCTGTAAACCCACCCACGACTTCCACCCTAGATCACAATCCAGATCCAGGGAGGTTAAAGCAAGAGCGATTACCCCCCAAGACTGATCGCTGTATCTCCCTACAATTAATTGCAGGCTGGGAGCTGGAGCTACCTTTGAAAACTACAAAATGGCATGTCTCCTCAGCGGCTTCTAGCCCCCAGGGGAGGGAACCGACGCATTCCCTAAATACCGGACCCAAAGTCCATAGGACACTAACCTCTTACTTTGTCCTAGGCATGTCTGTGTTGATAATTCTGGAGTCGCCACAGCTCCTGGTGTTCTGGGGTTCCTCCAGCCGACTGCTGGCCCTGCCACCCTGGGGCTAAAACCTCGGCTCACCCGGACCTGGGCTCGGCTCCGCTCCTGCGCTCAGTGCGCTGTGCGCTGCCAGGTCCCAGACCGCTGCGCTGGTCCTTCCGGCAGGGCTGCTGGGCTGTCCTCAGTGGGAGGTTAGCTTCTCTGTGTCATTCTGTGGGTGCTGGGGCTCCAGAAGTTGTTCAAAGTCCCCTTTTACATAGTTTGGGGGAAATCTGGGGGCAGAGTGGCTTGGACGAGCTGTTTCTACTCCGGAAGGGATGATTCTTAAGGGGTGAAGTCAAGAGGTGAGAGAGGAAAGTGGCAAGAGGAGATGGAGAGAGACAGGGTAGGGTAAACTATCTCATGTAGAAGAGACAAGGGGAAGTAGTTGCAGAGGAGGGAAAGAACAGGAAGGCAAAAAGGCAAAAGCATATTCTCGTTGAAGTTGGCTCAAAGAGAGAATCACATACATACTAAATGGAATATCTCACCCTCACTCACTCTCCTGAGTAGGGGAAAGGGGGATGAGAGGGGGGATGATGGAGTGGAGGGCATGCTGGGGGGAGGGGAGGTTGGAAGTTCCCACTATCAAAGAGGGACAGGATCAAAGTAGGGAATGGACCAGGTGGGAGGTGAGATGGGTGGGAGGGAAATATAAGCAGTCTTTTACAATACATCTACTATGGTAATGTTTTGCATAGCTATACATGTACAACACATACTGAATTGCTTATCTTCTCAGAGGGAGTGGGTGACAAGGGAGGAAGGAATGGATCTGAAAAAGTTTTAAAATTAAATGTTTCATAAGATGTCCAGGCATTGGGGCTCAGAGATTCACCTTGCCCTAATGGCAAAGTCGAAGAGGGTATGGGAGAAGATATGGGAGAGAGCAGATTGGATGAGGGGATATCTGGTGGGACTGCTATTCTGGGGTGGTGGGTAGGGAAAAAATGGGGGAAAATGTAACTCATAATCTGGTGGAAATGAATGATGTAAACCAGAAGTTAATAAAGCATTTGTTTAATTAAAAAAAAATCATCCATTCTGCAGTGTTCAGCTTTTCTTATAGTCCAGCTCTCACAGCCATACATTGTTACTGGAAAAACTATGTTTGACTATACAGACCTTTGTCAACAAGGTGATATCTCTGCTTTTTAGTCTGATGTCCAGGTTTGACATGGCTTTCCTTCCAACAAGCAAGGGTCTTTTAATTTCACAGCTATAGTTGCTGTCTATGAACCTCAGTGCAATTCAAGAAACATTTTGGGGGTTCCTGCTTTGTCCCAGGCACCATGCTCAGGATACTAAGGGAACAAAGGCACTGGTTCTCCTGGGAGAACCATTCTCCTGGGAGGTTGAGAAAAATTGAATTTTACTTAATCCCCTGCTAGTAAACACTCCCTTTCAGGTAGGTGCCCATTGTTGAGTTGAAAATGTCAAGAATGCTTTTCTTTTTTAAACTCCTGGGGGACCCAGTTTAGTTACTTCCATGGATAGGCCTGCAAGAGCTAACCAGGATAGTGTCTGGGGGGAAGTGAAAACTTCTCAGAACTTCCCTCTCTCCTCCCCCACCCCTTCACTTCTGCTGTCAATCAGCAGCAAGCCCTTTCAGGAGGATTTCTGATTTCCTGCCTTGGTGCACCCCCCGCTTCTGGCCAGTGGGAGTCTGGGACAGCCAGAGCTCATTCTCCCCCATTGCCTTTGGGACCCTTCCCCATTTCCCTTGCTGTCAATCAGCATCCTTGTTCTTTGTAAGCCTGTCTCTCAGCCACCTAATAGAGGTGGGCTTCCCTGTTGTTTGCCGTTGGGGGAGATTTTTGCACTGAGACTTGAGCCCACCTCTCAGCCAATGGTTGAAGGGATAGCCAGGGGAAGGGATTTGACTGCATTAGGGTATAAATCATTGTTCTGCCTTTTGTAAAACATGCCTCTTCCTCACAATCAGTCATGGGGAAGACCACCCTCTTCTCCAGGGGAAGAGAATAAATTCCTATTCTTATCCTAAGAGATCTCGGTGTTTGTTATTAAATTTTGGATGAGGTTTTTCATCACAGCTTATATGCCAGTCAGCTTTAACTCTGCTGTGTGCCTCTCTCCAGACAGCTGGGTGGTGCAGTGGATAAAGTGCTAGGCCTGGAGTCAGGGAGACACTTAATCCTGAGTTCAAATCTGTCTTCAGACACTAGCTCTGGGACCCTGGGCAAGCCACTGAACCTAATTTGCCTCAGTTGTCCCCACTGTAAAATGAGCTGGAGAAGGAAATAGCAAACCACTGTAGCATATTTCCCAAGAAAAACCAAAATGGGGTCATGAAGAGTTGGACAGGATTGACCAAGTGTCTTTCCTTCTGAGTCCTCCTGACTGAGCTTTACTTGGCTAATTTGTTTCTTAAACTAGCTTGTCTGATATGATATGATAATCATATTGTCATTTTTGTTCTTCTTTTTTTCCTTTGGAAGAAAAGAAATGAATAATGAGTTTCCCTCAGGCTGTCTTCCTTTTTCTTTGGTTTGCCTTCGAAGCCTTTTTCAAGGACATTAACTACTCTTTCTAATTACTTTCTATTGATTTCTTGACATTTCTATGCAGCCCAGCCTGTTTGTTTTTAGCAAACAAAGGAAGCTAAGTTAAAAAAGGAAATGGGTTTTGGAGGGGTTGAGTGGGATGGGTTTTCAATACTTTAATTGGGCTTCAGAATTCACTTGAGTTTGACAAAATGTGCAAAGCATTCCTGGTGAGTGGGAATATGTTCAATGTGTTGTATGCTATGATTCTTTACTTTAGCTATTTCTCTCCTTTACTCATCTTCAGTACCCCACTTCAGGTCCTTATCACAGTCGTGGACTATTATACTACCTTCCCAAATGTTCTCCACACTGTCAGATCTAGCCTCCACCCTGCTACCAAAATAATGAGTTCGAGGCACAGGGAAGACACTCCCCAGCTCTAAAAGTTTCTGGGGTTCTTTGTTAGTTTTAAGAGCTAGGGTTTGGGTCTCCTTGTCTAGCAAGTAAAGCCAATGGCTCCCTTTTCAGGAAAATAGTCCTAAAATGGTTTTAAAATATTTAGGATTGCAAAGAAAATCAATCATGTTGAGATGTAGTTATAAAAATATATTTTTAAAAAGTTTGTGGTCTCCAGGTTAAAAGCCATCCTGGTATATTTTAGGTTGGCATTTAAGACCTCCCACAACCTGGTTCCAACATGTTTCCCTGTGCCTAGTTCCTGCCCCTCCCCATCACCCACTCCATTTTCTTGTCAAAATCTAATGGCTAGCCATTCCTATTTCTCATCCTGCCATCTCATAATTCTGAGCCTTTGTGCCAGAGCCTCGTGTGCTTAAAAATCACTCATCTTCCAGAATCTTCTCCTTCATATATTAGCTCAGCATTTGCCTCCATAGGGAAGCCTTCCCTTCATCCTATCAGAGCTTCCTCTTAAGTTTTCTGGAGTACTTTGGATCTCTCCATGGGTACCATCGCACCCTGTCTCAGGGGTTCTTAATCTGGGGTCCATGTACTTATTGATGTTTTTTTTTTTGTTTATTTCTTTTTTTTTTTTAAAGCAATTGGGGTTAAGTAACTTGCTCAAGGTTACAGGGCTAGTCATTTGATTTATGCATGGGTGCTCATTTTCTGAGGCCGGATCTGATCTCGGGTCATCCAAACTCCGAGGCCGGCGCTCTTACTCACTGCGCCACCTAGCCGCCCCTTTAGGGCAATTGGGGTTAAAACTTGCCCAAGGTTACACGGCTAGGTTTTTGTTTGTGCGGATTAGGTGTCGGAGGCCGGCTCCGAACTCAGGTCCTTCTGATTCCAGGGCCGGCGCTCTATTCACTGCGCCACCTAGCCGCCCCCTTTTTTGTTTATTTCAATAATGATAATTCCATATAATTGTTTTCCTTGTAATCTTGTGTATTTCTGTTCATGCATTTAAAAATTGATCCTGAGGTGTCTATACTTTCCACCAGATGACCATTGGCCCTTCGTGGTGGAAAAGGGTTATGAACCTGTGGTTTAGGACAAAGTATTTCAACCCATTCAGAATAAACCTACACATGGCCTTTGGCTCCTCACTGGCCCAGAGGGAGAAGCCATATATTGCTGCTAGAAGTGTATTGAAAATACATTTTCCAAAGAGATTTTCTTTCAACTTGTATGGCTAAGGCAGATCACCTTCCCACTCCAGCCTGGACCTTTATGCTTACAGCATCTAAATGAGACTCCTGTCTCCAGAATGGGCTGGGCTCCTCAGATGGAAGTGTGCCAACTAAATCTCTGGAGAGAATTGGTTATTTGAGTGTGTTTCTGCTCATCTCCTGCAGATTTTCCTCTCTGCCTCCTCCCTTCTCCCTCTTACCCTGCACCAGTCCTTTGTGGTTGCCACACCAGCAAATGTAACATTATCTCCCCCACTCTGCTGCAGAGAGCTTTTAAAGCAGTGGGTCAGCTAAGCTGTGCATTGACGTCAATAAAAGATCTAAGGAAAGTTAAATATTGCACAGGTATCATAGCTAAATTTAGGGTCTCCTTTGGCCGCCAGATCCCTGACATTGCTCAGCATTCTACAGCTGTTTCCACGTGGTGGAGACATTTCTCTCAGTGCATGATGGGTATGGGCAGTATTTACACACATTTTTTTTTTTACTTTTACTTTACTTTCATAAAGAAATAGCCAAAGATATGGCCAGTTTGTCCTTGTTCAGGTATTGTTAGTAGATGGAAAATGAACTATTTTCCTGAAATTAAGTAGGTTGAAGGATGCAATCTTGAGGAAGACTGAAGCAGAAAGTATGCAAATACCAATGCCCATGTGGCCTTGGCATTATCATGTTACTGAGTTTCAACTTACTTTCCTAGTCTAGCCCCGAGATAGTTAGGATTGATTGAGGTTTCTAGTTCCCAGGGAAGCATTTTTGTTTCTAGAGGAGCAGGATGAGGAGGGGGGGGTGGATTCAAGTCAGTCTTTTTGGAGTGTAACAGACTCAGCACAAAATCCGCAGTACTAACTTCTGTGTTCACCTTGAAATGGACTCTTGTGGGCATTGGTTTCCCTGCCTTGGCACAGCTTGACCCCAATGCTACTTTGGAGAAAGCTTTCTTATTAGAACATAGCCTTTAAAAAGTATTAAGGTTGAGTCTATTTCTCCAGCATACAATAGCTGTCTGGAAGGAGAGCCGGGTTTGTAGTCCAAAAAGCTGGCTTTTATTTCTTTTGCTCAGTATCTCACCACCTCTGTGACCCTATGCAAATGATTTCATTTGTCTTGAACGAAGCTTCCTCTCTAGAATGTTGGGGTTGAAATCATATACAATGTGGGGAAATGGCATGAGATAGAGCAGCGTGATCACTGGGTTTTATGTCAGAGACCCAGGGCCTGTGAGCAGCATCCTCCCCTTCTCCGGCCGGTTCTTAGTTTCCTCCTATAGAAAATGAACGGATTGGAGTGGATTGAAAGTTTCAAACCTTGAGATGTGATCTCATGGCAGATGTGGACAAGAGAGTGAAACCCCTTGGGATCAGGAATCAGTGGCCAAAGTTAATTGATATCCAGATAGAAGTCCCACATAAATGCATCTGCTTTTTCAGAAGGGGGGAATTTCAAATGAAGGTCAGCAAAGACAAGACTCAGTGAATTCACTCCAATTGACCATGAATGCAGTGGAAGATTTATTTAGTACCATGTGTCCAAACAGGGTCAAATTTGAGTTTGCCCTTGGCTAATGTTTAAGGCTTGAGGAGAGGGATCTGCTAAGGCCAGTGGTGATCAACACTTATGATGCACATGAGTCAGGTCTCCATGCTGCATTTAAATGAGAAATATGTGGACCTAAAGTTAGAGAGATTTTTATAAGTTTTTTTCTTATTTTCAATTCCAAATTTCCTTTTTTTTCCCCTCTACCTCTCACTGAGAAGGCAAGAAATGCAATAGCAATTATACAAATAGTCATACAAAATGTTTCCTCATTGACCACATTGTGGAGGGGAAAAATGAAATACAAACCCATGCTCCAATCTGTACTCAGAGTTCATCATAAACAGGCTTTTTTTTTGCGTGTGTGTGTGTGTGTGTGTGTGTGTGTGTGTGTTGTGTGTGTGTGGAAGTTAAGAGTAGCATGGACAAGTGCCTAGATAGATCTGTTAACCCCATAAATTTCAAAGTTCCCTTCAGCAATGGAGATTGGAATCCACTGGTGGTTATCCATCTTTATCCAGGCCTTGCTCTATTTGCTGCAGCATAATACTAGCCAGTATTATGGGACTTCTTTTCTTTCTGTAACATCATGAGAATACCAAAGGGTTTTCTGACTAGGTCATTTCTTTCCCTCACCCCCTCCATTTCCTTGGTGCATCTTTCCCTTCTATTCTTTGAAGTTATTGTACCAAGGTCATTTCCAGTTCTCAGGAGACAGTGTCTGTGCTTTGTAGTGATATAATAATAGTGATAGAATGTTGGTATTAAAAAAATAAACTTTTGCTTCAATGAAAAAATTTGGAAAATAATATAAAGGGGTTTTGCAATTTACTAAAGACAATCCAGTTGAATTTCATCTTCTTGTGCAATTCTAGGACTAAGTTGTTGTGTGTTGGTACTATCTGTCCCAGATTTATATACTGATGGCCAAGCACTAGAGGTAATAAATCCAAGGGTGTACTGAAATCTGGATAATAGATATCCTTGGAATGATGAAATGGATAATGGTGACTATGAACTGTGGGAAATATCTATCAGTTCTGTATCTTTAGAGAGAATGATAGCTAGTCCTGACCATTATTTTATTGGGAAGGGGAAAAAATGAAGAATATAAGGTCACCTTCTTTATTTGGCATTGGATATTTAAATTCCCCATTTTCTAATACTTCTGCGGGAACTTAGTTCATTTTCTTATATTGAATTTTCCCTCAAGTTGGAAACTCATCTTATAATTGTGAATATGGAACAAATTTTGCAGTTGGAAACAGCCCAGCACCCTTTTAGGTAGGTTAAAATGCTTCCATCTAATCCAGTTTAAGAATAGCTTCATTTGGGATCCTTCCTTAGATTCTACTTTTTGCAGGAAAAACAAGGTAAACCACCAAGTTGGGGGATAGTCAGTTAATGAACCAAGGTGTACAAATACATGGATAAGTATGACAATAATATCTGTAGCTAGTATTCAGAGTGCCCACAAACCCGACACTCCTTCCTTAGCACCATGCTACTTAAGGATACGCAGTGAACCAAAGGGAAATTGGCATAATTACTAAGCTCTTCCATTCGTCTCACTGTGAAATACTGAGCAAGTGACTTGTCCACACTGGTTTTTGCTTTGTTTGCAAAATGGAATTCCTGCCAATTCACTGGGTTTTCCAGGTACCTGAGAAATATTGCCATTTTCCCTGGAAGTCTAGGGATCTAAAACTGTAGTTGCTGGAGTGGGAGGTAGGGTATGACCCCAGTGGTTTTGTGCTCAACTGATCATTGGGAGGAATCAGCAAGAACTGAGTTCAAATGCTAAGTCTGACACTTAACTTATTTGTGTGACTCTAGGCAAGTCACTTAATCTCCTCCTTCAGTTTCCTTATTGGGCTAATAAACACACTGACCTCACAGGGTTGTATCCAATGAGATAACATACAAAAAGCACTTTGCTAGCTCTATACATTATTTTCATACTTATGCTTCCCCATTCCTTCGCTGCCCCCCCTCCCCTGCCTCTACACATTCTGACCCCCAAGTTGTGATGATACATTTGGTTAATCCTGTTTCATTGACTGCCTGTCACCCAAGATCAGTGGTTTACTGTGTTCATCCTGCAAAAAGTATGGAAGGATCCTAAGCCAGGGCTCAGAGAATGAATCATTCCCTCCCTCCCTTTGACTCTGTGGTTCTTACTCTTTCTTGTGCTCTGGACCTCTTTGATGGGCAATCCAGTGAAGACTAGGGACCCCTTCTGAGCAGTATGTTTCTGGATGTCTAAAATATGATATCTAATAATAGAAAAGAAGTCAAATCCATTGAAATCCTGTTATCACAAAAGAGTGAAAAGTTCACGGGCCCTAGGTTAAGAAGTCCTGCTCTAACAGGATGCCAAGAAGGGTAAAAGTAGTCTCTTTTCTCTCTTCAGATCTTCATGCCAAGTCATTCATCACTGAATAGCTTGCTTTCTCTGCTATTGGGCTTCCAAAGAATACTGCATTTTTTCAGAAAGCCTCCTCTTCCCTTCTTGCCCTCACTTCCTTTGCCTCTATAAACCCTGGAATCTGATTTCAGGTGGATAAGGGGGAGACTGCAGAGAATAGGTGCCTATTATTAGTGTCCTGATAAAAGCCCTGGATCAATGGCCCCTTACTTCTGGCTTTCAGATTAGTCAGCAATGTCCAAAAGGCTCACAGATGGGCTGAGGGTCCAGATCTTTCATTCCTTGTGAACTCTAAAAGCCAGTAGCAGTTTCAGAATGTCTAAAAGCACCCAGGTCTTAGCCCTAAAAGGTTTTGTTTTCATATTCCTACAGCATACCCAAGAGTTCTTAGTCTGGATGTCCAGGGGCAGATTTCAGGAGATCCATGTCGTTGGATGTAAGAAAAACGAATCTCTAGTTCAATGTAGTGGATTTCCTTTGTAATCCTATGTATCCATCTGAAAACAGGGTTCCTAGACTCTGCCAGAGAGCCAAAGAACTCCATGACACATGTTAAGGACCCTTACTTAGATTGCTGCCAAATGAGATGCCACCATTGGCAAGTCCATTGACAAAGAGTATCTTACTTTCAGGGATGCTGGTGAAAAGAAATATTGGATAGAGAAGTCTGAGAGGAGACAGTTGGGCCATCTTTAGAAATGAAATTATTGGGGCGGCTAAGTGGTGCAGTGAGTAAGTTGGCCTCGGAGTTGGGATGACCTGAGATCAAATCTGGCCTCAGAAAATGAGGACCCACACATAAATAATGACTAGCTGTGTAACCTTGAGCAAGTTACTTAATCCCAATTGCTTTTAAAAAATAAAAAAAAAGAAATGAAATTATTTGTCTCTTTCCATTAAAACATTGGCCATGTAGATCAATTATACCCTCCCCTATATTCCAGTTGGAATTGACTTTCTAAGATATTTGAGAGGATGTATGGCTAGAAACAGAAAATATGAAGGACACCCATGGGAAAATTCACTTTTATACGTCTTAACAATTTTCTCTGAAACTTGTAGCCAGGAGGGATGAGAGGGGCCATTTCAAAATCAAATAACTAGTGATACCACCCATCCTTTTCCCTTCAGCTCTTAGGCTTTCTCTGAGAAAGTAGAAGAGGTAAGAAACATCTCTACTAGGGGAAGGAGCTCAGAAAGGGAATCCTTGAGTAGGGAATGAAATGCACCTGCCACAGAGAGAGAGAGAGAAACAGAAGTCTAGCAAGGGGTTGACTGGATCCCCTGGAAGAAGTAACAGGGCAGACTGAGTCATGGTGTGCACTGAGCTCTTTGTCAGACTAATAGAGATATTTCTGTGTGAGAAGCAGTGTGCAGCAGCCATGAAGAATGAGTTAACTAATGGGGCACATCAGTTCAATTGTCATCTGTCTTCTTTTTCCCACTTAGTACCAGTTTCTTGCCTGACTGTTGAAAAACAATCACTTGGTCATTTGGTTCCATTCTTTAGTTCCTTGGAATAGGCCCCTACATGAGAGTATAAAGATGCATAAAGTCAGGCATTGGCATCCAGTGGAAAATGAAGCTATCAAAAACCACACACATCTTTCTGCTTGGGCATCTAAGTGGTGCAGTCGACAGAGGAAGGCCTGAGTTCAAATCTGGCCTCTGATGCTTCCTACCTTCTTGGACAAGTGACTTGAATTCTGTCTTTCTCAGATCCCTCACCTGGAAAATGGAGGTGATAATGGCGCCTACCTCCCAGGATTATCATGAGGATAACACAAGACAGTATTTGTAAAGCCACTTGTGAACTTTAATGTTGCCCACCTTGAGAGATCTTTCAAATGACCACTCGATCCCTCCTTGGGATCTCCTTGGTTTCAGAGGAAACAACTTATCAGGTTAATTTCATCAGAGGTTGCTAATTTGCCAAAAGGAAAGTTTCTGCTGGTGATAGGCTCTTCTGTAGCTGAAGTCAAGTACCTCCCTTCTGATAATGGTTTGGCAACTTAGTGACTTCTCTCATAGCACATTCATGTTCTCTGCTTCGTCCAACACCTCTGCCTGCCCACTCTGCTCCAGTGAGATTTGGGAGAAGAGTGACTATTACAAATGTCCTGCAATGAAACAGTCAAAGACTACTTGAAAAAGAGAGGCCTTGAGTGTGAGGAAATGCTACCTGTCTTTGAGTACCTGAAGGACTCCATGAGAAGAGCTTTGGGTGGAAGTTGTAATGAAGCCAATTCAGGCTTATCAGGAAAAAACTTTAAAAAATTAGAGCTATACCAGAGCAGAATGGGCTACCTTGGGAATTAATGGCTTCCCTCTCTTTAGAGGGAATGTAATGCACCCTGGGTGTCCACTTGCTGGTGAGCTGGTCACTAAAGCCACTTCCAGGGCAGGGAGTCTAGGAGAAGTGTCCCTTTGGTTCAGGGCCAATGTATAATCCCATACTATGCTAGTCAGGGCACTCCCTTTCTATGGTTCTGGTTTGCTCCAAGGTCCCCATTACAAGACTACTATCAAATTCATGGAGCAATACCCTATGTGTCCACCTGGATGCCTCCAATTCATGGCAGGCATGTCCAGAGTGGTGACATGGGAGCTCCAGTTAGAGATTTGGGCCTAACGTGAGGTTTCTCCTCAATTCTTTACTTGAATAGAATCTTGTTTTGGAGCTTTTGAAGTCCTGGTGATTAGAACTTCTCTGGCTTCAGAATGGGGACTAGACGGGGCAGCCAGTCACTTGGGCAGAAGAAACTCCTGGGAACTGTGGGAAAATAAGAACCTTGAACAAAACAAAATGTCAGGGAGGCCAGTTCTGGTCGCTAGTGATGGCTCTTCCCCTCCCCTGCTTTGTACCCATTTCACTGGGGCACTGGGCTAGCCTCAGGCACAGCTTAGTTCTGCCCTAAGGTGGCCATTCTGCAAAGTAGAGAGTGACCTGCCAGCATCTTAGAGGGCTGATGTGGGAGACCCAAAGCCAGCAGAAAGCTGTGGCTGATGCTGGCCTGGCATCAGGGATTTCTGCAGTGTGGAAAGTCCAGAACCCATGCCCAATTTCCTCTGTGTAGGTTCAGACCCAGTTTTGCATATTACAGTTTTTCCGAACAAGGCACCAAAAAGGTTTTATCTAGAAACCACACATCAAGACTCATTTCCTCCTGAGTAAGAGCACTTCCCTACGTGCTGATTGGTTGTGAGATTGCAGGGTTAGCAGAAAGGGGCTAGGGTGGGGTGGGGTGGGAGAGTGAGGAAGAGGGAAGGAGAGAGAGGTGGGGGTAGGGATAGAGAAACAGAGGGGGAGGGAGAGAGACAGAGACAGAGACAGAGTGAAGGGGGGAGGGAGTGAGGCAGACAGAAGAGGAGAGGAAGGGGAGACAGAGAGAGCTTCCTCTCCATGACCCCACTCTGTTCTCTGTATCCCCCGCATTTTGCACGGTCATTGACACACATGGCACAGTAGCTCTAGAGCTGGACTAAGGGTCAAGAAACTCTGAGTTCAAATTCTGCCTCACATGTTCTAATTGTGAGACTCCTGACACATGATCCTCTGCCTGCCTCAGTTTCTTCATCTGTGAAATGGGAATAAGAGCATCCCAGGACTGTTGTGAGGGTAAAATAAGATGTATGAAATGCTTTGTAAACTTTAAAATGTTATATAAAAGTTGGCGATGATGATGATGATGATGATGATGATGATGATGATGATGATGATGATGACCATGAATTAGCTATTGTCTTGATAAGCACATAATGAATGCTTGTTGACTAAGGCAGTTCAATTTCCAGTTTACCAATGTGATTATCTCCATTCCCTTGGAAAGTCGGTGGTTAAACACCCTAAAAAAATAAGACAGACTTTATCTCTGGGTCTCAATTTCCCCATCTTTATGAGGTATGCTAAGTTAAATAACCTCTAAGCCTCTTTCCAACTCCAGATCCAGAAACCTTCTATTTTCCATCAGGTGCTTATTTCCAATATCTCCCAAAAGAAATGATTTTTAGAAAAAAAGGAAACCTCTTGGTCTACCCTTCACACAGGCAGCAACAGTGCTTTTGGCGTGATTGTGTGTCTGGCTTTCTTCCCTATTAAAGGTGCCTCCCAAGAGCAGGAAGAAGGGGAGCTAGGCTGCTAAAGAGACAAGAACCAAGAACATTTCTGGATGACCCTCCCTGTCTTTTCATGTACTGGTCCTACTGCCTCCAAGAGGTTCTCTCTTCATCTGTGATCCCTCTTTGAGTACCCAGAGAGCCAGACATAGCTTCTGTCCCATTTCTTTCTCAAGTAAAGGCTGCTTCATGGAATATTATTGTGCTATAAAAAATTATGTGCAGAATAGTTTCAGAAAAACATGGGAAGAACTATGTGAGCTGATGCAGAGTGGGGTGAGCAGATACAGATCTATACAGAATATGATCTACTATGAAAGACTTAGCTACTCTGATCAATACAGTTATGCATGCCAGTTCCAAAACACCCATGATGAAAACTGTGATCCACCTCCAAAAAAAGAATTTATAAACTCTGAGTGCAAATTGAAGCATAATTGTCTTCACTTTCTTTATTTTTCTTGGCTTTTTTTGTGCCATAGCTATATGTTTTACCTGTATAATAATTGTATAATAATTGTTTGCCTTCTCAATGAGGGGAGAGAAGCTGAAGGGAGAGAAAGAACTTGGAATTCAATTTTTAAAAAGTAAATAATATGGTAGGAAAAAATTAAATCAAGTAATGGCTGTTTCACAAATGATCCATCAGATGTTGGCGGTCCTGAGATTTAATGTCAGGCTCTTGGTAAAACCCTTTGTAACCCAATGCAATTGATTTTAATTTAGCAAGTATTTGTCAGGTGCCTACTACACATCAGGCATTATACTAGGCTGGGATACAAAGACAACCTTGGCATTCAGTTTCCTATCTAGAGTATAAATGGCTGGAGGCCAGGTCCATCTACTTCTTATCCCACACTGTGCCTAGCACAAGACCCTGAACACAGATATTTGATAAATATTTATTGGTATTGGGAAAGATGTAAATAATTTGTCTCAATATATTTTCTCATACTTTCTTTGATCTTTGGAAATGTGGTTATTCATAAAGCAAACAAAGAGAGATGCCTTTGTTTGGGAATGCAATGGGGAACCATTGGTGATCCCATGAGACAGAAGATTAAGGGCCAAATATGAACCAGGAATCCCCAGTGAAATGCAGGGCTTGAAGTACCCTCAGAGATTATATCCAATCCCTTTATTTTATAGAAGAGAAAAATGGAGCCTGAAGAAAGGAATTGATATGGACTCACCAAGCCAGCACTCCTTGATCTGAAAAGAATTAAAATTAAAGGAAAAATTTAAAGATTAAAAAATTAAAGGAAACCTAGGCCTTTACCTGAGAGAGCAGGAAACTCAGGAAATAAAGATCAATCATAAATGGGGATTTGTGAGATGCCTTCCAGATCATCTAATCTGGAAGTCTCATTATTTCAGTAGTATCTGATTCTTGGTGACCCCATTTGGACTTTCCTTGGCAAAAATACTGCATGGTTTGCCATTTCCTTCTCCAGCTCATTTTATAGATGAGGAAAGTGTGGCAAACAGGGTTAAGTGACTTACCCAGAGTCAGGAAGCTAGTAAGTGTCTGAAGCCAGATTTGAACTCAAAAAGATGAGTCTTCCTGACTTCAGGCTCAGTGCTCTGTCCACGTGCCACCTAGTTGCCTTTATTGCTAACCTCTAACATGGGGATTCTTAAAATGTTGTATTTCATAGATCCCTTGGGTCAACCTGATAAGGCTTATGGATTCCTAAGAATCATGTTGTTAAATGAATAAAATAAAACATATGGGATTACAAAGGAAATCAATGATATTGAAGTACAATTGTATTTTTTAAAAAGGTCCTAGGCCCCACATTAAGAGTTTCTGCTAACAATTTACATTGTCAGTTTGCAAAAGGTTTCCATTTCCTTTACCACCACTGATCCTTCTCCTGTGTCCGATTTGCCAGATAGACTGGGTTCTAGTATCCATTTTACAATTATAAGAAGCAAGACTCAGAGAGCAGTCTTCAGTACCACAACCAGTCATGAGAGAAGAGCCAGGATTGTGCAGAGGGTGGGCATGTTTGGCAGCCTGGGGGGCATAGTTGCTTCTTGTCATCTGCCAGAGCATCTTCATCTGTGGAGAAACATTCTGCCTAGAGAATGTGTTCACTTCATGATCCATGTGGAGGAGGCTCTCAGTTAGGATACTGGACTGGACCTGCACCTTCTGTCTTTCTTTCTTCCTCAGAGATTAATGATGGTAAGGTCTGATGACCAAGGCTGCTGCTTTAAATAGCACTGTTGACTCAGGGAGCCCACAGTCTACCAGAGCTGTCTTTTCTCCTCCTGTCAGCTCTTCCTTTTGAGAAGGAGTCAAGGATTCTTCTTTGTGATCCCATAAGGCAAGGCTTCTTGCTCCTGCCTTCCAGGACACATGCCAGCAGACAGAGCATTTTTTCTTCTGTGGCTTTGAGCCTGGCACTCTTACTTCCTGTCCTCTGGAAGCGTGATCATTCTTCTGTCATTCTGAATAACCCAAGTCTTGCTGGCATCTGCAGGAACCAGGCAGCAGACAGAGCTGAGGCTCTTTGCTTGGGTTTCAAGGTTCCTGCTGCAGAGCCACTTGAGAAGGGAACTCACTGTGGATCCTGTGTGAATTTTCCCTTGGTCATCTCCAGTATCCTTGGTGGCTCTGTAGCCTGAGGAAGCAGATCAGTTGAGTAAGATTCTCTACTAAGAAATACCAGAGAGCAAGACAACATGCATTTCCCTGTGTCGGAACACATAGTCACTAGAGATCTTGAAGGTAAGCTACCTAGAAACCTTCTAATGATTGTGTAGAGACAGTATATAATTCTTCTATAGAAATATAGAACTATTCAACTCAGACTGAAGTGTCATAGGCTATTGTTTGGGTAACTTTTCCTTAGATCCATTTAGTTGCATTCTATAAGTGGTCATGAGCCATGTGGGTGAGAATCCATCCCACTCAGGATGACAGAGCTGAAGCTCTTGGACCCAGGAGCCCAGATGTATGGCAAGGCTGGCCACTACTCATTGTCACAGGAATCCAATGCCTGATTTCTAGGGCCTGGTGCTGGGGAATGGCTCTGATCCACCATGGCTGTCTGCTACACCAATAAGGTGAGGACTCTTGAAAACAAACACACCAAAAGCAAAGAAAACCAGAGTTTTGACAGGCATTGTTCTTTTGAGCTGTGTTTGGTAGAAATGGCAAGAAACCTGGAGAGTAGCTTCAGAGGTCTTCAGTCACAGTGGGAAATAACTTTTGGCTGTGAAAGAAGGAAGCTTCATTTCTCTAATCTACAAACTATCCTGTGCTGGGAGGTTTAAAAATGGTGGATTTGTTCTCATAGACAAGTGCCAACTTAGTATGCTTGGAAGCTCCTTGCTTTTCTCTAATCTTCTCTTTTTAAGCACAATCTAATCCAAATCAGAGCATTTCTTTTAAGTGTCTTTTCACTTGAGTGACCTGGAGGAATCAGAGTCAATCATAGTATACTTCAGATTTTGTTGATATTTTCAGTATGTTTAAGTATATTTAACCTTCAAGTAGAGAAAGAAGTTGAAAATGTTAATCTGAATACAGCTGATGCAGTCAGACTGGCTCCATATATTTGTGATTCTGTTTGGAATAAACATGACAGGTCCTCTAAAAGAAGGTCAGACATCCATGGTCATCATAATTATAACTGATATTTAAAGATCACTCACAGGTTCCCAAGTACATAAGTTCATTGTCTTATTTAACCCTCATAGAAATCCTGTGAGGTGGGTATTAAGGATGCCATTCTCTCTAATTTCCAGATGAGGAAGCTTCTCATAGAAGTTAAGTGACTTGCCCACTCACAGAGCTTGTAAGTGCCAAGGGTGAGATTTAAACCCATGGTCTGGCTGATTCAGTCCAGGAGTCTATCCATTATGCAACTTGGTTGTCCTTCATTCATTTTTCAATCATTTCTGACTCTTTAGGACCCCATTTGGGATTTTCTTGGAAGAGATACTATAGTAGTTTGCCATTTCTTTCTCCAGCTCATTTTACAGATGAAGAAATAGAGGGAAACAGGGTTAAGTGACTTGTACAGAGTCACCAGCTAGTGTGTCTGCTGCCAGATTTGAACTCAGGAAGATGAATCTTTCTGACTTCAGACCCAGCACTCAATTCCCTGCAGTGCCATCTAGTGCCCCCCCATTATGCCACATTTCCTCTCAAATGTGTAGTGGCTCTCTTTCCAAAAAGAACAAGGCAAAGAATTTCTCTCCTTACTTAAAAGCAAAAGAGAGTAAGATATTTAGTCATAGTGGTATATCATGGCACCATCAAGCTTGGTAGCTCACAGTCCAATGTTGAAGTTGCAAGTCCAATGGCAGCAGGCCCACAGAGTGGGATGCTTCCCAGAGCACAGATGAGTTCAATGCCTAGCCAAGATTTAATCAGTTCTCAATAAACATGGTTGAATGAATGCATAAATGAATCAGTGAATGAAAGTGCTACAATGACATGAATGTCCTCTGGTTGTCTGTAGTCACCTTAGTTTATCTGTGGTATAGAGGGATCCAAAAAGGCTCTTTTGAGTTTTTGGACCCAGTGTAGCATGAGCTTCTTGCTTCATTTCCATCCTGAGTCATTGCAAGAATGTCCCACTGTCAACCCAAATCCTGGTCTAAAACTTAGAATTTATGAGCCCTCACCCACTCTGGTAATGATTTCCCCTAGGGGCATGGAGTGATCTGAGTTCTTTGTGATATAGGTTTTTCCATAGTTGTATTTGATCTCTGGGAATGTGGTCCACTGTGCACTCAGAGACTAGCACAGTTTTGTTGATCCTTATAGAAAACTAAGATTCAGCAGTACTCCACATCCATGTAAGTGGCCTTCTTCCCTTCCTCTGCCCTGGTCCATTTTTCCCAGTCACTATTCCCCCTCCTCCAACCCCCTGGCCACATCTAATCATTTTTACATTATACTTTGGGATCAATGTGTTTACCTAAGTAGAATCTCCACCCAACTGTGAAAGGCTGTGATGTATAAGCTACAGAGAGGTAAAGTATTTATTAGACAAATAAGCATTTATTAAGTGCTTACTGTGTGCCAGGGAATGTTCTGAATAGATTGGTCTTCCTTATGAGCTTCCTGGCAAATAAGCAGTTCTGTTACTTACTGCATCCTACTTATTCAAAGTATCCCTTTCCCATGACATACTGCCTGTATGCCTGCCCCTCCCCCACCACCTGAGAGCAGCTATTCCTGCCTCTCACTGCTTTCTTACACATAGAATGGGGGCTCCTAATCTCACCATGATGCAGACCTATCACTAGGCACATCAGAAGGTTGAGGGAGGTGCCATTTGTCAGATCAATTCCCAAGCACAACTGAATTTTTCCCAGCAATTCAATATAGGTTATACACATATAGCAATGCAAAGTAGATATATTGTGAAAGATTGACTATATTTCCCTCCATCCTATTCCCCCGCCACTTGCTCTATTCTCTACTTTGATTCTGTCCAATTTCAAAAGGGGGTGCTTCCAACTTCCCTCCCCCCCGCCCCTCCTGCCCTCTCTTCCATCATCACCCCCCCACCCCTCATCCCCTTCCCCTCTACTCTCCTGTAGGGTGAGATAACTTATTTAGTGTGTATGTCATTCCTTCCCTAAGCCAAATTCAATGAAAGTAAGGTTGACCCATTCCCTTTTGCATTCCTGTTCTTCCCCTCCATTGTAACAGTTTTTCCTTACCTCTTCTATATGAGATAATTTGCCCCATTCTCTCTCCCCATATCCTCTCATTATATTCCTCTCTCACCTCTCAATTTCACCTTTTAAGTATCATCCCTTCCTATTCAATTGGTCCTGTGCCCTCTGTCTGTGTATACATATATATACACGCATATATATGTGTATATATATATATGCATATATATACACACACTCATATATGTATTCATTCATACAGCCATATACCCTCCTATATAGACATATCTATGTATGTATACACATACATATGAATATATTTTTTTATTCCCTTCAACTATTCTCACACTGAGAAAAGTTTCATAAGTTACAATTATCATTTTTCCATGTAGGAATGTAAATTGTCTGACTTTGATAAGTTCCTTATGATTTCTTTTCCCTGTTTACCTTCTCATGCTTCTCTTGCTTCTTGTATCTGAATGTCAAATTTTTTATTCAACTCTGTTTTTTCATCAAGAATGCTTGAAAGTTCTCTATTTCATTGAAATACCATATTTTTCCCTGAAACATGATACTCAGCTTTGCTGGGTAGGTGAGTCTCAGTTTTAATCCCAGCTCCTTTGACCTCCAGAATATCATATTCCAAGCCCTTCAATCCCTCAGTGTAGAAGCTGCCAGATCCTGTATTATCCTGATTGTGTTTCCACAATATTCAAGTTGTTTGTTCTTGGCTGCTTGTAATATTTTCTCCTAGATCTGGGAACTCCAGAACCTGGCTATGATATTCCTATGAGTTTTCTTTTTGGGATCTTTTTTCAAGAGGTGATTTGAGACACAAAAAGGAGCTTTAATCCCATTTAATTCATTCAACCTTTATTTTGCCCTCTTGTTCTAAAACATCAATTCTCAATTTTCCTTGAGAATTTCTTGAAAGATGATTTCTGGGTTCTTTTATTTTTTGATCATGGTTTTCAGGTAGTCCAATAATTTTTAAATGATCTCTCTTGGATCTATTTTCCAGATCAGTGATTTTCCAATGAGATATTTCACATTGCCTTCTATTTTTTCATTTGTTTGGATCTGTTTAATAGTATCTTGATTTCCCATAAAGTCACTAGCTTCCATTTGCTCCAATCGAATTCTGAAGGAATGATTCTCTTCAGCGAGCTTTTGAGATTCTTTTTCCATCAGGCAAATTTGGCTTTTTAAGGCATTCTTCTCATTGGCTTTTTGAGCCTCTTTTGCCATTTGAGTTAGTCTGTTTTTTAAGGTGTTATTTTCTTCAGTCAGGTTCTTGATTCTCTTTTCATGATTTTCTTGCATCATTCTCATTTCTCTTCCCAATTTTTCCTCCACTTCTCTTATTTGGTTTTCAAGATCCTTTTAAGCTCTTCTATGAACTGTAACCAGTTCATTTTTTTCTTGGAAGCTTTTGGTGTAGGGGTTCTGACTTTGCTGTCTTCTTCCCATTCCATGCTTTGATCCTTTTTGTCCCCAAAATAGGAATCCAAAGTTGGATTGCTGTGCTTGCTTTGCTTCCTTTGCTTGCTCATGTTACCACTCAATTATTTGACTTTTGAGCTTTTTGCCACAGTAGAACTTTGCTTCCAGAGAGGAGAGTTTTGTCCCATATGGCTGGGATTTTCTCAGCTGCTGAAGCTATTAGTTGGCTGCCCTCTCTCAAGCCTCCACATGCTCACTGGTCACACACCCCAGGACCTCCACCCTAGACAGCAATCCAAATCCAAGCAGGTTAAAGCAAGATTACCCCTCAGAATGGTTGCTTGGTCCCCCTACAATCTGCAGGCCAAGAGCTCTGAAGCAGCCATGTCCTGTGACTGCTGCACCTCAGCTGCTTCTCCCTCTGGGGACAGAGGTGAGACCACACTCCCGAACTCCCTGTTCCTGAAGTCTACACTGACCTCTCACTTTGTCTTTGGCATTTATGGGTTGATAATTATGGAAAATGCTATAGCTGCTGGCTATCCACTCTCCTGATGTCCCTGTAGCCTTGGCTGGTTCGGCTGCCCTGAGGTTAAAACCTTGGGCTCCCTGGGGGCTGTTTTCTGCTCCCAGAGGGATGTGATGGACCCCTCCTGTCTGCCTGCTGGGCTGTCTTCAGAGGGAGATTTGTTTCTCTCTGTCACTTTGTGGGTTCTGTAGCCTTAAACTTTATATAGAGTCATTTTTTATAGGTATTTGAGGTGGTTATGGGGGGAGGGCAGGGAGTTTTCCTGCTTCTATGCTGCCATTTTGGCTCCGCCCCCTGAGCTCAGTTTTCTTAATTGTCACCTAGAATTTACTAATGAATGTCTTCTTGGGTTGCTTCTGGTATGTCCGTAGTGATAGTTTTCCCTCAGAGACAGAGAATGTTTCCAAATGGAATTAAAAGAAGGAGGGGAAAAGAGGCCTCAGATTGTCCAAGTTTGTGATTT
This sequence comes from Gymnobelideus leadbeateri, assembly GCA_011680675.1. Taxonomy (NCBI): domain Eukaryota; kingdom Metazoa; phylum Chordata; class Mammalia; order Diprotodontia; family Petauridae; genus Gymnobelideus; species Gymnobelideus leadbeateri. The sequence goes on along the minus strand of WOXC01000419.1, from coordinate 452,959 downwards.
CCCCAGGAATGCATTTGGAGGCTGATTTTGCCTCATAGCATGTATGTTTGAAGCAGAGAAGGGGTGGCACCTGAAAAGCAATAGGCCTGATTAGATTTCTCACTATGCCAAACTGCAAGCAGTAGAAAGAATCCTGGTAGAAATCAGAAAGGCCCATATAGTGACCAGCAGTGTCAGCATTCCCTGAACTTAGCAATTGGTCCCGAGTTCCTGAAATCATAGAGTGCACCCGTAGCCTTAGTTGGACATTCATTGCTGCTTTCTGATTCCACAATCAATCTCATATTTAGAGTGGGAGTTGGAGGGGTAGGGATTAGGGTTGGGTTAGAGTCAGAGTTGGTTTAGAGTCAGAGTCATGCATTTAGGGCCTGTAGACAACAGGAAACATGCTGCTGGAGAAATTTCTGGCTTTATTTTCACCAAATATTCCTCAGTTCACTGTCAAAGTTTCTGCAAGCCCAGCCATAGTCTGAGCTATGTCTGTAAGAAGGAAGGGAGTTCCACATCAGGGCTTCATAACAAACTCTTTTCCACTAGGAATCATGATAAAGATAGTATGATTTCAAAGGGTTAGATCAAGGACTCTTCATACTCTTCCCATTAGAAAAACATTCCTCTTTCTTGGCCAATATGATGCTATTCTTAAAATTGTAGGAAAAGTGAAAAATAGGCCCAACGTGTCTCTTTCCTGCACACAGCTGGTCTGTATGATTTATATGGGGAATTTATTTTTGTACTCTGCTAAAACAAAGTTTGTTCTGAAAGAGACATACAGCGCTTACTACTGAGCCTTGAAAAAATAGCTACACAGCCTGGCAAGTACACTAACCCACGCACTTAGCTACTGAACATTCAAATGCCTTCTTCTGGACCAAGAATGAATTCCACAAACTCATCCTATGTCTAAGCTCAAAATCTATGACCCAATGACCCATTCACCCTTCATGACAGTGAGCAAGTGCTAATGGAATGCAAACTACATGGGGCAGGTTTTAGTTTTAATCACATAGAAAAGAATATCCCTAGCTGCCTGTGTCATATAGGTGATTGAACCTGAAACTTTCCCTTTCTAATAAGGATGAAGTAAGTAAGGATGATCTAAGTAAGGATGAATAAACATGTACTTTTCAGCACTTACAGAGATGAATCTTTAGACAGGGAGATTATAATTGTATGCATCATTACAGAAATATTTTCTGCCCCAGGAGTTTACAGACCAAGCTACACACATCCCATCCCCATGCTCACCCCCACTTCTGATATAGACATTAAGATATAAACAAGTAAAAAGAAGAGTAAAGATTAGCTCTTTCCTCTATGTCCTTTGCCATTTTTGTTTCATGTTTTGTTGATTTTTTTTTTAGAGACTGGATTGCTTTTGTAAGATATATGCTACAAGGCACAAAAATAGACCACGGAACCATTTCCAAATGAATATTGTAATGGGAATTTTGGGCTGCTTTGATATCCATAAACAATCCCCCACACACTGCTTAGTCACTACTACCGCCACCTTCACATTTCAACCTTTGGTTTCATTTTTCCTTTTCCATCAAAATCTTTATCCTATTTTAACCAATAGCAAAGTTTATTTTTCTCCCTTTCTTCCTCAGTTTCAATGGAATGGGTAAGAATGGACTCCCAAAATGACCTGAAAGAAGAGAATTCAAGACTTAAGTAATCTCAGGGATATCTATTCATCCTATGAATCACATGGTCTAGGCAGACAGGAGCATTGGAAACCATACTCAAGCACAATTAGCAAGGCCATTGTGGGAGAAGGAAGCCAGGTTAGAAGTCACACCCATAAATAAGAAGTAGCACATGAAATAAGAATTAAAGAAAAAAGGAAACAGGGATAGAGAGAGCAGGCCAGACAAAGAGCAGTGGCTCTGGGGCTCTCAGAACAAAGGGACAACTCCCATTTTCTTTCTTTTTTTTTTTTTTTTTTTTTTTAAGCAAGTGGGGTTAAGTAACTTGCTCAAGGTTACACGGCTAGTCATTATTTATGTGTGGGTGCTCATTTTCTGAGGCCGGATCTGATCTCGGGTCATCCAAACTCCGAGGCCGGCGCTCTTACTCACTGAGCCACCTAGCCGCCCCAACAGCTCCCATTTTCTGAGCACTGTGAGGCTTCCAACATAGTAATAGCACATCCCCATTTACCAGCTGAGGAGAAAACTCTGAGAAGTAACATTGATCAAGCCTCGTTATATTATCACAAATGATTGAGCCAAGCTTTGTGCCTGGGTTCCATACTCTGAGGCCAATTTTTTTTTGTGACCTCCCTAGAACTAGCCTGGGAGTCAGGAAAGTATTTTGAAAGGTAGCAATTACAGTAGCAGGTACACACTGGACAGTTAGGGGTGCTTTCTTGTACTTTTAGTGTGGCATTTCTCAGATTAGTAAATGGGTGATGTCTAAATAGAGTGAATCCAGGGTTAAGTTTTGAAATAGGAAGGTGGTTGTGGTTCAGTCATTCCAGCTGTGTCCAACTCTGTGATCCCTTTTGGCATTTGTTTGGCATTGGTAATAGAGTGATTTGCCATTTCCTTCTCTAGATGATTTTACAGATGTGGAAACTGAAGCAAACAGGATTAAATGACATGCCCAGGGTCACACAGCCACAAAGTGTCTGAGATCAGATTTGAACTCAGGTCTTCCTAACTCCAGGCCTGGTGCTCCATCCAAGTGCACCTCCTACTTGTGCCTGAGTTATAAAGACCTGAGTTCAAATGTCTCCTCTGAAACTTGCTGGTTGTGTGACTGTGGGCCAGCTGATTACACTCTCTGAGATTAATATTAAGCTGATTAAACTCTCTGAGCCCTAGTTTCCCCAGCTGGAATGGAGATCATGCTAAGACTTCTATTACCTGCTTCATAGGGTCTTTGGGAGGCTCAAGTGAGATAATGTCTGCTGAGCTCTTTGCAAATGTCATCATGTAAATCATCATGTCAATATCAGGTCTTACACTTGGGTATAAATAGCACCATTGTTTTTGTCCTACATGGTCACATTGGGAATGAACTGGATGCCATATGCCCCGCTGCTGCCATCCCATTGAAGGGTTGGCCATGTCATGTAATGGCTGCTCCTTCATCTACCACTCTTGTCAGGCCTATAAGCACTGAACTGCTACTGGATTCTGGAGTTGGACCAATGAGAGCCATTAACTCACCAATCAAACCAAAATTAATTAATGACATAAAATCATTATTGGAACCTTAGTGCATAGGCTGAGGGATCACAGAACTGGAAGGGACCATTGTTAGCATGTAGCCCAACCCCTGCTCTAGACATGCATGTTCTCTCTAAGGTTATTGCCTTTGACTGCAGTCCAGAAATGACTCCAGTGGTGTTTGCTGTTTTACAGGCAGCACACTGTTTTTCCATTTCAGGAAAGGCTTTTAGTTTGACAAAACTTTTTAGTGATTCTTCAAGCTCTACAACTTGATCCTATTTGTAAATCAGACACTTGTTTATTCACCTTAAGAAACAGATCCTTTCCTCTTCCTCTCTAATGTTAGTGATTCCTAGGCTCAAGTTCTGCTTCTAACAAATATTTCTAATCTGATCCTGGGCAAGTCATTAAATAACAACAACAGTCAATCAATAAACATTCATTAAACATCTGCCCTGTGCCAGGGACTATGCGAAGTACTCAGGATACAAAAAGAGGCAAAAGCCAGTCCCTACCCTCAAGGAGTTTACAATCTAAAGGGGGAGACAACATGTAAGCAAATATGTACAAAGCAAACTTTATACAGGATAAATAGGAAGTAATTAACAGAGGGAAGACACTGGAATTGAGGGGTTGAGGAAGGCTTACTCCAGAAGATGAAATTTTAGTGGGGAAGCTGGGGAGGTCAGTAGTCAAAGCAGAAGAGGGAGAGCATTCCAAGCATGGGGGATAGATAGCCCAAGTAAAATGTCTGGAACTGAGTCATAAAGTGTCTTATCTGTGGAACACCAAGGAGGCCAATGTCACCAATACATGATGGGGAGTAGGATATTAGGGATAAGTTATGAAGATATTTGAATGTCAAATAGGACATCTGGCATTTGAACTGGAGACAATAGAGAGTCACTAGAGTTTATAGAACAGTTGGTAACATCTTTAGACCTGTGCTTTAGGAAAATCACTTGTGGATGAATGACAGTTGGATTAGAGGGGAAAATCTTGAGGCAGGAAGACCCGCTAGCAGTTACTGCAATAATCCAAGTTGGAGGTGATGAGGATTTGCACCAAGGTGGGTGCAGTGTCAGAGAACAGTGGGAATGGTTGAAAGGTGCTGCTAGTCATCAGGGTGGGTAGGACAACATTTGTTCTAGTTCTTCTATTCTCCTTAACTTAACCAAGAAATTTTGTATTTTCCTTTCTCATTATCCAAGGAAGATCAGGAAGGCACCAGATTTTTTTTTAACTACTAACTTCCATTCCATAGAAATGAAACAAGAAGACTGATTGTGGTGAGGAAAGTGAGGTTTTTTTCCCTCTTTTATCTCCTATCCAGCCACCTCAACATCCACAGCTGGAACGAGTCATCTCGTCAAATGTGCTGAGAAGGATAAGACTTTCTGTGTGAATGGAGGAGAGTGCTTCATAGTCAAGGATCCGTCAAACCCCTCCAGATACTCGTGCAAGTAAGATCCTGCACCCCTCTTTTCAAGCCTTCCTTCACAGTCCCTGCTGCTGAAGGAGCCCTTATCTTTCCAAGGAGTATTGTGTCTTGCAGTTGCTTGTACCAACTTGGTCATATGGTTTAGAGGAACAGGCTTTGGGCAAACATTCTTTATCTGGAGGTCATTCCTGCAGTCCTTCTGGCCAGTCTGTGGTTATTTCTCCCCTTCTGGTTGGCACTTTGTGTTTACATGAGTATGAAGAGTCCCCAGAGGACCAAAGCATGGGACCAATAGTGTCGTGTTTTTGTCCAGTGTGTGAAATGAGGTCAGTTCCAGTGACCATGCTTCATCTCAGGTGACATTTGTGACATGGCTAGAATACTGTACTCCTGCCAAGGTGTATGTCACTAAGATAACATGTTCATTAGCCTTGGAATTTCCAAATTGGGTAACAATGATTTTGTAGGAAATTCTAATGATTGGGTCGATTTAAAAGATTGGTCATGCTAAAAGGCTATCTTTCACAAGTCTGTTGAGTGCTGCCCATCTTAGGCACTTAGATCAAAGGTGATTTACCAACCTCTTTTTACTAGCACTTCAATTATCTAAGAAGGTTAATGAATGCTCCCTTGTAAAAACATCTTCTCACAAGGGAAGGACATGTATCATTTATTCTTTTTTTTTTAAAGCTATTGGGGGTAAGTAATTTGCTCAAGGTAACATGGCTAGTTATTTATGTGTGGGTGCTAAGTCTGAGGCCGGAATCGATACTGGGTCCTCCCAACTCCAGGGACAGTGCTCTTTCTTACTCACTGTGACACCTTGTATCATTTATTCTTAACACTTCACTTATGAAAATGCAGAACAAGAGATTTCAGAGGTTTCATTGGGCTATGAACTTTTTAATTAAATGCTTTATTAGAGACAACATGAAGCATCACTATAGACAATTTAGCTCATTTAGCTACTGTTTACATTTAATTTAATTTAATTTAATTCCATGCATATAGTATGAGTTTTTAAATAGAATCGCTAACTTGTAGAGTCATTTTAGAAATAATTCTGGGCTATGTTTGAAATCTTCAGTTTCTGTTTGGAAGTCAGGATGACAAAGTCTACTCTTATCTCCTCAGTAAATATTAGCTAATTAGAAGGATATGGGTCAAGAGAGGTAGTGCCTCAGAAAAGCAAAACAAAATGTGTAGATATTTCACTGGTGTCACTTGAAGGGCAATAATTTGTTAAGTCATAGGGGGAAGTATTGATCCAAATAGCTGAAAGCATCAGGTATGTGCTGGGTACCATTCCATGTGGAAATGCCCATCTTTGGTCACAAGCAAATGGAAGGAAATAAAGAAACTTGGGTCTTCCATATAATTGTCCAGTGCCCTAGGAATGGAGCTTGAATATCTATACTTCAATTCTTGAAGCCTTTATACCATATGTGGACAAAATGGTCTTAGGGACTCAGTTTCTCCATCTGCAAAATGAGGGGCTAGGCATTTCATGATCACCCAGGTCCCTTTCACCTCTATATAGTATAATTTTCTGTCAGCATCATTAGCCATTTCAGATGGGGGAAAAAATAACAGAAGTCAAAGAACTTGGTCCTCCATCACTCAATACCCCCAAATAGGTGAGGAGAGAATTCCATTTCAGCATCTTTTTAAAGAAGGAAACTATCATTTTATTTGAATAGGTGTTGGGGTACCCAACTGAAGGGAAAAAAAGCAGAGACATTATTTCCATAAAGGAGTGTCAAATATCATAATGTCGCTAAAGTGCTTTGTAATCTTTAAAGCATCATATGAAACATACACATAAATAGAAGTAGATGTTGATGCAGATATAGAGAGATATAGACACATGAATGGCAAGAAAAGCATAGGGTTGATAGTAAAGAGAATTAGGCAGCTGCGTGCCCTTGGAAAAATCTGCGCTAACTTCCTCCTTACAGTAGACTACCAGTCTAAGAAGAAGACATTCCAGAGTTCTCAGGTTCTAGGGTTCTTCTAGACCATGTGGTTTTGAGCATCTCTTTCCTGCCTTTGAGCTTTAACTTCCACAGCTATGAAACAAGGCAATCTGATCCTAGCAGGTTCTGATTTTTGTCTCTACATGGCCACTGGGTAAGTAGGAGGTACAACAGATAAAGTGTACAGCCTAGAGTCAGGAAGACCTGAGTTCCAACCTCAGATCCTCTTCTTCCTCCTCCTCCTCTCTCCCCTTCTCCTATAATATGAAAGAAGTTCAGAAAGGTCTTTAGAAACTTAGACGCATTCTGTCAAGAAATATCTTAGATTCTGGAGCAATCTCCAAGTCTGTGACATCTAGGTATCTCCTACAGTTACTGATGGGCCATCTTTAGTTCAAGGTCAGAGGGCCTTCCCTATAATCATGTCCTGGAATCTCATGCTCCAAAGTCCTGCCTTGACATACACTCACAGGATTTTTGCCACTACTTAAACTTTTGGAAAGGGTAGCTAAGTGGCACAGTGGATAGAGAACTGGCCCTGGAGTTGGGAGAACCTGAATTCAAATCCAGCCTCAGACACTTAGTAGGTTAATGACACTGGCCGAGTCACAACCCAATTTCTCTCAGTTTCCTCACAAGTAAACATCAAACCACTCCAGTATCTTTGCCTCCCACCAAAAAAATAAATAAATAAACAACAACCAAAAGCCCAAATGGGGTCATGAAGTGTTTGGGCATGACTGAACAACGACAAAAACCCTTGGAGGTCATCTAGGCCAGTCCCTCTCCTTTTATAAATGAGAACACAGAAGCCAAGAGAGCCCAGGGACCTGTCCAAGGTTGCCCAGCCTGAGCACCTTCCTTCATGTGTTTACCTGAAATGCAAAACAAATGCTTCCTCACTAGCTCAGCAGAAGAGGCTGCCTTTGACAGTCTAGCAGGCTCTTGGGGGAAACAGTGGCCTCATATTTGGGAGGTAACTGAGCTCCAGTGCCAGTTCTGCCACTTACTAGGTCTGGGAAAGCCAGAGCTTTCATCTCTCAGTTTCCTCACTTACAAATGTGGCTAATCATAATTGCATTCTCTCTCTCCCTAGGCTGTCATAAGGGGAGGCATTCTGTAAACTTGAGATAGCTACAGAAACACAGTCTCATGTCTATTTTAACTCAGGTGCTAATTATGTACTTTTAAAAATGAGATCTTAATACCCTGCTTTCTTCATCCTGAAGATCAGAGGCCATATTTTACAATGATATGTTTTTCACCAGACCACTTAGAGGGGGGAAAAAAAAACCATAAACTTTAGCACTTGCTAAACATAATTCTTCTTTGTTAGTGAATTCTTATTTTTCATATGGTCCATCTGTCAGGGGTACTGGCCACATCAGTAGAAATCAGCTTTGCTCCTAACTGAAGGCTGGCCTCTGAAACACCAAACTGAATCATTGTTCAGGCCTTCTCTCTGGTTCCCCTCAGCCTTAGGTGTCTTGGATGAGGGGGAGGGGACTGGAGTGGACAACACTGGGGCAGACCCACCCTTGTGTGTTTGCCAGGGTCAAGGGTTGCATGAGGATTCACCAGGTTTAAAAATACACAGGTGAAAATGACTCTGGAGATTTCTGAATGACCTTGATTTTCTTCTGCATATGAGTGGAAGGAGAACTCTGACAATGCTCATACCTTTGGTGCAACTTTTTCTCTGTATTAATTGAATGAATTCTTCTAATTATCTAAAGATAGTAAAAGGCATCAGTTTTCATGAGCCAGTAATCTGTACCTATCATTCTTTAAGGTTCACTGGGAGCTTTCCTTATAGCTGAGGCCATGGGTAGTTCAAGAACCATCATCATATTTGTAACTAGCACTTCCTGTGCTCAAGGGGAAAAGCATAAACTGTACCTGGGGCACCACAGCCCACTTACTGATAGCTTAGTTTTGCATTTAAACTAATTATTCTGGCTACCAAGGTTCTCCTTATTTGTTTTTTCTATGTTACTTAAATATAGCAAGTTTTGTTAATACCCTTGAAGCTCAGTGCCCTCTAAATTCAGCACCTCCAAAGTTCAATGCCTGGCCAAAGCCCTGGTGACCCTGCCCTTGGTACAGCTGTGACCAAAGAAAACTGAAGTGGAATAATTATCCAAGGGTCTGAAGGTTAAGTGTTAGAGCCAGCACCTGAGCCCAGAGGAAGGGAACTGCTGAACAGCTCATAGGTAGTAAGCAGTTAAGCCATTAACAGAAAAAGAGATTGGCTCAGAGGATAGGGTTCACTAGTCCTGAAGTCTAGAAGACCTGAGTTCTAATCCAGCCTCAGATCCTTCCCATCTTAGTACAGAGCCTAGCAGATGAAAGTTCTTAATCTATTCTTATTGACTCTTTACCTTAACTGACTGAGTAGACTCCTGATGAAAGTCACATTCCATGGTGAGCTGGACAGAGAAGGGAAAAAGAAAAAAGAATACAAAAGCCAAGTCACTTAGCCTTTATTTCTTCACTGTAAAGTAGGGATAATAATAGTACCTAACTCCCAGGGTTGTTGTGAGGATCAAATTAGATGTTAGTGAAACACCCAGCACTGTCTACTACACAGAAAGCCTTAGTAGATGAATGATCCTTTCATACTAACAAGATCATTTCACAAAGGAGGGAGTTAGTAGATCCAAACTTAAACTACCAGGCTCCTGACTACATGTTCATGTCTGTTGTTTCCCCTGTTTAAATGATTATTATTTTGAGCTACTTGGAAGAAAAAGCTTTCAAAGCATTGAGACTTGGCAGAGGAGGTCAAAAGCCATGTGGGAATAGGACAGGGTCACCCTTTTTGTCCTGTTTGCTACTGAAAGTGAACTGAAGATACTTTTGGTGAGACATCAAAACATGAGTTTACATCTTAATAGATTTTTTCCAACTACTGAAAAGTTATTTGTTTGTGCAAGAGACCATAGGACCATAATTCTGAAAGAAGATCAGGACAGTGACTCATCCTTGGACTATTTCTATCTGCACCCCATTGAACAAGATGAGATAATAACTAAAAGATAAGTTATTTATTCTATTTTATAATGGTCCACAGAATATTCAGCACAAAAAATAAAAACATAATGACTTTTCCAAGAATTATTTATATCTGAACTCCATAGAACAAGATGAAAGGCATGAGATAATAATCCTAATAAAAAGGAAAGGTGTAAGGCAGAGAGCCATTGAAGGAACCAACATTCAATTGAAGGAATATTGAAAAAAATCAGGTTGTTCTAGACTTAGACTGAGATGATGATCAATGAGAAGGGAGAGTCAAAAAGCAATGGGGAGACATTGTGAAGGACAAAATGATGAAATATGGTGACAGCTTGCATATGGAGGACTTAGGGGAGACACATCTCAAAGCTGACTTCAGAATTCCTTACCTGGAAATTGGAAGGAAAGTGGAAGTAGGGACCAAAGGCTATAATTGGGAACTCACTCAGTGTTAATGAGCCAGAGACCACACATAAAGTTATATAAGAGAGCCATATAACCAAAACTGCTCCAACAGCTTTAAGTACCTGGTGTATGTAAAACTCCATGCTTCATGCTGGGAATACAACAACCAAAAATAGTCCCTTCTTTCAAGACAAAATGCACATGTAACTTGTGTGTGAAAACAAGTAAATGCAAGCTGAAATGATATGAAAACATTTGCATGGACACCTGGGTGAAAATTGCCTTGTAATCAGGGCGAACCTTCCTGAATCACAGGCCTGACAATTCCGTCCCACACTGACCCAGATCTTCTCCTTAGGGCTTCATAGAACAGGCATCCATTCACCACAACTTATGAGTTATGATGGCATGGATCTCCAGGTGTTTTCTGCTTGGAGCTGTTGTCCTTCTCCCTACATTTTTATGTGTTTATTTAGAGGACAAGTCAGTTCATCAAGAAGCATTTATTAGCACTTCTTGTATACCAGGAACAAGGAATATGCCCCATCCCTATATACCTCAGCATGGTGTGGGGCTTTCACCTATTTGCTCCATCAGGCAGGCAGGCAGAAAGTCTGAACTAAAAGTAAGAAATAATTAAGTGCTAGGCTCTGCACTAAGTGTTGGGTATTAAAAGAAAGGCAAAAACATGGCCTAGGCCCTCAGAGAGAGACAAACATATATGGAGAGTAGATGAAGCCAATATGAAAGGGGAAGATGCTAGTAGTTGGTTGGAGATAGGAAAAGTCTCCTACAGAAGGTGAAATTTGAGCACAGTCTCAAAAGAAACCAAGGAAGGTAAGATGTGGATGTGAAAAGGGATTGCATTCCAGGCATGGGGGAATGGTCCAAAGATGTGAGGAAGAAGGTCAGATGGAGAATTTGCAAATAGGCCCATGAACCTGCATCATGGAGATAGGAAGGGGCCAGATGGTGAAGAGTTTAAATGGAAAATAGAGGACTTTATGGTTTATTCTGGAGGCAGTAGGGAGCCAATGGAGCATCCTAGGGGAAGGACTGATGTGGTCACAGCTGTACATTAGGAAGATCACTTTAGTGGCTAAGCAGAGCATAGGTTGGAATGGGGAGGACTTTCAGGCAGGGAGTTGACTTCCTGAATGGGCTTGTGGACAAGCCTTTTATCAAGTTCTTTTCAAAAGAAAAAAAATTAAGTTTGTCTTCCCAAAATTCAAAAAATCAGATGAAGTAATTTAAAGAATTCCCTCTCTCCTCTGTGTTTTTTTGCTTTTCTTAGTTATTGACATAGGAAAAGAAGTCTCTTCATGAAGATCATAGCACATTCGTATACAATCCAATGGCAGGGCTAGAAGAGATTTAATGAGGGAGATTATGTGGAGTTCACATATGGTTAAATATGTGAAGTACTCACCATTGAAAATAGAGGGAGAGATGTAGTTCCTACCCAGCATTTCAGAGCTAACTTTATGAGCCAAAGACTACACTGTATAGATAGAAAGTGATAGGGCTGGCTTGGAGGGATTCCTTTCTAAGCCTTGGTTTCCTGGTGGAATGAGTTGCTATAACTTAAACTTTAAAGATGAGTCATGAGTTATTAGTATTTTTTTTTAAAGCAATTGGGGTTAAGTAACTTGCTCAAGGTTACACGGCTAGTCAGTATTTATGTGTGGGTGCTCATTTTCTGAGGTCGGATTTGATCTCAGGTCATTCCAACTCCGAGGCCGGTGCTCTTACTCACTGCGCTACCTAGCTGCCCCTTTTAGGGCAATTGGGGTTAAGTAACTTGCCCAAGGTCACACGGCTAGGTTTTTGTTTGTGTGGGTTAAATGTCTGAGGCTGGATCTGAACTCAGGTCCTTCTGACTCCAGGGCCGGCGCTCTACTCACTGCGCCACCTAGCCGCCCCCAAGTTATTAGTATTTTGATAAAATTTAGATTTATCTCCATTTACTCATGAGGTCAGAGTAGATTGTATATGTGCAATGTATATGTATAATGGTCCATGGGTGCATCCCTGTTGGAAGGAATCTTCAGTACAAGCTGTAAGAAGGGGACTGTGTGTTGGGGTGTGTGTGTGTGTGTGTGTGTGTGTGTGTGTGTACATGCAAGTTTTAGGGGGTGAAGAGCATGGGTAGAAAGCCAAGTCAGAGAGGTCATTACTAGAAGTTTTCTAATTGGATAGTTGTTTTAATGATGGACAAAACAAAGCTTCCCTTGAGAAAACCAATGGATTTTGCAGATAATATCAAGACTGGGGCTTAAACTGAAATTAGAAAACCACTTATGACTCTGAAGAAACTATGAATATGAATAGATAATACAATGAGATTCATCTCAGAAATATGCAGACTAATAGTAACAATACATTGGGGAAAGAATAATTCAAGACACAGATAGAGATTCCGTTAGTGAGTGGGAGAGATCTGGCCCAATGTCTGACTGGACTGCGGGGTGGAGAGGAGTCAGAATTTGCAATACAAGACTGCAGAAAACCAGACCAGCAGTATTAGAAATGTCTGTCTGGCCAGATCAAAAGTATGTGCTCAAGGGAATGGAGCAAGACCTTGACATCAGCCTCCTGAGCCCATAGAGAATCTTCAAAATGCATGTGTTCAAAATCACTTCTCATCAACAGTCATATTATCCTTTTTGAAACTGAATGTATTTGTAAACAGAGACCCAAGACTGTCTCAAATAATTTCTGAGATACAACAGTTATAAGAATAACCCTAATCCAAGTGGAGGGTTCAAGACAGATGAGAAGAGATAACTTGTTTTGTGCTCAGAGTCCTGTGTCCTGCCAGACAGTTCCAGATGGGGATGTCATTCCAGAGACTTCTGCAGTTAAAGCTGGAACGGATTCGCCTTCCTGCCACCCGCTCTCTCTTCTCTTCCCATGGTCTAATGAGAGCAAACCTGACTACAATTTCAGTTGATGGTGACATCTTCTTTGATATTAAAGTTCTCTTAAGGATGTTTTCAGTGAACCTACAGAAATGAGGCAACATGGCCAAATCCGCAGATTCTGGCTTGTTTTAGTTAATTGTATAGCACTCCACAGAACTTTTAACTTAAAAAAAAATGTGATAGTGACTTGCCTTAGGACTAGTATTAGTTTGGCCTCAAATTCGGGGAGTGGGGGGAGAGAAGAATGAAAACATGACACTTTTTCAGGGAGACAGGTTAAGTCCACTGTGGTTTTTGCCTAGCCTTAAATGATCAATCATCTCTTTTAAGTAGTAATGAAGAAATACAGATTTCAGGCTGAAAAGGGAGATAGAATGAAACAACTTATTAATTATTATATATACATGTATGTATATATAAATGACACCAACTTATATAGCATCACCAAAAATTGAAATTTAAACAAACACACTCATACACCAGATCCTTTATGCTTTGAAATATTTATTCAGTGACATCAAAATGTGATTTGGGCTCAAGAAGTATAAACTTATTAATGCATATGAAGATAGAAATGGAGGCTTCAAGTCAAATTGAACCAATGAATGAACCTCAAAAATAATATCTCATGGAATCCTGCAAACAAGACACATGAAGTATTGAGGCATCAAGGAGAAAGGGGTGGCTGAATACATTAAGAAACTTCCTGGCATCCTGAAATCAAATCAGAATGGGAAGGATACACCTAAAGGATGAATGCTGGATAATCCCAGTTTTAATGTGTACTAGCAAAACTGTCCAATGGAACATAGCCAAATTAGACAGGATTTTAGCAAAAGAAAAAAAACCTATATGATATTAACAAAGCATAAGGCCTTATCTCCCGAAGAAGATAGTCACTTACCATTTTTAATAATGATGATGTTAAATACATAGGTAGCAATTATATATACCACCGATTATGTGCAGGCACTATGCTAAGTGCCTTGCAAATCCTTTCTCATTTGATCCTTATAATAACCTTGGGAGATAGGTGCTATTATTATATCCAATTTTACAGTTGAAGAAACTGAGGCAAGCAGAAGTTAAGTGACTTGCTCATGGTCATACAACTAGTAAGTGTCTGAATTGCACTTGAACTCAGTCTTCCTGCCCCCAGGTTCAGCAGCCCTAATCACTACCCTGTTTAGCTGCTTGTGCTAAGCACTGGGGGTACAAAGAAAGGAAAAATGGAGGCCCTGCTCCCTAGGAGTTCACAATCACCTAAAGCAAGAAGAAAATTCCCTCATTAAAAAGTAGATGGATAGAGGGATGGATATACATACCCAAATCACATTATAAACAGGTTAGAACACAGGAAGTGATATGTTTGAAATGCACAGGATCACTTTATTAGACAACAGGAAATGCTGACCCTCAAGATTCATCCCATTGATTTGGTTCAATGTAGCCAAAAATGGTTTGCTTCCATGTAGCCAAAAATGGTTTGCTTCCACATGGAACATGAAAAACCCAAGATCTCAGAATAGAATTACAGGAATTCTATCTACAACATTTTTATGAACAAAACAACAACATGATGATGAAGAAATATTGGAGAGATGGTTGAATCTTGTGGGTTTGTTTGTGGAAGCAGAGGGATTTTTTATGACAATTCAGGGACAGGTCCTTGATCACAGAAATTATTGAAAGATTGTCCTTGAGGAGTTTGGATTAAGTGACTGAGACAAATTATATAAGACAATGGTAGAAATTCTGCAAGCTGCAAAAATTTAGCTCCTGCTGAATACCTCACAAGAAATGACCTGATATCTAGAATTATAATTCAATTGCCATTTTTCACAGACTGAGAGAGATCATATCTTTTTTTTTTCTTTTTGGAGGGCAATTGGGGTTAAGTGACTTGCCCAAGGTCACAAGGCTAGGGTTTTATTGTGTGTGTGTGTGTTAAGTGTCTGAGGCCAGATTTGAACTCAGGTCCTCCTGACTCCAGGGCCAGTGCTCTATTCACTTCGCCACCTAGCTGCCCCGAGAGAGATCAGATCTTTAATCTAGACTTCAGAATATCTTTGAGAATTCAACAAATACCCAAACTGGAACTATGGTCTTATCATAGACAGGTTTGTTGTCCACAGTTGCCTTGATCCTTAAGAATGTAAGAAATATATATTTTTAAAAAGACCTCATAACAATTGCTCATGACTTACTGCATGCATGGAATGAAAAGCTTTTAAAATATGGAGACTGGTGGGAAAAGCAAAATCATGGGAATAGACTAGAGTATCCTCTTCATCCTCTCCAACCTCTCTCCTACTGGAATTGGACCAAGGATGCTTTCACCAAGTCTAAGAAGATGAGCTTACATCTTGATCCTTTTATCCAATAACAAAAACACAACGATCTCATTCACCTATGTCTATATACCAGGAAACTGACTTGTCCCAGACCATTTCTATCTGAATCTCAATGAAAAGAAAATGAGAATGAAATAATAATAATCATTATCTCTAGTATCTATATAGCACTTTAAAGTATGCAAATTGCTTTTGCTTTATATATATTACCCCTTTGCCCCATGGGAATCAATAATTCAAAAATCAGCCCTCAGAAAGCCCCACATGACATTTCTGTGAGTATGAGTTGTTCTTCCTCATGTATCTTAGTGTCCACAAAAAACAATTTTTTTAAAAATTAAAAAACATTTCCTTCAGTGAATTCCTTTGAGGAATTCAATACATTTACTGGATTCTGACTGGTTTGCTTCCATGTGACTGCCAAGTTCTCATCAGGTTTCCTCCACCACCTCAATGCATATGTGACCTCATTTGGCTGGGTGTTTCCTTCATCATGACCAGTCATAGCTCTCCATACCTTGTCATACTTGGACATTTCTTTGTCCCTGTTCTCCCAGGAATCCCCTGGAGGAGCTATCCAATGAACAGGCAGATGTTTCTGTCTTTGTGCTATGCAGGGGTTCCAGTGCAAGTGTCTAGCTGTCATGCCATGTCCTTATCACTTGATTGGGACACCTCCTTTTTCCGACCATATATGTTAGATGATAGAGTAGGCAGATAAGAGAAGCCATGGTGTAGTATATGGAATATCAACATTTCAATCAGGAAGGCTTGAGTTCACTATCTAAGCTGTGCAATTCTAGACAAGTACCCTAGGCAACTTTCCTTTTTATTTTTTTTTAAAAAGCTATTGATCTATTTTGTTTTTCTATCCCCTTCATTTGCTAATATACTTCTTTCCCTGCCGCTCCTACCTGGAGAACCATCCCACAAAACAACACATAAAAAGGAAAGAGGAAAAGTGAAGCAGTTCATTAACCACAGTAGACCCATGGATTCACCAACCAAGTTGGATAGTATGAGCTGTGTTCCTCCTACATAGTTCCCTATATCTGCATTCCTGTTTCACTTTTTCAGACTGGAACCCAAAGAGGAATTGCTATTTGCATCAGCAAAAGGAGTTTCTAAACTGGATCTTCTCACAATGATGAAATTCCAGGTCTCGATTAAAATAAAAAAATAATAAAAAGGAAAAGGAAGAGGGGAAGAACACGTCAATGTTCAATGATGTCTGTTCCACAGATAGCCTTGCTCCTTGATTTTCTCTCCCTCTAGGCCTTCCTACTTCCTTAGCCCATCCCTCTTTAATGCAGGGCGCCCCTCCCCCAATGGCTTTCACAGCCCATCATTGCTGCTGCCTCCCATTTTGATCATATTGAAGATATATAGAAGGGGCAGTTGACAATCCTAGATTGCTTTCCACATGGAAGAATCTGACAGAAAAGAAAATGTATGATTCATGAAAAAGTCAAGGCTATTAGACAATAATAGTAACTGGTGTTTATGCAGTGTTTATGGTTACAAAGGACTTTATAGAATTATCTTATTTGATGCTCACAAAAACCCAGGAAACCAGTCCCAGTGTAATTAACCTCATTTTGCAAATGAAAAAAAAAAGAGGTTTAGAGAAGTTGGCTTTAGCCCAATGTTACAAAGTTATCGAATGCCTGAGGCAGCACTCAAGCTTTAAATCCCATAATAAGCACTAGCCCTAGAATCAGAGCACCTGAGTTCAAATCCTTTTTATATTAACTGTGACTGTGAATGCCTGGGCCTTAGTTTCCTCATCTGTCAAATGAAAAGCTGGTCACTTCCTAATCTAGATCAACAATAATGTCATCTGATAATGCTAGGAAACAATTAGGTTTTTCTAAATATTGAATATGAAACAAAAATAGCTCATTATTTATCTATCCCAATAGTATAATATATTTACAAATCTGGGTCAGAGTCAGTTCAGCAAGCTTTTCTAAGTGCCACCTATGTGAAATACACTGACCTAGATACTGAGGCATTTTGTCCATTGGCTTGAGGTGGAGGGCTTAGTCCAGATCCATGGGTATGAGGAACTGAAACAGATCTGCCACTCAGAGTAAGGGACCTGGGCCACTAAAAATCAGATGACTTGGCCAGGGTCATATGGCTATTCTGTGTTAGAGGTCCTAGGTCCTAGTATTCCCAGATCCACATCTGGCCATCTGGCCACTCTACCTCACCTGTATCCCTGCTGGGTCATATACTACTACTACTACTACTACTACTACTACTACTACTACTACTACTACTATTACTACTACTACTACTACTATTACTACTACTACTACTACTACTACTATTAACTACTACTCCCATCACCACCACCACCAATGGTAGCACATGTTTGTATAGTGCTTTAAAGTTTGCAAAATGCTTTACAAATATTATCTCATTTGATCCTTACAACAATCCTGAGAGGTAGATGGAGAAGAAAACTGAGTCATAGAGAGGTTAATTAAATTGCCTAATGTTTAATAACTAATAGTTAGTGTTTGAGGTCAGATTTGACTTCAGGTCCAGTGTTCTATCTACTGTGCCCCTGTAACAGGAGATAAGAAAGCAAAATAATATACTTCTTGCCACAAAGAAGCTTACCACTCTACAAAGCCTCAAGTAATGTTTTCCTGTCTTTTCTTTCTTTTCCCCTATAAAAGTAATTTTATTGATATCCTTCATTTTATCACTTATTTTTTAGAAATCCTTTCTTTCCCCTACCCCAAGCCATTACTTATTTAAAAGTTGGGGGTAGGGAGGAGAGAAGTTATGTATGTCTAATCAAGATACTGAAAAAGTCTGACATTATATGTCTTGTTCCACACCCATAGGCCCCTTCCCCATCTCTAATCTTCTGCATTGGGGAGAGATTTAAGCTGAGTGTTTGGGTTTAAATGGTTCGCATAGAAATTCCTTAGACTCCAAACAGGTAAACGTTTTTAGCATTGAATCTATAGAAGGAAAATTATAGACAAATATCACTTGTGGATATTGATACTAAAACGGTACATGAAAGAGTAGAATAGAGAATTCACAACATATTCAAAATTTTCTTTTTTCTATGCTTAGGGTCAAGTTACACCAGGAATTCACAGGGATGGTTTAATAGTAGGAAAAGTGTAAGCATAATCATAAAAACTTAAAAAAACAGAAAATAATTATGTTAAACGTAAAAAGTCTACAACAAAACGCAATGTTTCCTTGTTTTCAAAAGATGAGAAAGAATAGGAATAAAAGTACCTTTCCTTAAAATGATCAAAAATAGCAGTTTTCTCCTCAGATAGAATGTAAACTTTTTAAGCATAAGAAGGATTGGTTTTTGCCTTGTATCTCCATTGTCTAGCAATATTAAGTGCTTAATTAATGTTTATTGAGTGAATAAATCAATCAAAAGTTAGCATTTTAAAAAACCCTTAAAGTTTTACCAGTAACACCGAGGATAAAGCAAAGATGTTCACTGTCTCATTCTTATTTGCTAGAATACTAAAAATGCTAACTATGGCTGAAAGTCAGTGAATCTGTAGAGTTTAATCAGAGCACAGATTTAGATAGATGATTTTTCCCTTTTCTGTGCTTCCCACCTAAAATTGATGATGTTGTCTTTTGCAAAAAAAAAAAAAAACAAATAACAATCACCATCACAGGCGTTTCCCATGTGGTCTGGCAACAATCCTATCTGTGTTCTCCAAAGTTAGCTAAACAGCTTCTGCTGCTGACTCTCTGATTTCTCCAGAAAGAAGAACTGATTTTAGTTTCATCCATGCATTCAAGGGAATGTCATAACAAATGGTTTCTTAGAAATCCCTTAGTTCTCTTTTCATCTCAATTGCCCAATCAATTTAGATGAACTCATGAGGGACAAGGCTACTTTTTCCAACCCCACATGGCAGGCTAGTTCTGCAGCCAGCAGAAGGAAAATGAATTTAGCACATGGAGAGATTGGATATATAGTGTCAATGTGGTTCCTGCCAAGTTTGAAAAGGGGCATGAATAAGTGATTTCCCCTACTTAAAATGCCCTGGACTTCTGAATATTTCCTTTTATGTAGACATTATCATGACATGATGTGATGATTTCCATCCTTGCTTTGCAAATTGTAAAGCACTACGTACATAGTTGTTATATTCACGACTGGTAAAGCAAAGAGGCTCTCCCAGAAGGGGTTCCTTCCTTAGGCAGCTACTGCAGCATCATAAAATTGGCCAAATTTTCACCCCCTCTTCCCACCTGCTTTGTCTGCCTTTGCTTCCCAGAGCTCTGGGTAATTAACCAATATTTTCCAAGTAATTTTTTTATGTAATTGTATCTCCTGCTTCTCTGTCCAGTAAGCACTGTGGTGGGTTGTGTTGTCTGTGCGTGTGTGCGTGTGTGTGTGTGTGTGTGTGTGTGTGTATGTGTTTGGCTTATTTCCTAAACCTTCCATAATGGCAATCCTCGACTAGAAATGGAATGATGTACTTTTCCATCTCTTTTATCTGGCTGTTTGTCTTGGTATGTCTCTGTGTGTCTCTCTGTCTGCACCCCCCCCCCCCGCCCTCTCTCTCTCTCTCTCTCTCTCTCTCTCTCTCTCTCTCTCTCACACACACACACACACACACACACACACACACACACACACACAACTCCACACTTGTAACTCATTTTTAGTCATAACAGAGTGAATCATAGCTGTTACCAACGTGGTAGACACAGTTCAAACCAATAGGAACCAATTAATGTGATCCAGTCATAGAAGAATGAAAAGAATAGGTTGCATTTGCATCAGCATTTTCAGATTTATGGAGCATTTTCCTCACAACAGCTCTGTGAGATAAATACTACAAATATAATGATCTCCATTTTTTTGTCTGAGGAAACTGAGGCTTTAGTGAAGGGAACGGGCCCAACAGACAGTAATTATCAAAGCCAGGTTTAGAATCCTGGTGTCTTGACTCCAAGTCTTGCACTCTGGGCCCATTATACTGTGCTCTCCATTCTCCTCCGAGTCTTCATTCCTCCTCCAACATGTCTATATGGACTTCTAAAATTAATCTGGAAGGCAAAACAAAAGTACCTACTTTGGAAAATTAGTTCACAACAATGGTATGTAGTAGATCTATTTCCTCCCCAGTCTGTCCTTTGTCAATCATTTACAGGCTGCCTCAGGTGGCTCTCACATGAGAGAAATCATATAACTTCTCATAAGTCAATGATTTTCCAAGCATCTCTTGGTGGGCCATCCTACTGGATTTGTAGCAAAATCAGTGAGAACAAAAGAGGTGGGGGGGGGGAATTCTCAGAAACCTAAAGGACCTAGGAAAATTCAAGGTCTTTTAACATTAGTAATATAAGTTACATTTATTCTACTCAAGTACATAGGTTGGAGAAATTATTGAAGTCTCTGCCTCTTTTAAGGGACTCTGCTTTGAATATACCAAGACTTTTGGGTATATCCAAGGTTTTCTAGTTTGTCAGATTTGGAAAGGGCCTTAGAATATAAAATACTAGAGCTAAGAGGACCTTGGGATATTGATGGTCAACACACACAATGTTGGAGTTGGAAAGAATCACAGAGCATCAAATGTTAGAATATTGACTATGAGAGTTGGAATTGACTTTAGAACAATGAATCTTAGAACTGGTAGGGTGCTTAGAGTTGTTGCTGTTGAGTCATTTCAGTTTTTTCCAACTCTTTGTGACCCCATTTGGGGTTTTCTTGGCAAAGATACTGGAGTGGTTTGCCGTGTCCTTCTCCAACTCATTTTACAAATGAGGAAACTGAGGCAAATGGAGTGAAGTTACTTGGCCAGGGTCACACAGCTAATAACTGTCTGAGGGCAGATTTGAACTCAGGAAAATGAGTCTTCCTGACTTTAGACCTGGTGTTCAATCCACTGTGTCACCTAATTGCACATCCTTAGAATACAGAATGCTGAAGCTGGGATAATTTTAGAACCAAGAATGTCAGAGCATGTAAAGTTAGAACAAAGATAGTTAAAGGTAGAAGGGACCTCAGAACATATTCTATAAGAGCATAGAATGTTGGAGTTGGAAGGGGGGATCATGGACAATGCATAGAATATTGGAGCTAAGAGTGACCTTCAAATGAAGAAAATTAGAGTCAAGAAGAACCTTAGAACACTTTTAAAGCTGAAAGGAATCTTAGAACATAGAATATTCTAGTTCTAAAGGACTTTAGAATATAGATTGATACACCTGGAGGAAACCTGAGAGATTACACAACTCCCCTAACCCCTTTATTTCACAGACAGAAGGGGTCAAGGGTAACCCAACTAGTTAATAGGGATGGGACTTCAACCAAAGTCATCTGACTCCACTTCTAACAGTATTCCCCTTCCCTTCCATCCTCTCTATCTCCCTCACCAAACCATATTCTTAACCTACTATATGAAAGGAAGTATAATAGTAAAGAATAACAAGTTTACTTGTGTCTATATAAGAATTCATTCTTATGCAAAGTCTTACTTCATAAAGCTGGAAAGGATCTTCCAAGTCATACAATACAAGTTCTTCATTTGACAGATGAGGAAACTGAGGCCAGAGACAATAAATTACAGTTACATGGGCAGTGTATCAGAGTTAAAATTTGAACTCAGATTCTCTGATCCATACCCATTACTCTTTTCACTGATCCATTCTGAATCTGAAATGCTTGGGGGTATTTGTTTTTATGGAAAGCCAAGTCTATGTATACTTTTCAGTTTTTTGTATTAAGACCATGAGAATCATCTGTGTCAAGAAGATGTGCAGACAATTCTCTCATTTAGTGGGGCAGGTGTTATATCCCAAACACTTTCATTTTGTCATCTGCAAACATATTCATCAATACCTTCTCCAGATACTACTTGGTGTTATTGTTCAATTGTTTTTCAGTCATGACTTCATGACCCCATTTAAGGTTTTCTTGACAAAGATACTGGAGTAATTTGCTATTTCCTTCTCCAGCTCATTTTACAGATGAGGAAACTCAGGCAAACAAGGTTGTTAAGTGACTTGCCCAGGGTCACACAGCTAATAAGTGTCTGAGACAAGATTTGAGCTCAGGAAGAGGAGTCTTCCTGATTCCTAGCTCTGCACTTACCTACTGTGCCACCTTGTACCCATACTACTTGGAATGATTTAGCCCTAATTTTACAGAAGATAAGACCCTTTTCATATATGGATAAGCTTCAGGCCTTATCTAAATGAGCCATTCAAGCAAAACTCCTGGGAATGCCAAGATCTCATTGTGAGGAAGTGCCAGGTAAATGGTATAAATTCCAGCTCACTAAGATTTAAGCCATGCCATTTATAGCATAAGCAGTTTCTTAAAGACTTCACATGTATCTAGGGAAGAAGTAAAATATTATTTTTAAAAGACTATTACAAGAGAGTGTCCCATGTTCAAAAATGGAACCCACCTGAATTTGGGATCATTATATTGCATGTACAGTAATAGTGTGGCACAGTGGATTGTGTGCTGGCCTGGGCTCTGACACATATTCTCTGTGTGATACTGCGCAAATGACTCAGGCAACTTTCTATATCTTTAAGTTGCAGACAAGTTGCTGACCTTCATTGGTAGAAGGAGATTCCAGACCCGGACTTGCACACAGCAATGAAATTCCAACACACACACACACACACACACACACACACACACACACACACACACACAGTAAAAACCATGACGTGGGGTGAGCATGGACTCTTGGGGCTAAATGATCAAAACACAAACTCTCAGAAGGGGCTCAGAAGGCTGGGTTCCCTGGGTGCTGACTGGAAGGTACAGAGGAACTCACAAAAGTTAGACTCCTAAAACAGTGGTGTCAAATTCAACTAGAAAAGGCTATTATGAAAGGATCCCTGTGAGCTGAATGTTGATTTAGAAAACCACATATTAACATTATCTGTGGTCTAGTGTATTTTTATTTTATTAAAATTTGAATTACATTTTCCTTACGTTAAGCACTTAATTGAATTTTCATGTCGTTGGGCTACACTCAGCAGCATGTCTGACACCTCTGTCTGAAGGCACTGTGATGTCACCAGCCTCATGGACAGTGAGTGCCCTTCACCAAAAAAGCCTAACTCCTTAAAACATTGAGCCTGCAGTGCGCCATCTGGTGTTAGTATGCCCCAGCCTTAGGTCCCTCCTTCTGGCCAACAAGGCAAATGGGAGGTGAGGATGGAGCACCTTCAGGATTGGCATGAGAGGGAGTCCTTTGTCAAACCAATAAACATCAGAATATGAGAATGTGGAATTCTTACCATTTCCACTGCCGACTTTAGTACCCCCCCCCCCACACACACACCCTTTTCCCCATGCTCTTTACTCCAAGATGCATGGCCTGTGAGGTTAAAGGTGAAGTAGTTGGAGGAATTGGGGGGGAGGAGGGTAGGAAGAGGGGGACTGGCTTCTTATCTGACCCAATGCTATTCATAGCAGAAGCAAAGCTGAATGGTAAGTGGCTGCTATACACAATTCTCCAGCCACCAACTGGGGCCATACTGCCCTGCCTGCCCCTCCACCTCAGCTTTGGAGCTTTTCTCTAATCAAATTTCAATGTATTGACCTTACAAATTAAAAAAATAAGAAATCAATCAACTCTTTGCAGCCCTCCAGGGACTGTCTTCCCCATTCCATGTCATTTTTCATGACCCACTCCCATCCCTATGCATCTTTTGGGAGCAGCTTCCTATTCTATAGGAGGGGCATTGACAATTTAATCACTGGGTGTCTTTAGCCTCTGTTGTTTATCACATTTCTGCCCTCTAGGTGCCAACCTGGATTCACTGGAGCAAGATGTACTGAGAATGTGCCCATGAAAGTCCAAACCCCAGAAAGTATGTTAAAAATAATCTGAACTTTGCTTTCTTCCCCAATCCACAGCAACAATCACTACCACTTGGTGGTTTGACCAACCAGGTGCCTGGGCTCTGCAACCATGGCTCGGTGGCATAATGTGTCATTGTTGTCACCTCCTGTCATTGGAGACAAGAGAGCTTGATTGGGAAAGATGTTCAAAAATACCAGCATCCCTGGGGGGCAGGCCAGCAGTTGTCTGCCTGACATCTTTAAACAGTCATATCAATTGGAATTCCTTGAGTTACCAAGATGGCGTTGTGCTTCCTTAATTTGCTCCATAAGTGACCTCTACTTTAGGAGGATGCAAACCCCTGGGATGGCTCTGTGCGTGTCTCCACCATCCATCCATTCAATTGGGTTCAAACTGGTCTCCTTGGAGGTGTCCTCCATCCCGAGAGCCACACTGGGGCAAAGCTGAGGCTGCTCCTGGAGGTGAATTCACCAAGGTCCAGCAGTTGACACAGAC
The DNA here is from genome assembly GCA_011680675.1 of Gymnobelideus leadbeateri. Classification (NCBI taxonomy): domain Eukaryota; kingdom Metazoa; phylum Chordata; class Mammalia; order Diprotodontia; family Petauridae; genus Gymnobelideus; species Gymnobelideus leadbeateri. Next base: position 428,315 of record WOXC01000419.1, on the reverse strand, counting down.
GAAACTTCTTTCTTAGCACATGTTCACTTCTTCCCTTTTCTCTGTTTTCTCTACCGTTGTTTTTGTTTTTGTTTTTCCTCTCAGGTGCCCAAATGAGTTTACTGGTGATCGTTGCCAAAACTACGTAATGGCGAGCTTCTACAGTACGTCCACTCCCTTTCTGTCTCTGCCTGAGTAGGAGCATGCCACGCCCAGAGGGCACTGCTTTCTTGCTGCTGCATCTCCCTCCCCAGATCACACCTAGAGCTAGATTTCTTCTACCAGGTCTAACATGGATGGCCTCTGCCTGTCGCATGAGAATCTTAACCAAAATCATTGTACAAACTGCTCTGTTTATGCCATGTTGGAACTGAGACCCTAATAGGCATGTAAGGCTCAGAAGGCATGTTGAGGTGATAATGACTAAGGATAGCCCATCCCAATCAGTCCCCAGGAGTGACAGGCAGAATAAGCATCTCTAAAGTTCACTTTGATGGAGAAAGTAATTCCACTAAATAGTCTAACTGCTTTATAAAGATGCCACCAGTCTGAAAGGGATCTCACTAACTTGTAGCCCATGATGCATTTGAAGCTATGGTAAGTTTTATTTGGTACAGAATGTATTATTTATGTCAAATAAACCTGACAAACTGTGCAGATGTTTCTCATCATTGCCCAGTCTGCCTTTAGAGAATTAGGGAAAGCGGGGAGAGAGAGGAAAAGTCAAAGGAATTTCAAGAACAACCCAGAGCAACTCAAGTATGGATGCCCTTGGTTTGCCCCACTCATCAGTGGTACTGGGCATCGAGGGCCGGTTTAAACAACTAAGGAATTAGAATGTGATGTTGTGCTGATTTCTAAGTTAATCTTAGGAGAAAAAAAGGACCCCTAACACATTTCTAATTTTAATTGGTTTTTCTTTGAAATATGAAATGCTTGCATCTAGAATATGGGAAACTGTTGCCTTGGAACCATTGTTCCTGCTTCTTGCAGGAAGCATTGCCCATGAAAGAACAAAATGCACTTTCCAAATTGCTACAAAGAAAGGTTCCCTCACTCATTTAGAACTGAGGCAAAGGCTTTCCTATTATGTACTATCATTTTTTTTTCTATTTGATTAAAAGATACTATAACTATGTATTTGGGGAGACCCAAGGGCTAGTTCTTGAAGGCCTTCTTTCTGATGTTTTCAGTGACAGCCTTTGGAAAGGCAACATTTAGTTTTCATTTGGAGGATCCAACAAAAAAGAAAATTTGTGACAAATTCCAAAGATTTTTTTGGACCAATTCAGAAAGCTTCTTTAAAATCTGGATCTTCTTTCCACCTCCACTGCCTTAATTCATATCTCCTACATTTCTCACTGTCACTGCCACCACTGACCCAAGGGGAATTAAACTGTTGGTGGTTTTCTGTTTGGGGAAGACTTGAAGGCTACAGGAAAAAAAAAAAAAGAATTTCACCGACGTGATGATTAAAAAGAATTGGCCATGTATCCTAGAGAAGTAACATAGGGTAGCATTCAGGTTAAAAATGAAGCAAATTACCACCACCAGCACTGCCACCAAAGTTTGAAATCAAGCAGTCTGAAAACTAGATCCAGTCTGGAATCTCTCTCTCCCAGGCTTCACTGCCATCTGCCAAGGAGCATCGAGCTCTTAGATGACACGCTCTGGTGTTGGATTATACACTCATGGGCCACAGCACCTCATAACTCAAGTCTTCAACTTTATTTTCAAAAGTCAAAACCTTTAGGAAAGAAGGTCTTTCTTAAATGGCTGCCTTTCAGGAATAATTTGTCCCTTAAGTATTATAAGAAAAGGATGAAGTAGGAGGCAGTTCAAACCCGGACTCACTGCCTCTTAGATAACATCATATTTTTCTAAGAACATGGCATTCCCCGATTCAGTCAGCCTATTGGCTTGCCTTGATGGATTCCCTATATGAATAGCTTCATGTCTATGGTAGGAGGGGAGAGTCATAGCTGTAAGAGCCACTGGCAGCACAAATGCCCATTTTTAATAGTGGGTCCACATAAGTAGGGTCTGAGGCAGGGAGTGGACCACCAATGTGAAGAAGTACAGTCTAAATTACAGACTCTTGGGTATAACATGATACCATTCACCAAGGATGTTTCTAATAAACATATCTGCTATTGGGTTATACATGACACTATTTTTCCAATTCTTTGTAAAATGTATATCCTTATACAGTCCTAGCAGGCTCCCTGAAAAGTCCTAATTTGCTCTCCCAACATTTTTTGATGGATGGGCCCAAGTGTATATTTCCACTGTAGGCAGAAGGATTCCAGGCCAGCAGACTGGCCAGAAGCATGGAGAATATCTATGCTTTGTGTGCCTGGGAACAAGAGGAATACATTTACTTGTAAACATCACAGGCACTGTCTCTTTCCACACTTTACGAATTCAGTGAGTCTAGTTGGTTTAATGTGAAAGCAATTCAGACTCGTGGCTACCAGTCCACAAGGTAAGTGATCAAGCCATAGGCCAATTGAATTGGATGCAGTTAAAATCAACAGAGATAGAATCTAGTCATTTAGGGTAGGATGTTGAGATGACTCATCTGGGGATTCAGAAGTTGTCTGAGCATTTAAAGGTAGTCGCTAGGCGGGGCGGGGGGGGGGGGAATGCTGGGTCACCTCAGTTTAAGGATGAATTGCTACAAAAGAGCATTCAGTTTGATGATCATGACAGTAGTCCTGTAGTCCCGTGCTAAGTCCTGGGGTACAAAGAATGCCCCAAACAGCATTTCCTCAAGCTAATGTTTATTGGAGGAAAAGACAAAGATGGACAAGTGAGGCAACATAAGGAATGAAGGAGCACAAAGTCTTCTGAAATGTATCATCAGGGTAAAGTTGGTTCCTACCACTTCCCCAATTGCTGCTATTGCTTTGAGATATGGAACTCACACCTTAGTAATGTAGTTGGCCTAACAGGCCCTATTCAAGAACAATAGAAAATGAAGCCTGCTCGTTCAATTAAATGCTACAGATTTGAATTGTTAACCAGTTAATTGATTTTTAAGAAATAATTACATTCTGAGGTGATTGTCCATAACAGATACCAAAGACCCCACAATTTGAACTTGTTTTGTTAAGTGAGTGCACATTACAGAATCAGTTATTGAAAGAAAGCTGAATTGTTTTGTAAACACAGCAGTGCTTGTGCTTCTAACTCATTAATTTGATTTGGGGGAAAAAGAAGTTCTAGAGGAAACATCTCTGAAACAATGAGCACAGACATTAGATTAAGTAAAACAGAGAAGGTTATGACCCGGATATCAGGTGAAAAGGGTTTGTGGGTACAGAGGCTGTATTTGTATTTAAATCCAAACAAGAGAAACACAAGCATGACCGAATGAGTAGTCAGGGTACCGGAGGGTAATGCATGTTTTCTTGTTAAGACTTAGGGCCTGAGTCCACTTAAGACCTAAGTAGCAATTTTCCATTGACTCATTTGCTATGGAAGCTGCCTGATATGAGTATGGCTTCCCGTGAAATGAAATTAGCACAATGACTGGTGGACTTTCTGCTAAGACCATGTAAAAGCAGTTACACATATGCATGGGCATGCCAGTAATTTTACTCCACACTTAACCAAGCTTTCTACGCTACTAATATATGCCATTAGCAGTGTTCATGGAGGCTCACAGGAACAGCTTTCTGGGAATCTGTTTCATAAGCAGCATCGTCAGCTGCCAAGGAGTGCTGAGTTCATCTATCATGGAGTTTTAGCTTGACTTAGCCCTTTAAGTCTTCCTGTTTGGGGAGGTGAGCATGGGAATGGGGGACTCCACTGTAGTCTCCTTAGCAGGATTTGGTTCATTGCTGCATTTCCAAATATAAGCAAACAAATTATTAGCAGGTGGGTCTAAATTATCCAATGTGGCCCAGAGAGAAGAGGAAGGAGGATGGATCTGAGTGAAATGCAGTTCAAATCACTCTAGTTTCCAGCCTGTGTATTGATGAATGTTGAAACTTAAGGGGACTCATCTGAGAGATACAGCTTTTGCCCTCCTCCTACCCCCTCTTCTGTTAAATTTGGCAAGTTTCTTGGAATCTCTGGAGAAATCCATATCATTAGATGAATATAGAACAAAGGTTCAGAGGAATATTTGGGGTGTCCTACTCTAAGTGGCTTCATTCTGGATGTTTCTTTGGACCCAGAGGCCACCGTCACACCTAGCACATCAAAGGTCCATCCTGAGTGCAGAGATATGAAGCTTCTCTCAGCATGAATGAAAAGGGCTCCTTTCTTGAGAGCTAATTCATTCACGTATTCATTCATTCATTTATCAAGCACTGATTTATTTATCAGATACTGTGCACCAAGCACTGTTTGAAGTTGTGGAAAGACATAGATAAACATGAGTAGTCCCTTCTCTCAAAGAGCCATTTGCTTATTAAAGCAACATGCGCACAAATGAAGATGAGCCAAATGTGTCCACTAGTTTATCCAAGGTAAATACAAAGCGATGTCTAGGAGAGGATGTCCAGATCAGGCCTTGGCGCTCCAATAGCCCTGTGCACAGAAAGCAAGGATTGCTGTTCTTCTGCGATGGATGGTAAAGCAGAGGCTTCCCCAGTATCATTCACCTACATGAGACCTAGAATCAGGGGTCAGGGAAGAAAGAGAAGCATGCTTCAATGGCCTTTGCTTTCCAGTGCTTCTTCCCCATTCTTTCCAAACGATGTCTCTTAGAGAGGGTAGAGTTGTTCTGACTTCCAAAGAGAAAGAGGACTCTTGCCATTTGGCGGGCCTTGTTGCCATCTCCTTCTTTCAGACTGAGTGGGCTCAGGTTATCCCTAAGTCTGTAAGAAGCCATCCTTAGGCCCACTCTCCCAGAGAAGGGCTCTTTTTGAACCTGGCTGTCCCTTCTCTGGGCCCCAGTATTTCCCTATGCTGAGATAATGTCCTAAGAGATTCTTTAAATGAAAGTTTTTTCTAAGATGTTTAACACTGCAATCATTTACTTGTCTTGGAAGCATGTTGGATAGAGGTGGGATGGTGTCAGGGAGTCAGGAAGAGATCAAAGACTGTCATCCAATTAGCTGAATCTTGAAGCACCATACCATGAATGTAGAACTAGACAGTACATTGTTGATTTTAAAATAAACAATGATGGTACCAGCCTTCACGGAGTTTATAATCTAATGAGGAGATAAGATGTTTAGGCAAACAAATAGGACAAAAGGAAGCACAGCTTAGTGGAAACAGTCCTGATAGGCATCAGAGGGCCTTAGTCTAAATCTCAGCTTCATGCCAATATGACCCCAGGAAAGCCAAGCCACCCATTTCTCTGGGCCTGTTTCTTCTTCTGTAAAAGGAAAGAAACTGACCCAGATGATCTCCTAAAATCCCTTTCAGATGGAGAAAACCATGCCCATTTTAAAGGAAGCAACTAAAGGCATGGAGATTTAGACAATGCCACCTAGAAATACCGTGGGAAGATTGGAAATAGAACCGAATCTTTTGACTTCAGTCTAGAACCCTGGGCAGCAGAGTCTGATGATTAAAGAATAAAAGAGTAGGGTGGAGAGACATTTCAGAATGGATTAATGTAATCCAATAAGATACCCCCATAAAAAAGAGAAGTTTATATTCTCAAGATTCCTTGCAACTTGGCCAAAATATCTTCATATGGTTAAGGAGGAGGTGTTTGACAGGGAATTAAGCCCTTGGTTCTTGGCCTGTGTGGCCTACCTAAGTGACTTCACCTCTCAGGACCTCAGTTTCTCTCTCTGTAAAGTGAGAATGTTTACTTTGAGCTCTAGGGATTCTGCCAGTTCAGATATTCTCCAGCAGAGTCCTGAAAGGTTGCCCTTTCTCCCAGTCTCTCCATCAGTGAAGTTTTGAGGGATTAAGCATGGCACTTATGGACCCTATACGGGTGGGTGCCAACTTTGGAAATGAAGTGCTTTTCATGGACTCAACTTTTATCATAGACACCTGCATGAACACTGCTCCAAACCCCTTCCCCACTGGTCCCATTTTCATGTGCAAACAAACGTGTAACTTTGTTTTGGACTACCATGTATTGCTCTTCTCTGAAACTATGTCCCTTTTCTTTCTTTTTTTGTCAACTTTCTGCATTGGCAGAGCATCTTGGGATTGAATTTATGGGTATGGACCAATCATTCCTTTTTTAGTGCCTTCGAGCACATTTTAGCACCTGTGAACTTGACTGCCTCTCCCCCTTCCTGTTCCCCCTTCCTCTTGGTTCCTAACCAGTATTCTTTTGCTTTAGAAGGGATCATACAGCCATAACAGTGGTCTCTCTGGGCTTTTAGCTATGATTAGACATAACACTAGAGCATTCGTGAGAGCAGTTCACTCTCATTTCCCAGGCTCCACCTCAGGTCTCCTAGCACCATAACTCACTGCCAATTCCTTTCTGTACCATAGTGTTTGGCCTGCACACTCCATTTGTTATAAAAAAGACTGATAAGGCCTTCAGGATAACTAAACCTTCTGGGATCCAGGACCCTAAGGGGTCTTCTGCAAGTGCAATCATTCCCGAAGCCCACCCTTATGCCCACTTCAGGTTGGGAGCCAAAGGAAAAGGCAACTATTCCTGGGGCAGGAAGTACAGACCCTTGTGGGGAAACACAACAGTATGTGCTTGGATTAGATAGTGCCTCAGGCTCAGTTATGTTTACCTCACTTATCTCCTGAGGAAGGACAAAGAAAACAGGCCCCGTGATTCTCTGCAAATAGGGTTGACTGAGATTTTCATTGAGAGTGTCCATGCTAAGGAAAGGGAGGCCAATCTGCAAGGATTCCCCAGGCAACCCTGTTTTTGAGGATTCTTCCACCTCCATTCTTGAAGAAAGAATCCTGAATTGCTCTTATACCAGTTTGGTTGTGGATGTGGTGGAGTGACTGGTGGCTAGATGCAGAATTCCCAAACCTTCAGAGGAGCTCAGGCCAATTGGAGGCCACTGGTGCAGGTTCTGGCTGTGCCCCTCCCTGGCCCATATCAAGATCCTGGTCCACAAGAGGACAGAGGCAGATGCCTAGACTCTCAGTCCATAAGAATGTGAGATCACCCCCGTCACAGGCTGGGTGACAGCTGACTGGATGGAGGCTAGACTTAGTTTCTGCAGCCCCTTCTGCTCTCTAAGGCCGAGGTTGCACTGACATGTGAGCAGCCCCACTCACATACCTGTGTTTCCTCAGCCTTGTCATCATAGGTATGACTAGACAGCTTCTCACAAGTAAACAAAAAGCCTGATTATTGTTGTCATTATTATTCAATAGCAACAATAATAAACTACACCAAAGAGAATATGCCTCCAAATTCTTCATGCAAATAAAACTCTCTTCATCAGGGCTTGTACACAAATACTTAGTACCCTTTCTAAAGGCAAACTGGGCCTTTTGTAAGGTTTCCCATCCATTAGGGGCTAATGCACCAGAATGGGGAGGGCCCTGTTCCTGGGATGGTGTAGATGACTGCAGAAAGTCCAGCCAGTGCAGGCCAGTGCAATTGAATACAAGCTAACCTAAAAAGCATAGATAGCAAAAGACCAGAGAAGAGACACAGTTCTTCTGATATCCAGGAGAAAATCATTTCCATTCTATCTTGGGCTCCACCTTCAATCAGACTACACCTCCCACCATCTCCAGAAAGCTTAAGTCTTAAAGGCATAGGATCTGAAAGGAGAAAAGAGTGAGGTCATCTCCAGGGAAGGATGGCCCGTTCAGGCCAGACCAGAGCCAACCATATTCAAAGCTCAGTGAGCCAAGGCTGCAGTGATGCTTCAGTGAGGCTTGGATGTCCCCCTCAGCTCCAGGCCTATCAGACTGGTAGCATTTTTTTTTTCAATTATGCATCTGATTCGCTCCTGCCCTGCTGACCCTGGAACAGCATCTGTAGGGAAGAACAAATTTTTTCAGAGATACTGCTGGAGCTTCCTCCAAGGATCCTTCCCATAGTGCTTTTGAATGACTGCCAAATCCATCCCAGAAAATACAATTAATGCTGTGTGATTCAGCTGGTCATATAAATTGAAAGCAGCACAAATAATGGACTTCGCCACGAGATCCATTGTGTGTCGTGGAAGTTGATAGACTGCAGAAAGCTCACACCTCCATCCCTTCACAGCTGCCTCCCTTCCATTGGCTAAGTGAAGTGTGTCTGGATGGCCTTTATCCATAGGGAGTCATGGAATTTGAGAGTTGGAAGAGGCAACTACCTAGTCCAACTCAAAAATAATCTGCCATATAATATTTCTGATAGGTGCTCATGCAGCTTCTGTCTACAGATCCCCAAAGAGGGGGAGACTACCATCTCCTGAGGTACAGGACAACACTACCAGTTAGGAAGTTAGGGTTTTTTAATTTGATCTTTTGTTCCCCACCGCCCACATACCCCAAACCTAATTTTGCTTTTTTGTCATTTCCAACCATGTCCTTGGGGGTGCTGGGAACCTAAGAGAGCCAATCTAATATCTCCTCCATCACCGTGGCTGCTTTTGAAATATTTTAAGAATCTTTCCTTGTCCTCATTGAGGCTTCTCTTCTCCAAGCTAACCATGTCCACTTCCTTCAATTCTTATATGGAATGATCTCAAGGCACTAAACTGTCTTAGTTTAGTCCTCCTCTAGGACAAGGATGAGCAAACTGTAGCCTATAGCAAATCCTGCCCCAGGCCCTGTTTTGTGTAACTGGAGGTAACAATGGTGTTTTACATCTTTAAATGTACAAATCTTTGTTCATGGGTCAAACTCCCCATGAGACCATAGTTTGCTGATCCCTCCATTAGACAAGCACTAATTTTTCAGTGCGTCCTTTGAGCTTTGGTTCCCATCACTGAAAATAAAACTTGATATGTGGTCTGATGAAGACTAAGTACAATGGGACTGTCACTCCCCCTGTTCCTGGATTATCATTGTCCCTATACTTCTCTCACATAAAACCACATCCACTTCCATTGGGCCACTGGTATAAAGAAAGAATGGGAATGAGGGAGAAATGTCCTTGGAGATGGATCCACCCGCCCCATTCAAAAAAAGGTTTTTACTAAGAAGACTAGTGGGAAGAGCCCAGCTTGTTGCCTAAATGGAGATTTGCCTTTCCATCATTCCTGATATGTATTTTGCAAAAAGAAAAAAAATTCACATGGAAGGCCTCCTTACTTTTAGAGCCATCAAGAGATCCCAGTAAAGAAAGCAACCTGCAACCCATCAAAAGAGTTAGAAAGAAAAAAGAGAAGTGGTGGGCAGGAGGATTTGCCTTGTATCAAAGACAAAGAGGGTGGAATGGAATTGCTTCCTATCTATGCCTCCTGTTGTATTAACTCAGCTATCAAGGCCAAAAATAATCACTGCTGGGCTAAAATATGGAATAAAGTGCCCCAACTAGGCCCCCAAAGCCCAGTGGGTTCCCATCGTGTCTGCCTGGCAACAGGGAAAGTAGGGTCCTGAGGAAGATGGGTCATGTCCATTCCCTACTTGGGATGGGGATGGGCCATGTCCATTCCCTGCTAGCATGTCTCCTGTTACTTTAGTAAAGAGATAATGACAAGCCAGGCCTTCTGGCATTCTGGCCCACTACATACTTTCTCATTGGTCACTTTGTTTCTTCATTACCCTTAGAGGTTCCATTAGGCTAGCTAAGGAGTTATGCTGTATGGGAAATCCCTTTCTACTTCTACCTTTTTCTCAAACATCTCTTCACATTGTTTCCCCCCAGTATGAAGCATGCTGTGAAAGAGCCTACAGTTGACTTCTTAGCGTTACCCTTTAACCTTCTCCTGTCCTCCCCTTCTCTCCCCTTTATCTTTATTCTTTTGTGGGTCAGTCTCCTTTGATTTGCCTTTCACCTTCCAACTCCAAGACTGTTTTTCATTAGTTTTGTGGTTGTTGTTGTTTAATCCATGATATCCTCTCATCCTTTTTACCCATGGACTTTTCTGCTCCTTCCCTTATTCACAGACTTAATATTAATTGGATTTGACAATGTTCCTAGCCTGTTAACTGGAATTTGATGACCATGAGCTCAGCTTGTGAAAGATGCCCTGAAAAATGATAAAGTGCATTTTATCAGAGAAATTAAAATTCACTTGTTCTCAAAAAAATGTGCAAATATCTCTTCCAACAGAAAGAGAGAGAGAGAAATGGAGAGGGGTATTAAAGAGGATTTTGTCAATGGCTGTCTGAAGAAACTTGTTTTTGCAACATGCCCCAGTTTGTTGTTGACCAGCTTAATTAAGGAGACAAGTCACCAGCTTTGACTTAGTAATTACACACACCAATGGAGTTCTATTTTGGAATGTTCTTGTGAATATATCCTAATCACTGTAATTAATGTGGTTGGATACCCATTCCTTTGAGATGTAGGCTGCTATTAAATAAACTCTATCTTGTGAAGGGCTGGACTTAAATCTGACCATGTCCACACTCCCTCCAAGAAGTGGGATACAACCCACATCTAGCTGTACCCCCTTTCCATTCTTATTGGGCAGCATTCCTGAATTGGAGATCAGGTTCCCTTAAGGTCCTGAAAGGTCTCCATGTCTGAGCTGTGAGAGTCACACTTTGATATTTCAACATTCAGGAGTTCTTTTGCCAAGTGCGACCAACAGTGGAATGTGTGGTCAAGTCCTTGCCAAACATGACTCATGTTAATGATTTCTTTCTAATGATTAATCATTTCCATGGCAGGGATGAGGGAAGGACAAAGACTAGTCCCTTTAAAAGCAAACTGCCATTTTGGCCCAGTCCCCCTTTTGGGGCTGTAAGTCATTGAACTTTCTCTGATACAATGCCTCAGGGCTCCAAGGAAGGCTGCTTTAGTTTTCCTTACATTCGATCTTACCCTTGAAGATACAGGGTCTTGCCTCATTGCCTTTGGTAACTACAAGCCAAGCTTATGTTTGCAAATATTTTTGAGTTTGTACTTTGTTTTCTTTTCACCTTTCATTGGTTAAAATGCTTTTTGTAAAGCCAGCTGGAATGCAAGGGAGGTCACTGGGAACAAAGAAATGTCAGAGGGGATCCAGGCAATCCCTTGCCATTCAATGCCCTAATGTTTATTCCAGCAGCCTTTGCAAGAGTAAACAACAAAACCCAAAATCTATGGTTGTGTTTTTTTTCTTAATCTAACATTTATTACATATAATATTTACAATGTCTGTATTTGGCTTGTTTAAATAATCCCTGAGTATATTTGTAGCTTGCTCCAACTGGAATTCTGTTATTGAGTATTTTGGTTTTGAATGGCACCAATATTCTGAAGTTATTCTCTGTAACTGGCTGCCATATTTTGTTTTGTTTTTTATCCCTGGTTCTTTTCTCATGAGTAGAAATGGTACCATGTAGCATGCCAAATATTCAATTTGTTTGCTTTTTCAGAATGCAGAGTATACGTGGTAACATGCTCTTCTTGTGCCCCTTTCCAGAAGCTGAGGAACTCTACCAGAAAAGAGTGTTGACCATCACTGGCATCTGCATTGCCCTCTTAGTGGTTGGCATCATGTGTGTGGTGGCCTACTGCAAAACCAAGTAAACCTTCCTCTTCCTTGCTTTTCTCTATCATTAGCACAGATGGGTAAGAAGGCAGAGAGTTCCTTGGGAAGAGAATCAGGCCCCACCACCCACCCAGTAGCAAAGGGGATTTTTGTTGGTTGCTTTTGTTTCTGTTTTTATTTCTGCATCATTCAAATTCATAAAAGGCTGTGATCAGCATGGGGGAAAAGCATGCCAGCTCTTTGAAGTATTTCATGATAGACATGGACACGGCCAGCTCATTGCTACTGACTCAGTCCACCCCAAGTAGTGGCCACAAAGACTTTAGAACATGCACACACATAAATACAGAAAATCAGATGATTAAGTTTATCAACACCCGTGGTGATTCAGTACTGAGACAGCATCAGCCCTTCTCATTCAGTACAGTTGTGCTGACCACAACAATGAGGTATGGGGGAAGTATAATTGAAAACAAATTATTTAAAGGGTTCCCTAAGTTCCATCCATTTCTATTTCCTTCAGGCTATTTGTTTTTGGTCCTGGCCTAGTATTTCATTAATATGGAGGAAATCCCTAACTGAAAATGTCCTATGCTGATGCATATCAGCTGCTCCTTTGTGACTTAGAATCTTAGAGAGTTCTCTGAGTAAGTGAAAGGTGAGGGAGCTCTGGTCACACACCTAGATTATGGCAGTGTTGATCAGTGATGGTGAGATTATGGGTGGACTAAGAAAGGATCTTAGAAGATGAGAAAAATGAGGTAAGGCAGACAGAAGTTAAGTGCCCTAGCCAGGGCCAGCCAACTAGGGAAGCATGGTAAGAGGATGGTTGCAAAGTCAGATCTTCCTGTCTCCAGTTCTGAAACTCCTCCATTCACTCCACCACTGAGACAGCATGGCATAATTGGAATAGCATTTGATTTAGAGTCAGAGAAAGTAAGTTCAGACCCTGCTTCTGCTACTTATGTGATCATGGACTTCCCTTTTATGAACTTCCATATCATCATCTGGAGAAAATCCGAGTCCATGCCTCCATTGTCCCCTATAACTAAAGGTTGATTGCTTACTAAGTAAGTTATGAATTAGCTAATTACCTATGTAAAATAACCAGTTATGGATGTGGAACTCTAAATAAGTGTCTAATAGTTATTTAAGGGCCAACATCCCACATCTATTGGAGATTGAGAAAAGAAATGATTACCTTGCTATTAAAATGTAATTTTCTAGAATCTGTGTTGAAGTTTTCTAAGTCCACTCTATATGTCCCTAGTGCAGCTGTTGACAGTGTGACTGGTGAAAGCAGAGCACATTTTATGAATCATAGCAGATTAGGTCCAAGATAGACATGGTCCAAACTCCCTCTTTTATAGAGGGGGAAGCTGAGACCTGAATCAGTCAGGCCAAATAGGGCCACTGAACAAGTTAGTGGCAGACAAAGGCAGGTTTGGTAGTGCCATGGGAAAAAAAAATAACAATTTACAAGTATATCTTGTTTGAAGTGCAAGATGCTAGGTGCAGAAGGGGGAGGGGCAGGGAGTGGGCCTTTTAGATAAGACCCTGCCCTCAAGACACTCACGGGTCTAAGAAGGGGCGAAAACACTAATGGAAACACCAGTAACACACAGCATTAAACTCATCAGTGCATTACAGGCAATAAGCAGAGTCTTTATGAAGGGATCAGGGAATCAGATTTAGAAATGGAAGAAATTGAAGATGGAAGAGATGGATTGAAATGGAAGAGATGCACCAGCCCCTCTGGTTCAATCCCATAATTCTACAGATGCAGAAACTGAGTCTCAGAGATATTTGCCTGAGTTCACATAGCTCACAAGGCACAGTAGGGGAAATGAAAGTTCTTTTTCAAGTTTGCCAAATACAACATCAATATTATTCCTACTCATGAGTTGTAGAGGGGATCCTTGTGGGGTACGAGTTGGTATAGATGGCATTTGAGGCCTCTCCCTGCTCTGAACTTCTCTGAGATTATGTGATTTGCAACAATAAAATAAGTAAAGCCATCTTGATCTGTCTCTTTCCCATTAGATTGCTTTGTCCTTAAAAATCCTTTACCAGATTTGCCTTGTCTATGATGAAGTGTGCCTTGGAAGACCATCTTCCCATCTTGGCATAATTTCATGAGACTTACAGCTGGAAGGGTTCATAGAGATCATCTAAAGAAACCCACCCAGTATACAGATGCATAAACTGAGGGATAATGAAGGGAAGTAACTTGGCCTAGGACATACAGGTACCAATTGTCAGACCAAGCATTCAAGCACATGACCCTTACTCCAAATCCAGTATCCCCTCCATTTTACTATGCCCTTTCTCTCTTGTACCAATGAACATAATACCATTGATCAGGGCCTAGTAGGTAAAGAGATGTGAGTTACTCAAGGATGCTCAGTATCCAAGGATTTGGGAAGATTTCACGTCCTCAGACTTCTATTTTCAAAGCCCCTTAGCTCTATTTTCTGGAGCTGCTCCATAATTTGACATACTTGGTTGATAGATACAAGACCCTGCTAATTACCAGAGATAAGAAAGTGGTTTGACTATACTGAGAAGTGCCCTTTGCTCCTCCTTTGACTAAAAATCCATTCTGTCTTCTGTGTGCAGGAAACAGCGAAAAAAGCTTCATGACCGGCTTCGGCAGAGCCTTCGTTCTGAACGCAACAATATGGTGAACATGGCTAATGGGCCTCACCACCCCAACCCACCCCCAGAGAACGTGCAGCTGGTCAATGTAGGTTGCCTGAACTCCTAGGATGAATCATGAGGAATGCTGCCTGACTAGGATATGCCTTGAGTTACTTCAGTACAGGGTTTATGCTCTCAGTGACTACCACTCATGAGAGCTTCCAAGAATATGGAATTTCTCTAGGAGGAAATATCAGGAACATTTTTCAAGCACTTTTGGTTTATGATAACACAGCCATGTTTCCTCTTCTAGCTTGATTCATTAACTAGTTGGATAATAATGTTAAGATTTTTGTTCCTTTTGATAGAGTACACGAGCATCTTGCCTACTTATTTCATCTGAAAAATAATGTCAAAGAAAAAGAACCATAACCAGAGTGGCACTTGGCCATGAGGATAGCATGCTACGTTTGGAATCAGGGAGACCTGGGTTCAAATCCTACCACTGACATTTACTGACAGTATGGTTCTAGGCATCTTAGTTGATGTGCTGCTGGCAATGTCCTTCCCAGGAAAAAAATCTAATATGTCATAGACTTAAGGGCAGTGGTAGAAGAACTAACCACACTTTGAGATCCCATGCTGACAAAATCCTGAGGAGCTGAAAGGCACAGTGGCTAAGAGCACTAGTCTTGGAGTCAGGGAGACTTAGGTCTGACTCCTGCCTCAGACATTTGCTAGCTGAGTCACCCTAATTCTCTGAGTCCCTGGAAAATGGGTATAATAATAGTATCCACTTATCCACCTCATAGGGTTATTGTTGTGAGGATCAAATAAGATTATGTATGAAGTGCTTTGTAAATCTTAAATCACAATAGAAATATTCTTTTACTCAAAGGTAATGATACAAAAACCCGAAAAGGAAAAACTCAAGCCTTCCTGACTCCAATCCAATACTTGGAGTCTAGTAAGCTAGGTAGCACAGTGGTTAGAGCATTGAACTTGGAATCAGGAAGAACTGAGTTCAAATCCTGACTCAAATACTTACTGACTAAACCCAGATGAGCCTCTGTCTCCTTCAGTTCCCTTATCAGTAAAATAGAGGTAATACTAATACCTATCTCCCAGGCTTGTTGTAGGGATAAAATGAGGCAATATTTGGAAAGTGCTTTGCAAACCTTGAAGCATTATATAAATGTGAGCTATTAATAATAATGATAAATTTATCTACTGTTGCCACCCAGCTGCCTAGTTCATTTAGTGATGACCGTAAGAGCTGAATTTAATGGGAGAATAAAGAAGTATTAAGGGGAGAAGTAGTAAGACAATGGGAAAAGCCAAGAATTTGAGTGAGGAAACTGGACAAAATCTCAAGGTATTAGTAAAATGTGACCTAGTATATGAATTCTCTAATCTCAGTTCTTATATTTGTGAGATTGGGATGATAGAAGGAATATATATATATATACTACAAGTAGTCTGCAGAAGGTTGAAAAACTTTAAACTAGCTATTGTTATGAGCAGGATTTGGGCAGGTTTAAAAAATTACCTTGCTGCAGTGAGGGCCCATTTGAGGTTCTATAAAATAAATTTATAGTCAACCCACTCAGCATGGTTCAGTAAATATCTACAACACATGAATTTTAGTGGCAGTTTAGTAGCAAAGGAGGTAGATGTTGAAAGTAATCAAAGGCTAGAGATTGGCAAAGCAGGATTGGGATTGAGTTAAAATGATAAAATCTTTGGGAGTGAAGAATAGTGTAGAGTTGAATTAGTTCACCAAAGGGTGGAGATAGGGAAGGAAGATTATAACCCCATAGGGATGATGTCCCTGTGAAAGAACAAAGGGGTGGTGAAAATAGAAGTCACAATGACGTGAAGAATGGAAATAGGGATCATAAAATATGGCATGTTGTAATTATAATCAGATTAGTTAATTTTGAATTTCATGAATTTGAAAGTGAAGCACCTCTACTTGATGGTGATCATGACTTTCACCATCTCTGTGACTGAGGTTTATCACAGGAGCTGAGTAGACTGAGGACCTGGGAAGTTAATGTATTTTAGGAAATATCAGTATAGTGAAGTCCTTCATAAGTTGAGGTAGAGAGAAATACAAGAGACCAGGCACTAAACTCACTGAGAAAGGAAAGAGAATTTTAAATAATAACCACTAGGATCTGGATTGAGGGATGAATTTGAAAGTATGAACCTCAAAGGAAGACAGATTGCTAAATGGTAGTAAGAGAATACAGAAATGACAATGGGAAGCAAGGAGTGACTTCATACAACTAGTTAGTGTCAGGCATAGGATTCAAACCTTGATCTCCTAACTTAAAGTTTAACAATATTTCTAAGTTGTTTCATTAAATGTATGCACTCAAAATGTGGTTTCTTTTTTATTTCACTAATCTAAGGCTATACCCAAAACTTCCATTTGTTCCTTCTTTGTCTCTCTAGCAGTATGTATCCAAGAACATCATCTCTAGTGAGCACGTCATTGAACGAGAAACAGAGACATCATTCTCTGCTAGTCACTGCACCTCACCAGCTCATCACTCCATGGCTGCCACCCAGACACCCAGCCACAGGTATAAAAATAGATGAAAATGACCTAGCCTTCACAGCCTTTTTGGATAGGCTGCTATCTTCATAAAGAAACAAAACAGGCTCTTAGAAAATGTGCTTCCCCAAGGGTCTGCCCAAAACCCTTTTATATTTTTAGGGAATACATTCACCCTTTACAGTGACATCTTGAAACCCACATCAGTGTCAGACATTGTTTTTCCTTGTATAGCTGCCTTATTACAATCATAGGATTGTAGGATTTAGAGTTAGAAAGAGACCTTTGAAAAATGCCATGTAGTCATACCTCCTTATTTTAGAGAAGATAAAGCCTGTATATAGACCCAAGACTTCTTACCAAGATCGTATGTATTTTGACACAGGGCTGGAAGAGAAATGTTCTAATATACAATTCAACTTGCAGAAAGATTCAAAACCTAAGTACTTCTGGTTGTTGTTTTCATTGTTGTTGTTGTTACTGTCATTTCTATAATCCTTTAAGGTTTTTAAAGTGCTTTACCTATGTTATATTATCTGATTGCCACAACAACTCTGTACAATAGGTGCTGTTATTGTGCCCATGTTAAAGATTAAGCAACTAAAGCTCAGAGAGTTTATGTGACTTGCCCAGAGTCACACAACTAATAAGTTTTGGAGGCAGGATTTGACTACAGGTTTCCTGACTCCAAGAGCAGCACTAATGGAGTCACAAGGTGGAACTGAAGTCTTAATTATTGTTCCACAGTCAGAAAACTGCTTAGCCTAAGCTATGTATTTTGGTATTCTTTTTTTAATTCAAGCTTTTCAGCTGGGCCAATAGTACTCATGTTCTCACAGACCATTTCTAGATGTAAGATTATGGTTCATAGGATAGAAGCTCATCTGTTTAGTGCTAAAAAGTCATCAGATTCAACCCTTTCATTTTACATTTTACAGATAAAAACACTAAGGCCCAGGGAAATAAGGGATTTGCCCAGGGTCCCACAAGTTGTATGACTTTACGGGGTAATTTGAGCCCAGGTCATCCTGACCTTAAGTCCAATACTGCAAACTCCAAGACAACATTACTGTTATTCAAGGTCTAGCCTAAGAAAGGGCACTGAAGTTCATCGCTGTCCAAGTTTGCACACCAGGTCATAAAATTCTTGACCACAGTACCTCATAAAGAACTATCACCTAAGGCATGGGGGGAATATGATCTATCCAAAGTGATAGAATACTCCCCCTGAGCTTTGGAAGATGGGAAGGGAAGCACTACTGCTGTGTCCCACCATGAGATTTGGCAAGAGCTTTCTACAAGTTGGAGCTACTTTTCAAAGCTGGCTGCAGGGCCAACTGGATTCCCCTGGTGGTGCCTTTAGCTGATGATTTTAAAGAAATTACTTTACTGGTGAAGTAGGAGAAATTCTGAGTAAACACCAGTACTCCAATAATAACAGTAACAATCACTAGCATTTATGTAGTGCTTTTCTGAAAGTGCAAAACACGTGCAAAAATGATCTCATTAGATTCTCACAACAATGATGTAGCAGGTGCTATTATTATCCCCATTTTGGAGATGAGGAAAATGAGGTTGAAAGAGGTCAGTGCCTTGTTCAAGGTCGCATAGAAAGTATTTGAGAGAGGATTTGAACTCAAAACCACCTGATGCCAAGTCTAGCACTCCCTTCACTGTCCCCTGTGGACGTCCACTCCAGCACTCTGGATGTCTCTGAGCACACTGAACTGAATTGGGTGATGACAATCACCCAGAACTGTGTAGTATGATAGCAAAAATGGTGCACTAATAGGATATGGAGAGGCAGCAGGCTACACTGGAGAGAGGGCTGGACCTCTGGAGCCTGTACTGAATTTAAATTCTCCAATAGATTAACTGTGTCATGGTGGGGCAAGTTCATAAGATTCTAGGACCATCAATTTTGAGCTAGAAGGGAACTTTGACAACTTCCTTATGTTACAGAGGAGGAAACTAAGACACAGAAAAATTAAGTCACTTGCCCAAGGACATCTAGTTAGTAAGTACCTGCAGTAGTCAGTTGTCAGTCAACAAGCACTCTTAAGTACCAGGTACTATGCTCAGCCTCAGACAGACAAAGGGAAAAAGAAAACAAACAAAAAAATAAACTCAAGTCTTCCTGAATCCTAGTCTAATCCCCTGCTCTATCCTCATACTTAGCCATGAAGAACTTTGGTTTCCTCATCTGGGGTGAGAAAAGTATTCTATAAATATGATTATTTATTATATTATATTATATTATATTATATTATATTATATTATATTATATTATATTACATTACATTACATTACATTACATTATATTATATTACGTTATATTATGTTATATTATGTTATGTTATATTATTATTATTATCATACAATTATTAGAGGAAGAGAATCCTTTTTGGAATCAAGAGACTCACTCTCCTGTCCCACCCCTCATGTTGTTCAGCCAAGGCAAACCCATCTTATTCTGAATTCCACCCAAAAGCAGAGCAGGAGCAGGAGAGTCAAGGGTACTGGACTTTTGAAAGAAGTATTATACAATTTTACTCGATTGGTTTGCTTTTTCTTGTCTATCATTTGAAAGTCTTTTTTTTTCCCTCTCTCACTGTTTGTTCTTTTCTTTCCCATAGCTGGAGCAATGGGCATACAGAAAGCATTGTCTCTGAAAGCCACTCTGTGCTCGTGATTTCATCCATAGAAAACAGTAGGCACACCAGCCCAGCTGGGGGGCCTAGAGGACGTCTTAATGGCATGGGAGGTCCCCGAGATTGTAACAGCTTCCTCAGGCATGCCAGAGAGACCCCCGATTCCTACCGAGACTCTCCTCACAGTGAAAGGTAAAACAGAAGGGCAAAGCTACCTGCCAAGGAGAACCCCCGTAAGAGAATCACAGTAAGAACCCACTGTCTCATTGAAGGGCACTGCCTGGGTAGCAGTAATGAAAGCCAGGAGGTGCATGCTGGCCCCTATTAGATAAGGCTATCTTCCCTGCCTCCATTCACTTCTTACCTTAGGAGTCTTACCACAGGGACAAAGAGATTATCTAGTCTAAGGCTCTCATTTTACAGATAGGAAAAGTGATGGTCAGTGAAAAGTAACTTGTCCAGGGTCCAAAAGTTGGCAAAAATAGAATGAAAGCCAGGTCAGAGAATCAGAGAATCTGAGTGGGAAGGGATGTCAGAGCCCATCTGGCTCAATCTATACTGAAATCTATACTGAAACTGGTGTTCCCTTCCCAGGCCAGTGACCCTCCATCCAATTCATTCTTCTTTCTGTTTAGTAACCACATATAGCTTTGCTCATAGACAGAGTCAACACAAAGAGAATATAAAACAAACAAACAAACATTCTAACAACTATTATATAGTTGTATGGTCCCAGCTTTGCCTAGATCTCACAACCCATCTATGGATCTGTACTGAACTCAAGAGTTTAGGGATGCATTTCAAGGGGCCTAGGCTCAACCAGCTGCTCCCAGTCTCTCTCAGGGTGAACATGAATGTTCATGCCCTAGCACATGGTTCCCAAATGATGTTCCAATGTACTTGTAACTTCCAGGAATATCAAGTCAGTGGAGGGAACTCATCATTTGGAGTCACTTGACTCCTCCTTGTGGTACAGAGACCTGGACTTGGGAGACTTCTTGGTTCAGAGCGGAATTCCTCTAGAAGCAGTGCTCAGGCCCAACCCCAACCTCTCCTGCTTTACCAACCCTCAAAAACAAACTCTTACCTAAAACATAGGGAGCCTTGAGAACTGAGGGGACCTGGTTCCTCTCCATCCTAACTACTGCCTTTACTTCTCTGGCCTCAAATTTCCCTGCCTCCTCTCTCACACTTTTCAAGTCAGCTGGGAGCTTACTCATTCCCCCTCATCTCCCAACCATGTAAAATCTTCTCATCTCTGATTTTCTTCATGGGGTAGACTTCAAAGTTCAGAGAGCACGCATATTCTTGCTTATTCTACTTTCATCATAGAGCATACATTGCTGTGTTTTACCTCCCAATTGTATAATGAAGAAATCCCAAGAATGTCCAGGTCATACAGTTAGTTGTCCGATCAGTGAAGCCCACTATCTTCACAGACACTGCTGTAGTGGGGGTTCCTATCACAATGACCACTACCGCCAAGGCAGCCCCATGAGAATACTGGGGTCCCACAGCTCAGGGTTTAGGCAGTTGGGTGTGAGCTGTAAAGGAGACAGAATGGAAGGAAGAAAGGCTCCATGAAAAGGTAAAGTCGGCATTTGCTCATTACCCTGCTTGGCCAAGTCTTGCAGCTTTCCTCCAGACCCTGAGGGTGGAGCTTTTCTCACCCCACTTAAAATGTCATTTTTTTCCCCTCAAACCTAATGTAATCAGAGACAATCCTAACTTCTCAAGCTAATCCTCAAGGTTTTCCAAGAAACTGGGATATTGACTTAGGCCAAAGCAGTCCATCTTTATCTTTATTAGATCACGGCCCTGCCTACATCTTATCTATGCTCATCTAAGCCAAAGCTTCAGTGTTTGGCCCAATAATAATAATAGGAACAATTCAAATAACCTTTTGTGATTTGCAAAACACTATTCAAATTTCTCATTTTATCCTCACAAAGACCCTGGGAGATAAGGAATCATATTATCCCCATTTTGTAGTTGAGACTGAGGCAGACAAAGGTTAAATGATTTGGCCAGAGTTATACAGCTATCTGAGGCCAACTTTGAACTCAGGGCTTCCTGCCTCCACATTTAGCACTCTAACTTCTGCACCACCAGCTAGCTGCTTTCCTTAAGCATGATTGCTTGTTCTGGGTCTTCAGACCAGATGTAACGCACCAAATATTTATTTCTCTTACATTGGTCTCTGGTCTTTTCCCTAGGATGGGTTTCTACCCTCATCAGGGCTACAGGTTTTCTCATATGCTGAATGGATAATCTTTCTCTAATGCTAGCCACTGATCTCAGAGCTCCTGTGTTCTACCCTTTTGTGGACTTTCACTGCCCTCAAAGTGTTCCTCTCCCACTCCTTCCTGATCTCATTTTCAAGGTAGCAGTTTTAAAAAATGCCTTTCATTGAACCATTCCTTAAAATGATTCCCCCACCCCCACCCCATCCTGGAGGTTAATGGTTGCAGTAGCATGTTCACTCTTCTCACTGCCCTTCCTTTTTCCTGGTCTCAGCAGAACTGAGGATCCTTGATCCACATTCAACACATGCTCCTCTTTTTTGCCCTCCCCCCTTTCACATAATGTCGTACTTCATGCCCAGATGAAAAGTCTTTCCTTTGTACTGGTTACCCTTTGGGCTTCTCATGTCATTTATGGGCATATGTTTTAAACCTGAACTTTTCTAGCAACCTAAAGATGTTTCAAAGACTGGCAGAGTTTGGAGTAGCTACCATGTAATGGATTTCCATGTTACTATCCTAAAAGGTCAGAAATGGGAGTCCCAGCTTTTAAGTACTTTGCATGATGACCCATGTTCTGAGCTGAGATACTCCCTTTCAGTCTCATATCAATGTCCATCTGTATCAACATGTACCATGTAGGAAGGGACTAGGATTCCTTTTCCTGTCTACTGGAGTACATATGATCACACCCTTTGGGGTTGCAGGCTGCCCCATAGCCATTAGCATGAAGACTCAGATGAACAGCTAAGACTTTGGCCAATGATCTCTGATTGATAGTTTGCTTACCCTCTCTAGTGACTGAGCTCAAGTCTTCTGGTGAAAACAGTTCTACAGTCACCTACTTTGATGCAGCAATGAAAGGAAAATTCCCTTTGCACCATGTGATCCCCATTTGGCAGGAGATGATGGATAGGTTTAACCTAAACCAATGCAATAGGAAAACCCGGCAGAGCTCTCCCTGCTGTGAGATTTCTTTAGATATACAAAACTGACAGGAAAAGAAAAACAGAGAAACTTTGTACCTGCTATTCCAAGAATCTCCCAAGGAATCCCAAGAACACCATTAGGACAGAAGGGCACAATTGTATCATCTTGCCATGAATGCAAATATCTGTAGGAGTTAAACCAGAAATCTCACCTGAGTCCCTTCCTGTCTGGGTGACACATCTATGCCACCAAATATCCTGATCTGTAAAGAGAATAGTTTGGACCTGCTGGCTTCTGAGGTCTTTTCCAACTTCCAATCTATGGTCCTGTCAGAGTGGCCTACAAAATTCCCCTTGTTCAAGATGGTCTATGTTGTCCTTCTCTTTTGACAAGGCATTTAACAACATTGCCTACTAATAGCTAGCATTTATATGGTACTTTAAGGTTTTCTGCAAAGCATTTTACATATTACTCATTTGCTACAGAACTTTGCCACAAGGTAGAGCTCCATAGCTGAAATTAATAGACAAGAGACCGACAGATCCAAATGTCAGGAGACATAGCTCTCAGGAATTCATCCCATAGCTAACCCTTTATAGAGCTTGCCTCTCTAAACTGTGTGCTGAGACCATGCCCATCTCATGCTTCTCTTCCCCAGTTTAAAATTGTTTCAATATAAAATTTGAAAGGTTTGACTGAGTATTTAGACCCAGTTGTTTTGACTATAGTTGAACTCAATAGTCATTTATTAAGCACTGGATTGTGTACTAATCTATGCTAAATGTGGAAAAACAAAACCAGTCTTTTCCCTCTAGGAGGTTACATTTTGTTGGGGGATATATTATGTACCCAGTTAAGTAAATAGAAGGAGATTTGAGTATAGAATTTTTAAATGTTCGTTGCTTGTAAATGGGGAGAATAACTTCAGCTCTATCGAGCCATATACCCCGAGGCACCACATCTGTAATCCTGATGTTGGTAAAACTGAAAAGTAAATAGAATTGCTCCTCAGGCTAAGTAATGATCCAAATCCCCATTTCCCAAGTTCCCCCCAAACCCTTCTGTTTGTATGTATTCCCTCCATATTTATTGGAGTTTTGTATGTTTACCCTTGCAGATATGTATCGGCAATGACTACCCCGGCTCGCATGTCACCCGTAGAATTCTACATGCCAAGCTCCCCTAAGTCACCTCCTTCGGAAATATCTCCACCCATATCAAGCTTGACAGTGTCCATGCCATCTGTGGCAGTGAGCCCCTTTGTGGAAGAGGAGCGGCCTCTGCTCCTGGTGACACCTCCGCGCCTTCGGGAGAAGAAATATGATCACCACCCCCAACAATTCGACTCCTTTCACCACAACCCAGTCCATGAGAGCAATAGCCTCCCCCCTAGCCCCTTAAGGATCGTGGAGGATGAGGAGTATGAGACTACCCAGGAGTATGAGACCACCCAGGAGTATGAGCCAGCGCAAGAACCCACAAAGAAACTCGTCAACAGCCGGCGGGCAAAAAGAACAAAGCCCGATGGCCATATTTCTAACAGGTTGGACAGCGACACAAGCTCTGAGAGTAGTAACTCGGAAAGTGAAACAGAAGATGAAAGAATAGGCGAAAATACCCCTTTCCTGAGTATACAGACGCCGCTGGCCACTGGCTTGGAGTCAGCCCCTGCCTTCCGCCTGGCTGACAGCAGGACTAACTCAACTAGCCGCTATTCCACTCAGGAGGAGTTCCAGGCCAGGCTGTCCAGTGTAATAGCTAACCAAGACCCTATCGCTGTATAAAACCTAAATAAACACATAGATTCACGTGTAAAACTTTATTTTATATAACGAAGTATTCCACCTTAAATTAAACAATTTATTTTATTTTAGCAGTTCTGCAAATAGAAAACAGGAAAAACTTTTATAAATTAAATCTATGTATGTAAAAATGTGTTATGTGCCATATGTAGCAATTTTTTACAGTATTTAAAAATGAGAAAGATATCAATGGTGCCTTTATGTTCTGTTGTTATGTTGAGAGCAAGTTTGTCCAGTTACAGTGATTGCTGTTCCACAGTATTTCTGCAAAATTTCCCACGGTCAGTTTTCCTGGCTTCTTGTACATTGTATCATCATGTCAAATGGATGTAGGGTCCATAAAACTTACCACTGTTCCTCCTTTGGTATAGTCAGAGCCCAAGTGACTAAGATTTGTGTTAGTTCACCCATCCAAGTACCATCCTCCTTTTGGTAGGAAGTTTTCTTTGCTATGATAATTTATAATGAGTTATGTTGACTTTGTTGGCCAAAGGCTTGTTTCACTGAGCATGGAAATAATAGTAGGTCCAGCAGCATGCTACTATAGGAGAAAACTACATCATCACATTCAAAGGCAAGAAAGAACCCTGTAATTTAAAACATAAACAAATGAATATTATTATTCAGAAGGAAACTTGTTCTTACTAGGCTCTATCCTTTCCCCTCCTTTTCTTCTTCCTTCCTTCCTTCCTTCCTTCCTTCCTTCCTTCCTTCCTTCCTTCCTTCCTTCCTTTCTACCTGCCTTACTTCCTTCCTGCCTTCCTACCTTCCTGCCTTCCTGCCTTCCTGCCTTTCTTCCTTATTCCCTGCCTGCCTGCCACCTTCCTTCCCACAGAGAGCAATGGCTCTTGTGATCTCTTAAGGAACAGGATCCAGTTGCCCATTAAAATGAACCTCACCCTTGATAAGAATGCTTGTTCACACTTGCTCTCAATTTCTGGGGGAATGAAGTAGCAATTCAAATACTCAAAAACCAAACCCTAAACAATAAAAGTACAATCATTGAGGATTGGTGAGAGCTTCTCAGATAAGGGTGCTTAGGGGGGTGGGGAAGGCACTAAAGAATAGAAAGTCCCAAACAAATGATAGCTTCTAGGATGGAGGGATAGAGGATGAAGTGATGAAATGTGACCTATGTAGTAACATTTGTGAGAATATTCTCTCACTCAAGAGGTTAAGATGAGTGGACTTGTAGAAGATAACAAGAGAAGGGAGTGATGCTAAGCTAACAAAATGCAGAATTTTACTGAAATGATAAACAATTTTGCTGCTAGCTCTCTTGCCATTACCCCCACCCCATTAGTTTTCTCTAATTAATATTGGATTGAGCCAGCCCCCAATTATGCATGTTGATTTTTGTCAAAAATATGCAAATGTGCATGTGACATGTGACACCCTTGCAGGGGTGATGGCTTCTCACTGGAGGGGTTCCAATGTTGAGAATACAGCACCTTTCAATAAAAACCCCTAGCTAGACCCTAGGTCCTTTGCATACGGGCCATGAATTCCTCTTGCCACCTCCATCTGGTTTCTTCCATCCTCATGCCCCCAGCACAAAGCAGACCCTCAGATGACGCTCAGGTTTGAATGTGCTCCTGGGATGTCAACTAAAGAATGGCTGTTGGTACTAACATTCTGAATAAATGTTCACTTCAGGGAGACAAATGGGATCACAAACATTCATGTGCCTTGTTCTACACCTTTTGGGGCTAATCCAAGCTCAGAGATCCCCTGTACATTTAAAAGGAGCCTTACTTAGAGTGGGGTTACAATAGGGGGTAAAAAAAAAAAACAACGGATTATTAGTGGCTTCAGAGTATTGTGGAGAAAATGATAACCTAAAGCCAACAAGGATCCCAGGAGAAGGGTCAACTCCTATGTGTCAGGAAATATACGTGAGATTTTATCTGAAGGTGAATTAAATTTATGTACTTACCCAAACTAATTAAAACAAATACACAGTGACATAAGGGACTGAGCCAGACAGAAAAAGTAAATGCTTTGGCTAGGCATTTTGGGTAGGAAAAGAAGGCTAAGCACAGTGTTACTCAGAGGAGCAGCTCAGGTAGCAACTAATCATGTCCTTAAAATATTGTAGAGCTTTTTCCAAGCTAAGAAGATAGATGGCAGACAGCTGGGTCTTGAAATCACTTCTAGCCCAAATTGCTAGAATCCTCTCTCCTTTGCTTTCTGCATCCTACTTTCTCTTTGCTCAATAGCATCTCTGTTGGTTTGCCCACCACAAGGATTCCTTGGACATACAGATTCAGCTGCACTGAGGTCACTGGACCTTAAAAAGATGAAAGATTTTGGTAGGAAAAATAAGATTACCCCTAAAGGTTACCACCCCTAACTCCTTCAGTGATGCCTTGGCAGGATCTGGTAAATGTTCTGCCCCTTCCCAGGAGGGATTTCGTAATGCTGCGTTAGACCTTAATGGAGTTGTATCAAAGCCCTAGATCCTTGTGATGATGCTGATGCTTGTACCTTGGATATACCAGCCAGTAAACCCAGGGCAAAGCCCACTTGGCTCTCCTTCCAAGAATAACACCAGGGCTCCCAGATTGCCAAACTGTCTAGAATATTAGGTCAGTGAGACATCAGCATCCTAACCTGAAATGGCCTATCAAGTCCATGGCTAATTAATGTCTTCTGTCATCAGGATCAAAGATAATCTCTTGAAAAAGGCAAGGTGATTGATCCTGCTACAAGCATAGAGGTCACCCCCAGGGTCATCAGGATGTCTCTGTGATGCTCAGTTTCTGTTTTACTCTTTCTTTTCTCCTACAAAAAGCTCAGTGCAGCAACCATCTGCAAGGGGGGAGAGAGAGAGGACCAGCATCCCTGGCTTGCATCGACCTATCCCCCTACTCTGTGTCAATGCAATTTGCATGGGACCTCAATAAAACTTGCTCCTTGGGAGTTTATTGTAACTGTACCCGTCCCATCAGGGATTAATCACTCAATCAAAACACTGATTACACATTTACTGTGTGCAGAATATACAGTGGACTACATGGGTATGCAATGGAATGTGGTATATGCAAACCCCCCTTTCAGTTAGACTCCCCATTCTGCATCCCTAGCTCCTGCTCCCACATATGCTTTGTTAAAAAGCAGCACCACGTGCTTTCTCAACCTAATGGCCAGCTTTGCCAGGGCTGTGTATGAATGTGTTCCCCACTAACAAATGGCATCTCTTTCTCATCTCCCCCCCTACATATGTGGAGCATGCCCAAGAGGGCCTGCTCAGGGACATTGTTTCCCTTTGTAGCCTGTGGTCAAGAGGTGACAGAAGCAAAATCTGGTTTTGCCCCTGAGTGCCAGTGGGGTTCCACCAGCCACATGGATTTCCCTTGTGCAAAGACCTTTGGAATGCTGTGGCAAAATGCAAACTACAATGGTCACATATCACAATGCCTACTCTATATTCTTTTGTAAATACATACTGTACATTACTGAGATGTTTCCTTAAACCATTCACTATTCTCCTGAGTTAAAATCTGTTTGTACTCTCTCAATTTCCTGTCACACTGTAAATAATCCTGACCTCTAATATTTATAGTCAATCATCTAACATCTAGAGAGAGTCATTTTCCTATGATTTGTGAGATGAATGTCAAAAATGTGTTTCATTGTTTTATCTTTTCTTTTAAATTGTAATGTATCCTTTTATTTTCATTTATTTTTTTCTTTTTGTTTTTTTTTTAAGAGTAATTTATTCAGGAGAAAGAATGTATCTGTAATGGAAAGTGTTTGAAGAATGCACATTTGAAGGCCTAGAGGTACTGATAAACTAAACTAAAGAAGTGATTATCCCAAATACGAGGGCATCAGGAATTGTCGATTTATTTCATTGTCCATGAGTCAGCTTCGTTGCAGCGTTGCAGCAGTGGGCTTGGGTTTAGGCACTACAACTCCAGACTAGGAGACTAGTACCTTGGCCAGCCTCATTTGACTATCAGTTTTAGGTCAATCCGGAAATAACTTTTTATGCCATAGTTTCATTTCCCCTGGTTCTCTTATCCTGTTCTTTCTTTTTTAACACCTACCTAACATTACCCATAGTGCCCCCCCCCCCCAGCTTTGTTTAGTTATGATTAGAATTCTAGTATCTCCTCAAAGAGGAAACACACACACACTCATGCCTGGGGGGAGGATGGAAGGAAAGGCTCAATGTCTTCCCATATAAATGAGGGGTTTGGACTAAGTGATCTTTAAGACTTCTTGTAGCCAGGAGGACTATCATTATCACTTCAGGACATAATCCCAGTGCTCCTAATGGTCTAAAGAAAAGGCAGGTGTGGCTACTGTGATGCTAGCAGTACACTTAATCATATTCATGAAAACTAAAGTGGTGATCCATGGCACTGAGTGACAAAGCCAAGGCCAAATTCAGTTGGTAGGGGAAAATGGCCCAAATGGCTCCAGATTCTGATCCCCTCAAGTCAGCCTTCCTCTAAAGGAGGCTTACTCAGATTACTGGAAGTCATGTGGTGTGGTGGAAAGTGACCTGGGCCAGCTGTCTGGGGGCCTGGTTTGAATCCCTTGACATTAGCTGTGTGACCATAGGCAAGTCACTTTATCTCCCTGAGTCTCAATGTATTTATTTATTAAATGGGGATGAAAATATTCACCCTGTCTCCCTCACAAGATATTTCAAGGAAAATGCTTTATAAAACCCTAAGGTCACCTAGAAATGGAAACTCATTAAGGTAGCAGAAGTTTCTAGAGATATGAGATGCTAAATCTAATCCATACTTAACCTAGATTAGGAGCAAAGACCCCAGATTGAATTCATTTCAACTTGACAAGGGCCCACTCTGGGCAATAAATAAATAAATAAATAAATAAATAAATAAATAAATAAATAAATAAATAAATAAATAAATAAATAAATAGATGTGTTAGTACATCTTAACTACTCAGGAAAGAGGGGTTAGGTAGGAAGATAAAGATAAACTTGACAAGGGCCCAGTTTGGGCAAAATAAATAAATGTGTTAGTACATCTTAACTACTCAGGGGTTAGGTAGGAAGATAAAGGGAGGGTTCTATGCATATACAACTACACTTGTAACCAAGATCAAAATTCAAATTTGAAGGAGGTCACTCAGAAATAGTTGAATATTTCTCAGCTAAACCCTACAGGGCAAGAAAGATTTAAATGGAAAATTTCCTTACACTAATTTTTTTTAAATGTTAGTTTACTCATCTGCAAAATGGGGACAATAATAGCACCTATCTCCTAGAATCATGGCAAGGATTAAATAAGACAATATTTTTGAAGTGCTTTGCAAACTTTAAAATGCTACATGAGTACTAACAAGGATGAGAATGAGGATAAGGATGGTGATGGGGGTGGTGAATAAAGACTCAGAGAAGAAATCTAACTTGCCTATGGTCACACAGGTGGTAATTAGACCAAGTATGACTCATTCCTATGGTTTTCCACTAGTGCATAGTGTATATATCTTCCAGCCTTCAAGGCTCTGACCTCACCAGATGAGCCTTGAGAACATTAGCTGGAAGAGATGCCTGGTTGAACTCTTCTTCTCAATAAACCCCCAAGATGTGCACATCTATGGGAATTACTACTGAGTCCACCAATATTTCCAGAGTTTAAATGCTGCTGTCCATACCTGAGTGCAACTGGGCTCCAATAGACCTGGGAGCTTTTGCCCAAATACAGGCTAAAGGGGAGGTTTGGAAGAAAGGCACCTTGTCTCCCTTTGTTTCTCCACTTTCCAAACCATTTCATGTCTGTGTTGTCTTTCTGTCAGCATTTTGTTTTAAGGGATGGGGGTGGGTGGAAACACCAAAAGAAATGAAGCATCACTATTCCGGGCTGTGCCCACAGGTGCAATGACATCCAGCGAGATAAAAAGCAACACCAATTATGAGCTGACTTTAGGCCATTTTACCAGATGACCTCCCAAATCACTGGTGCCAAGGCCATTTGACCTTACTTGGATAGGGAGGAATGGGCAGGAGTGTATAAAATCTTGGACTTACCTTCTCCCTTACACATTTAGATTCCCATTGACCTTGTAGTTCTTCCTAAGGTTTAAATGGAAAGTCCCTGAATCCTAAATTTGTCTCCGTATATTTTATGCAGATCCCTGGACTGAGTAATTGGGAACATATAGCATATATATTAAAGCCAGCTCTTGCCCTCATGGAACTAGCAGAAAGTGGGGAGATAAGAGCCCCAAGAGAAAGCTACTATGCATAGCCTTTTAGGTCATGTGCAAGCTAAAATACAGCACTGCATGAGGTCTGAAAGACCAAGGCGATTTCTGATCTCTGAAGGATAAAGGATGGCATCTGAGGGGAGGCGGTACTTGGGCTGAGCTCTAACAAACAGAGCTGGTGAATGTGTAGCTAGGTGGTTCACCTGGAGTCAGGAAGACCCATCTTTCTGAATTCAAATCTTACTAGCTGTGTGACCCTGGGCAAGTCACTTAACCTTGTTTGCCTCAGTTTCCACATCTATAAAATGAGCTGAAGAAGGAAATGTCAAACCACTCCAGTATCTTTGCCAAGAAAACCTAAAACTTGGTCACAAAGAGTTGGACATGATTGAAAAATAACCAACAACAACAATCTAAATACCCAAGTAGAGATTGTCATAATTGGGGGAAATATCTTCCATCTTCCATCATTTAATGCTTCTCATTTCATGTGGTCATCAATAACTTAATTAGCTTACCTAGCTCATCATTCCCAAGAGATAGAACTGGCATGAGATACAAGGGGTTTGGAGAAATCTCAGAATGACATGGACAGATCTTCATAAATGCAATATAAATGCATTACAGAATGAATTCATGTTACATTTAAAGGTTTGCAAAGCACTTTACATGTATTGTTTCATTTTATCTTCGTAGTAACCCTGGGAGATAGGTTCCTTTATGTACATTTTATAGATGAGAAAATTAAGGCTGATATTTTCAGTGACTTGACCAGGGTAGTAAGTGTCTGAAGCAGGATTAGAACTCAGATCTTCCTGACTGTTCAACACTCTACCCACTGCACTGCCTAGATGCTAAGACCCTTACCCTCTTTTGGCTATGAATTCTCATTTGTAATCATGAGGCAGTTGGGCTAGGTGAACTCAGTGGTCCCTTATAGGTCTCACACTGGTGACTCTCTAAATGGTTATTAAGAGAAGCTGACTTTTTGTAAACAAACAAACCAACTCCTATTTCTTGAACACTTTTTAAAACAACCATTTGAAACTAAGTTGGGGAAACTTCTCATTTTACATGTGAGGAAACTGAGAAGCAAAATGCCTTACCTTGCTTGGCGTAACCAAGCATTATAGACAAGCTTCAAGCTCAGGTGGCACCTGCCTGCATGCCCAGCTCTCTCCATGCCAGGCTGCCTCTGATGGGAAGAAATCAGCCCCTCCTCTTCCATGGCACATCTTTTCAAGCTGGCACTGGAAGCCTAATCCTGTCCTTATGGATGAAAGCCCAGACTCCAGGCAGTGATTCTGCCTGGAATTGCTGTGGAGTTCCATAGATCCTCTGCCTTACCAAAATAGTTAGTCACCTGTCATAGGGGTATGGACAGAATGGAGACCCAGTGTAGGGAGTCTCAATAGGTTGCTGAATACTGATGATGTATGAAACAATTCATGGATCCCCATTTCCTGTTAGTATAGTCACCAGAGACCAGTAGGGCCAAGAGAAACAATGGAAAAGAGGCTCTATCTCCTAGGCTAGTTACAGGGGCCCTGCCAGCTGGGTTTGGTAGGCAGGAATTAAAGAGGAAAGGAAGCCTTGTCTGATGTCAGCCCCACAGACTAACCCAGAGAGATTCCAGAAAATATCAGCCCCCTCACTCCAGGTCTGTGAGTGAATAGTAAAGATACCCAATAGTTTAGATCAGAAGTTCTTAATCTTTTTTTTTATGCTTTGAACCCTTTCACCAGTCTCATGAAGTCTATGAACTCCTTCTCTGAATGATGCTTTAAAGGAATTGAAGGGAATGCCAGCTTTCAGTTAGAGTTAAGCAAAAACAAATGTGTAACTTTTTCCCATCCAAGTCTATGGACCCCCCCCCACAACTCATCCCCGAAATCCCTCCACAGATACCTTATAGTTTTTTGGACCCCAATCTAAGAACCCTTGTCTTAAAGGCAGAATAAGAGTTTCAAAAGTCTGTTTATTGCTTTCTAAATCCATTAGAATGGCAGAAGCCTAATGCAGAGCCCAAAGAAACTTTTCTTCCTGTGTATCTTGTATATAGCTTGTTTGTCCATATTTGTTTGATTCCACATTAGATTGTAAGCTCCTTGAGGGCAGGAACTGTCTTTTTAAATAGCATTTTCCAATTACATGTAGAGACAATTTTTAACATTCATTTTTTAATATAAAAATTGAGTTCGAAATTTTCTCCCTCCTTCCCCTCCTCTCTCCCTAAGACAATAAGCAATTTGATATAGGTTATATATATGCAATCATGTAAAACATATTTCCATATTAGTCATGTTGTGAAAGAAGAAACAGAATAAAAGGAAAAAACATAAAAAAATAAAGTGAAAATAGTTTGCTTTGATCTGCACTCAGACTCCTTCAGTTCTTTCTCTGGATGTAGATAGCATTTTTCATCATGAGTCCTTTGGAATTGTCTTGAATCATCGTATTGCTGGGAAGAGGTAAGTCAATCACAGTTGATAATTGCAAAACTATTGCTTTGCTGTGTACAATGTTCTGGTTCTGCTCACTTCACTCTGCATCAGTGCATGTAAGTCTTTCCAGGTTTTTCTGAAATCTGTGGCACATCATTTCTTACAGCACCAATTGATGGTCATTTCCTCAGTTTCCAATTCTTTGCCATCACACAAAGAACTGTTGTAAATGCTTTTGTATATAGAGGTCCTTTTCCATTGTTTATGATCTCTTAGGGGTATACACCTAGTAGTGGTATTGCTGGATCAAAGGTTATACACAGTTTGATTGCCCTTTGGAAATGGAGAAACTGTCTTTTGCCTGTTTTTGTAGCCCCAGGGCTTAGCTGAGTGTCTAACACAAAGGAGGTGCGTAGTAAATGCTTCTTGACTGACAATCTAGTCCATCATATTTCAGACTGATCTTAAGAAGCTTTCACTTCCTAATCTCTCAAATTTTGGAATAAAATCATGGCCAGAATTTCTTTTAACTTTTAAAAAGTACAACTATCCTGTACAGATGATAGTCTTCCCATTTCATAGAAAGAAAGGCAAGTCACAGAGAGGTGAAGTGACCTGTCCAATGATAGAGACAGCAGGTGGCAGATATAGGACTAGAGCATTTGACTTGAACAAATCCCAAAGGTCTTTCCAATGTATCATGGGCAAGGGGGGCACATTGATTTTCTGGATCCTCAGTAATGGTTCTTTTCTTCTCCTCAGACATCAGCTTCAATTTAATAATTTCTCTCTCTAAAAGCAGACAGTGACTCAAACAATCAGTGAGCATAATTGCCTAGTATGTGCCAGATACTGAAAATATGATGGATGCCCTCATACAGCTTATATTCCAGAAAAAGAAACCCATATATATATGATATTTATGGAATAAATACAAAATAAATTCTAATTAATTTGAGGAGAGAGGAGACTCATGCTTGGGAGGATCAAGAGAAGCTTCATGAAGAAGATAATCCTTGGGCTGAGACTTAAATGATAGATGGGATTCTGTTATGAATAGAAGTATGCTGGCAAATGTTTAACATCTGGTTCTCTTGGGGGGAGGGGATATATACTCACAATACTCTTTTTAAATTATTAACATTTTCTCCATAACTTTCTTTTTCTAAGCAATCAACAAAAAAAGTATGTCAAGCCCTAATTTGTAGAGTTTGTTGATTTCCAAGGTGTCAGTGCTCACACTGAAAACTGAACACTGACCCTCTTCAAAGCCAGCATGAGCTGACTCCAGCATACCACTTGTTCCAGGAATGTGTAAAGGCAAAAGAATGGAAATGGGAGATGGAGCATGATGGGGAACAATATCCAATCTCAGCCATGAAGTCTAAGGTGAAGAGTAATGCATGATGATGCTGGAATGATAGGGAGGGTGGTGAAGAGTTTGCAAAGCCAAAAAGAGGAAGCTGGGCTGAAACAGAAAGACTGTGAGGTGTAGAGAGATGGAGAGGTGAGAGTACTGTCAGCCACAGGCCTTGGTGTTCTCAGTAAAGTACAAAATGAACTCTTCAGAGGAGGGAGAAAAGGTTTGAGGAAAGAAGAGAAAGTCTTAGAAAAACATCTAATGGGGAGGAGGCCAGATAAGCTAAATGGGTACTGGGCTCCCTTGCCTGACTCCAAAGGTGTTTTGGATCCCTTGTGCAATAATCATCTGTTTTACATCTGAAGTTAGTTTTAATAACACCTCACCTGATGGCAAAGTACATTGTGATTTCTCTCAGCTAGCCTCCCTATGAAAGGCTGCCTGCCTGGGAGTGGTTTCTGACTCTCTGACTGCATCCTTCTTCCCCTGTCTTGATCTGTCTGGTACTCTCTGCCATTCACTCCCTTCTCCTTGGAGCTGCCCAATCTTCCCATCTTCCCCACCATGATCACTCTGCAGGCAGATTCTGGTATGCAAAATGGAAGCCATCCATCTCAAAATATTTTCCTTATCTGCACATTCACTCTGTCTTTTTAGTTAAAACTGTCATATTAACAAAGCAGGGCAAAAAGCCATAATGGAAAAGATTTTCTCTGATCTTATCGGTGATACTATGGTACTGGGTTTTCAAATTTAGCCTTTGTGAGGTTCGCCCTTAAAAGCCTGACATTCCAATTTGTATCATAATTTTCATAATGCTCTGACATTTCTAGTTTGCTATATACACATGATCTCTTTTGCTTCTTATTACAGCAGGTCCCCTATTTTTCCTCTAAGAAATCTTAAGCTAGGAAGGATTTTTATTCAATAGATATTGGTTAAGCACCTACTACATGCCAAATACCAAGAATACAAAGAAAGCGTTAAGGGACTTAATCAAGGGCACACATCTAGTTAGTGTTGTGACAGAATCCCAGCACAAAATGTCTTACCATCTGCCCTAGCATGCCTCCATTACACACCTACCTCAGGGATACACTGGCTACCAGGCTCTCATGGCTGAGAGAATCTGATGCTTTCCCCTCACATTCATCATATTTTAAATTATGATGAGGAGTAGGGTTGTAAATGTGATTACTGAACCACTGTCAGTGACCTGAAATATTGTGAGGAATACAAGAGGTCCTAGAAGAGAAGTTATGAGCAGATGTTATAGGGTTGGGTTTTTTTTAAAGGAAAGTGGGTGGAATATGGAAAATGGAAGCCAGATGACAGTTTGCCAGGAACAAGATTCTTGGCCAGGTATAATTTGAACTAGATTCCCCATGATTTCCCCTCTTCCTTTGAGATCCTTTGGTTCTATAAGAAATAGAATTTAATTCAACAAGCATTAATTAAACACTCACTATGGGTTAAAAACTGTGCTGGGAGTTGGGTAAAAACGCAGCTCTATTAAAATGACTTAATATCTCATAATAAATTAAAGATGACTCACATTCAGCAAGTCTCTAAAGCAGGGCTTTTTAACCTCCTTTGTGTCATGGACCCATTTAGCAATCTGGGGAAATGTAAAGACCTCTTCTCAGAGAACACATACATACACATACACACACACTCTCTCTCTCTTCTTATTTATATTCTTAATTGTATATATACACATATATATTTAATTTTAATGTATTTGTTTTAATTTAGTGGTTACTAAATTTTATTTAGAGTTTACTGAAATTGGAGGTGTCATTTTTTTCTCTTCAAAGTCCAAAGACATTGAAATCTGTTCATGTACCTCTCGGTGGGGGGAGAAATTTATGAACCTTAGACGAAGAACTCTTGATTTAAATACATTTGTCCAATTTGATAAATTTTCAGTAATTTCTAATTGTTTAGCTGCACTTTCATTTTTTCAAACTAGATTTCCTAGACTAACAGAGAGACAACATGGTATAGAGGAAAGACGACTAGATTTGGAATCTAATTATCACTCCCTCACCCCCTCACCCCCTTCCATCCCCCTCATCTCCTATGTTTAGTAAGACTGCGGCTATGAATGAGTTACACCTTCTGTAAGCCTTTATTTACTTCTTGGTAAAATAGTGTGAAGGACAGCTCCAACATATCCCTCAGAGTCTAAATGAGTGTGTGATACACTTGCAAATGTTAATGTCACATAAAATTCAGTTATTATAACTACACTCCTTTCAGACTCACTTTTCTGCAAGGCTAGGGAAATGGAGCCCTCAGGACTATACTGTTCATCAGTTCAGACTTGAAAAGAAAGATTAAAGTTATTGACCAGCATCCTAATAACATTCTGCATCTTTGTTCTCTTGTCAAGTCCCTGGGGGAGTTAGTGGCTTACGCCTGAGGCCCATGAAATACTGAGTGAAACATGATCCCCAGACTCACTAGGGCCCCATGCTTCCTCTAATAGAACAGCACCTCCCTGAGGGCGGCTTTGGTCTCCTCTCTGGCCTTGTAGCCCCATCACCTACCAGATGACTTGCATGAGATACATACTGCATCCAACTGAATTGAATCCGGACTTAGATTCAGATTTTCTAGACCTTCAAAGAAGGCTGAACCGGGATGAATAGCATGAGAGAAGCATCAGCTGTGTTTCAAGCCATGAGACTTTTTGGCTAGGCAGGGACATCAGATCTCTGCCAAATTATCCATTTACAAAATGAAGTCCAGTGATTCTGCCAAGGCATCCAAGGCTGGCCCAGTTATTTGCTTAGCTAGACATTTAAAAACTGCAACCATGTAGTTGTTTAAGTCTCAGTGGATAAGATGTAAGAAAGGCTCATATTGCAAAATCAATCTCTAGTTGAAGAGATTGTGTATAGCCTGCAAACCCAGATCAAAGGCCGAGATAATGGAGTGTGACCACATGGGCATGTCATTGTCACCCTGTCATGCACAACATTGTGACATAGCTGGTAAAGCCCAGAGCTTGTTGGCCCCACTTCCTCTGGGGTGAGGATTGTCCCATTTAGCCTGGTAGGAAGAATGGCATACACCATGTGCCATTCTCAACCATGATTATATGCAGCTCTAATCTCAGCTTTTGAACATGGTGACTACAATGAACCATAGCTCATTTTGGCAGACTTAAATGACCTCTACATTTCAGAAGGGCTATGGCTCAGCTTTCTGGCATTACTAGTAGAATATAAGATCATTGGATTCAAAGATGGATGAGACTAGAGATCTTTTGTCCAGTGACCTCCAACATTTCAAGTAGGAGGGCCATGGTTCAAGCAAAAATCATTCATTGATATCCAGGGGCCAAAAGCTATATAATTAGCATCACTTGGTTGAAAAAATATGTATGTTGGCCAACAGCATCTATGAATTTAATAACGTTATTAAGTGAATTTGTCTTTCTGTGAATTATGAGTATTAATATACATTTAGAAAATATTTATAAAATTATTTTTAATGTGTGAGGCATCTATTCATTCTATGGAAAGTAATGTTTGCTGATGTATAGTTGTACATAGAGTCATACATTTCTTTTAATAGTTTTATAGTTCCAGTCATTTATGAAAGCATTTATAAGGATTCCTCTCTACATATTACTCTGGATTAGTCACATTTCTTTCTCCACCATGCCAAGACAGCCTTCTCAACCTGGGAGATATATGCCTCTGTCCCTTTAGACCCTTCCTCTGATTGGTCAGCTCTTCCTGACACCTCCAATTCAAGGAAGTGCACCAGCTAGCCATGTTTCATTCCTTTCCTGATTCTTCTGAATTTCCTGACTCCTTTATCTTCCAGAGGTACTTCCTCACTCTTACTCTTCCACTTCCTCTTATATCGTGTCTTTCTTTCATATGAGCTCCTTGAAGGTGAGGACTATCCTCCTTCCTGCTTGCATTTGTATTCTGAGAACATGAGATCTGCCCACAGTGCCTGACCCATAATAAGCACTTAATAAAGGCCCATTGACTTGACTTGACCCAGCGATGTATGTGCCCATGAATTGGAGACTACTAATTTTAGAGAGATGAAGAAAATGAGTCCCAGAAAGAGGAAGTGGTTTGGCTAAGGTCTGCCCTGCCCCCCTTAAGTGGATGTGTTGGGAGTTAATACCCAGCTGTCTGTCTCTAATTTGGGAGTGCTTTCCACCACAGCTAAGTCCATTTCCAAGAAAATGACTCCCCCATTTTATTTCAAATCTTAATATTATACAGCTTAGGGTATTTCAACAAGGATGTGTGTGTGCGTGCATGTGTGTGCGTGTGCGTGTGTGTGTGTGTGTGTGTGTGTGTGTGTGTGTGTAAGGTACTGGGGATAGAAATACAGAAAGAAGATGGACAAATGCACTTGTCCTCAGAGACCTTCTTTCAGGAGACCAGAGATAGATTTAGTAAATAATAATGTTAAGTAAACACAAAGGAATTGGAGGAGGTAGAGAACCCTGTCTTGATATTTCCTGTAATCTCTCTGCCAGCAAAAGACAGATGGATGTGTAGGCACTGGCAGTGTTTGTTAGGCCATGGGTGCCTAGTATTGGTTCTATTCCATCCTATTCTGTGTAGCATCTCACTGCCATAAGAATAGATAAGCTTTCTTCAGTTTGTGGCATAGTACCCGAATTGTATGAAGTGGGACACTGAAAATGATAAAGGAGGGAGCCTTCTATGCTTGACCAAATGGCTTTCTTTGGAAGGTTCTGACCAGTATTGCTCCCAAGAGCCCCTGTGGGCAGCCAAATAAGGGGCAGGAGTCTCTAGGGAGTCAGGTTTCAGGTTCCAGTTCCTTCCCTCTCCCCTTGTACTCACAGACTGCACAAGGCTACTGGAATCAGGTTCACCTCATTGTTTTCCCTCCCCTCCTCCAATCCAGAAAAGCAGTGGAAAACTCAACATGTAAACAATAGCTCAATCCATGTAGCACAAGCTCTTTCAGATTTCAAGGTCACCGTGACTTGTCAAATGTACCTTCTCCCTGCATTCTGGCTTTGTTTTCCTCTCTATTCTGTGGCTAAGGATTGCCCTTCTCTTCTCCCACTGGAAACACAGAAGAGTTTCCATTTTCCTTTCTGTCTCTGGGCTAGGAGAAATAATCTCCATTTGTAGGAAATTGATGCCTGGCAAGCAATCCCTGGCTTCACAGATTCTGAAGGTCATGGATGGAACAGCTCTCCTCTCCTTTCTCACTGCCTTATTTCATTAGAATCCTTCCATCATCAAACATGAATGGGAAAATGGAGCTGGGTTCACCTTCTGACTCTGCCACCCCAAGGAAAATTAGTAGAATTAAAAAAGAATCTTCCTGGACCATACAGAAAAGGTGATGAGGGGAGATGACTAAGGAAGCACTTTGATGGAATCTGTAGAAATGTGGTGATACATGCTCTTTCTTATTGCAAACTTATCATGCACCAACCAACAAGAAGAACCCAATAAACATGCAATATAGAATGAAAATTTAAAAGGAAACAGCTTAAGGATTTAGCCAAAGCAATGATGGTCTGTGTATTACCCCACTGCCTGCATCCCAGGTCATACTGCACCTTCACCTGACCCTTGAAGACCATGATTGGGCCCACTAGCTCGAGCTTGCTGGGACTTCTTCCAACATCAGTATGTGTAATGAAACCTGGACTTTGTCCAGAAGGAGTCACTCTCAGGGAGAAGACCTTGATTTGATTCTTTTTCTTTTCTTGACAGATGTTGAGTTTCTTCATGCTGATAACAGCATCTGCTCCCAAAATATTTCATATTTGTAGAAGCTCTACTGATGGTTTTACACATAATCATCCCTTGATAAATGGTTGTAGAAGGCTAGGTGGTACAGTGGAGAGAGGAAGATTGAAGTTTAAATCCAGCCTAAGATACCTAATGTGTGACCCTAAGCAAGTCACTTAACCACTCAAAGTTTCCATTTCCTGAATTGTGAAATGGGGATATTAGGATGTACCTTCCATGTTGTTGGGAGGTTAAGATGAGTTAATGTTTGAAATTTGCTTTTGCAAACCTTAAAGTGCTATATAAATGCTAGTTGTTGTATCCCCTTCAAAGAAGTGGAAGCAGGTATTGTTTGCTTCCAAAGTGGGGAATGTGGGGCACAGTCACACATCAGAGTCCAACTCAGCTGCCCTGGGGAAGCAAAGACAGAAGCCATCCTAGGCAGTTTTTCCCAGTCCAGTTAGCTAGATCGATGAACAGGATGTCAGGTGGACAAGGCCTAGCAAGGCACAGCCCTATGGAAGTGGAGTGGAGCAACGTCCAATCCCATCTTACCAAAACAAGCCTTAGAATACAGTGCTAGTAGCAGTAGAAGAGCTGGGAAGGTGACAGAGAGAAGGGGCCAAGGGGACAGCCCTCAAATGTTTTCAAAGCACTTTTTCTACATAAAAACTGTATGGTGGTATGAATATTGTTTTCATTTTACAGACAAGGAAACTGAGGCTCAGAGAGATGAAGGGATTTGCCTAGGATCACACAAGTGGAAGACCCTAACCCTAAGCTCTGATACTGGCTCCAAGCACAGAGTTCTAGTTCAATGTTCATTCTATCAAAGAGTCAGTGTGATGTAAGGGATAGAGGGCTGGCCTTGGAGCCACAAAGACCTGGCTTCTCAGTCTGCCTCTGGTGTTCACTGGGCAACACTGGGCATATTGCTTCACCTCTTCATGCCTCAATTTCCTCTTTTGTAAAGTGGACATGGGCACAGTAGTAATATCTCACAAGGGTTATCATGAGACTCAAGAGAAATAATGACTGTAAAATGCTTTGCATTCTATACAGTGTCATATGAATGATGGTTATTTTATACCAGGTGCTTATACCCACCTAACATTAAAAAACAATGATAATAATAGCTAGCATTTATCCACCATATTAACATTTACAAAGTGCTTTACAAATATCTCATCTTCACAGCCTGTGGAAGTAGATATTGTATGATTATCCTTATTTTTGAGGTGAGAGAACTGAGACTGAAAGAAATTAAGTCATTTGCCCAGGTCCACATAGCTAGTGAGTGGCTTGTGTCAATCTTGACACTCTTCATCTAGACATAGACTATAGAGTCCATGGGAGAATGGACTCAATCATAGGGAGTATAGGTGACAAAGACATGTCTCACACCTGCTGGAAGTCCAGAATGGTTTTCCCTCATCCCTTCCAGTACTTTTCTGAGAGGTATGATATGGTACTTCAGAGCTGTTTTAATTTGCATTTCTCTGATCAATAGGAATTTAGAGCATTTTTATATGACTATAGATAACTTTGATTTCTTCTTCTGAAAACTGCCTGTTCATATCCTTCGCCCATTTCTCAATTAAGGAATGATTTTTATTTTTATAAATTTGACACTTCCCTGTATATTTGAGAAATGAGGCCTTTATCAGAAAAACTTGATGTAATTGTTTTAATGTTACTTCACTGTCTATGGTACCTTTTATTTTGTTTTTTAATCTTTTTTTTTAATTTCAGACTTAAATGCTAAAATTCACATGCATAATAAAAAAGGAAAAAGAAATACATTTATGGTACTTTATAGCAAAATGTGGTTTCCCTGATTATCTCTTTCATTTAGGTCTAATTTTGGTTTTGCTTTTTCTGAGATCATGATTACTACTTCTTAAGCAGGTCTTCTTAACTTGGAGGACATAGGTGATAGATGTCAGAGTCCATGAACTTGAATTGTGAGTTCCTTGAGAGCAGGCACTGGTTGTTTTCTTTTTAAAATTTTATTCCTGGCCTTTGTGTTCCCAGTTCTTAGCACAGTACCTGACACATAGCAGGTGCTTAATAAATGCTTTTTGACTGACTGGAGTGGAAAAAGGAACAAAATGAGCTCAAAGTAAAATATAGAAGTGTTATCTATAGAGGCTGAAGGGTCTGACCTACATCCAAAGGAAGGAAGGTAAAGTGTGACAATGCTCCCAAGGAGAATGTGATGGAGGAAAGATTTCCACTTGGTAGCTGTGGGTGGTCCAGGAAGTTTGGGAGGGACCTTAAAGCATTGCCTGGGGAAGAATGTGGGTGAAGGGGGAAAGGAGTCACTTGCTTGCAGCCTCTGGGCACTTAGTAAGCAGGCAAAGTAGACTAAAGAAGAAGTGAAAAAGAGGTCCATTGCCAGGGCTATGAAAGGTCACTAAAAACAAACTTTTCCACTACACATTTTCTTAGTTCCAGATCCAGGTATAGTGCAAGGGCCCCCAAGGTGCCATAACATTCTGTTTTCATGTCATTAATCTATAAAAGATCATGAAAACAGGAGGATTGTTTTATGACTCTTCTTAACTGGGAAAATGAGTGCTGAGTTGTTAACAAGGCAATCAGAGCTACATCCTAATGATCATATTTCCTAATCCCATTTCATCTCATACAGGAATTTGCCACCATGGTTCAGGCTGAATGATAGCAAAATGACAACATGCCTAGGAGATATCCCTTCAGTGGATTGTTTTATGTCATGCACCATTTGTGGAGATTATAAATTCAGCCAATAAACCTGTTTGTTATTCCCATATTTTCAGCACAGAAATTCATTATTCTCCACTACAGTGGAAAATGAGTCAAACTCTTCCTACTGGGTATTATATGAACAGTCAATTAGGCTAAATGATGGGC
This sequence comes from Gymnobelideus leadbeateri, assembly GCA_011680675.1. NCBI lineage: Eukaryota > Metazoa > Chordata > Mammalia > Diprotodontia > Petauridae > Gymnobelideus > Gymnobelideus leadbeateri. The sequence goes on along the minus strand of WOXC01000419.1, from coordinate 385,368 downwards.
ATTAGCTGTGTTTTATAATATCACTAATTTGGGAATTCATTTCTCCAGTCTCACATATGATTTACTCTACATACAATTTTATTATTTATTTTTGAGAGGCAATGTGGTGAGAAAGATAGAGGGCTGGCTTTGGAGTCAGGAAGGCTTGGGTTCAGATTCTCCTCCATCACATATTAGCTGTAAAATCATGGGCAATCCACTTAATCTCTCAGTGCCTCAGGCAATTCTCTAACTTGCTGAGTAAGTACCAGTCATCATGGCAGAGGAAGCTTATCTTCATGTTCCTTCAATGACAAAGTCACAGTTTGGAACAAAGCAACAATATTGTTTATCTCAGCTCCTAGAGCAACACTTCCACACAGTCAGAGCTCACCAATGGAATAATTGGTTCTCAGAGTGGGGATGAAAATTAGACATTAACTATCAAGAAAAGATTGATTATCTGATTTAACCAATTAAGAAATCCGTGACTAGCTTTGTGATGAGCTTAGACAGCTGCCCCTGAAGCAGAAGGGATCCTTGCAAGCCCCCATAGGCTACATCTCACTCTTAAGAGGAAACCTTTAGGCAGCTCAGTCAACAAGAATCCCTTATTTCTGCACAGGTTTTTTGGCTTATAATTGGAGACTACCACCTAAATTCTGAATCCTTCATGGGGACTGTTGGACCATGTGACAAGAATTTGGAGTTGGGAGATCAGGTTTCCAGTCAGCAACTTCCACTGCTAGCTGTGGAACCTTGAGCAAGACATCATCCTTGTTGCAGCCTATTTTCTCAATAGTAAAATGAGGTATCATTGAATGATAGACTCTAACTTCGAAGCACTTTCAGAGAATAGCTGGACAAACCTGTATCTGAACATTCATCACCCCTGAAATATGCATGATGGTGGCTTCCTCCTGGTCGGAAATCTGAAAGAAAGGGTGAAGTGACTACTTAGCACCCAAGGAAGGTTCTTTCAAGGTTCCTCTAAAGAGGAACTAATCTACTCTGAGACTGTAGTTAGAGCATTGTTTTGTGCAAAGGAAAAAAAATGTAGCATTTTCAGTTAGAATACTTATATTCAAATCATTGCTCTGCTGTTGAATGGTAGTCATTCTTTCCCCACAATGGATTCTCTTGTCAACCTACTTCCCCAATATATCTTGCCTCTGGTCCCTTCACTCTACTCAGCCATAAACTCATTCAAGTCTTTATCTCTTACTATTAAAATACCTTCTATTTGACCTTCCTGTTTAAGTCTACCCCCATCTGTCTTTCATGATACTACCATAGTGTTCTATCTAAAAACTAGTTCTTCTTGTCACAGTCCTTTGCAAGAAGGTTCTCTGGCTTCCTACATGTAAAATACAAATTCAAATGTGGCATTTAAAGTCCCCCACAGTATTACCACAGCCTATATTTAATTTTCTAACCTTTTAAAAGATATTTTATTTTCCCAATTACATAGAGAGACAATTTTAAACAGTTTTTTTAAATTAAATTTTATGTTGATTTTAGTTTACATCATTCATTTCCACAAGATTTTGAGTTAAAATTTTCTCCCCATCTTTCCTCTATCCACCACCCCAAAATAGTGATCCCACTGTATACCCCCTCCTCCAATCTGCTCTCTCCTATATCCTCCCCCATCTCACCTCTGAATTTCCAGTCGGACAAGATGGATCTCTATACTCCAGTGTCTGTATATCTTTTTTTTTTTTGCTTCTTTTTTTTTTTTTTTTTGGAGGGCAATTGGGGTTAAGTAACTTGCCCAAGGTCACATGGCTAGGTTTTTGTTTGTGTGTGTTAAGGGTCTGAGGCCGGAACTGAACTCAGGTCCTTCTGACTCCAGGCCCGGCGCTCTACTCACTGCACCACCTAGCCGCCCTGAGTGTCTGTATATCTTATTCTCGAGTTGCATGTAAAAAAATTTTTTTTAAACATTTGATTTTAAAACTTTGAATTCCAGATTCTTTCCCTTCCTCCCTCATCACCCACCCTTACTGGGAAGGTAAGCAATTCAATATAGGTTTACATGAGTAGCTAGGCAAAACATTTCCATAGTGGATATATTGTGAAAGACTGACTATATTTTCCTCCATCCTATCCTACCCCCCACTTGTTTTGTTCTTTACTTTGACCCTGTCCCTTTTCAAAAGTGTGTGCTTCTAACTTCCCTACCCTGCAACCTGCCTTCCCCTCCATCATCCCCCCTCTCATCCCCTTCTCCCTTACTCTCCTGTAGGGTGAAATACCATATTTAGTGTGTATATCATTCCCTCCCTAAGCCAAATTCAATGAGAGTAACGTTGAGTCATTCCCTTTTGCCTTCCTGTTTGTGCCCTCCATTGTAACAGTTTTCCCTTGCCTCCTTTATATGAGATAATTTACCCCATTCTGTCTCTCACCATCTCCTCTCATTATATTCCTCTCTTACCTCTCAATTTCCCCTTTTAAGTATTATCCCTTGCTATTCAACTGGTCCTGTGCCCTCTGTCTATGTATACCTGTACACATATATATACACACTCACATATGTTTTCATATACCCATATACCCTTCTATATAGACATATATATATATATATATATATATATATATACACGTACACACACACATATATACACACACATTTCTATTACCTTAAACTATGCTTATAATGAGAAAAGTTTCATAAGTTACAATTATTGTTTTTCCATGTAGGAATGTAAATACTTCAACTTTGTTAAGGACCTTATGACTTCTTTTCCCTGTTTACCTTCTCATGCTTCTATTGCTTCTTGTATCTGAATGTCAAATTTTCTATTCAACTGTGGTTTTTTCATCAAGAATGCTTGAAAGTTTTCTATTTCATTTAATGACTATATTTTCCCCTGAAACATAGTACTACTCAGTTTTGCTGGGTAGGTGATTCTTGGTTTTAATCCCAGCTCCTTTGCCCCCTGAAATATCATATTCCAAGCCCTTTGATCCCTCAGTGTAGAAGTTGCCAGATCCTGATTATGTTTCCACAATATTCAAATTGTTTCTTCCTGGCTGCTTGTAATATTTTCTCCTTGATATGGGAACTCCAGAACCTGGCTGTAATATCCCTAGGAGTCTTCTTTTTGGGATCTTTTTCAAAAGATGATTGGTGTATTTGTTCAACCTCTATTTTGCCCTCTGATTCTAAAACATCAGGGCAATTTTCCTTGAGAATTTCTTGAAGGATGATTTCTAGTTTATTTTTTTTATCATGGCTTTCAGGTAGTCCAATAATTCTTAAATTATCTCTCTTGGATCTATTTTCCAGGTCAGTGGTTTTTCCAATGAGATGTTTCACATTGCCTTCTATTTTTTTTTTCATTTGTTTGGATCTGTTTAATAGTTTCTTGATTTCTCATAAAGTCTCTAGCTTCCATTTGCCCCAGTCTAATTCTGAAGGAATGATTCTCTTTGGTGAGCTTTTCCCATCTGGCAAATTTGGCTTTTTAAGGCATTCTTCTCCTCATTGGCTTTTTGAGCCTTTTTTGCCATTTGAGTTAGTCTATTTTTAAGGTGTTATTTTCTTCAGTCAGGTTGTTGACTCTCTTTTCATGATTTCCTTGCATCATTCTCATTTCTCTTCCCAATTTTTCCTCCACTTCTCTTATTTGGTTTTCAAGATCCTTCTTAAGCTCCTCTACGACCTGTAACTAATTCATATTTTTCTTGGAAGCTTTTGGTGCAGGAGTTCTGACTTTGTTGTCTTCTTCCTGTTCCATGCTTTCTTCCTTTTTGTCCCCAAAAAGGAATCCAATGTCAGATTGCTGTGCTTGCTTTGCTTCCTTTGCTTGCTCAGGTTACCACTCAATTACTTGACTTTTGAGCTTTTTGCCACAGTAGAACTCTGCTTCCAGAGAGGAGATCTTTGTCCCAAATGTCTGGGGTTTTTGCAGCTGCCAGAGCTATTAGTTGGGTGCCCTCTCAGAAGCCTCCACTGGCTCTGGCACACTGGTCATACAGTCTGGGACCTCCACCCTAGACAGGATCCAAGCAGATTAAAGCAAGAGTTATTTCCCCTCAGAATGGTTGCTTGGTCCCCCTACAATCTGCAGACCAGGAGCTCTGAAGCAGCCACAGGCTTTGATTGCTGTGCCTCAGCTGCTTTGCCCTCTGAGAGGCAGAGGATGGACCACACTCCTGGGCTCCCTGTTCCCAAAGTCCACTGACCTCTTACTTTGTCTTTGGCATTTATGAATTGATAATTCTGGAAACCACCACAGCTGCTGGTGATCCACTCTCCCAAAGTCCCTCCAGGTGGGGCTCATGGTGGCTGCTCTGAGGCTAAAACCAGAAACTCATTTGGGGCTGGGCTTGGCTCCCAGTGTGCTGCAATGGACCCTTCTAACAGGCCTTCCAGGCTGTCTTCAGTAGGAAGTTTGTTTTCCTCTGTTACTTTATGGGTTTTGTAGCCCTAAAGTTTGTTTAGAGTCATTTTTATAGGTATTTGAGGTAGTTATGGAGGGGGCATATGGAGTTTTCCTGCTTCTATGCTGCCATCTTGGCTCCACCACAATTTTTAACACATTAAAAAAATTGGGGATTCCAATTTTTCTCCTTCCTTCCCCCACCTCCCCCTTCCTTGAGATGGTAAACAATTTGATATAGGTTCAGTCTCCATTTTCTGACAAATTATATAGTCCCTTTCCATCTCTGGTTTCAACCCCAATGGGTTAATTTCCTGCCTCCACAAGAATGTCTTACATATTTCCAACACATTTCTTCACTTCTATCTCTTCAGCTACTTAGCTTAGATACTCTGCCTTTAAATCTTGCCTTCTCTCCCCCATAAAGTGCCTCTTGGTAGCTGATGATTGGTGCCTTCTGCTCTTTGAAGTGACTGGTTTGGGAATGTTCAAATAGTTCTGCATTTGCTTATTTGCATCTTTATTGTAATCTCCAGGAGAATATGACCTTCTTGAAGATAGAGGCTACTACCTGGCTGTCCTCATAACTCTAATCCTGAATTTGTGCCTTTCTTATATCTAGGAGGTCAAAAAATCCAATGAAAAAATGAGTGGGAAATTGCTCAAAATTTTCTTAATCAAAGAGTATTTATTAGGAACCTTTTGTTGTCCAGTCATGGCTGACTCTTTGTGACCCCACTGACCATAGCAGGCCCTTCTCTCCTCCACTATCTTACTTTGTGTCAGGAATGATGCAAAGCAGGATGTAAAGAAAGGCAAAAATATAACCCTGATCCTCTCAAGGAGCTCATCTTCTAATGTGGGAGACAGCAAGCAACAACCTTGTACAAATAAATAGACAAAGTGTTAACAGGAGGTGATCTCAGAGGAGGCTAAGGCTGGGAAAGGCCTCTTGCAGAAAGTGAGGATAGCACTCAGTGTGGAAGAAAGCCATGGAAACCAGAAGGTGGAGTGAGGACAGAGAATCTTCAAGGCATAGGGAAAAGCTGGGAAGACAGCACAGAGGTAGAGTCAGGAGACAGGACATGATGTGCAAGAACAGGAAGAAAGACCATGTACCAGACTTTAGGTGGAAGGGAATATGAATAAGAAGTTTAAGAAGACAGGAATGGTAGGTATTGGCCAGGTTGTAAAGAGCTTTAAAAGCCAAATGGAACATTTTGAATTTGATCCTAAAGGTAATGTGGAGCCATCAGAGTTTATTGAGCTTGGACAGACCTACACTTTAGGGAAATCACTTTGGTAGGTGTATGAAGGATGGATTGTAGGAGGGAGAGACTTGCAGCAGGGAAATCAGCCTTTACAATGTCACAGAAGTCTACGCTTGATACAGTGACATCATGTACTAGGGTAGTGGCTTGTGCACGTAGAGAAAGGAACATATGCAAGAGATTTTGAGAAGGTAGGAATGCTAAAACTTGGTGATGGGTAGGTTATGCAGAATGATGAGTGGACCATAACACTGAGGTTTTGAGCCAAGGCAAGTGGGAGAAAGCAGGTACTCTCTATAGCATTTGGAAATTTGAGAAGAGGGGATGGTTTTGGGGAAAGATAATGAGTTCTGTTTCTAAAATACTACTACTGTTACTGATACTATTATCTAAAGTACTACTACTGCTAATAACAACAATAAAGCTGAGAAATCTATGCACCATTCAGTTCAAGACATCCAAAAAGTAGTTGATGATGAGAGACTGAAGGTCAGGGGAGAGATTGAAATTTTATAAACAGAGACAGAAATGATGCCTGAATTTATGGAGATGATGCCATGTGTCAGGACAACACATTGAGAATTACAGCCAAAGGCCTTCCAGGAGCTGTGAGATATGCCTTTGCCACACATAATCTCTACAATTCTGTCCATTCTTCCACAGACTCTATGCTATCTGTACTAGAAAAAGAGTGTCACAGAGTTTTTGTGTTAGCAAATTTCTAATTCTCAAAATTAAAATAACGAATCTATAATTACTGTCACCACGGCCTCCCATCCTGCCCTTCACCCCTATCTTACTGTTGCCTTAATTCCATTTTAAGGGACTTTTATTTTCCTATAAAATGTTAGGGAGTCACTTGGTCATAAGGCTTGTCTAATCTCAAGTATCCAAAAAGTGGTGCTGGTTTCAGGTGGTGCTGGTTTCAATGTGTGAATCCAGAAAGATTCAGTGCACACCTGCAGCCAGTGGTAGCCATTTATAAACAGTATCAGTTCATTAAAGAAGGATCAATGGAGTTTTTAAAAATGCTTTTAGAAAGTGTCTCACATTAAGATCAATTAAGACAGATCATCTGTGAAGCATTACAGACTTAGAAAATGCAATTTCACTATCTCTCATTTTGAACTATGACAGAAAAAGACTTAAAGGTGAAAGTTATCAAATATTTAAAGACCAAGTTATAACTATGCAAATTAGGCCTAGAATTAATGTTAAAAACACTCTGACCAACTCTGTTGATGAGACAAATATTGTTCTAATACTTAAATAAGGGGAGGATAAACGAAACAAAGAGAACCATAGAACTAATAATATTTATATGCATTCAGAAGAGTAGATCTAGTTTTAAAAATGTATTTATCTATTCCTTTTAAGTATCACAAACCATTCATGCCTGGCTAAACTGTGGCATCTTATCCATGACTAATCATAAAGTTTGATCAAAAAAATTGTACCCAGGGTAGGGGTGGAGCCAAGATGGCGGAGTAGAAACAGCACTTCCAAGGTGGTCTCCCCCACACCACTTCCAAACAATGTAAAAGGTGGACTCTGAACAACTTCTGGAGCTCCAGCATGCACAGAACGACACAGAGAAGCTATTCTCCCACTGAGGACAGCCCAGCAGCCCTGAAGGGAGCGGCCAGCTCAGCACAGCGCAATGCTCTGGGAGCCGAGCCCAGGCCTGCTTAAGCCATGGCTTTAGCTCCATTGCGGCTGGGCGAGCAGCCGGCTGGAGGGACCCCAGAACACCAGCAGTTGTGGCTATTCCAGAATTATCAACACAGATATGCCTAGGACAAAGTGAGAGGTTAGTGCCCTATGCACTTTGGGACCAGTATTTGGGGAACATGTCAGGCTTCTTCCCCTGGGGGCAAAAAGTAGCTGAGGAGCTGTGGCACAGAAGCCATATTGCAGCTTCAGTGGCAGCTTCAGCTCCTGGTCTGCGAACTGTAGCGAGATCCAGCAATCAGTCTTGGGGTTAATCACTCTTGCTTTAACCTGCTTAGGTCTGGATTGTGGTTTGGGGTGGAGGTCTGGGGTGGGTATCCAGCTTGCCAGAGGGTGTGGAGGCTTCACACAACTAATACCTCCAGAAGTTGTGAAGACCCCAACATTTGGGACAGAAGTTCCCCTGTCTGGTGGCAGGGTCCTACTGTGGCAACATGCCCTAAAGTCAAGTAATTAAGTGGCAACATGCCTAGGAAAAGGAAACAAAATAAAAAATGAAACATTAGACTCCTATTTTGGGGGCAAAGAGGATTGAAGCATGGAACAGCCAGAGGACTGTGAGGTCAGAAATCCTGCACCAAAAGGCCCAAATGAAAATATGAGCAGGTTACAGGCCATAGAGGACCTTAAGAAGGATTTTAAAAACCAAATAAAAGAAGTGGAGGAAAAATTGGGAAGAGAAATGAAAAGGATGCAGGAAAAGTATGAAATAAGAGTCAACAGCCTGACTGAGAAAAATAACACCTTAAAAATAGACTAACTCAAATGGCAAAGGAGGCTCAAAAGGGCAATGAGGAGAAGAATGCCTTAAAAATCCAAGTTTGCCAGATGGAAAAAGAATCTCAAAAGCTCATTGAGGAGATTCATTCCTTCAGAATTAGACTGGAGCAAATGGAAGTTAGTGACTTTATGAGAAATCAAGATGCTGTTAAACAGATCCAAACAAATGAAAGATTAGAAGGCAGTGTGAAATATCTCATGGGAAAAACCACTGACCTGGAAAATAGATCCAGGAGAGATTAAAATTATTGGACTACCTGAAAGCTATGATCAAAGAGAGAACCTAGAAACCATCCTTCAAGAAATTCTAAAGGAAAATTGCCTGATGTTTTGTAATCAGAGGGCAAAATAGAGGTTGAACGAATACACCAATCATCTTTTGAAAAAGATCCCAAAAAGAAGACTCCTAGGGATATTATAGCCAGGTTCCAGAATTCCCAGATCAAGGAGAAAATATTCCAAGCAGCCAGGAAGAAACAATTTCAATATTGTGGAAACACAATCAGAATAGCACAGGACCTGGCAGCTTCTACACTGAGGGATGGAATATGATATTTCAGGGGGCAAAAGACCTGGGATTAAAACCAAGAATCACCTACCCAGCAAAACTGAGTATCTTGTTTCAGGGGAAAATATGGTCATTCAGTGGAATAGAGGACTTTCAAGCATTCTTGAGGAATAAACCAGAATTGAATAGAAAATTTGACATCCAGACACAAGAAGCAAGAGATGCTTGAGAAGGTAATCAGGGAAAAGAAATCAAAAGGAACTTATCAAAGTTGAACTAATTACATTCCTACATGGAAAAACAATAACTGTGACTAATGAAACCTTCCTCATTATGAAAATAATTGAAGAAGGGTATATGAGCATATGAATACATATGTGAATGTGTGTATATATGTTTACAGGTATACATGGATAGAGGGCACAGGTTGAATTTGGTGGGAAGGGATGATACTTAAGGGGTGAAGTTAAGAGGTGAGAGAGGAAAGTGGCAAGAGGACATGGGGAGAGACAGGGTAGGGTAAACTATCTCATGTAGAAGAGGCAAGGGGAAGTAGTTGCAGGGGAGGGGAAGAACAGGAAGGCAAAAAGGCAAAACCTTATTCTCATTGAATTTGGCTCAGGGAGAGAATGACATACATACTGAATGGGATATCTCACCCTGCTGGAGAGTAGGGGGAAGGGGGATGAGAGGGGGGATGATGGAGGGGAGGGCATTCTGGGGTGAGGGGAGGTTGGAAGTACCCACTATTGAAGAGGGACAGGATCAAAGTAGGGAATGGACCAGTTGGGGGGTGGGATGGATGGGAGGGAAATACAAGCAGTCTTTTACAATATATCTACTATGGTAATGTTTTGCATAGCTGTATATGCATAACACATACTGAATTACTTATCTTCCCAGAGGGAGTGGGTGACAAGGGAGGAAGGAAATGGATCTGAAATTTGAAGTTTTAAAATTAAATGTTTCAAATGTATATAAATACTATTATTAATAATATTTTGCATGTAATTGGGTGATAAGATGTTCAGGCATTGGGGCACATAGACCTCGCCCTAATGCTAAACTCGAAGCGGGTATGGGAGAAGATATGGGAGAAAGCAGATTGGATGAGGGGATATCTTGTGGGACTGCTATTCTGGGGTGGTGGGTAGGGGGAAAATGGGGAAAAATTGTAACTCAAAATCTGGAGGAAATGAATGATGTAAACCAGAATTTAATAAAGCATTTGTTAAATAAAAAAAAATTGGACCCAATACACTGGATGGAATCTTTCATCAATTTCTACTGAAATAAGAGGAACAGGGGAGTATCATACACCTTTGTCATGTGACAAACTCATCCCCTTCTCTTCCTGTAACTAGTGGTGTGAGTGGCAGGTGTCATTATTTAGTAGAAAGTTAAAATGGAAAGAAGCATTACTCACTCTTCTGGCTCCTTAGCACTTTGGAAATTAGGGCAAATCCTTTGGAGAACACACCCTTTTCCTCCAATTGGGGGAAACCTTCTGTTGTTCTTCTTCTTCTGCAAAGGAATGAGTACTGTGACTTGAGAGGATGATTGTTAAGAACTGTGCACAAGGTATAGAGTCAGTTTTTTGTTTTTTGTTGTTTTGTTTTTTTTTTTTTTTGCTTTTTGGCGAGCAATTGGGGGGTTAAGTAACTTGCCCAAGGTCACATGGCTAGGTTTTTTTGTTTGTGTGTGCGTTAAGTGTCTGAGGCTGTATCCGAACTCAGGTCCTTCAGACTCCAGGGCTGACACTCTACTCACTGCGCCACCTAGCCACCCCTTAGAGTCAGTTTTAAGAGGAATAGTCACTACAATGACTGTCCCAAGAGGAGTTCAGGTTTGCATCAGCAATGGCCAGTGGGGAGAGATTATATTCTGGGTGGTGCAGGTTTGGCTTCAGTGACCATCTATGGTCTTGTGGAAACAATGCTCTTCTCTCTGCCTTTGTGTGTGTGTGTGTGTGTGTGTGTGTGTGTGTGTGTGTGTGTGTGTGTGTGTGTGTTTGAGGCCAATGTTTAGGAAAGGATGAAAAGGAAGATAGTGTTTGCAGGGGTCCCTCCCTAGGGAAAGACATAAGGACAATAAAGATGTAACTCCCTCCTTAGTGTCTGTAACATAAAGATACTTCCTATATGATTTTTTAAAAAACATTTTCAGCATTTATTGATTTTTTTTTCATCTTTAAGTTCTGGCTGGTTATAAGTGAACTATGGTTCACTCCTGCTGTGCACCACAGGAGGTCAATGGATGCCAATGCCTGATGTGATATACTGAAGAAGTAAAATCCACCATAGGTTTACATATGTGTCAAGTACCCTAAAGTTTGCCTAGTGTGGGATGAACTGATTGTGACTGAATTTTATGGTTTGAATTTTATTAATAATGTTTATAAAATCTTCAGTGGCAGACATGGATGATGGCAGCTCAGGATTCCATTTACCCATAAGGCATCTACATTCAGAGCAAGGAGTAGGGAATGCAGCAGAGGTGTTAGTCCTAAGGTTGCTAAGGGTAGCAGTTCCACCCCCACTCTCAAACACTCCATTCAGTTTATGCAGGCAGAAACTCCTCTCTGATTATTGTCATTTAAGGATTGCAGCCAGGGCTGCCACTAAGCTTTGCTGCAATACCTATGGGAAAATTCAAAGCATTGTCCAAGGACTAGAGGAGGCAATATGCTGTAATGGAAATAATGGGGGAGCCTGAATCAGAGGAGCTAAAGTTCTCTAAATTGGTTCCTCGGTAGTGGATGCTACTGACAGAAGTGGTGAGAGCAGGAGACTTTGAGTCAGGAATTTATTATTCAAATCCTGTGTCTGTAGTCAAGTCATTTAAACTTTCTCAGCCTCAGTTTCCCCACATGTACTTTAGGGATAATAAAGGCAACTACCTTGGATGATTTCTAAAATCTTTAGCTTATCTTAAAGCATTACATACATGTTGGCTATTATATGAGATCAGAGAGTTGAAGTAACTTCTGTAAAAGAACATGGTAGTTCTTTTGAGTTCCATATCCTGTGAAGGATCCACACTATCCCAATTTCTTCCTTGCTAAGCATTACATAATTGTAAGGGAGAGACATTGAGATGTAAATCTTTCATAGCAACCTCATAGAATTGTGGCCCACCATTCCCAAACCCAGATCGATAGGGTCTCTTTTTCCTTCTTGGAATAAACTGAAGCATGGACATGGATCAGTGTTAGCCAGTGTAATGAAATACCACATTTCCCTGTAATGATCTTTTCTCCTCCTTCAATGCTCCAGTGAAAGCCACCCTTGCATGCTGTTGATGTGGCAGACTGATTGCTACCACTACCTTTCAACTGGTCCTCATGCCTCTGCAGGGCTTCTCTCATTACAGCAATGAGCCGTTTCTTCTCTGGGATTGAGACTCTCGATCAATTTTCCAGTCATTCAATCATTGTTTATATTTCTTTGAGTTATTAAAACCCATTTATCTATTAGCCAGACTGCCTGTGTGTAACAGGTATCTCACTCAACTCTGGAATCACATTGCTTCTTAGCTTCAGTGGTGGGATAATACTCAGCTCAGACCCTCCAGCCAGGGAGTTCTCTCAGTGGACCAGGCAGAAATCAGAAACCAAATAGTGGTATATTCAGCAGTTTCAGGGTAACAAGGCAAACAGGGAGGAAGCTATACAATGGAATCAAACTAAGCTCCCTAAGACGCAAATGGGTTCAATCTCCTACAGAAGGAAACAGATCCTGTAAGGATGAAAATTGGTAAGGAGAAGTGTGAAGCTTTGCACTTAGATTTTTTTTAATGATACAAATAGAAGTTAGTTGAGGCAAATAAACAGGCAGCCATTTGTCCAAAAGAAGAAAAAAATTCAGAGATTTTCATGAACTGTAAGCTTGATATGAATCAACAGGCTAATATGGTCATGAGGAAGGCTAACCTGAATTTTGGTTCCATTGACAGCACAGTGTTAAAGAATATGATGACAGTCCCCCAGCAACCTTCCCAGCCAGAACATATTTAGAGAACTGTGTTCAGTTCTGAGTGCCCTCATTTAGGGGGACAGTGATGTGCTAAAGGACATCCAAAGGAAGGTGACCATAAGGGAAAGGTCATGAGCTCATAGAAAGTGGGGAGCAATAAAAGGAATTTATGATGTTTTGGCTAGAGAAGATTTATGTGGGAGATTTTATATATATATATATATATATATATATATATATATATATATATATATATATATATATAACATATATATACATACATATATATGATAGCTTTTTTAAAAAATATCTGAAAACCTGTCAAATGGAAGAGAGACTCAATTTTCTCTACCTTGTAGCAAAGAATAATCAGGGTAAACAAATAGAAGTTGAAGAGAGAAATTTAGAAATGGCTAACAGAGCTATATATAAATAGAGCTCTATAAAATAGACTGTGTAAAAACAGACTGAGCTACCTCAGGGTATAATGACCACTGCTTCATACACACTCTACCAGGGTCCTATGTCTATATATGTCTAGGACTTAATGAGAGAGAGAAGAGGAAGAAGGAGGAGGAGGAGAGATGAGAAAGGTAATAGTAGTAGTAGCAGCAGAAGCAGTAAAGTAGTGGAGATGGTTCAAAGCCGTTCTTCTATCTTCAAGATCTAGACAGCTCCCATCACCACTGTCACCAGATGACCTCATTTCTTCCTTTCCTGAGGAAAGAGGCCTCATGTACTCAATACCCTCATCATCATCCTCATGAAGTGATTGAGCCCTTCCTAGGTGCTAGGGAAGTGAAGAGGGAGAGCCCTGCCTAGGTGACAACCACTGTCTGTTCTTCATCTCCCTATTAAAGATGCTCCATGTGTGCCCTCGATCTTGCTCCCTCCTTCCTCTAACTGGGAATTTGAATATGAGGCAGAGAGTACACGATCAATCTCTCATTACCTGCTGCTTCCACCCCCTCTCTCTGTCTGTCTGTCTGTCTCTATCCCCAACTAATCTTTAAAATAAAACCCTCCATTTCAAGAAACATGCATAGTTAAGGAAAATATTCCCACACATTGGGCAAGCATGGCATATATGTCTCATTCTCCATATCTAACCCAACACCTCTTTGTCAAAAGGTAGAAGATGTGCTTTATCCCCAGATGTGGTTGTGTGCCCCAGTTTTTGAAGGATCATCACACAGAAGAGGGATCCCTTGCAGTAGCAGCATCATTTGTGATACACTTGGCCATCTCCCCTCATAGTATCCATGATAAGAGCTGCTAAGCAAACCCAAGCCATGAACCATCATTCTACTTATTGGCCACTTGATTTTTATTTGTTTTCTGGCTTCATTTAGAGTAAGAATGTCCATAAATGCTGGTGTTGTTCATTCCCTCTAATAGTAAATGGAAGAAATATAGTTGCCATTTCACAGAGGTCTTGCCTTTAGAGAGGCAGCAGCTAATGCCTGGTTAGAGCTATCTTGAGCTCTGTGTGCTTTGATAAGGCACAACTTTATCAGAACAGCTTATATAGAGCACTGGACTTGGAGTCAGGAAGACCGGCGCTCAGATCCAGCCTCAGATACTGACTAGCTCTGTGACTGAGAAAGTCACTTAACCTTTGTTTGCTACAATGTCCTCATCTGTGAAATGGAAATGATAACAGTGCCTACCTTCTAGGGTTATGAGAACCAAGTGAGATGACATCTATGAAGTGCTTTGTCAGCCTCATGGCACCGTGCACATGAAGACTGGACTTGGAACCTTCCTGGCTGTGTGACCCTGGCAGATTCACTCCCCCCTGCTCTCAGCTTCCTCATCCATGAAATAAACTGGAGCATCTTTGCCAAGACAACCCCCCAGTGGCGTCACAGAGTCAGACCAGCCTGAAACAACTGAGCAGCTACTTGTAAATACTCTCCTTCTTCCTGGCATCCTCTCTCCCCTTTCCAGGCACTTGCCATGGTCAGTAAAGAAGAAGAAGGTAGGGGCAGCTAGGTGGCACAGTGAGTAAGAGTGCCAGCCCTGGAGTCGGGAGGACCTGGGATTGGTTCTGGCCTCAGAAAATGGGCACCCACAATTAAATAAATAACCAGCCATGTAACCTTGACAAGTTACTTAACCCCAATTGCTTAAAAAAAATGAGAAGGCGGACACAAGGGACCGAGGGCTCTTTTTTTCTTCATAGTTTCTCATTATCAAGGAATTTACCATCTAGTTTTTAAAGTGGTCAAGTTTACAAAGTGTTTAAAAAATATCTCGGGGCGGCTAGGTGGCGCAGTGAATAGAGCGCCGGCCCTGGAATCAGAAGGACCTGAGTTCGGAGCCCGCCTCCAACACTTAATCCGCACAAACAAAAACCTAGCTGTGTCACCTTGGGCAAGTTACTTAACCCCAATTGCCCTAAAGGGGCGGCTAGGTGGCGCAGTGAGTAAGAGCGCCGGCCTCGGAGTTGGGATGACCCGAGATCAGATCCGGCCTCAGAAAATGAGCACCCACGCATAAAATCAAATGACTAGCCGTGTAACCTTGAGCAAGTTACTTAACCCCAATTGCTTTAAAAAAATATATATATCTCATTTGATCTTTACAACAATCCTGGGAGGTAGATGCTATTGATATTGTTCTTCCTAATTTACAGATGAGGAAACAGAGGCAGATAAAGCATAAGTAAATGGCCCAGGGTCAAACAACTAGTAAGTATCTTGGGTAGGATTTGAACTCAAGTCTTCTGGACAAAGGTCCAACACTCTTTATCCACCTATGTAGACCTAACAACAAACCGCAGGCACTCTCTGTGGGCCAGAATTAGCCTTTCCATCTTGTTGCCACTAATCAGAGATTATGCCCTGCTGGCTTCATACTCTTCAATCCAGGACTATCTTCAAATACCAAGCTATCAGAGTAAGATTTTGTGGAGATGGTTTTGGTTTTGGTTTGGTTTTGCTCATTAAAGATATAATGAAAGATGCAGATACTGGCTCCATTTGTCCTTTCTCCAGAGCCGAGCACAGTGTGCCTGGAACATCACAGGCCCTTCATAAATGCATGCTGTTTCATGAGCTGGAAAGAGAAGCAATGACCACTAAGATTGCCTGCTCAGTCCTCCATTGGGCATGACGGCTCCCCTGTTACTGCCTTTCTCTTGTCACAGTTAATAGAGAGGTCAGACAGGGGAACGCCATAGACTTGTCAGCTGTAACTTGGGAAAGAGAGCCCAGAATGAGCTCAAGGAAGATGAATGAATATGCACACTCACTATTGTCATTTTGAGCTTTATTAAGGTCTGACAATATATGCAGTGTGTATAATGGGGTTTGTGCAGAAAGTTTCATATTATCAATGCTTCATATGTGCCTAATAGGAAAAAAAAAGTTGTCTGACTCTTTGGAATGAAATATGATCTTTCTTTTGCTGAGATGCCCCATCTGTGTTGTGCGCTCCTAGAATCGTGAGGTATTCAGCTTGCTCCCTCATGACTTCCTTTTGGAAGAGGAAGGCAGGACTTTTCATGCTCACCCATTTTTAGTACCTTTTTCCCCCTTGTCATGAAAATACCTTGTTGGCCTGTCTCCTTATTACATTTAAATCAAAATAGAAGAGTGTGCTGTAATGCTATGGGTGAGAATGCTATGTTTGAGATTTCACACTTTGGTCATGACTACAAAGTATTTTTTTAATGGGGAATGAATTATAGATATTGGATTTATCCAGTAGAATTCCATCAATTTCTAAAATATAGCTGAGTGGGAAGGCATAAGAGAGCTTGTGGGATGTAGAGAACCAGGAAACACCCAAGCTTCTGCTGCTTTGGGGTTTTAAATGAGTCTCCCACTGTTCATTATAAGGAATTTATAATTCTAGATCTCATTATAAGGATTAAGCTAGATATTTCTTTAAAACAAAATGCTTTACCACTGCAAAAATCTTCAAGTCCACCATTGTAGTGGAGTGGTCTGCACCTGATTTTCCTTAGATGACCCTGGCAAGTTATCACAGGAGAAAATATTGGGTTCAGGTGAGATAATGTTAGCTAGTATCTATCTAGCACTTAAAACATTTGCACAGCCCTTTACAATTACTCTCTCATTTGATCCTCATAAGAACCCTGGGAGGTGGGTGCCCTTATTACTCTCATTTTACATATGGGGAAACTGAGATAGAGAAAGGTTACGTGATTTGCTCAGGATCATGAAACTAGGAAGTGTGTGAGGCTTATTTGAATTCAGGTCTTCCTGATTCCAGGATATCCTGCTTCATATCATTGTGTTTCCATCAGAGGTGGGGGGCTGCCCCACAGCAGATACCTGGAGATGCTTCTATCCATTGAAAGTGAAATAGGACCATATTAGGGACTTTGTCAAATGTGCTTGTACATGACATGGTTCCAAACATTTCCATAAAACAAATGCAAATTCAGCAATTTTGAGAAAAAAAAAAATTCCTCACCAGTGTTTTCTATCTAATGTCCATGGTTTTCAAATGACAATGAGAACTAAATGAGATTGTAATCAGTATTGATCATGTTTTAAACCAAATTGAGGATGAGAGAAGGGCAGAGACTTCTGGGAGAGACCTCCAATCTTGGAAAAGGAGGCTTAGTTTGATTCCATATCTCTATGATGATAATTGATTCTTTTTGTTTTATTTCAAAATCCAATTATGCTTTAAAAAAATCCAATTATGTTGATCCATGAAAATTCAAATCCTTGAAGTTAAAGACTATTTCTTTTTGCTTTTCTTTTTGTCTCTACCCCCAGTACATGCTGGGCTGATGAATGGATTGATAAATGATCAGCTTTTCTGAGCACAAAGAGAAGAAATTCTCAGAGGGCTAAAGGAGTATCCTTGTATCAGCAACAAAGAATGTTGCAATGATGTTGGAAAGAAAGTTTCATAAGGAATCAAGGACCATCTTGACATTGAATTACAGTGTGATGTTGAATTGAAAAAAAATTACTGCAATTGAGATATAACAGTTAATAACAAGGAATCATAACAGTACCTCCTAAGTTCTGTAAATTGCTTCCATGAATGGAGCTAGATTATGTCAGTCATAAAAACAATGAAACTGTCACAGAATTATCAAGGCATATATAAGGCATACAAGTGGCTATCTGACTTAGCTCTCATACTCTTTCCCCGTTACTGCCCCCCAAATCCATACTACAATGAATAATAATCACCCCAACTCTGCTCAAAGATGTTCAGTGAGAGGGAACCCACCACCCCCTCCAATAGTCAGTTCCTTTTCAGTTCTAATTTGGTTCTAAAAACAGTTTTAATTACGAGGAAATGTTGTTGTTGTTGTTTTTCCCATAACGTCAAGCCTAAATTTTCCTTTTTATAATGTAAATAACCTATTCCTATGAAAAAAATTCCCAGAACCATATGTATTTACAAGTATATTCTACCAAACATTTAAAGAACAATTAATGCCCATACAAAAAACTGAAAAAGTAGGTAAAGAAGGACTTCCACAAATATAATCTTGATACCTAAACTAGTAGGAGTCAAAATAGAAAAAGAAACCATCAACCAATTTTCCTAATTGATGCACATTCTCTGTTGGTGCACAAATTTTACATAAAATACTAGCAAGGAGATTACAGCAGTGTATCCTAGAGATCATACACTATGACTAGGTTGAATTTATATCATGAATGCAGGGCATTAGTTTAATCAGTTCAGTATAAGTTTAATTGACCATGTTAACAAAAACAACAACAATCATATCATTGTGTCAATATATGCAGAGAAAACTTGTGATAAAATACATCTATATCTGTTATTAAAAAAAAAACACTACAAAGCACAGAAATAAATGGAAATTTCTTCTAAATGATAAATATTATCTATCTAAACCCAATTCCATTATCTATTGTGAGAACTAGAAGTCTTTCCAATAATATTAGGGGAGATGTAGGGATTCCATTATCAACAATACTATGAAATATTATGTTAGAAATCCTAGCTATAGCAAAAAAAAGTATAAGAGAAAGAAATTGAAAGAATAAGCATAGGTAATAAGGAACAAAGCTATCACTTTTTGCAGGTGACATGATGGTTTACTTAGAAAACCATAGAGTAAACTAAAAAACTAATAGAAACAATGACTGTGGCAAAATTGCAGGATATGAAATAAACCCAATGAAATCACCAGCATTTCTATATGTTATCAAACAACAAAAAGAGGAAGAGATAGAAGGAGAAATTACATTTAAAATAACTATCACAGGATAAAATACTTGGCAGTCTGCTTGACAACACACACACACACACACACACAAACTATGTGAACACAATGAAAATACACTTCACACAAATAAAAACATATCTAAATAATTGGAGAAATATTAATTGCTCTTGGTTAGAACAAATATAATAAATAATTGCTGAGCTGATATAACAAAAATGACAGTAGTACCTAAATCAATTGACTGACTTAGTGCCATATCAATCAAACTACTAAAGAACTGTATCATAGAGACAGAAAAAATAATAGAATTCATCTGGAGGACACAACTGAAATAATTGTACAACAACAACAACAGCTAGGTTTATACCCCAAATGTATCAAATAAAGAAGAAAAGGATCCACTTTTACCAAAAAAAATATTTATAACAACTCTTTTTGGGGGCAAAGAATTGGCTACTTATTGACTAGGGAATGCTCAAACAAGTTATGGTATATGAATGCAATGGAATAATTTGGGCCTTTAAGATATGATAACTGAGACCTGGGAAAGAACTTAGCTTAAAAAGGCCGATGTCTGGGGCCATGTCCAGTCGTCCTGATCTGGCTGCTGAATTCAGGTGACTCGGGAGGAGAGAGTAATGCTCATGACTTTGCACAGCGCTTCTCACTTAAATCTAATCCAGTTGCAAGTCATGGCATCATCTTCCTGATTCCATGGTCCTCTTGAAGAAGGAAGGACAAACAACAACTTTCTACCTACTCTATATACATCTTCTATTTGCCTAGTTGTTTACATAATGTCTAACCCTGCAGCATTTGGTTGCTATTGTTTCCATTTTCATTGTAATCATGATTACTGGTGTTTTCCTGATTCTGTCTACTTCCTTAATTCAATTGCTATCAGTTGTTATATTTTTCTATGCTTTTGGAAAGCATAGAAAATGCTTTCATATATTTATACATGGATACATGCATGCACACAGTTATCATACATATACATACCTATAATATTACATCAAATAAAACTAATGGATTGCTTTAAGAGATCTTTTATTTCATACCTGAGCCACGTTCTCCTTGGGCATCACAAACCCTGGCCTTAGATACATTTGAGCAGCTTTTAATATCTTCACTCTATATACTCAGGAAACATTGTTTTTCTTGAAGAACATTTTACACACACATATTACATCAGGAGCAAAAAGATAACTTTTTTTCTGCATTAATCCGATTTACACTTTTCATATTTGGGGGTGACCTAAGTTGTCAATAATTAGCTGATATTTTAGCCACTTAAGTTGATGCAATCTGAATTTTCAAGAAGTGGCAAACTGGTTTATAGTTTAGGATAAAATAGAAACTATGATAAAGAAATTAGGTCACTGAGCTGTGAGCTCTTCCACCCAGTGTACACTTGCCTCCCCCTGCCTCCAGGTGCGGCACCATCTCCTCTCTTCTCTTAAGGGTTTAAACTTGCCCCTTCAAAGTTCACCATGGAGGATGGATGATATTGCTGCTCTCATTGTTGACAATGGCTCTGGAATGTGCAAAGCTGGCTTTGCAAGAGACGATGCCTCTCGGGCTGTCTTCCCTTCCATTGTTGGGCGCCCCAGACATCAGGGTGTGATGGTGGGTATGGACTAGAAAGACAGCTATGTGGGGGATGAGACCCAGAGCAAGAGAGGTATTCTAACCCTGAAGTACCCTATTGAACATGGTATTGTCACCAACTGGGATGACATGGAGAAGATCTGGCATCATACTTACTACAACAGGCTCTGTGTGACCCCTGAAGAGCACCCTGTGCTGCTCACAGAAGCCCCCCTGAACCCCAAAGCCAACAGAGAAAAGATGACTCAGATTATGTTTGAGAACTTCAGTACCCTAGCCATGTATGTTGCTATCCAGGCTGTGCTGTCCCTGTATGCCTCTGGTCGTATCACTGGTATTGTGATGGACTCTGGTGATGGTGTGACCCACACTGTGCCCATCTATGAAGGTTATGCCTTTCCTCACGCCGTCCTCCATCTGGATCTGGCTGGCCATGATCTGACAGACTACTTCATGAAGATCCTGACCAAGAGAGGGTACAGTTTCACCACCACAGCTGACAGGGAAATCATGCATGACATCAAGGAGAAGCTATCTTATGTTGCCCTAGACTTTGAGCAAGAGATGGCCACTGCTGCATCCAGTTCCTCTCTGAAAAAAAGCTATGATCTCCCTGATGGTCAGGTTATCACCATTGGCAACAAGAGGTTCCGGTGCCCAGGAGCTCTCTTCCAACCATCTTTCTTAGGTATGGAATCCTGTGGAATCCATGAAACTACCTTCAACTCAATCATGAAGTATGATATTGACATCCATAAGAGTTTGTATGCCAACACCGTATTGTCAGGTGGTACCACCATGTACCCAGGAATTGCTGATAGGATGCAGAAGGAGATTACAGCCCTACCTCCCAGCACAATGAAAATCAAGATCATTGTCCCACCTGAGCACAAATACTCTGTCTGGATTGGAGGCTCCATCCTGGTGTCTCTTTCCACCTTCTAGGAGATGTGGATCAGCAAGCAGGAGTATGATGAATCTGGGCCCTCCATTGTCTACTGCAAATGCTTCTAAGTGGACTGTTTGTTGGGGGGAGGGGGTTTGTTTTCTGTGTTTTGGTTTTTTTTTTTGTCAAAGGGTGTGACATGATGACATGATAATTGCCCAAAAAAGAGATGAGATTGGCATGGCTTTATTTGTTTTTGTGTTTTTTTAATTTTTTTTTTTTGGGGGGGTGCTTGACTCAGGATTTAAAAACTGGGATGAAGGTGATGAGCAGTCTAAGTATGTTGGAGGCAAACATCCCCAAAGTTCTACCGTGCATCTTCAGGACTCTGATTGTACATTTGTTTTTGTTTTGTTTTGTTTTAGTAGTCATTCCAAATACCATATAATGCACTGTTACAGCCACAAGCCTCTGTGAAGGCTGAGCTCAAAGGAGCCATGTAACAAAGATCCAGATGGCCAGTGGGGTGGGGGAAAGGTACTAGTATTGCTTTAAATGTAAATTATGTAATCGTAAAAAAAAAAAAAAAAAAAACTTTTTGTATCTTCTGCCTTAACACTTGTTCCTTTTGTTTTTTTAAATGTCAGCCATCTGGAATGGCCCCCTAAATTCCCTCCCTGCCCCCAGCATAGATGTGAATAAAGACTTTTATTGTCTCCCTGCGAGTTTTGAGATGGGTGCCAGTACTTGGGGGAGAGGAGGAGCTTTACCTGTACACTGACTTAAGACCAGTTCAAATAAAAGCGCACACATTAAAGGAAAAAAAGAAAGAAAGAAAGAAAGAAGGTCACTAAGTGAATCATTTCAAATCATCAAGTGTTCAACCAAGACAAATCTGGGAGGGACAGCCAAAATGGTGAATGGTTAGGACTTTCAAAAGCTCTTGACAGGTAGAACAATAAAAATCAGAGTGAGAAAGACAAAGATAAAGAAGCAAAGGGAGAGAGGGAAGAAGGGAGAGAAAAGGGGGACAGCATGGTATAGTGCAACGGTTCTCAAAGTACCATCTGGGGAGCTCTCAAGCTCCTTGAGACCCTTTCAGGGCATCCACAAAGTAAAAAACTATATCAATAGACACAATCTACATAAACAAAAGCTTTCTGGGGTAGGGGTGCTCGAGAATTTTAAGAGTGCAAAAATATACTGAGAACAAAAAGCTTGAGAACTGCTGGTGTGGCAGAGCCTTGGAATCAAAAAGACTTTGTATTGAGCCCTGCCTCTGATACATGTCAATTAATCTCTTGGAAGTAGATAAGTATCCTAGTGGATGCAGTGCTTATCCTGTAATCAAGAAGACCAGATTTCAAATACTGACTACAATACTTTCTAGTTATATTACCTTCACCCAGTCACTTAACTTCTGTCTGTCTCAATTTCCTCATCTGTAAAATGGGGATGATGATGCTAGCATCTACATCTCAAGATTGTTGTGAGGATCAAATGAAATTTTTTTTTTTGCTTTTTGGAGGGGGGAAGGCAAGACAATTGGGGTTAAGTGACTTGCCCAAGGTCACAAGCCAGTAAGTGTTAAGTGTCTGAGGTCAGATTTGAACTCAGGTCCTCCTGACTCCAGGGTTGGTGCTCTATTCACTGTGCCACCTAGCTGCCCCCAAATGAAATATTTTTACAGTACTTAGTGCAGTGCCTGGCACTTAATAGACACTTGATAAGTGCTTGCATCTTTCCTCTCTCTCTTCCTCTCTCCCTCCCTCCTTCCTTCCTTCCCTACTAAAGATTTTAAGTTGCAAAAAGTTACTGATTTGCACTGGTAGAGGGAGATATACCCACATCAAGGATATCATAGAAGGAGGAAGAGGAGGAAGAGGAGGAGGAGGAGGAGAAGAAGAAGAAGAAGGAGGAGGAGGAGGAGGAGGAGGAAGAGGAGAGGGAGGAGGAGGAGGAGGAGGAGGAGGAGGAGAGGGAGGAGGAGGAGAAGGAGGAGGAGAGGGAGAAAGAGGAGAAGAAGAAGGAGGAGGAGGAAGAGGAGGAGGAGGAGGAGAAGGAGGAGGAGGAGGAGAAAGAGGAGAGGGAGAAAGAGAAGAAGAAGAAGAAGAAGAAGAAGAAGAAGAAGAAGAAGAAGAAGAAGAAGAAGAAGAAGAAGAAGAAGAAGAAAGGGAAGGAAGAGGAGGGAGGGAGAAAGGAAGGAAGAGAAAAGTTACATTTGATTTAAAAAATGAGTTTCATAAGTAGTGTAGGGAGAAGATCAGAAGGAAGGCATTCAAGAACCTAGGGTCACTCCAATGCCTTGATGAGACATTGGAAAGAAACTTGTAGATGAAAAGTGATACAACAACCAAATCAAATCATGTGATCTTAGGCAACATTAACAAGTTCAGAATCATACAAATGATAATCTCACTGCCCTCAGTCTTGGTCTGCCTACATTTGGCACATTTTGTCCAGTGCTTGTTGCTACAATTTTTAGGAAAGATACTAACAAGTTGGACCATTCCCAAAGAAGGGTGATCAAGATGGTCTGGCTACTCAAAAAAATGGAAGGAACTGGGATGTTTAGCCTAGAAAAGAGAAGACATAACAAGCAGATAGGATATCAGAATTTAAATATTTTAAGGGCTATCCTGTCAATGAAGGATTAAACCTGTTTTGATTGGCCCCAGAAGGAAGAAGTTGGAACAAAGTCTACAAGTTCCAGAGAAGCAGAGTCAGCTCTGAACAATGGATGGAAATCAGAGAGTGGCAAGTTTCAGCTTGATTGGAAGAATGGATGGAAATCAGAGAGTGGCAGGTTTCAGCCTGATTGGAAGAAAAACTTCCGTCGGATTGAAGCCTTACAAAAGTAGTGTACTGCCTTGAGAGGTAATGAGCTATCACTGGAAGCTATCCAATAGAGAAGAGATTCTTTAAATTGTTTTTGAGTTTTAAAAAAATCTATCCCTTCCCCTACACTCCATTAAAATTAGATAGATATATAGACAGACAAATAAATAAACACAAACCCCAAGCCACTTTCAACAAGCCTGTATAGTCCAGAAAAGCCAACTCCCACATTGAGCATGTTGGTAAATGTCTCTTTGCAATGTTTCAGTTCCTTCCCACTCAGGCAGGAGATGAGTGGTGTGTTTCATCTTCAACCCTCTAGACTCCTCCTTTATAATGATATTGACTAAATTCCAAAGTCTTCCAATATTTTTCCCCTACAACATTTTTGTCATTATAGAAATTGTTCACCTAGTTCTGCTCCTGTTGTTTTTTATCAGCTCATCAAAGTGTGCCTAGTTTCTTCATAGACCAGGGGTTCTTTACTTGGGGTCATAATCTTGCTATACAAAGAAGGATGGTAGATAGATGATAGATAGATAGATAGATAGATAGATAGATAGATAGATAGATAGATAGATGTGTGCAGATTATAATATAGGTGGATAGATGGTAGTATATAGGTAAATGGATGGATAGATGGATAGGATGATTATAGCATATAAATAAATGGAGAGATAGGGAGAGGGAGGGAGAGTGATGGTGAGGTAGATATATGAATACATATATAACTAGATATATAGATAGAAAATAGGCAAATAAATAGATGATAGAGAAATGAGATATAAATATTGAAATATAGCTTTATTTTAAAATCTAATAGACTTTATTTTGTACATTAGAAATATTATTCTGAGAATAAATCTGTTGATAATATCCAAACTTTTCCACATAGATCTTGTTTGTGAAGATATGTTCTCAGGTTATCTCCCACATTAGACTGTGAACTCCATGAGGGTATGGACTAGTTGTGGGGTTTTGTGGGGGTTTTGTTTTGTCTTTCTTTGTATCCCCAGGACTTCACAGAGTATCTGACACATAAAAGGTGTTTCATAAATTTTTGTTGACTGGCTGACTGAGAAATATTTGGTTTTAGAAGACTGTCAAAGGCGTCCATTATACAAACAAAAATGTTAGTAATTTCTGATAGAGAGATTGGAAGATCCTTCTTCTGGAATATTGAAGACTTTTCCTGTTAATTCATCATTTCAACAAAAATTTATTAAGTACATTTATTAAGTAACATTTATTAAGTTCCTGGTACCATGTACCAGGTATAATGATACCCTAGATGATGTAGTATTGTCAGAATATAGACATAAAAAGTACACAAAGGATTATCTAATTGAAGTCTTTCATTTTATACATGATGAAACTGAGGGCCATAGATAATACTGCTAGTAAGTATCAACACTGAGCTTGAAACCCATTCTAACTCTATCTGTTGGACCATTTTCCACCACAGGACATTGCTTCAGGTCCCTGCCAGCTTTGGCACCTGAGACATCATGGTCTGCCAATATAATGAACATAACTGAATGTAGCATCATTTCACAGTGTTTAACACATAAGCAGTTCCTGTTGATTGACTTCTTTATTGAGGCAGAAATTTGCTTCAGAATCATCATCCTAAGGATAGATACACACTAATGTAGAAGGTAATGTAGAAAGATTTAGGATGTGCCTGTTTCTTTTCAAATCAATCCTTAATATTGACTCCTTTTGTCATTGGATAATTTGAAAGCAAAGTCAGAAAGAAAAGTTGTTTAATTAAGGGTACTGATTGAGTTCAAACAGGTTTGGATGAGCCATCTGCACTCATAACCATCCTCCTTGCCAAGATACCACTAGATAATACCCTTTTTCCTTTCAAAACCCAATACTAAATCTACTCCAACTTCATTGTCAGTCATAAGTGAAAAGATTTTCAAATAGTAGGTGCTCAATCTATTTAAGAAAGATATTCAATGCCCATCAAATGGGGAATGACTGAACAAATCGTGGTATACGAATGTAATGGAATACTATTGTGCTACAAGAAATGATGAGCAGGAAGATTTCAGAAAAATCTGGAAAGACTTACATAAACTGATGCTGACTGAAGTGAACAGAATGAGAAGAACATTGCACACAGTAACAGCAACACTGTGCAATGGTCAACTTTGATAGACTTGGCTCTTCTCAGCAATGCAATGATCTAAGAAAATTCTAAAAGACTCATGATGGAAAATGTCATCTCTATCCAGAGAGCTGATGGAGTCTGAATGCATATGGAAATAGATTATTGTCACTTTTTTGTTGTTGTTGTTTTTCCTGTGGTTTTCCCTTTTTGTTCTGATTCTTCTTTTACATGATTAATATGGAAATATGTTTCACATGATTGCTCAGGTATAACCTACATTAGATTGCTTCCTGTCATGAGGAGGAGAGAGAGGAGCCAGGGTGAGGGAAAACTCTGGAATTCAAAATCTTATAAAAAATGAATGTTGAAAACTATTTTTACATGTAATCAGGAAAAATAAAATACTATTTACATAAAAAAGAAAGACATTCAAGCATTTGTCTCATTCTGAGAAAGACCTTGAATTCACAACCCACATGATATAGGAAAAGGATGCCCCTAATCCCAGGTGACTTTCAAATAGAAACCTCTCTGCTCTTTGAAGAGACTAGTTGTTTCATGAGTTACCACTCATCAAGTTGGCCAGTGTGCTTAGAAAACAAATGAAAGAATGAAACTTCGGAGAAGAGTGAGTCAGAGTACATCTCTAATCTGGAACTCTTCATGTATTGCCAAATAACAGAAGTTCAGAGATTGAATGGACCCAGAAGATGGGGCCAAAAAAAATACCCCTTAATGATGTAATTGACAAGGCAAGTGGTCAGTTAGCCTCTGGTAGGAAGTTTCCAGTTAGGGAAAGTCACCAGCTCCAAATGTCTCTTCTGGATGGCTTTAATTGTTGAGATTTTTTTCCCCTGACATCAAACATAAATCTGCCTTTTTGCAACTGTTTTCCTTTACTCCTTGTTTTGCCCTCAGAAGTCAAAGAGGAGCAAATCTGATCCCTCCTGCAGAGGATGGCCCCTCAAATACTTGAAGAGATAAATCATGTCCTGGCTGAGTCATTACTTTTCCCTGTCTAAAAATCCAAAGTTCCCTTAAAACCCCATCATCTGCCATGGAATATTAGGCCTTCAGCATGCTGGTTACCCTCTTCTGGCTGCTGTCCAATATATCAGTGTCCTCCTTAATCTGTGCTACTTAGAACTGAATGATATGGCAGATTCAGAGTTAGCAGGCATAGGACAGCCCCGCTATAGCCTCGTATTTGGGGCAGTTACACTCTCTTAATGCAACCTACACTCAACATCCCAAGCTAGGATGTTGCTTAGTCATATCCACAGAAATACACAAATAGAGAGAGATAACAACAGCCTTTCCTTCTCCTTCTTCACTGCTAGGATATTAGAAAAACAAAAAAGCAAATAAAGATGGAGCCTGAAGGAGGACACTGGCAACTGAGTACGTTGTATGATTTAGAAGAGTGACTTTTATTAGCCAGTCATCCTGGGAAAGCTTTAACAACCTGAGCATGAGGATCCTCTTAAATCTCCCCCTAGAGTCCACCATCCGCCGGCTCATCTGGGGGCATTTGGCAGCAGACGTTGACAAGATGGCAATCACAGAAAGTGCCTATTAAAGGCTTTACTGTGAAGGAGAAAAGGAATGAACCACTTGTGCTAAAAGCAGACTCTCCCAATGTCCCTGGAGCTGCTTGTCTTTCTTAGTCACTCTGTGTGATTGTGGATAGAAATATTGGCTAACACCCCACCCCCATGATAGCACGCCCATTTTTGTACACATTCATGTTCCAAAGTTGGACAAGGGGTTACATGACAACTAGTAATAAGTCAACAAGCATTTATGAAGCATCTTCTGTGTACCAGAAATTGTGCTAAGTGCTAGGGACACAAAGAAAGGCAAAATCAGTTCCTGGTTTCACAGAGGGCACAGGACAATAGGGAGAAAATGTGCAAATAGCTATGTACAAAGAGCAGCTAGTTTGCACAGTGGCTAGAGGCCTGGAGTCAGGAAGACCTGATTTCAGATCAAGTCTCAGACACGTACTAGCCATGTGACCCTGGGCAAGTCACTTAACCCTGTTTGCCTCAGTTTCCTCATCTGTAAAATGATATAGAGAAGGAAATGGCAAACTTCTCCAGTATCTTTGCCAAGAAAAACCCAAATGGGATCACAAAGAGTCAGATGGTACTGAAATAACTGAACAACAACATACACAAACCATCTATAAACAAGATAAATTGGGGACAACAATTGGAGACACAATTAGTATTAAAGGGCCTGGGGAAGGTTTCTTTCCAAAGGTGGGATTTAAAGAAAATGTGGAAGGATCTTTGACTTCTTTTTGACCTTTAGAAATTTCCACAAGGGTACATGATTTCCAGGAGAGAAATCAATCCCTAATTGTGACTTGTAGAATCAATATCCCTGAAGTTGTTGACCCACCACCAGGGGATTATTTTCTGTATGTCTGGGGTATAACATCTCTTAGAAATTAATCCATACAAGACCTTGGATTAGAGACCTGGTTGTGGATGATATTGTGAGGACTGCCGTGGCGGTCTGTAGCAGAGGTTTCTGGGAAGGCTTTATGATTCGTTGTCCCACCCTGGGTTGTACAGTTTGGTAAAAAAAAAAGTTCACTTTACCTACTGAAGGCAGATGTGAGGCTGTGATTCAATTGCCACAGTACATATTTCAAAAGCCACCTTTTTTCAGAGGAGATAAGCTGAGGAAAGTATTTTGGAAAACTGAAGGAAGATGCTTTTATTTAATTTTTTTTTTTTGGAGGGAGAAAGGCAAGGCAATTGGGGTTAAGTGATTTATTCAAGGTCACACAGCTAGTTAAGTGTTAAGTGCCTGAGACTGGATTTGAACTCAGGTCCTCCTGACTTCAGGGGCTGGTACTCTATTTACTAGCTGCCCCCAAGGGAGTATGCTTTTGAAATGAGCATTTCCTTAACTACCCCCTCCCCAAATATGCTACATTATGAATTCACAACACTTCAATTATTTTGATGGGTCTGTAATCTCAATAGTATGAGAACTCTCTGAAGTGCTCCCTAAAGTGGTATAAATTGCAGCCTGTCCACACCCCCTTTTCCTAAATGGTTTTTGCACATATCCTCTCATCAGTCTTCCCCAGATTGTCTCTCAACCATCATGAAGTCTGTCCTTATGTCTCTTAACATTATGGAATAGCAGGATTGTCTCCCTTTTATCCCTGACTCTTATTATATGACTAGCCCACCTCCTTGGCACTTAAGGATTTCTTTTTCTAGAATTTTCTTCTTTGAGATTATGGTATTACAACACTTACATTTGCTAGAAAAGCCCTGGGGGAAATCCATGTTCTAGGGAAACTGATCAGCAGTCTGGCAGAAACCAGATTTAAACCAACATTTCATATTATATAATCACAATAAGCATCAAATGAATAGATGACATCAATGTAAAAGATCATAGCCTAAGCAAATTAGAGAATAAGGAAAAGTAAAACCTTTCACAGCTATGGTTGGAGGAGAGTCATTGAATAAAGAAAATTAGGAGAGAATCATAAATGATAAAATGGAAAGCATTTATTAAATAAGATTTTAAAAGCTTTTTCACAAGCAAAAGTTATGTGAATAGAATTAGAGTGGAGGAATGATTATTATTGGGGAATGATTATTGTTAGTAAATATTTGTATCAATGCCACATATGTTCTAGATAGAAGAACTTTGTCAGATAATATGCTTTTGACAGTTTTTCTCAGTTCATTGCTTCCATTTAATTTTTGTTTTAAGGAATTGTTCTTTGGGAGAGGGTATATAACACCATGTAGGTAATGCAAAAATAGAGATTAAAGGGGGCAGCTAGGTGGCTCAGTGAGTAGAGTGTCAGCCCTGGAGTCAGAAGGACCTGAGTTCGGATCCGGCCTCAGATAATGCGCACACACAAACAAAAAAACTTAGCTGTGTGACCTTGGGCAAATTACTTAACCCCAGTTGCCCTCCAAAAAGAAAAAAAAATAGAGATTAAAAGGGATTTAAAATATTTAGACATCATATACCTTGGAGTCTGAGGTGTAGTTGATTTTACATTTTTTTTAATGGAGGAGATGAAATTATACTTTGTGTTTATTCTCAGAATTTCTGAATTATTTTCTTTCATTTTTTTCTTACATTATAATACTCAGTGTTTTTTTTTTATCTTAAGTGTGTTTTTTTTTTCCCCCAGGAGACCCATGACCCCTCAAGCATAAGCTGGCACATGCCTGGGCCAGAGCCAATGTCAGAAGGAGCCAGTAAGCTGGGCCCCCAGCCACAAACCTCAAAGATGGTTTCTGGTAAATACATGATTTAGTTGCCATTGGGGTAGGAATGCAAAATGAGAACTCTTAGAATTAAAGTTCTCCCATATCCTTCCATGATGGATTGCACAATTCACAGAGATTACAAGTGATGGGAATCAGAAGTTTCTATCTTTTTTTCTTGTGGAATCAGGTGTGATTACTTTACCTGGGCAAAATTCCTTTGTTTCAGGATTTGGGATCTAAGAGGTTTGTAGAAAGGGTCTATTATCGTATTGGTCACATGATAGCAAAACCTTTTAAGCCAACTAAATGGCTATGGATCATGAAAAACTAAACCATGGAAGACTGAAAATTTCAGATCAAAGTTTTAGGGGCATCTAGACCATGCAGTGGATAGGACACTGGAGTCAGGAAGACCTGAATTCCAGTCTAGTTTCAAGCACCTACTAGCTGTGTGCTCCTGGAAGAGTCACTTATTCGCTTTTTGCCTCAGTTTCTTCCTCTGTAAAACAAGGATCACTCAATCAATCAATATTTATTAAGCTCCTATGTGGCAGTCACTGTGCCACTAACATTGAGGATGTTAGTTGTTCTTGGTCCTTCTCAGAAACCCCAAGACATCAGGGGAGTGAAATCTTGACTTGCAAGTGGATTGGATTTAAGTGCTGCATGAGACAAAAGAGTTAAATGTCCCAGCACTGAGGATACAAAAAAGAGACAAAAGACAGTCCCTGCCCTCAAGGAGCTTGCAATCTAATGAAGGAGATAAATGAAAACAAATTATACAAAGCGAGCTATATACAGGATAGCCAGAGATAAGGCACCAAAAGTTAGAGGGAATGGGAAGACTTAAATGAAGACCTGGAGATCAGTAGGTGGTGTGGAGGAGGGAGAGCTTTCTGGAGTGTAGTCTACAGAGAACATGCCCAGATTATGGAGCGTCTTGTTTATAAAACAGCCAGGAGCCAGCCTTACTGGGTGATGGTGTACATTTTGGACAGTGAAGTATAAGAAGACAGGACACGTAGAAGGGGCTAGGTGATGAAGGGCTTTGAATGCCAAATAGAGAATTTTACATTTGATCCTGGAAGCAACAAGGAGCAAATGCTACTGTTGTTGGGCATGATCTGGATGAGGATCCAGCATAGGAGGTTGGGAAGGAGCAGTCAGACAAGAGAAGAACCAGGGGACAGCAGCACCCTGAAAACCTAGAGAGAAGAGACAGAGTATCAAGGAGAAAGAGTGATCGACAATTTCAAAGGCTACAGAGAGATCAAGGAGAATAGAGAGAAGTGGCTACTGGATTTTGCAACTAAGGGATCATTAGTCACTTTGGAGAGAGCAGTGCTTTGATAGAATGGTAAGGTCAGAAACCAAATTGCAAGGAGTTAAGAAGAGAGTGAAAGGAGAAAAAGTGGGGGTACCTATTGTGGGCCTTTTTTTGAGGAATTTATAAAGGACTGAAGAAAAACAAGATAAGATCATGGATGGATCAAGTGCAGGTGGGAAAGACAGATAAGTTTGTAGGCAGTAGGGAAGGAGCCTGCAGACTGAGAGAGAAAGAAAATAAATGAAAGAATGAAGATGACAGAGGGGGCTATCTGTTGGAGGAGATGGGATGGAATGGAGCTTGAACAAGTAGCAGTAATAGTAATAGTAGCAGCAGCAGCAGCAGTAGTGCTGGTATTAGTAGTAGTGAAGAGCATAATTGAGTGAGACAGAAGATTCCCGAGATTAAAATTTGGAAGTGGATTTTATTACCGCAGGACTGCCAGAGTTACATGGTCACCCAAATATGACAGTGCTGGTTTTTAAAGAGATTCAATAGCCAGGTTACATAAGCCAAAACTACAATTGGTGATTGCTCAGTGTACATTTGAATTTACCACTGGGAAGTGTACCCTAGGCTGAGGGACAGGGAACACAGAATGTGTGGAGATGGGGGAGGGGTGAGGCAAGGAAAAGAATGGAGCAGGGATTTTACCTTAGGCTGGAACTCCCTCCTACAGATCAATTAGGGGGAGGGGAAGGGTGGAGTTGTGCTCAACATTAGTAACAGAAGTACTAGTACCAGAAGTAGGAGGAGGAGTAATGCTGGTACTAGTAATAGTAGTGATAGTAGTAGTATATTTCTATAGCACTTTAAGGTTTCCAAAGTATATTACAAATGTCTTGTTTTGTTGTCACAACAACATTGGAAGGTAGATGCTATTACTATCCCCATTTAACAGATGAAGAAAATGAGGAAGACAGCAGGTAGATGATTTACTCAGGGCTACACAGTTGGTAAGCTAGTAAGTATGGATTTGAATTCAGATCTTTCCAACTCCATGCCCCTTGCTGTAACCACTGTGCCACTGAGATGTTTACATTGGCATGGACCACACAGGTTGAGAAGTAGATTATTTGACATCTGCAACATTTGTGAGATCATCTACCCTGGTGGGATCAAGAAGCCATCCAGGTATCAAAGTATTTAAATGCCTGAGAGCAGAGCATAGGTAGGATGATTCCACTCCATCTATGGGGAGTGGGCAGCAGGCCAGAGCATGTTTGCACCACATGGAGTCCATTTCCAGGCAGGAATGTTCTTCTTCTCTTTGTACTAAATTATGGTGGTTCTGGGAGTACTGAGCTTCTCATAACACCAATCTGAAGACATTAGCGCAAGGTCTTGGAATACTTGCAACTATTTTATTGAGGCAAATGGGATGAGTTCTTTTTAACATCAGCTGAAAATAGCTTCTGGGTGAACAAAACAATAGCTCCTAACTGTATTTGGATATTGGATGATGCGCCCTGGGTAAGCTAGGATGGAATCAGAAGCAGGTGATGAGGCAAGATACAATCCTTTGGCTTATTTTGAAGCAGAGGCCCTGCCTGTGCTGGCCTTTTGTGTAACAATCCTGAAAACAAGAGTGTCCAAGGCCTCCCATTGGTGGCCACTGATGCCGCCTAGATATTTCTTAGAGTAAGTTTTCAAACTCTCCTCTTAAATCATGAGGGAGACAGCATGAGAGGATAGAACCAGGCCCCAGGTCTGAATCTGCCACTAACCAGCAATGTCACATTGAACCAAGCCCTGCTCCAATCTGGGCTTTAGTTCCCATTCTTAAAAATTAGGCAACTGGACTGTGATGCTAAGGTCCTTCTGCTGTCATTTAATGGTGCTAAGATTCACTTATAGAGATACATATTTAATGGATCAACATATGGAAAGTGCCTCAGACTTGGTCTACCTGGGAAACAATGGCAGAGCTAGGAGTTAGAAAGAAGTCAATTTAAGATTGCTCAATTCCACGGAATCAGAGCTATCCCCAAATCTATTGAGCTGCCTCTGGACACACTAGATCCTTATCTCCTGACATCTGCAAGCAAAGGCTGGATGACCACATCTTGGAAATATTGTAGCAGGGATCCTTCTTTAGGGGCAGGTTGGATTAATTGGTTTCTTTGGTCTCAACCTTGAGACCCCATGGGATTCCTAGGATCCTGTAGAAATACACTGTGGGAAAATGGGGAAAGCAATTCTGGAATCATAGCCAGAAAAAAAAATGGGTTTCGAGTTTCAATGGGCTGTGTTGTCATGGGCAAGTCACTTACCTTTTCTGAGCCTCACTTTCCCCATTAATGAAACAGGGAATAATACTTTAATTATAGACTTAATCAGGATATGGCAAGGAAACTGTTTTGTGAACTATAAGATTATAGAAATATAACTGTTATTATCCTTCTTCTAACTTCAATTTCTTCTTGGTCTTCTAGTATGGTACAAGCTCAGACCTGACATTTCTCTCAGTTTACTGAGCCCAACTCTAACTCAGTCAGGAAGTAGTCTAGGGGAAAAAAAAGAGCAAAAAGAAAAGAATCTCACTATGAATAGCTATCATGGCAAGAAAGACTCTCAAGTCACAAACTCAGAAGAAGAGAATGACTCTAAAATATCTATAGGCAAAGCCTCAAGATAAAACACAGTTTGGACACAAGTTCAACTAGAATTCCCAAAATAGTTGAAACAAATATCTTTTTATATATGAAATTGGAGTGCTAGAGTGAAAAATGGAAAAGAAATTAGAGTTATGGGGGAAAGAATAGACAATAGAATGAATGAGAAGATAAGTGAGCTGTGACAGAGCCTTGGGAAAGATTCTAAATTAGTGGGCATGACAGGGATCTAGAGCAGGAAACCTAGAAATGGTTGGACACATAGAAAAACTAATAGAGAAGAGTGAGCCTCAGAGAGGAGTGAGTATCTAAGATAATAAAGTGATCAACTATATCAAATGCTACAGAGAAGTTAAGAAGGATGAGGAATAAAAAAAGGCCTTTACATCAGCATTTAAGAAATCAATGCTAATTTTTAAAAAGGCTTTATTAACTTCTGGTTTACATCATTCATTTCCTCCAGATTTTGAGTTACAAATTTTCTCCCCATTTTTCCCCTACCCACCATCTCAAAATAGCTGTCCCACAGGATGTCCCCTCCTCCAATCTGCTCTCTCCCATATCTTCCCCCATACCTCCTTCAACTTTACCAGTAGGGCATGGTGGATCTCTATATCCCAGTGCCTGTATATATTATTTCCCAATTACATGTAAAATATTATAAGTAATAGTATATATATATATATATATATATATATATATATATATATATATATATATTTAACATTTGGTTTTAAAACTTTGAATTCCAGATTCATTCCCTTCCTCCCTTGTCACCCACCCTTATTGGGAAGATAAGTAATTCAAAATAGGTTGTACATGTGTAGCTAATGCAAAACATTACCATAGTAGATATATTGTAAAAGACTGATTATAGTTCCCTTCCTTCTATCCCATCTCCCATTGTTCAATTCTCTACTTTGATCCTGTCCCTTTTCCAAAGTGGGTGCTTCCAACTTCCCTCCTCACCAGCATGCCCTTCCTTCCATCATCCCCCATCTCATCCCCTTCCCCCCTACTCTCCTGTAGGGTGGGGTACTCTATTTAGTGTGTATGCCATTCCCTCCCTGAGCCAAATTCAATGAGAATAATGTTGACCCATTTCCTTTTGCCTTCCTGTTCTTCCTCTCCGTTGTATCCATTTTCCCTTGCCTCATCTATATGAGATAGTTTACCCCATTTTGTCTTTCCCCATCTCCTCTCATTATATTCCTCTCTCACCTCTTAATTTCATCTTTTAAGTATTGTCCCTTCCTATTAAATTGGTCCTGTGCCCTCTATCTATGTATACCTGTAAACATATATATATATATATATATACACATTCACATATGTATTCATATGCCCATAAACCCTCTGATAAAGAGTATGTATGTATGTATGTATTTCTATACCCTTCAACTATTTTCATACTGAGAAAAGTTTCATCAGTTATAATTATCATTTTTCCACTTAGTAATGTAAATAGTTCAACTTTGATAGTTGCTTATGATTTCTTTTCGCTGTTTACCTTCTCATGCTTCTCTTGCTTCTGGATCATCATCTGGATGTCAGATTTTCTATTCAGCTTTGGTTTTTTCATCAAGAACACTTGAAAGTCATCTATTCCACTGAATGACCATATTTTCCCCCAAAACATGATCCTCAGTTTTGCTGGGTAGGTGATTCTTGGTTTTAATCCCAGCTCCTTTGACCTCCAGAATATCATATTCTAGGCCCTTTGATCCCTCAGTATAGAAGCTGCCAGATCCTGTGTTATCCTGATTGTGTTTCCACAATATTCAAATTGTTTCTTCCTGGCTGCTTGTAATATTCTCTCCTTGATATGGGAATTCTGGAACCTAGCTATAATATTCTTAGGAGTTTTCTTTTTGGGATCTTTTCCAGGAGGTGATCAGTGGATTTTTTTCAACCTCTATTTTGCCCTCTGGTTCTAAATCATCAGGGCAGTTTTCTTTGAGAATTTCTTGGAGGATGATTTCTTGGAGGTTTTTTCTTTGATCATGGCTTTCAGGTAGTCCAATAAATTTTAAATTATCTCTCCTGGATCTATTTTCCAGGTCAGTGGTTTTTCCCATGAGATATTTCACATTGCCTTCCATTGTTTCATTTATTTGGATCTGTTTAACAGCATCTTGATTTCTCATAAAGTCACTAGCTTCCATTTGCTCCAATCTAATTCTGAGGGAATGATTCTCCTCAGTGAGCTTTTGAGATTCTTTTTCCATCTGGCAATTTTGGCTTTTTAAGGCATTCTTCTCCTCATTGCCTTTTTGAGCCTCTTTTGCCATTTGAGTTAGTCTATTTTTTAAAGTGTTATTTTCTTCAGTCAGGTTGTTGACTCTCATTTCATACTTTTCTTCCATTCTTCTCATTTCTCTCCCTAATTTTTCCTACACTTCTCTTACCTGCTTCTTAAAGTTCTCTATGGCCTGTAACCAGCTTGTATTTTCCTTTGAAGTTTTTTGGTGCAGGAGTTCTGACTTTGTTGTCTTCTTCCTGTTCCATTCTTCAATCCTTTTTGTCCCCAAAATAGGAGTCTAATTTTTGATTCTTCTATTTGTTTTGCTTCCTTTGCCTGGTCATGTTGCCATTCAATTACTCGACTTTTGGGCTTTTTGCCACAGTAGGACTCTGTCACCAGACAGCTGAGCTTCCACCCCAAATGGCTGGAGTTTTCTCAGCTGCCAGAGGTATTAGTTGGGTGCCCTCTCTGAAACCTCCACAGCTCTGACAAGCTGGTCACATACCCCTGGACCTCCACCCTGGACTACAATCCAGATCCAAGCATGTTAAAGCAAGAGTGATTACCCCTCAGACTGGTCCCTTGGTCCACCTACAGTCTGAAGGCCAGGAGCTGAAGGAGACATGTGTGGCTGCAGCTGCACCATAGCATCTCAGCTGCTTCTTGCCCCAGTGCAAAAGCCAACACACTCCCAACTACTGGAACCCAAAATCCACACTGCACTGACCTCTCACTTTGTCCTTAGCATCTATGTGTTGATGATTCTGGAAACCTCCACAGCTGCTGGTGATCTGAAGTCCCTCCAGTCAGAGACTGGTCAGGCCGCCCTGGGGCTAAAACCTCTGGCTTGTGTGGGGCTGGGGTTTGCTCCCAGAGTGCTGTGCTGGCTGCTCCCTGCCAGGCTGCCAGACTGTCCTCAGTGGGAGGTGAGCTTCTCTGTATCATTCTGTGGGTTCTGTAGCTCCAAAATTTGTTCAGAGTCTCCTTTTACATGGATTGGGGAAGGTGGAAGCCAGAGCCCTGCGAAAGTCCAATCAATGCTAATTTTGAAGAATTTTAATCTTAGCAGTTCACTTTTGAAGCCAGATTGCAGAGAGGAGTTGAGGAGAATGACAGACAAAGAAGTGAGGCCATCAAACATAGGTGGCTTTCTCACAGAGTTTCCCTGAAAGGGAGAGAGAGTTGTAGAAACATAGATCTCCCAAAGACCTGGAAATTTCAGGGATGCCAATGAATTGAAGACTGGCTGAACAAGTTGTGTTACATGACTATGATGCAGTACTACTCTGCTATAAGAAACAATGAGCTAGCTGATTTTAGAAAAACATTGAAAGATTTGCATGAAATAATGAAGAGTGAAGTAAGAAGAAACAAGAGAATGCTGTATACAATAACAGCAATATTTTTTTAAGAACAACTTTGAGTGACTAAGTCATTTTGACTATTAGAAAGGCCCAAATTAACTACAAAGGACATATGAAGGAAGGTGCTATCTGCATCCAGAGAATGAACTGATAAATAGAAGCATATATAGAATAATTTTACATACTATACCTCTATTTGTGTCTAATGGTAGCCATCTCTGAGAGGGGATGTGAAAGGAAAAGAAAAAGTTTCCACAATAACTTTATGATATATTAAAAGAAATAGTAAGGTGTATACAATAGATTTGCAGTTTCATGTGCAAACATATTTTTATTACATTATGCAATGGAAATGCTTGTTTTATTGCATAAATTAAAAGCAAAATAAATATTTTTTAAAAGGAAAGATAGGTAGCTGAGATGATAGGATGAGTGCAGGTTTTTAGAGATCAGGGAAACATGTGTTTATAGAGAGATGAAAAGAATTCCTCCTATTCTTAGATAGGCAAGAATTTGTAGGTTAAAGAAGAGAGAATAGAGATCATAGCAGGAGCATTATGCTGGAAAAGATGAGTAGAAATGGAATCTAAGGAAGAGAGTTGACCTTAGAACGATGAAGGAATTGCTTCATCTGAGACTGAGATGAAAGAGGAGAGAGTAGGGAATGATGTCAAAATTACAGGTTATAAAATAAATCCACAAATGCCAGCACCATTTTATATAGTATTAATACATCAGGAAGGTATTATAATAAGAGAAAATCCATTCAAAATGATTCCAAAATCTCATGTATGTATATAAATACATTTTTAGAGAAATAAAAGGAGACAAATAATTGGAGAGATGTGCATTGCTCATGGTTAGACTAGTTCAACATAATAAAAATGATAATACTACCTAAATAATTTTACCATGCTGCATCAATCAGATTTCTAATTAGAAATTTGAATTTCTAATTTAGAAGAATAAAGAGATTAGACTCTCAAGAAGAAGGAGAGAAAGTACAAAGGGTACTTGGCCTTACCAGACTATAGACTATATTATCAAACAATGGTTCAAAACAAACAAAAATACACAGAGAAAATAGTAATGAAATTAACAGGTAAAGCAAGAAATAGAAGCATTTGAAAACCATAGTCTACCAGTCATTTAGTAGGTACATGCTTTTAGTAGGTATATGGTAGGCATTTATTAAGTGCCTACTATATACCATATATGGTGCTAAGTACTGGGAATATGAAAAAAAGTTTAAAAAATTATGAAATAATTCTAAGAATATAAATTGTTGGGGGAAAGAATTGTTCTTTGACAAGGACTGAAAAAAACTTGGAGAAAAAATGTATAGAAATTAGGTTTAGAGCAACATCTTATAATTTATATCACAATAAATTCAATTTGAGTTCATGACCTGAATGTAAAATATCATATTAAGAGACAGATAGACAGACACAGAGACAGAGACAGAGACAGAGAAAGATTTACAGATAAGAGAAATATTGTTAAACAATAGGCAATTTTGACTATGTAAAAATTTTCCACATGTAAAATTAATGAATACCTAATTAACAGAAAAATTATGGAGTAATAAAAATATTTACACCAAAAATCACTAATAAAAGTTGAATATATAATACGAAGAGCTATCAGCCAAAGAACAAGAGATCAATGGATATTAACAGTTTTGAAAAGAATTGCAAACTATAAATGTACATGTACATAGTACATGTTCCAAACCACTAATATTAAAAAATAATGCAATTTAATTCAACTTTTGACTTTTTATTCACAATATCAAAATTCCCAAAGGTGATAAAATATAACAAATCATTGCAAAAGGACTGTGGGCAGAGAGGTACACCAAAGACCATTTGGAGCTATGGAGCAACTATTCCAGATGTCAGATGAAATTGTTCAGAAAAATTATTGAAGAATCCACCTCTTTTGACTCAAGCTGCTATATGCAGTAGGCTTTCCCTAATCACCACCTCAGAGTGACAGTTCCAGTCTTCTGAGATGCTGAGAAGATTCTGTGGCATGACCAGAAAATGATCAATTGAGGTTCTCAGGGTGCCTAGAGAGAGTTGGGTTCTCACTAGTTAGAACAGCATTGTTCCATAACATCAGCAACGTGACAAGGCAGGAACATGGCTGGGAAGAGGAAATGATTAAGCATCCCTTCTCCCTGCTGGAAGAGTGGTGGTGATAGAGGCTATCAGTAGAGAATGTTATATTCATTGAAACTATGCAAACCATATTATTGATACATAAAGTCTAAGTGCATTTATGCTGTTTATCAGATGTCTTTGCTTAATTGTTTTTCTCTGTCACAAGGAGGGATTCAGTCTGCAGAAGGCAGATGTAAAGATGTAAAGACAAAAATCATAATTTAAAAATATACAACAAAAAGAAAAGATAAAAATCTAAGCTAAAACATTGGCACAGAGAAAAAAACCTATCTCTATTTGTAGATGGCATAATGGTATACAAGGAAACTTCATCCATAGCAACATACACATTCATGTATGCATGTGTGTATGTGTGTACGTATGTGTGTGTATAAATAAGAAAAACCAAGTATTTACTCTTCATCTGATTGGATTATATTTAGGAAAAATACTGGAGAACCCCTTTCTTGGAAAAAATGCTACCTTCTCGAGGATATTAATGAGTCTGTCCATTGCACTTGATCTTCCAGACTATTATTTCATATCCTAAAAATCATTCATTTTCTTCTTCATCTTCCAAGGGAAACTGGGGGGTTGGGAGGGAGGGAATCAATAGGAGAAGGTTCTTGCTATGAGAACAATAGCAACAGTGCAATTATTCTGAGTAAGACTCATTCCTATTCAGCTCATTTCTATATGAAAATGAAACTCAACAGTTGTAATGCATAAAGCATTAATCTGCCCTTGCTTGCATTAGAAATGTGGTCTCTTCCATTTTTCAAAGGTCACTGTGCACCCACCCAACAAACCCATGAGTTTCAAAATAGATGCATGCTGGATTTACATGGGACGATTGTTGCTTAGATAACCACAATTAATTCTTCTAATTAACCGTATTCTTTTAGAGAGCAAACCTTGCAGACAAAGTCACTGGCTCTCTCTTGCTACAGTTTCATATCAGAGGGCATCAATGTCTGTTTGTATCAATACTAATTAGTAGGACTAACCATGTGGAGCAGAAGGTTGGTCACTAATTTTGCCCATATAAATAATACTAAAAACCCCATGGGGAAAGTCACTACAAACTTGGTTCACTTTCTTTTCTTTTTTTTTTTACATATATGGTTTTTTTTTTTTAAAGCAATTAGGGTTAAGTAACTTGCTCAAGGTTACACGGCTAGTCATTATTTATGCGTGGGTGCTCATTTTCTGAGGCCGGATCTGATCTCGGGTCATCCCAACTCCGAGGCCGGCACTCTTACTCACTGCACCACCTAGCCGCCCCTTTAGGGCAATTGGGGGTTAGTAACTTGCCCAAGGTTACACGGCTAGGTTTTTGTTTGTATGGATTAAGTGTCGGAGGCCGGCTCCGAACTCAGGTCCTTATGATTC
Organism: Gymnobelideus leadbeateri; assembly: GCA_011680675.1. Classification (NCBI taxonomy): domain Eukaryota; kingdom Metazoa; phylum Chordata; class Mammalia; order Diprotodontia; family Petauridae; genus Gymnobelideus; species Gymnobelideus leadbeateri. Next base: position 343,714 of record WOXC01000419.1, on the reverse strand, counting down.
CAGGGCCGGCGCTCTATTCACTGCGCTACCTAGCCGCCCCGAAACTTGGTTCACTTTCAAGTTCATTAGCAGGGATATACTTTGGGGTTGTAACTAGTTATATTCTTTTTTTTTTCTATTTAAACAAATGCTTTATTAACTTCTGTTTTACATCATTCATTTCTGCCATATTTTGACTTACAATCATTTTCCCCCCTTGTTTTTCCCCTACCCACCCTGCCAGAACAACAGTCCCACAAGACATCGCTTCCTCCAATCTGCTCTCTCCCCTATCCTCTCCCACACCCCCTTCGACCTCTCCATTAGAGGAAGGTGGATCTTTGTGTCCCAATGCCTGCACATCTTATCTCCCAATTACAAGCAAATGAGTATTAATAATAGTATTTATATATATTTGAAACATTTAATCCTAAGACCTTGGATTTCAGATCCATTTCCTTCCTCCCTTGTCACCCATTCCCTCTGGGGAGATAAGTAATTCAGTATATGTTGTACATGTCTAGCTATGCAAAACATTATCATAGTAGATATATTGTACAAGGCTGCTTATAATTCCCTCCCCCTCATCCCACTCCCCACCTGGTCCATTCCCCACTTGATCCTGTCCCTCTTCCATAGTGGGTACCTCTAACCTCCCCTCCACCCAGGGATGCCCTCCCATCCATCATCCCTCCTCTCCTCCCCTTTCCCCCCATTCTGCTGTAGGTTGAGATGTCCCACCTAGTATGTGTGTCATTCTCTCCCTGAACCAAATTCAATGAGAATGTGGTTTCGCCTTTTTGCCTTCCTATTATTCCCCTCCCCTGCAACTACTTCCCCCTACTTCCTCTACACGAGATAGTTTACCCCACCTTGTCTCTCCCCATCTCTTCCTGCCACTTTCCTCTCTCACCTCACAACTTCACCTCTTGAGTATCCTCCCTTCCCAACAAATTCAACCTATGCCCTCTCTCCATATATAACTGTAACCATATACACACACATTCACATATGTATTCCCATGACCATACACCCTTCTTCCATTATTTTCATAGTGAGAAAGATTTCCTCAGTCACAATTATTGTTTTTCCATATAGGAATGTAAATAGTTCAACTTTGATAAGTTCCATTTGATTTCTTTTCCCTGATTACCTTCTCAGGCATCTCCTGCTTCTTGTGTCTGGATGTCAAATTTTCTATTCAATTCTGGTTTTTTCCTCAAGAATGCTTGAAAGTCCTCTATTCCACTGAATGACCATATTTTCCCCTGAAACAAAATACTCAGTTTTGCTGGGTAGGTGACCCTTGGCTTCAGTCCCAGCTCTTTTGCCCTCTGGAATATGTTATTCCATGCCCTTCGATCCCTCAGTGTAGAAGCTACCAGGTCCTGGGCTATTCTGATTGTGTTTCCACAGTATTGAAATTGTTTCTTCCTGGCTGCTTGGAGTATTTTCTCCTTGATCTGGGGATTCTGGAACCTGGCTATAATATTCCTGGGAGTTTTCTTTTTGGGATCTTTTTCAGGAGGTGATCAGTGTATTCTTTCAACCTCTATTTTGCCCTCTGGATCTAAAACATCAGGGCAGTTTTCCTTGAGAATTTCTTGAAGGGTGATTTCTAGGTTCTTTCTTTGATCATGGCTTTCAGGTAGTCCAATAATTTTTAAATTGTCTCTCCTGGATCTATTTTCCAGGTCAGTGGTTTTTCCCATGAGATATTTCACATTGCCTTCTAATCTTTCATTTGTTTGGATCTGCTTAACAGCATCTTGATTTCTCATAAAGTCATTAGCTTCCATTTGCTCCAGTCTAACTCTGAAGGAATGAATCTCCTCAGTGAACTTTTGAGATTCTTTTTCCATCTGGCAAATTTGACTTTTTAAGGCATTCTTCTCCTCATTGCCCTTTTGGGCCTCCTTTGCCATTTGAGTTAGTCTATTTTTTAAGGTGTTGTTTTCCTCAGTCAGCCTGTTGACCCTCATTTCATACTTTTCCTGCATTCTTCTCATTTCTCTTTCTAATTTTTCTTCCACTTCTCTTATTTGATTTTTAAAGTCCTTCTTAAGGTCCTCTATGGCCTGCAACCCGCTCATGTTTTCCCCGGGGCTTTTGGGGCAGGACTTCTGACCTCACAGTCCTCTTCCTGTCCTACGCTTTGATCCTCCTTGCCCCCAAAGTAGGAGTCTAGGGTTGCATTTTTCTGTTTAATTTTTTTCCTTTGCCTTGGCATGTTGCCACTTAATTACTTGACTTTTGGGCTTGTTGCCACAGTATGTCTTTGCTGACAGGGGAATTTTCGTCCAGAACATGTGGGAGGGAAACTTCCGTTTCTGGCAAGCTGGAAACCCACCCACGACTTCCACCCCAGATCACAATCCAGATCCAGGGAAGTTAAAGCAAGAGTGATTACCCCCCAAGAGTGATTGCTGGATCTCCCTACAGTTCGAAAGCCAGAAGCTGGAGCTGACTCTGAAAACTACAAAATGGCATGTCTCCTCAGAGGCTTCTAGCCCCCAGGGGAGGAAGCCGACTCGTTCCCCAAATACTGGTCCCAAAGTCCATAGGGCACTAACCTCTCACTTTGTCCTAGGCATATCTATGTTGATAATTCTGGAATCGCCACAGCTGCTGGTGTTCTGGGGTTCCTCCAGCCGGCTGCTGGCCCTGCCGCCCTGGGGCTAAAACCACAACTCAGGCAGACTGGACCTGTGCTCGGCTCCCCGTGCTCTGTGAGCTGCCGGCTCCCAGAGTGCTGCGCTGGTCCTTCCTGCAGGGCTGCTGGGCTGTACTCAGCAGGAGGTTAGCTTCTCTGTGTCATTCTGTGGGTCCTGGGGCTCCAGAAGTTGTTCACAGTCCCCTTTTACATCGTTTGGAGGAAATCTGGGGGCAGAGTGGCTTGGACGCACTGTTTCTACTCTGCCATCTTGGCTCTGCCCCCTAGTTATATTCTTGGCTGCATGAAACAAAGCCTTGTCTGGATGGTGAATGTTGTATTGTAAATAGTGTTCACCTGACTTAGAAAATAAAGCCCCAATGATTTCCTTGTCATGAGAAGATACAAACAATTTGGCCCCTGTTTCTGCTAAATGCATTTAACATAATAAGGAAGCAAACTGCTCTGTGGTCAGAAAAAAAATGTCATTAAATCTCAGCTATTTAGCATAGCATACATCCCATGAAGAGGGCCATGCTCCTTCCCTCTCCTCACCCCTTCTGCTATCTATCTCCCAAGGTTCTGAGATTCATGTTGCTTTCTGAAGGACAAAGTAGGCTGTAAAAGCACCACTTTTCACTTCTCTCTCTCTCTCTTTTTTTTTTTTTGCAGGGCAATTGGGGTTAAGTAACTTGCCCAAGGTCACACAGTTAGGTTTTTGTTTGTGTGTGCCTTAAGTGTCTGAGGTCGGATCCGAACTCAGGTCCTTCTGACTCCAGGGCCGACACTCTACTCACTGCGCCACCTAGTTGCCCCCACTTTTCACTTCTCTAAAGTAAATGTTGGTGATAGAGGGAGAAGGAGAGGCTCCTTCAGTGTAAGGGCAGGAAGGCTAAGAAGTGAAATAGTTAGAAAACCCTTAGGAAGCACCCATGTCATTCAAGTTCTGGTAAGGTACTTATTTGAAAAAATTTCAGTAAATATACAGGTGATTCTAAAAGAAATAAATAATAAGTCTGGGGGCTGTGCTTTTGTTTGGAAAAAAGCCTTGTAAAGCTTTTATAGGTGCCATTTTTTTAAACAAATGCTTTATTAACTTCTGGTTTACATCACTCATTTCCTCCAGATTTTGGGTTACAATTTTTCCCCATTTTTCCCCTACCCACCACCCCAGAATAGCAGTCCCACAAGATATTCCCTCATCCAATCTGCTCTCTCCCATATCTTCTCCCATAGCCCCTTCAACTTTGCCATTAGGGCAAGGTGAATCTCTGTGCCCCAATGCCTGCACATCTTATCTCCCAATTACAAGCAAAAGAGTATTAATAATAATATTTTTATATATTTGAAACATTTAATTTTAAAACTTCTAATTTCAGATCTATTCTCTTCCTCCCTTGTCACCCACTCCCTCTGGGAAGATAAGCAATTCAGTATGTGTTGTACATGTATAGCCATGCAAAATATTACCATAGTAGATATATTGTAAAAGACTGCTTATATTTCCCTCCCACCCATCCCACCCCCCACCTGGTCAATTCCCTACTTTGATCCTGTCCCTCTTTGAAAGTGGGTACTTCCAAGCTCCCCTCACCCCAGAATGCCCTCCCCTCCATCATCCCCCCTCTCATCCCCCTTCCCCCTACTCTCCAGCAGGGTGAGATATCCCATTCAGTATGTATGTCATTCTCTCCCTGAGCCAAATTCAATGAGAATAAGGTTTTGCCTTTTTGCCTTCCTGTTCTTCCCCTCCCCTGTAACCACTTCCCCTTGTTTCTTTTACATGAGATAGTTTACCCTACCCTGTCTCTCCCCATGTCCTCTTGCCACTTTCCTCTCTCACCTCTTAACTTCACCCCTTAAGTATCATCCCTTCCCACAAAATTCAACCTGTGCCCTCTATCCATGTATACCTATAAACATATATACACACATTCACATATGTATTCATATGCCCATATACCCTTCTTCAATTATTTTCATAATGAGAAAGGTTTCATCAGTCACAGTTATTGCTTTTCCATATAGGAATGTAAATAGTTCAACTTTGATAAGTTCCTTTTGATTTCTTTTCCCTGATTACCTTCTCAGGCATCTCTTGCTTCTTTGTCTGAATGTCAAATTTTCTATTCAACTCTGTTTTTTCCCTCAAGAATGCTTGAATGTCCTCTATTCCACTGAATGACCATATTTTCCCCTGAAACAAATTACTCAGCTTTGCTGGGTAGGTGATTCTTGGTTTTAATCCCAGAGCTTTTGCCCTCTGGAATATCATATTCCATGCCCTTCGATCCCTCAGTGTAGAAGCTGCCAGGTCCTGTGCTATTCTTTTTTTTTTTTTTTTGCTTTTTGGAGGGCTATTGGGGTTAAGTAACTTGCCCAAGGTCATATGGCTAGGTTTTTTGTTTGTGTGTGTTAAGTGTCTGAGGCTGGATCCAAACTCAGATCCTTCTGACTCCGGGGCCAGTGCTCTACTCACTGTGCCACCTAGCCACCCCATGTGCTATTCTATAGGTGCCATTTTTAATCACTGCAATGTAAACATCCTGACATATCCACTGGGTAATGAAACTCCTTCACTGAAAACATCTCACAAAGAAAGAGATATGACCAGTTTTCCACAGGCCACCTGCTGTCTTTTCCTTTTGGATAGGAGGAATGTAAAAAAGTATTAGCCTTCAAGGAGTTTATAGTCTTCCAAGGAAAGCAGGTGATACCACAGCTACATAAATAAGCATGGGTGAAAGACCCAGGCAAAGAAATATAGGAAATATGAGAAGGTGCAGAGGTAGAGGTCTGTGGGTGTAGCATGTTGCAGATATTTTCAGATAAAGAGTAAATATTTGTTTTTTCTTGTTTTCATAATTATATATAATATACATTATATTTATGTTAATATATTATATAAACATTATTATCCTCAAACATAATTATTGTTTTCATAATTATAAATTATATATTTCTATATTCCTATGCATGACTTTTTTGATATATTGGTTTATTTTACTTTTTTCTTTTCTTTTTAAGGTTTTCTTTTTCTTTTTTTCTTTTAAAATATTATTTGTTATATGCAATGGATCTTTGGGAAGAGACAGAGGAGAAGAGGGTAAGATACAAGGGGAAACTCTGGTGACCTAAAAAACAAAAGATATCAATGAAAATGTATTTTAAAAAGAAACTTAAAAAGGAATTAGTCAAGGCTTCATGGAGTAGGTAGTATCTTAAGTTAATTCCTGAAGGAGGAGAAATATACCAATGGGTACAGTTGAGAGGAGCATGCTTTTCAGGCATGTGTGGAAAGTGGACTAACTATCTGAATATACACAGAAAGAGCTAATAGCAGTCTCCTCACTTAGTGTGCTGGGAATGAGGGATAAGTGAGAGGAAGGTGATTATGGAGGGTTTCAAGTGTAAAGTTGGGGAGGTTTATTCTATTCTAGAGATAACAGAGAGTCACTGATCATTTCTGAGCAAGGGAGTGACCTGCACATTAGGAAGATGATTTTGCAGCTGGGTATAGAATTGTTGAGTGATGGGAGACACTGAAGGCAAAGAGAGTAACTGGGAGATTAATAGGAAAGGGATTGCTGAGGACTTGCATTGGGAGAGAGTAGGTGTGATTGGGAGAGGTAGAGCCCAATTGTAGAGATATTGTGGAGGGAGAATAGATAGGAATTGAGAAGAAGTAGGATGAAGGGTAAGAAGAGGAAAGAGTTAAGGCCAACTCATTGCTACACTTCTCTTCTCTCTTCATCAAGGCATTGACCTGACAGGAAGTGAAAATGATATCTATCTGGGAATGGGTCTTGGAGGCAGCTGCTAGTCCCTTGTACATGATCAGTTTGGAAGATTGGTCATGATTGAGGATGCCTTAGATAAGAGTTAATGGGAAATTCTTTTTTTTTTTTTTTTAAAGCAATTGGGGTTAAGTAACTTGCTCAAGGTTACACGGCTAGTCATTTGATTTATGCGTGGGTGCTCATTTTCTGAGGCCGGATCTGATCTCGGGTCATCCAAACTCCGAGGCTGGTGCTCTTACTCACTGCGCCACCTAGCCGCCCCTTTAGGGCAACTGGGATTAAGTAACTTGCCCAAGGTTACACGGCTAGGTTTTTGTTTGTGCGGATTAAGTGTCGGAGGCCGGCTCCGAACTCAGATCCTTCTGATTCCAGGGCCGGCACTCTATTCACTGCGCCACCTAGCTGCCCCATTAATGGGAAATTCTGACCTTAAAAGAGTGAGGTGTTGGGGAAGGGGGTGGGAATTGTCTGTCTAATGCTCAATAAATAAATCTGTTTCTTGCAGGGAATGCTTTAAGATTGTGGCATTTAAAATTAATTGGAACCTAGACAGAGCCACAAGAGAAAATCCACAGAGAAAGTTAGTCATTGGGATGGTGCTGGTACTGATACAGCACATGTAATAGAAAGAATATTGAATTTGGAATCAGAAGACAGATTCAGGTCCTCATTCGGCCATTTACTACCTGTTTTGTCTTTGGGCAAGTTATCCAGCAAGTCTGGGCACATTTAAAATGAGGTCCAGTATAACCTGAATTCTATACTCCTCTGATGCTAGAGTGTGATGTATTGTTAGAGTAAATGGACTGAAAATGTAGAAGATTTCCAATTCAAAAGAGGGAGAGATCAAGAAAGAAAGGAGGAAAGGAAGGAGGGAAGAAAAGAAAGAAGGAAGGAGAGAAGGGAGGAGAAAAGTAAGAAGGGAGGAAGGGGGAAAAGGAAGGAAGGAGGAAGAAAAAGGAGGGAGAGAGGAAAAGAGGGAAGGAAGGAAGGAACAAAAGAAAAAGAAAGGAGGGAGGGAAGGAGGGAGGGATGAGAAGGAGGAAGGAAGCAAGGGAGGAAAGTGGGAGGGAGAAAAGAGGGAAGGAAAGAAGGAAGGAAAAGGAAGGGAAGAAAGGAAAGAGAGGAATAGAAAGGAGGGAAGAAGAGAGGGAAACAGAGGTGGGAGGGAGACAAGGAGGAATGAAAGGAGGATGGAGAGTGGAAATAAGGAAAGAAGAAAAAGATTAGAACCCTTTCATCCCCCTTATTACATGTGAATTTACTGGGCGGGGGGGGGGGGATCAATTCATGTTTTAACTATTCTGGTAATTAGTAATCACAAAATAACTTCCCAACAACAACAACTCAACAACAAACAACTCATAATTTCCACAATGTCTATATGTTTACCAACCATACAGTCAGAGGATAAATTGGAAGTCTAATAGAATGGAAAATAAAATTATAAGAAAAAATCTCTTCATGTACACTCTCCCCAGGTTACCACACCACTAAAAGGGAAGGATATATACCCCCAAACAAATAATTAAAGGAACTAACATACATATATATTTATGTATACATATATGTGCATTATGTATATAATATAGGCATACATATTGTGTAACTCTATCCATATATGCCTTTATCTATTTTGAACTATATCTATAGTGTTCTATCTCTCTAATTACTGTGAGGACAAGCATGACAGGGGCATCTTTGGTTTCCCCATATTTTCTTCTTGACTTTGTCCATGTTTTTCTGCTAAGATCAGGAATTCTTTTTTTTAATAACCAAATAAAGAAAGATTATATTTATATGTTTAACTCAGTCCTACATTTACCAAACACTTCACTATGTGTGAGAGATGAGATATAGTAGACAGAGTTCTAGCCTTGGAGCCAGGAAGATGAAGAATCAAGTCTTGATACTGATGCACATATTGACTGTGAGACCTTGGACAAGTCACATCCTCACAGTGTTTGAAACAACTTTCTAAGACCAAAAGTTACAGAAGAATTGTTGCTCTGGAGAGAAGTTGAACTCAGTTCTCCTGACTTTAAGTTATCTGATTCCTGACTCCACTAGTCCTTTATTAGCAACATCATGATGTTTCTATTGGGTTTGTTAAGTTCGTTTATTGTATTGGACAGATTGAGCCTCATCAATCCCAAAAGGAACTTTTAACAACATTGAAGCAACAGGAAACTGGCTCAACAAAAGGGAAAAACTCTCCATGAAGGTCAATAGTTTCTCTCTTGCTCTACCAAGAGGCAATATAAGATGTTTCTGGTTGTGTGCTTCTCTCCAGAGAAATTTTGTGCCAGGTGGAAGGATGGATACCAGGCAGAACAGGATAAGAAAGCAGTTTTCCCTGCTTCTCAATTATTTCATCTCACTTGTAAACCAATCTTCTCTACTAAGCCAAGTGGTGCATACAACAAAAACAAGATATGCAGCAAAAGTTAGTAGTGCAGTTGGCTGGTAAGATCAGGAATTCTTAAACTCATTTGTGTCATGGAATCCTTTGCCAGTTTAATTAAGTCTGTGGAATCCTTCTCAGAAGAATGTTTTAAAAGCATAACATAATGTGCATATCATTACAAAATATGCCAATTATATTGAAATACAGTTATTATTATTTTTTATTTATAATCTCAGGCTAAGACCACTCACCTTAGATGGCCATCTTTTGGCCTTAGATCGTCTGCTCCAGTGGCTTTCACTACCTTAAGAATCAAATGTAAGCTTTGATTTAAAAAAAAAAACAACCAACTTCTTGGTTCTTAAAATCTTTTACAAACTGCCCTCAGTCCATCTTTTCACCATTATTATGCATTGCTTTTCTTGTTACACTCTATGTTCCAGCCAGACTGGCTTTCTTGTTTTTTGAAAATAACACCATATCTCACCTCCATGCATTTGTAATGCCTGTCTCTCATGCCTGGAATGTACCCCTTCCTGACCTTTTGGTCTCAGAGCTCCTTGGTTACTTCAAACTTTAGCTTAAGCATTACCTTGCGCATAAAGCCTTTCCTGTTCATGAAGATCCCTGCTACTAGGCAAGCTCAATTGTACAGGATAATATATAGCTTTGGGGCCAAAACTACAAGTATGTGACTTTGTGAATTTGTCACTGAATCTCTGCACCCTCCCATCCTGACTTTACATATACAAGAGCCCCCAATCATAACTAGCACTGGAGTAGATTGACCAGGACATTGCCCCATGATGGCGAAACTTAGAGGAAATTGATAACACTTTCAACAGAGTAGTTAATCAGTCAACTAGCATGTACAAAACCACTTCCTATGTGTCAGGCACTGTGCTAAGCACTGGGGACACAAAGAAAGGCAAAAGGCAATCCTTGCTCTCACAGAACTCAAATTCAAATGAGGAGACAGCATGCCAACAACTATGCACAAACGAGGCATAGACAGGTTAAATTAGAGATAATAGGAAAAAGGGACTACTATTAAAGGAGTCTTGGAAAGATTGCATTGCAGATGTGCATGCTGCTTCCCAGTAGATACAATTAAACTTAGGGCAGAATTAACAAGAATAATGAGCTTACACAGGAAGCTATCAAGTGATACCCACTGTCTCCTCCCCAGAGTTGATGGCATGCTATGCGAATTCTTCCTGGCCCAGCCTGCCAGTCCTTGCTCCCTGTACATCAGTATCCCCAACATCTTCTGGGGTCTCTGTCTCTGTTTTACTCCACGATGAGTTTTTCTCATAGAATACATTTCATTCACTTGCCCTCAATGCAAAAAATAAAATAAAATCTCTCTCAAGGGGAGCAAAGAAACTACAAGGGTTAAGAAAAATGTTTGGAATTGGTATCACGGTCCATAGAAAATGCTGACACTTACTAGCTAGCCCCAGAGGCTTGCACAGTCTCCATCACAGACAGTCCTGGTTGTGGAGAATTTCTGTAATGGCTCCACCCCATCAGTGCTCCTCAGGCTGTCTGCTTCCAGTCTCTTCTCTTGCAACTTCTGGAAATATTGCCAATATTTGTACTTATTTCTGATTTTGGCTTTTCTACATTTCCTGCTCATACTCCATGCTTTCTGAAGTTCTCTTGGCTTTCGGGAAATGAACCTCATTCCTCATATCCCTTTCTCCTTCATTACTGGAAGCCTGAGGCACGTCTCAAGCAATGCCACTACATTTCAGAAGGCATCTCTTCTGCTTTTACTTTGATTGAGAATGGGCAGCATGAGAAAGTGAACACTGCAAATGGACTCTGTTCCAAATATTCATTTGTGATTAGGGTGTTGGAACTTGGAGAGAAAAAGGTTTCCTACTTTGGAGGTATCTTGGGGTCAAGAGAATCCGTGTCCCTTTGCACCTCTGTTTTACTCCTCTCTCAGTCCAGGAAAGGGATAATCAAATGCCTGGGGCCAATTACTTAAAAAATATGGAGGGAGGAGGGCAGGGAGCCAGAACTTTGTGCCACCATTCTATGCTCTGGTTGGAGGATGAGTTGGAGCTGTTACTGTATTGTTATCCACATCCTATGCCCATTCCCCAGTAACAACACTCCATATACCAGACAGCATCTAGACATTTGGAGTACTTTATCCCTCCTGGGTCCTACTATTCTTCAAAACAATTTCTCTAGGCTCCCTTTAGCACCTTTCTGAGATCAAGGGTTTGACCTATTACCTTAATCAGGAAGTTTATTAACTTCCCCGGACTTTCAGGCCACATGCTAGCATATGACAGTAATGGGTATACCATAAAGCATAATATGCATCAATTTGCAAATGCAGCTCTTCCTTGGGGGAGAGGAGGAGAAGGGGAACAAAACACAAAAGATCCTTAAGTCTCTGTCTCATTTTTTCCGCATTGCTTCAGGTTGCCTAATTAGCTTTGGGCATTTACCTGTCTGTCCAAATTTGGATAAAATATAGACTGGAGAATATAGCTTGGAGGAGCCAGTTATTAAAGTGGGGTGGAACATAGAGAAACGTCCATAAATACAGACAGCATGTTTTTTCTAATACTTTCCACGGGAATTCAGGCAAAGGGGGGGATAAAATAATTCTGCAAGGTCACTTGTAATTCAGCTTAAATGTAAGCTCAGGAAACAGAATAACATTTTCTCAGAAGGCTGATTTATGCACTTAAAGTAACAAATTCCCAGGTGCCACAGGAGGGAATACAAATGGCAGAACTGCTTGAGCGAGTATGCATGCTCAAGCTAACTGATTAAATCAATTTCTGCCTTGCTCTTAAGATGTCTAAGTCTAAGTCTGCTATGGTCTCTAGACTCGCAAATGAAAACAGGGCAACATGAGAAAGTGAATACTGGAAATGGACTGTGCCCCAAATGTTCATTGTGATTAGGGTGTTTGGAGCTTGGAAAGGAAAAAGGGAATCCCCGTGACCACATCAGTAGAGTGGGAGTAGAGTCTGAGCCAAGGAAGGTGTTTAGGTAGGGGATGGCTGTACCATACACGAGTAGAGTATTTGTAAATCAAGGGCTGTCTGTCATTCCCACGCTTTATGTCAATCATCAGTTCCAACTGAACTACTCAGGACAGCTTTTACCACAATGTGAAAAGCAGTGAAAAAAAGCCTTTGTGATTCACAGGGTTACCTAGCTCCACCCCAACATGCCTCAATAGGCTCATAGGACACCGTGGCTGCCACTCCTCCACCCCTCCACTTGCCAACTTGATTCCATGAAACCATTTATTCATTTAATGTTCTCAAGCATTTAATGGTCCCAACCCCGAGTTCTGGGATTGCTGGCATCACATTTTCTCATGTAGATACTCTTGGAACCTCAGGAGTATGTCAGTCTATGTCTATATCTGAAAATAAGTCTTCACAGTTTCCAAAATACAGCTGTCCTTTGTAAGAGTAGGTGTTGGGTCCCAGACCTAAGACTCAGTTACTCTGTGTAACTCCATAAGCAAGGGATGGTGTTTGGAGGGCTACTAGCACAGGTTCACTCTTGATCTGGCCATACAGGAAAGACACAAATAAAGGGGTTAATAATCTTACTTTATTCTATCTAGTCTTCTCACAAATAGCATCACTATGCTAAAGTTAAGTTTCAATGTGTCTGACTGTGGCTGATCAGACCAGTATGAGCTCAGAATGCTCTACAACAGGTCAGGCATAAATAGTCTGAGTGAACATTTGGGGTGGAATCCAAATTTGCACATCCTGCATTTCCTTTGAACTGCTTCAGTTCTGCTTTGCTCATAGAGCATAGCACCTTCTCTGATGAGGGCTCACCATTCAGGGCAGTCCTGTGCCATTGTCTCCAATGTCACACAATCAATTCCAAAGTTCTTGAGAGAGACCCTGAGAGTGACCTTGTATCACTTGACTTCTGACTTCAACCTGTGAGTTCTCCACAAAAAGACTTTTTGGCAAGCATATGTTTTGTATTTGAACAACTTGCAGCCCATCAGAGTTGTGGTCTCTGAAGCAGAGTTTGAATGCTTGGCAGTTTAGTTCAGGTAAAGACCTCAGTGTCTGCTACCTTATCCTGCCAGGTGATCTGCAGAATCTTCCCAAAACAATTCAAATGAAAGTGATTCAATTTTTTGGCATGGCACTGGTAGACTAGCTAGGTTTCACAGGCATACAATAATGAGGTCAACACAATGGTTCTGTAGACCTTCATTTTTGTAGTCAGCCTAATACCTCTTCTCTCCCAAACCTTCCTTTGGAGCTTCCCAAACATTGAGCTAGATCTGGCAAGGCATACATGCTTGGGAAGATCCCTTTGGCCTATGTTCTCCTCATGTTCCCAAGATCCAAGCTCAATAGATACCACCAGCTCAGGTAGTTGGTACAATGGATAAAGTACGGGATGTGGAGTCAGAGAGACCTGAGTTGAAATCCTGTCATATACTTACTATCTCTATGACGACTTGCAATACCTTTAACCTCTCTTGATTTCCTCTTCTGTAAAGTGAAGAAAATAATAGCAGCTGCCTCCCAGAGTCATCATGAGGATCAAATGAGATAAAATATGCAAAGTACTTTGCAAACTTTAAAAAGCACTCAATGAATACTAGCTGTCATCCCCAGCACTATCATCATCATTTCTACTACTTACCACCACCACTGCTGCTGCTGCTGTTACTGCTGCTGCTTCCACTACTACCACCATCACCACCACCATTACCATGACTATGACTATTCTGGAGGCTCCTAAACTGCTGAGTTCCACACTAGTCATACTCTTGTGCTTAGTCCCATATTAATTCACGTATATGCATACATATTGCCTTATAATCCCACTATGCTTTGTACCAACCACAATGCCTGCATCAATTCAGTCACCACACAATAGCTAAATAAATCCACACTTTCTTTTACATAACACTGCATCCCACATATCCAAAGATGACTTTCCAAACATGACTAACCCACCTATCACCAGCACCAGAACAGCCTACTACTGCTTCCTTCAGGACAATTCTCAATTTGGGGCAAATATACTTCCATTATTGACTAAAGACTGATTTTTAAAGTCTTCCTCTTTAATTTCTAGGAGTGAAGATGGTAGTGTAAGCAATAAATTGCCATAATTCTCCTATATTCACCTCCAAAAATCCATGAAGCAGTGCTCCAAAACAAATCCTGGAACAGCAGAACCAGCAGTAAGATGGGCTAAAACGATTTTTTGAGCCCCAAAATCTTGGAAGATAAGAAGGAAAGGTTTGTCTCACTTGGGTAAAAGAGGAGCATAATCCAGGACAGGAATCTCTCACCTTAGCAAACCAGAGGAAGATCCTGGGCCCCAGTGAAGTGGAGCAAGCAAATGCCAACACCAGGCCCCCCAGGACCAGGGGAACAGGCAGACTCTATCTCTAAGAACTGCCACTGCTTTAGCATAGCCCCAAGCAAACAGGCTGACACCAACCTTAAGGTGTCCAAGCAAACAGGCTACAGCTAGTAACCAGACCACCATGTGCATCAGTGTAGCCTTGGGTGAAATGCAGAAACACCTCACTAGCCTCAGCACATGCTAGACACCAGTTCTAAGACCCTAGCTCAGCATCATGTAAGTTGCCATGTCCTTACGGTCTCCAGGAATGCCAGCAACCTCCCCCCCCCCACTTCCACACAGCATCAGACATGAGGGTCACGTGTGGGTCTCAGGGCAACATCAGTAAACCAGGTAAACAGGGAGGGCCTACAGACCCTGGTACAAGAAGCCTGAGACAGTGCCCTTTCCACCCTGGGAGTAGAGCTCAAATTTGAAAGAAGGGATAGGTAAAAAAAAATAATATGTCCATACAAAGTTATTATGGTGACAGGAAAGGTCAAGAAATAAACTGAGAAGAGGACAACAATGTCAAAACACCTATGGACAAAAGCCCAAAGAAAAATGAGAAGTGGTCTCAAGCCCAGAAAGAACTCACAGAAGAGCTCAAAAGGGAGCTTAAAAATCATATAAGAGAGGTAGAAGAAAATTGGGAAAAGAAATGAGAGTGATACAAGAGAATTATGAAAAAAAAGTCAACAGCTTAGAAAAAGAAAGCAACTGTTTAAAAAAATAAATTGGCCAAATGGAAAAAAAGATACAAACATCCACTTAAGAAAACAACTCCTTAAAAAGTACAATTGGCCAAGTAGAAAACAAAGTACAAAAGATAATCAAAGAAAACAACTCTTTAAAAGTTAGAATTGGGGAAGTGGAAGCAATGACTCTACAAGACATCAAAGAATCAATTAAACAAATACAAAAGAAAGAAAAAAAATGAAATATATAAATCGAAAAATAACTGACCCGGAAAATAGATACAGGAGAGACAATGTCAGCATCATTGGACAACCTGAAAGCAATAATCAAAAGGAAGACTTTATTCTACAAGAAAAGGGTAAGATTATTTATCCAATCCTTGCTGAAATTATGGCAAATTATGTCAACAGCTCTCCCTTTATTTACCAGCTTATTAACTGTCAAAAAAAGAAATAAGGTTAGTTTTATGTGACCTGTTCTTGTCAAAATTATACTGGCTCTTTGCAATCAGTGTTTCGCTTTCTAAAAGTTCATTAACTATCTCTTAATGATCTATTTGAGAATAAATTTTAGCTATTGAATTTCAACACACTGGAGTATATTTTGTAGGTTCTGTTCTCTTCCTTATTTTTTCAAATCAGACATTACCCTCTCTTGGATATTGTCTTGCTTCTCTTATTTTCCAGTCTTTCAAATACATCTGACAGTGACTGTGTCATTAATCATTGAGAATATAGTTTATCTGGAGCATTAACTTCCCCAATGGCAACTAGGTTCTATCTTATTATTTCCTCATATATCTTAGGTAACACCCTGTTAGCTATTTTTTTCTGTCTGCATTTTCCATTGTAATGATTCATCTTCGTGGCAGAGAGAAGAGAAGAACAATTGAAATGATTATCTCTGCTTTCTCTCTTGTATTACTTCCTGTCAAATCCTTCACTACAAGAGGTCCAGTTCTCCTTTGATTCTCATTTCTTCCCCAAATGGTTAAAAGACAAACCCAACACACCCCTTTTGTATTCTCCTTAGCTTCTCTCACCACTCTCAGCTTGTTTTGAGCTTGAATTTCCCTGACCATGCCATGCTCTCTTATTATTCCTTGGCACACATCACTGCTTCTAACTTCTTGACTTAAAAAATGTGGCTATGTGAATGAAAGTGCTCAGTAAACAGCAGAGAATTATCCACACTTATATAAGATGTTCCTGCTGTAGACTCTTAGTGGGGAATGTGCACCAGAATGGGAGATGACTTCCCTGCAGAGTCCTCTGGTTGTTAGTTATCCTCCTGTCTTCCACCACCATCATTCTCATATGCCATATGTAATATATAATGGCCTCTGCCATATAGTATATTCAGGGTGTTCTTTTCTGATGCTGGGAACAGGTTAAATACAGAACCATTGTCTAGGTTCATGAAGTTTGTGTTTAGAATACTGAGTCTGTGTGGAGAATGGGAATACATGTTATAAAAGAGATCAAATCATAATCAGTGAATGAATAAATGGAAATCTTTTATTAAAATGATTAATTAATGATTTACTAATTAATCTATCAAATTAGTATCATCAAGTAAATGGAATCACTTAAGTGGAAATAATTTATTAATAAATGTCTATTGATACATTATTAATTGTTTATTAAGAGAGAAATTATTAATAAATGATTGAGGAGATAATTTATTAATCACTTTTAAGTCTTTGCTATGTGCTATGAACTGGAGATAGAAATACAGAAGTGGAAAGAGACCAAACCCATAAGGAGATTACATTCCAATAGGGAGAGTGAATATGTATAGAAAAATGGTGCTCAAGAATAGTGTTTTGAATCAGAAAGTTACAAGAATGGTGAGGGGAATCATAGAAGAGTAGTTTGACATGCCCTTTTTGGTAGAGAGTCAAGGACTTATTTTATTATGTTTCCAGAGTTGAAAAGCGGGCTTTGGGGGAGGCAGGGAACATATGCATTGTTTCAGGTGGGCTTCTTAGAGTATGACAAGGGGTCAAGGTGAAGGTTGCCTGGGGCTGCCGAGATGTAAGGGGTTAAATGAAGCACTTACAGGTCTGGAGTGGCAAGAAGGAGGTTCTGGAACTGAAATGATTAAGTTCTTCAGAGCATGGTCTTTTGTCCCAGAGGCCAACAGCAGTGTACTTGATGAGAAGATGATTGATGAGTAAGGAAAAGTATGTAGGGAATCTATAATGAGAGACAGAAAGGGGGAGAGTGATATGTGGAAGAGAAAGAGGAGGGAGGGAAAGAGAGAGGGAGAGAAAAAAAGAGAAGATCTAGATCTAGAGCTGAGAAAGAGTTCTGATTAAGACAGCAGAGTCAATGGGTATAGTTTTTCATGCATACTAGATCTACAAAGAGACAGTCAAAGTGGAAAGGTAATGGATGCTACAAAAGGTGTCCCACCAGAGAAGGCCAGGCAAACTCCATGCTCAGAAACCTAGCAGCATGGATCACAGATGTTCAAGGGAATCTAGAGCCTGTAGAGCCAGGCAGCAGGAAGACCACAGGGCTCTAATGAGAAAACCATAAGGCACCCTAAAACACTCTGGCTCTGATGGAGGGGCTAAGAGATGGCCAAGCCTTCTCCATAAAGGTAGTGATTAGCCTGGCCTGCCCCTGGGCCTCTGAAAGTTTGTGGCACTCTAACCTGAAGGGCATCCCTGATAACTTTGAAGGACACAGTGGGGAAGAAGGATGTGTATTTTATCTTCCTCTAGAGAAGCTCAAGCTCCCCTCCCCCCACAAATAGCTCAATACAGCTCTAAAAATAGACCACCCAGAATATTAATAAAGTCCTACCTCCAGTCCAACACAAAAAGACATCCAGAATCCTAAGGAAGCTTGGAGAGGAGAAAGCTCAGGTTAGGTGGAGGACAGAGTACATGAGTGATAATACAGAGCAGGAGGCAGGACCAGACCAATGTCCAGGAGACAATGCTAATTCAGTGCCCAGGCCGAGCAGCATTCAGGTCTAGTCAGGGCAGGGCCCTGGTAGCCCTGATTAGAGTTTAGCAGGAGAAATGGCCAGATCAGTGCCCAGGGATCACAGCATCCAGGCCTAGGCAGCCTGGTGCCCTCGGGGGGTATATCCAGGGCACAGCAGGAGTCACAATAAAGGAAGCACAGCAGCACTCTCGGGGTCTTACAGGAGGCCTACTACCAGCACAATAAACAACATCAGGATGGAGCCTCTCCAGCTCATAAAGTGAGAGTCAAGTCTAGGAGAAAAAATGTCCAAGAAGAAGGATAAAGTAAAAGGTCCAGGACTAAAACCTCATTGAAGTCTCTAATGTATTGACCCCAAACGAGGAATTCCTAAAGGAGGGGTAGCATCTTAGCCACAATATCCAGGACCAAGTAAGGCCTGCCCATAGCATCCAAGAGTGAGGAAGGAAATATAGTATGACCAAGACACAAAGCCACAAGCCAGAACCTGAGGCTGTAGGTATAAATAAACAGAAAAACCTTCTGACTAAAAAGAAGAAATGCTATGGATTGAATAAAGTTCCAAAAGCAAACCTCGATAACAAATCTAAAGGAAGATCAAATAGATCTCTAGAGAAAGTATGCCTCCAGGTTTTGGGGGAAGGAAGGAGGGATGCTTTGTAGCTGCATTTGTCTTTTGTTCTGCTATTTGAACTAATACTTCTGTTATGTGCTAATTGAGTCTCCTGGAGGATTGTTATCGGGAACTGCTCTTGTGGGGGCTCCTTACCTATAGAGTTAGAAGAGCAAACACAGAGTTATAGAACTAGAGCTCCTCCTATTAGCCCCACTCTGAGGACCCAGTCCTCAAGTGTGAGGGCAAGTTGGGGGAGTGGTCAGGAAGGGTGCTTCACTTACCTGTTTGTCCCTGAGAAGGATTGTGAGGACGATGGTCTAGTAAGACCATCTTCATGAAGACAGAGATAGATAAAAGTGTGATATGGGTCACTCAATAATCCAAATGCATTTTTGCATTTTCTGCTCAGTACGTACTTTCAGTAATGTCTAGACTCATTGTCTTTCAATGGTACAGAGTAAGGCTGACACATTTTTGGACTGAGGCATTTTGTAATGATGTATAATGATAATGTAAAGATAAGGAAACCCCATATTTCTTCTCCTGCCATTTCATTCCTCTAAAAAATGGCAGCCAGTGCATAGAATTGAGAGTCCTGCTTTTAAATTCCAGTTTTGCATCTTGCCTTTCTGTGGGACTTCAAGGCAGTCTCTTCCCCTATCTGGGTCTCCTTCTTCTCACCTTCACAATGGGGTGGTTGGAAGAGATGATCTCTAAGTTTTCCACCAGTTCTGAGTTTTTTGATGCCATGAATTAAGTGATCAAAAATCCAAGTGTGTCTTCCATTCAGTCAAGATCTGGGAGCACTGAACTGCCACATATGTGTTCCCAAATTCCCAGCTTTTCTCATAAGAAGTGGAAAGGGAGCAAAGAAAAAAGTGGGTCAAGTGAAACATCCTGGGTCCTGAGGGAGGAAAAAGCTCTGAATGCGGAGTTAGAGGCTCTGATTTTGAATCATAATTTGCTATTTGCTGACCTAGTGACCCTAGATAGGTCATGTGATATATCTGAATCAAATTTTTCCTCGTAAAATAAAATTGGATATTTGCTTTGAGGCACCTTCCTCTTCTAAAACTTATAATTCTGTGATCATAAGTGATGTAAGAATAAGGAAAGCTGTCAGTTCCTGTACAGGGAGCCTCTGTCCACTTGGAGAATTCCTACTTGTTCTGAGACCTGATGGAGAAAATAGGATTTCTCCAATGCTATTTGGACAAGGCTGGCTTTTATATTTTAAATAGTGTATTTCTGAGATAGAGAGGAAATCAAAAGGTTATCTGGCTAAGTCCCTTGTTTCCTGGCTTGTAAGGAATGATCCAGAAAGGCCAAGTTGTACGGCAGAAAGAACTTTGTAGCTGCAGTTGAGACTCTGACTTCAGTATATTCCTCCAAGTCTCAGTTTCCTTTTCTGTAAACTAGGGATGACACTATTCACAAAGCTATTTTGAAGGAAGAGTTTTGTAAAGTGTACTACAAATGGGATTGTTCTGATTCCCCACATCACCGATGAGGAAAGGGAGGCCCACCCAAAGAAGAATAGTGTGTCTTTCAAGTGGATTTGCTGCATAGCTCATGCAGGGAAGAAGCCACACCAGAATCCAGGGCTTTGCCTCCCAGCCCATTGCTTCCCCCCTACATCGTGCTTGTGACTTGTGTTTCTCCTCAGAGTATTTGGGGAATGAGGGATTTTCCAACACATCCACTCCTATACTCCATTGAGAAGGCTGGTTGCCATTGGCTACCCACAACCCATCCAAATGATTGACTGAATGGGCTGTCTTCAGTTTCCACTTTTCAGAAATGAGGTGGGGTTTCATGGAACCTCCATCCCCCCAAATCCCACATGGCAGCCACTGATGATAAGAAGGTTAGGCTAGGTCTCTCAGGAACTATATGACTTCAAAGCAAGGAGATTTCTGGCTTCCTGTGTTCCCTAGAAAATAAATCCTTTCACGCCTGTTGGATTAAACAACATTCCTTGGGGGCTAATATTTTTTTTCTGGGGGGCTCTTTCCTTGAAATTCTTATGAGACCAAGAACATGGATCCCTGTTGTGAGAACTCCCACCGATTGGGACGTGACATCATCTGAATTACATTGGAGTATTCTTTGTATGTTTTGTTAATATGATATTCTTGGCAAAGATAGAGATGCTCAAGTCAGAAATGAAAATTGATGGGTTTTGCAGCCCACGTCCTTGCTCCCTCCCTGGGATACCCAGAATTTCATGTCATTGTATGCTAACATGCACAAGGACAGAATTATGGTGGTTCTGGGAACCTAAACATAATATTTCCTAGCCTGCATGTTCAAAAGAGCATGTTTTCCCAGCTGGCCTGTGAGCAAGCATTCCAAATTAGCTGATATTCTTATACACACGCGACATAGATTCTAAAACTCTCTATCATTACTCCACTCTATTACGTTGTGTAGTCAGGAATCAGGCTGACGCTATTCCATGGTATTCCATGAACCAAATCTATAAGAAGCACCTATTGTGGGCACAGTGGAGCATCATACAGTGTTTGTGGGGCAGGGGGGAAGCAAAACGTCAATAAGACTTTTAGCACTTGAGTTGATAACTGCCAATTAATCAATCAGCAAATATGTATGAAGCACCTGATAGTTCTGGGAATTTTTGAGGAGCTGGGGATTAAACAGAAAGAATGAAATTGTCCCTACTCAAAGGGAGCTTCCAGTCTTTTTTTCCTTAATAGAATGTATGCTTTTTAAAGATAATTTTCAACATTCATTTTTATAAGATTTTGAGTTGCATATTTTCTCCCCCCCCTCAGTGCCCCCTCCCCAAGATGGCAATCTTTATGATATGGGTTACACATGTACAATTATGTCAGATATGTGTCACATAGTAGTCATGTTGTAGAAAAAAGAATCAGAACAAAAGGAAAAAACGACGAGAAAGGAAAAACAAAACAAACAAAAACAGTGGGAATGATATGCTTTGCTCTGCGTTCAGATACCATAGCGCTTTCTCTGGGAGGGGTTAGCATTTCCCATCATGAGTCTTTTGGGGTTGGTTGAGATCAATGTATTGCTGAGAAGAGCTAACAACGTCACAGCTGCTCATGGCACAGTGCTGGGAGCTTGCATTCTAAAGAGGAAAACAAGATCAGGTGCCATTAGGCACAGCACCAATGCAAAATGAATAAATACAAATACATACAAATGACTTCAATACAGGGAAATGTAGGGGGCAAGGAACTAGAATATGGGGTGGAGGAAGCAGGAAAGGCTCCATGCAAAAGACTATTGAACTATGTCTTAAAAGGCAGTGGGAGACTTCATAGGGAAGATGTGAGGAGCTATGGAGACCCATTAATACAAAGGCACAACGATGGGAGATGGGATCTAATGAGGAACAAGTAGAAGGCCAGTCTGGCTGGATTGTAGATCTGGAAGGGTGTGTAATATCCAGTGAGGTTGGGTAGGGCTTAAGAGCTTAACAGAAGAATTCATATTTTACCCTAGAGGCAGAAGGAAGGCGCTTTACTTAGTTGAATAGAAAAGTCATGGGTCAGATCTGTACTTAAAAATATTTTGGCAACAGTGTGTAGAATGGACTGGAGCAGGGCTGAACTAGAGTTGCAGTTATGTGAGAGCAGAGAAAGGGTCAGATGAGGGAGATGTTGAAAAAAAAAAAGCAAGATAGTCTTAAAATTTTTACACAGATAAATGACAGAAAGAGAAGAGGAGAAAATGGGAGGAAAGAGAACAGGAGGAATAAGCTGCAGTATCTCTTCTCTAATTGGCCTTCACACTTAGTGGGTTGGATCCACATAAGGTAGCTGCTAGGCCTGGGTTCTAGGTATCTCTCTGTATAGATGTTCCTATAATTATATATGGCTCAGGAGCCCCTACATGTGGGCTTCCCTTTCATAGTAAACCAAGCTAGTTCAAACAGCACTTTCAGCTAGGCCAAAGCACATTAGCCTGGGATAGGCAGTGGCAGAAGTCTCTCCTCTGACTCCTTCAGATCCTCAGGAAGTTCGGAGATTTGTCACTATAGGCAGGAGTGGGAGTAGTCTAACCTCACCTTTTTAATAATCCTCATTAAGTTCAAAAGATGTTTCCTCAATGAAGGACACTAGCTCGACTTGTGATGGCCCCAATTCAGCCAATTTTATCCATTTAGAGGAGAGGCAGTGGGGAGGGCAGAGGTTTCAGAGAACACTTCCAGCCTAGCAGATGGCACTTCAGTTGAGCCATGGAGGGAGTTCAGGATTTTTGGAGGCAGAGGTGAGGGGGGAGAACACTCCAAGCTTAAGGGAGAGCCTCTGCAATACTGAGGTTGCAGAGAATATCTCATGTAAGAGGAACAACAAGTTTGCAATTTGTGGAGGGGGCAATTTGTAGAATGCACCCCACCTGAGCTGGAGTAATGGTCACGAAGTCTGGAAAAATAAATGAGAGTCAAAATCTGAAAGGACTGAATCACCAAACCCAAGAGTTTCTATTTTATCCTCAAAACCCTTGATGGGGTCATGAAGAGGTGGACATGACTGAGAGTACGGAGGAACTACAATAAAAAGGGACAATAAAAAGTTGGTTAAGCTTCTTGAGCAAAGGAGTGACACAGTCTGACCTGTATAGCAAGGATGTGTGTGATCAGAAAAGAAGGGAGGCACGTCATAGTGGCTAGGCACCCCTCTGGTCACCAGGAAACGTAGAGAGAGACATTTGAAGGCCTTCACTGAACTGGATATATGGTCTGGCAGATGTATGCTAATGTGTGGAGAATTAGAAGTCATTCTCAATTGGTTGTACAGGGGGTGACTGTTCAGAAAAGTGTTTTGAAGATCTAATTATAATTGAACATTATTTGCTCGTTACTTACAAATATCATTAAAGTAACGATTATTAAAGAAAGAAGGTGCAGAGGGGTTATGAGTTATATTGGTGACAGAAGAGTACCTAACTCAAGATGACAGATAGGCTAAATAGCCTTTGTTGTTAACCACACTGTAAACCCTACAGCTTACAGTGACTCCAAAGGCACTTTCTTGCCCCCTCTTCCTTCTATACTCCCGCCTCCTTCTTTTATACACTCTTTTTTGCCTGCCTGCCCATTTCCCCCATCAGACTCAGATAGCTCTCTGGGTAAGATCAACACCAGGCTATCTCCATCCAATCATTACTGATGCTTCCTTTTTCTGCTTCCCCATATCTGCATGTCTTTTCCTTCCTGTACTGCTTTCTGTCTTTTCTTCTCCCACCACCTCCCACCCCTTTCAAGCATAAAACAAGACAAACAAACCAACTCAGCTCAGGATACTGGGGCTGGAATTTAACCTGGAGTTCAAGAGGAGAGACAAATCATCTCCTCTCAATGGAAATTATTTTGCTAAAGAGAAATTTTGCTTTGGTATGTTTGTCTAACATTCCCCCTACACACCTCCCCTATTAGATTACTGGAAAGTTGAGGAATCAAGCATGTTTCAAGTTTTTATTTTCTTTCTCCTTCACTCTTCTTACCCCCAAGTTAGTTTTTTCAAGGGATTAGCCAATTTGTATTTTTCATGTCTGAAGAAAAAAATGGTGTCTCTCAGTGATTAGATAGAGACCAACTCACTCTCAGGATATGGCATTCTCTTCAGATGCTGGCAGGGGCAATTGAACTTCCTCCTTTGACTCAAAATATTGTTCTCTATCTAGACTTTTACTGAGATTAAACTAGAAAATGAAGTTGCAAAACAGGATGATGCTGGCCATCCACCATTTTTATATTGTTTTCCACTGAAGCAGAACATCTGAGAATTGGGAGGGAGCTTAGAATCCAACATGTCTGCCTTCCTAGCTAAGAGAAAAAAGCTTCTCTTAACAAGTGATCATCAGCCACTACTTGAATACTTTTAGGGACAGGAAGCTCACTCTCTTGGGAAATAGTCTATTATATTACTGGATTAGAAAGCTCCTTCTTGTCTTGCAGAGAGGTCTTTAAAAATGTTAATGACATTGAAAAGTGGGGTTATAAAGATGAGTTTCTTTTAGTTTCTCTGAGAGAATTTAAAGCTCAGGATGCCTTTGGGATCTTTCAGCTATCTGAAAATACCTCCAAGCAACTCTTCATCCTATTGGAGGATGCAGGAATATCTGAGGTGTATGGGCTCTCTCTGGCTGGTAGAGAATGCCCTCGATGTTGATGGAATAAAAATGGGAATGAGAATGACTAGTAGAGACAAGGAAAGAAGAATTAGTTGGAAAAGAAGATAGATGTAGGGATGCCAAATGACTTGGGGGTTGTGAGATGAGGAGTAGGGGGAGAAGATAAAGAGCTCAATGAATGGCTTTGATATTTTTAATTAAGCATGAGATGGGGACTTGAGTTTCAAAAGTGGGGAATCCTTGCTGTGGGAGGCTCGAGGAGAGAAGAAAAGGTTTGGAACGACTGCTATGGAAAGTGGGAAGGGGAACAATTAAGGAAGAATAAAGGATTGCCTTGCCACATTGAAGGTCCGGTTGAGATTAGATAACATAAATTTGTAGTGGACTCCAACATGGTTCCATAAATTTCTCTAGGTCCATTCAGTACCACATAACTAGGAGTAGGGAAGATGGATGAAGGAAGAAATCCAGGGCTTAGGCTTAGCAAGGCATGAATAGCAGGCAAGGGATTTGAGGACATATGCCAGCATAGAGTTGAACTGGTTCACCAAGGGATTGGCATTGAGAATAAAAGAGATAGTATCCAGAACAAAGGTGATATAGCCTGACAAAGGACCAAAGGGCAGACATATAATAGATCATAGTGGAGACTAAGACCATGCATAGGGAGAGATGGACTGATCAAAAATTGAATAAAAGTATGTCAGAGTTCTTGATGATGGAAATGGAACAATTATGAGTGGGTAAAATAAAAATGTATGTAGCTGAAGGGGGAGTGTAGCAGTTCAACAAGATCCGCCTTTTTGGAGTCCTTCACAAACCATTCTCCATCTTTAGCTTCTGATTTTTCACTGATTTATCTCACAAATGGACATTTACCTTCATTTCTCAGACTCCTGTTTCCTTCAAGGCTCAGATCAAGTGCCTCCTTCTAAATGAGACCTTTTCTGTTCCCTTCAGGTCCTATTCCTTCCTCCCCAAATCAATTAATATCTATTTGGTACCTGTCTTGGAGAGAGAGAGAGAGAGAGAGAGAGAGAGAGAGAGAGAGAGAGAGATGTATATATTGTCTCTCCCAAGTAAGTTTCTTGAGGACAGGAATTTTATTTCCATTTTGTTTGTGTCTTTAGCATCTGTAAAAAAAAAAAATGCCTGACACATCCCAGGTGCTAACCAAATGATTAATGGCCAATTAATCTCTTGATCTTAGGATGTTCTCTCCAAAAATATTTGCATGGGAACTGGTATTCCAGGAAATACCTGCCTTAGCCCTCCAGAATGCATCTCTAAAGGGGGCATTGCATACACTGTAGCAGGTGGGTGGGGAGAACTGCACATAGGCTTCTGCAGTTGTCTCCTCTGTCTCCAGTTGTGTGAGATGTAAGTGACTTGTGTGCTGTGTATGTCCCCACATGGCATGTGGGTCATTTACAACAAGAAAACCGGACAGCCCCCTTTTTGTTCCCAAGATGAGTGAGGAATCAAGATTTCTCTGTTGGAAAGCTGTTTCCTAGGCACTGGGCTTTGGCTCAGCCACAGAAAAAAGCTGAAGAGACGTTTGGTGGGGTTTCCATAGGAACCAAAAAAACAGGGACCACATGTACTGAAATTTATAGCCTCTGAGCTTGGTCTGGGATATCAGGAGTTGTTCTGGTTAGAGGGGCTTCATGGATACAGAGAGGCTGTAAAGACAGAGGAAAGTAAGAGTGCACACATGCGCACACACACACACACACACACACACACACACACACACACACACACAGAAATACTTTGTCATGAACTGCACTAAGACCTTGGGCAAAATACTAACTAGGAACATTAAGATTATAATTGTCATTATTAAGACAAAAGTCATCATGTAGAAAGTCTGTATCCTCCTCTATCTCTAACATTTTTAGGACAATGCCATGCAATCTAATAAGCAAATTTAAGTTGTTTTTCAGTTGATCAGTCATGTCTGACTCTTTATGTTCTCCTGTATGATCACACACCAACACTGTCCATGGGGTTGTCTTGGCAAATATACTGGAGTGTGCCTGGGTTCAGATCCTAATTCTGTCACTTATTAGCTGAGTGAGCCTAGACATTGCTTCTCTGCAACTCAGTTTCTGAGGAATGAGGAAAATAATATCTCTACTACCTATCTTTGAGATAGATAGCAACCTCTTAGGATTGCTGTGGGAAAGTGCTTTGTTGCCTTAAATCATTACAAAAATGAAAGCTGCTACTAATTTGCAACAATTGCAATTGTTTTTGAAGAAATTTAAGGGAAATAGGGCATAAATCTAGGGTCATCACTTTCATTCACATTCTAAGGTACTGACTGAAAACTTGAGGCAAATACAAAATTTTTCTCTCCCTCACCCTGCCTTCCTCTTTCTTGTCAAGTGGTTTTCCTTCCTTCCCAATGATATGCTTCCCCTCCTTGGAAACTGTGGTATCATAGGACTTGGAATTAGGCAGGACCAGGCCACTTGGTCGGACAGCTTCATTTTCCAGCTAGAATAACTTATGTTTCTATAACACTTAAGGGTTGATGAAGTGCCTTTATCACATTCGACCTGTGAAATACAAGAAGGGGGCTGCTGTCCCTGAGAACCTAGGTTCTCCTGTTCTCTCATCATATGGACTCTGAGACTCGTCCATAGGTAGGTTCAGATTTATACAGCTAGGTACAAAATCTCCTCTCTTGATCTCCCTTTCTCCCTCCATCAGTAGGACATACAATGAATCCCACAAGGACACTGCAAGAGGAACCAGGAAAGGTATTTTCACTGGGTTAGCTTGTTTTCACAGAGGTGCCTTCCTGAACTCTCCAGCCACAAGGGCAAGTTGAGAGCGGAACATGAAATGTCCATGAGCCAATGTTGGTTCTCCACTGAGCTGCTATCGGTCTGTGTCCCATGTTGCTTTCACACACCTGGCCTATAACTTGATCAATCTCCAAACTAGGATTTAGTCCCAGACCTACCAGCAGTTTTGTGTGACCTTGGTCAAGTGCTAATCACTCTCTAGAATAGGTATCTTCATGTGTAACAAGGAGGGGGCAGGGTTGAAAAAACTTATCTCTAAGACCTTCAGGTCCGATATTCTGTGATTGAACATTGCATGTCCCTTTATATCCTACCTTCTTCAGAATCCTTCCTTTAAGAAATCCATTCCCTCTCCCAACAATTCATAGAACCAGAAAGTGTTAGGCAGCTGTCTATTCTGGTCCAACCCTAACCTGGACAAGAATTTTCCCTGTGAGATCCCTGACAAGTGGTGATCCAATCTCAAATGGCAGAGCTACAGGAATGAGGAGTTACTATTGCTGAAGGCAGGCCCTTCCAAATTCAGCTAGCTCTGACTCTGGGAGGACTGAAGAAAAATTGAGAGCAGAGGAGCAACCAAGGAAGGGAATGGACAGTAAGCAGGTCCTAAGCTGAACCCAATGAGGTTAAGTCACCAGGTGCAGGCAAACTACTACCCTGGGACACTGAAAGAATTGGGATGTGTAATTACTCAGGGAGTGTTGGTGATCTTTGTTCCAGTCTGAGTTTTATTCTATATATGGCTTTGCTTTTTCAATGTGTTTCTTATAAGCAACAGACTGTGGGGCTTGGGGTATTTTTTAAATACCTGTCACTGTCTTTTGTTTTATTACATTGTTTAATTCTTTCATACTTAAAGTTGTGAGAAATTTGTTTTTCTCCTTTTGTCTCTCTAGTATTTTTATCAAGATTTTTTTTGTTCTCCATCCCATTTTAAGTCAGTACTTTGTCTTTTGATTTTGCTTAATCTTTGATAGAGCCCTGCTTCCCCAGGCTCTCTTTCTCCCCTAGAACATAACCTCAAGTGGTCAGTCTTTGACTAAAGACCTTATAGGAGGAAGATTCCAGTTACCTCTTGAGGCAAGCACTAATGTACTCAGAGCTTCCTTTGATTTCTACAGTTCTGAGCCTCTATGATCCTGCTCATACCCAGGTCTGAGCAGATCACCAGCCTACTCCATGATTCTGTAACATGTGCCACACATGGAAACACAAAACAGACATGTGACAAAAGCCAACCCGGTTACCAAAGTTCTCTACACTCCAGGGCATGCCAACATGGAGAGCTCCCTTTACTCTCCCTACTGCTGGTACATTCAGCTCTTCAAAATGATGGGAAGGCAAGTTAGGAACGAGAAGCTGTGGCTAGCTCTGTTGTTATAAACGCCTTACAAATAGGGAAAGAAGGGGAGGGGTAAATAAAGAGAAATGGAGAAAGGGAAAGGGAAAAGGGGAGAGAGGGAGTTTCTCCAGTGTCTCTGAGAACTCCTAGGGATGAGCTGGCTGATTCGATCTCCCCTCTCTACTTCCGAACTCCCTGAAACACAAAATGTGTAGGCACCCTCAGCATCTAGTCCTTGAAACAATAATGTCTCTTGAATAATGTCTATGCCACAGGGATAGGTTTACAAGGGAAGAATCCTTGCAGAGGAGTCAGCCCAAATGGCTTATGACTCACACAGGTGCATGGGGGTTCCCAAGTAGATTTATCTAAAGGCCAAGTATCTGAGTATATTAAGAGTGCCCCCCCCTCCACTAACACCTGCATTACAGGACTCTTTTTTTCTGAGGGGTGTTGAGTTTGGGGGATTCTTTAACATACCTGGTGTTCTTAGTGTCACATCATGGAAACATTGATTTAGACCTAGAAAACTTGGCAGGTCATCTGCTCCAACCCTTCCCTTTCCAAAGCTGGAAAATGAGACCAAATTACATCCACCAAATCACATTATGTAAGAAATAAGATACAACCTCCCAATCTAGAGGTCTTCTCACTACAAAACTCTGCTTTCCATATTGGCAGGGGATTGCAAGCCAGAACTCCCTCGCTGGAATTCTTAGTATCCTGGAAAACAAAAACAATAACACAGACACTCTAGCTGGAGGTTTGTGAACCCCTAAGGCAGCTGTCTTTTTTTTTTTTTTGCCTGACACCTCAGCAGCAAAATTATCCCAAGAAGTGCCTCCTAAGAACACTTTCTGCCCTTAGAAAAGTGCATTCTGGGCTCTCTGAAATGTAGGTTAATTGTTTTCTGTTAATTGACTCACTGGAGAAGAGACTATATTCCCTGATAATGGATCTCTGTTAAAATCCCAACCTATTCCAATGAACCAACTGACATGCTTTAAGCATTTTGACTTAGGGCATTGCACGGGAATGAATCTGAACGTAGGGAAATTGCAAGGACCAGTTTGCCAATCAGCCAGACCTCCTGGGCTTTGACAGAAAACTGGAATTTTTACAAGTGTGGGCTTTAAGAGATTTCCCCTATGAATCCTTGCTCATACAATCCTTCTCTTATTCCTTATCTTTCCAGTTCTCCTTTAGTTTTGAGTACAGATTATGCCTACTTAAATGTTGGGAGTGGGGGAGGAAAAGTGAGAGAAAGCTTAGAATTTGAGCTGGAAAGAA
Source organism: Gymnobelideus leadbeateri (assembly GCA_011680675.1). NCBI lineage: Eukaryota > Metazoa > Chordata > Mammalia > Diprotodontia > Petauridae > Gymnobelideus > Gymnobelideus leadbeateri. The sequence continues at coordinate 313,650 of WOXC01000419.1, read as the reverse complement.
TTTTAGAAATTATCTAGTTCAGATCAAGACCTTGAAAGCCAAAGAGGGAAAGCAATCTGCCCAAGCTCACACAGGGGGATATCTATGATTACAATTACTGTTATGAATGTCTGTGGTCCTTTACAAATATCATACCCAGGTCTGAGAAGATCACCAGCCTACTCCATGATTCTGTAACATGTGCCACACATGGAAACACAAAACAGACATGTGACAAAAGCCAACCCGGTTACCAAAATTCTCTACACTCTGGGGCATGCCAACATGGAGAGCCCCCTTGACTATTAAGTACTGGTGAGATGCAACCTCATTTTATGCTCACAACCATCTTGGAAGGAAAAGTGCTTCGATTACCCCATTTTACATGTGAGGAAAGTGAGTCACAGAGAAATAAATAACTTTCAGATATTTGGGGCTGGATTTGAATTTAAGTCTCCCTACTCCAAGTCAAATGGTCTTTCTGTAAGAATGAAAACTAGAGAGAATCAAGCAGCAGAATCGATTTCCCTCTCCATCCCTCCTACTCAATAATCATGATCAATAGTGTCCAAAACTGCAAAGAAGTCAAGGAGAATGAGGACTGAGAGAAGACTATTGATTTGGGCAAATAAGAGACCATTAGTAACTTTGGAGAGAGGGAGCCATGGGAAGTTTGAGGAGGGAGGAAAAAGAAGAGCTGCTGTGGAGAGTGGGAGAGTGAGTTGATATGGGAGGTATAGTGTGATTGCCAGGCAGCACTGAGAACCCAGTTGTAGAATCAGTCTTTGTAGTGGATCCAGTAAGAATGGTTGTGTCATTTTCTTCATCTTCATCCACATGCAGGAGTGAAGGTGGCAAATGATGGTAGTGATCCAAGACTGAGGCTTGACTGGGCATAATTGGCTAGAGGGGTTAGAGATTCAAGAGAAGAAGATATTGGAGAATTGAACTGATTCACCAAGGGGTCAAGATGGGGAAAAGAGGAGAGAGTAGTTAGTTCAGGGGAGATGGCTTGGGAGATAAATGAGGGCTCAGGGGATTGGAGGTCAGGGCATGGCTGCCAAGTATGGTCTTATAAGGGAAGGCAGAGGAAGAGGTGAACGGTCAATAGAGTGTGTTGAATAAGGCAATTTCTAAATCCTTGAATTCTCAAATTTCCCTTTCCTCTCCCAAGCTCTCTGCTGACCTCCAGTTTTGCATCTTTCCATGGGATTTATATTGAAGTATAAAAAACAAAATAAACTAAGTCTGTGATATTTACCATAAAATGAATTATAATAATGTGATTTAAAATTTAATTTTAATGTTATTAATTTTTTAATTAATATATTCTTTAAGAATACCAAATCACATTCACATTTAAGTACTGGTGAGATGCAACCTCACAAATTTTATAATTTTTTTGAAAATCACAACATATTTGTAAAGTTATATATTTAAAATAAAATCCAAAATACAACTGCTGTTTGTCTTTCACTGGAAAGTAGCCTTTGAAAATTTTTGTTTGACATGAGATCTTGTTTATTTGAAAGACAAGAAAGTACAGTTGGAATTAATTTTAAAATAAATTGCATTGTTTTGTAAAATATACATGAAACCATTTAACATTTTGCAATGAGAGAATGAAAAAGAAACTGAAAGATTTTATAATAAGATAAAATTGTACTTTTAATATCAAACTGCAGCTTTATTCATAAAAAGCTATTTTTAAAAATGATCCTGAAATCATTTTTCTCCTGGTTATACTATGAAGCAACTTGTCTGACTAACTTTTGCTCCAAGCCCCATTCAGGGACCTTCTCTCTTCCTTCCACTTCTCATCTTCCTTTTATATTTTTGTCTTTCCCCATTAGACTATAAGCTCCTTGAGGGCAGAGATTGGCTTTCTTTCTGCATAGTGTCTGGCAGAAAGTAGAAACTTATTAAATGTTTATTGACCATTTAAACTAAAGAATTAAACTGATTTACATCGTTCTTAGTAAATTAATTATAGTTCTTTGGTTCAGTCCATATTTACAGGTGACAGAATTTTGTATATCATTATTTTCTTTGCAAAGTGCCAGTTTTACCCCAATGTCAAAAACAATGGGGTCATCATGAAAGACAAAGCATATGTCACACATTCAGGCCCCAGGTCCCTTCTAAAATCAAAGATCCTAGTAATTTGTACCTGCTTCCTCCTACCCTTTGGGCTCTGGAAGAGTATGGGATTTGGAATCCCAAAAGGTGGCTTTGAATGAGATCTGATTCTCTGCTTCCTGGTCAGCTATTCCAAAGTTCCCTCTCCAGGGATCAGTTTCCTCATTCTTAAAATGAGGAAGTTGGATGAAATTGTTTGTCAAGTCCTTTCCAGCTCCTAATCCTATGATGATACTTAGACCCAGACTTAATGCAGAGGTAGAGGGGGGCTGTTGTTACTGTGCTATTACATTTTGACCTTTCGATACTTCCTTGGATAACAATTTGGAGTCAATTAGAATATTATTACGGCAGTCAGCAGTGGGTCACACACACATACATGAAGTCCATGGAATCGAATCTCCAAGCCAACATGAACTCCTTGAGAAGAACTCTTTCACTTGAGCCTCTGGACCCCAAGTGCCTAGCATAGTGTTTGACATATACTAGGTGCTTACCGAATGATTCCTTAACAAATGAATGAAAACCATTGTCATCATTAAATTGGAGTATTTGCTCTGGTCCCTAACAGAATAGAAGAATGACTTTTGTTGAACAGGAGGTATAGCTAAGTGGGTCTTGTAGAGTCCTGTACTAGCCCCTGGCTCACATCCAGAATGGGTGGTTAGTGGATATTTCCTGGAGTGGATGAGTGAAAAAGAGGGACTTAGCAGTGACATACCTGCATGCCCAGCAGGTAAGAGGAAAGAAACAAAAAGGAGAATTGCAAGGAGGTGAAGGGAATGAAGATGAATGTCACCTATGTCGGTCTAGGGCTGAGCTTGTCTGGGCTGAACCAGAGACTCTGCAGCACGGGCAGAGCAAATTCTAGGAGCCAAAAGGAATGACTTTAACTCTCCATCAAGTTACCTACTAGCTGTGTGCATGTGGGGGGAGTGACTTAATCTAAGAATAGAAGCGTTAGAAGTAGCCCAGTATGTTCACAAGTGCCTGTAATCCCAGCTACTGGGAGGCTCAGCTTGATGGATCTCCTAGACTGCAGTGCTCTGAACCAATGGATCAGGTGTCCACACGAAGTACAGCATCCATATAGTGACCCTTGCTGTGTGGTGGGGTGTGCGGGGAGCAATTAAAGAAGGGCAAATGAGCCCAGAGAGGAAATGGAGCATGCCAAGGCCTCCATACTGATCAGTGGGATCAGATCCTTGAGCCTGATTGTGTTAAAGAGACCTAGTCTCAAAAGAAATAGAGGTAGAAGGCACCTTCGAGGTCATCAAGTGCAATGCACTCAATTTGCAGAACAAAAAACTAAGTCCATTTGGGAAAATAACTTACCTGAGATTGGACAGCTAGTACATAGCAGCTTAGACTCAAACTCAATTCCTGTACCTTAAAAACAAAGGAACAGAGAACCAACATCCCCAGACCCTATTCTTTGCACTCTGCTACATTCTTCTATGGATCTCAGGCACAAATATGGGGAGCACCTTTATGTACCTGATGTCAGGGTCTGTTATCTATGACTTTATAATAAAACCCAAAGAGATGTCTCCAACTATATTAAGGATCTTAAGTGTCTACAAAGAGTAATTGTACACATACACACAACAGCAACAACAGCAACACAGAACCAAGCATAGTTTCCTAAAGCACAGCTCCTGTGCCTTAATCTGATTTCCTCATTTAACACTTACTATACTTGTTTTGGATTGTACATATAGTTTAAAGTGTTTAATAAAGTCACTTATGCCAGTCTGGTAGTTAAGGTAGTGAGAAGGGGAGTAGGTGATTTTTAAAATTGGTTATATTTGGAATTGGTTCAATGGTTGGACCCAAAGACAATTCATTAATGGCTGATGCAAATTTGGAGGACATCTCTAGGGGAATATCCCAGGGATCGATCCTTGGCTGAGTTCTGTGTAACATTTTTTATTAATATCTTGGATAAAGACATAGATGGCACCCTAATAAAATTTCCAGATGACACAAAGTTGAATTTAATTTTGAGACACAACTTAATGGGGATAAATATGAATTCCTATTCTAGTTCCAAAAAAATCAACTTCACAATTACAAAATGGGAAAAGAATAATAGACAAAGGTTTACACAAATGATGTGCTATCTTTAAATTTTTATTATTTATTTTTAGCATTCATTTAAAAAATCTGAATTCTGAATTCCCTTCTTCAATTCCACCCACTGAGAAGGCATATGGTGGCCAGCATTTAGTATTATTTTTCAAGTTTTCAGAGAGGCACCAAAAGGAAGTTCCATGACATAATGGGCAGACCACTGGATTTGGAGGTTTAAGTCCCCGCTCTGTCACTTGCCTCAGTTTCTCTTCCGTAAAATGACAGCATAAGATCTGACTAAATAGATTACCTTTAACTTAATTTCAGGCTCAAAAGCCTATGGTCCAGTGAAACGTTGAGTCTACTAAGAACTGGAGACACTGTCTATTATGTGTCCAAAGGCATGCAGTGATTCATTCAATTCAACACACTCAATTTTTTAATTAATTTTTTTAATGTTTATTGTTCCTTTTTGTTTTATATCACATTAATTTCTGAATAAATTGTCCCCACTCCATAATCTAAAGAAGCATGGATTACATAAAAAAATTTTGCATGTCTGACCAACGAGTTACCTATAGTTTACAGCATTGGAAATATCCCACACCCATAGTCCCCCACTTCTGCATACAAGAAGCATTTCCTCATTTCATATCTGGGGTCATACTTGGTCATTTTAATTACATAATATCCAATTTGGTATTGACTGATTGTTTTCTTCCATTAATATTGTTACACTGACAATGCTTAATCTTTACTTGGATATTCTCAAGCATAACACTCTGCATCAGTTCATATAATTTTTTCAATGGTATTCTGAAATCTCCATAGTCATCATTTGTATACACCAAGATATATTTAACCATTCCAAATCAATAGGCATCTGAAGTCTTAATTCTAGTTCTTTGCTACCACAAAATATTTCTATGATTAATTTAGTTTTAAAGTGTATTTAATCTGCTTAAAGCACTTTTTAGCATGTAGTTTAAGGTGGTTTTAAAATATGATTAACCTGTTAATAATTTTACTAATAATAAGCCCTCACTGGTAAAAAGAAAAACAATAATTTGGTGAGAATGAATAATGAGTGATTACAATATTATACTCTTCTGATAGGATTCTATTTTAAATGTTTGAATCACTATTGTTTATTGATTTTTATCTATGGTGCTATTTTTTTTTTTTTGCTTTTTGGAGGGCAATTGGGATTAAGTAACTTGCCCAAGGTTACACGGCTAGGTTTTTTTGTTTGTTTGTCTGTGTGTGTGTGTGTGTGTGTGTGTGTGTGTGTGTGTGTGCGTGTGTGTAAGTGTCTGAGGCCGAATCCGAACTCAGGTCCTTCTGACTCCAGGGCTGACACTCTACTCAGTGCACCACCTAGCCGCCCCTCGGGACTTTGTTTTTTTATTGAAAGAAATTTGGCATGATGTTTTCTTTCTCATTTTGGGGGAATAACTTTATAGCATGAGAATTCCTTGCCTTTAAATTTTCAATAGAATTGAATTATATGTTCTTCTAGATTTAGTCTCTCTTCCTTTCTCTCATCCCCCTTTGCAGTTTCCTCTTGTTTATTGTCTTCACCATTAGATTATAAGCTCCTTGAGGGTAAACTTTTTTTTGTTTTTGTCATTGTTTCCCCATTGTTTGGCACAGTACCTAGCATGGAGAAGATATTTTATAAATGTTTACTAACTGACTAATTAACTGAAATACTCAGGTTGGTTGGCATTTATTTCTGTAAAGTGATAAAGTGATTTCTGTAAAGTGATTTTAATTTTTATTGTTGTGTTTTTCCTTTATTCAATATTTATAGTAGTCTTCTCATTTAATGTGATTTTCTGCTTCATTTTAATTGATAAATCTAAATATTTATCAATCTTGTTGATCTTTAAAAAAGAAAAAGCTTTCAGCTTTGGATACCAATTCCTTAATTTTTTGTTTTCCATTTTTAGCTATTTCTCCCTTGATTTTCATGATTCATTTTGGCATTTAAAAAATGAGTTCCTGATTTGTAATCGCACTTTGAGTTAATTCATCCTCTTTTTTTCTGATTTATTAATATATGTTCTCAAAGCAATGTATTTTTTTTCTGTTGAAGACTCATCCATCTCAACAATTTGGGTGTATTTGTCAGTGTTAACATTTTCTCACATACTTATTAATTGTTTCTCTAAGTATTCAGGGTGCCATCTTTAAGTCTTCATTTAGGTCTATATCTTTTGTTAGTATCCTCTGTATTATTCTTTTATTTTTATACTGCTGTGATCTAGAAAGAATAAATCTCTATAGATATATGGAATATATAACATATTGTATAAGTATATTACACATACACATGTTCATTAATGTTCCCATTAAAGAAATGCCTAATTCTTTGATCTCTAAGCTATTTGACAATTTATACAGGTCTACATTTTCCCTTTTGTATATCTTTCTATTAGATTTGTACAGCTCCCCTTCTATCATCCCCGAGCTTATTCCCTTCCCCCCCTGCTTTCCTGTAGGTTAAGATACCCAAATGAATGAATATGTAATTCCCTCCTTAAGCTAAATTCAATGGGAGTAAGGCTGACCCATTCCTTTCACCTTCCTGTTCTTCCCCTCCATTATAACAGTATTCTCTTGCCTCTTTTATATGAGATAATTTACCCTAATCTATCTCTCCCTTTCTCATCCCAATATATTCCTCTCTCACTTCTTAATTATATTTTTAAGATATCATCCCTTCATATTCAACCCATGCTGCACCCTTTGTCTGTGTATACATGCATACACACATATGCACACACTCACGTATATGTTTATACACACATACACCCTCCAGTATATACATATATATGTAAGTATACATATGTACATATATATTCACTTCAACTATCCTCATATTGAGAAAAGTCTCATGAGTTACAATTATCATTTTTCCATGTAGGAATGTAAATAGTTCAATCTTAATAAGGTTCTTATGATTTCTTTTTCCTGTTTACCTCCTCATGCTTCTCTTGCTTCTTGTAATTGAAAGTCAAATTTTCTGTTCAGCTCTGTCTTTTTTATCAAGAATGCCTGAAAGTCCTCTGTTTCATTATTTTCTTGCATCTTTCTCATTTCTCTTCCCAAATTTTCCTCCACTTCTCTTACTTGATTTTCAAAATCCTTCTTGAGCTCCTCCATGGCTTGTGACCAATTCATATTTTTCTTGAAAGCTTTTGATGCAGGGGTTCTGACTTCATTGTCCTCCTCCAGTTCCATGCTTTGATCCTTTTTGTCCCCCCAAAAAAGGATTGTATGGCCTGATTATGCTTCCTCATCTTGCCAATTGCTTGACTTTTGAGCTCTTTGCCATGGTAGACTCTGATAACAGAATGAAGAGCTTTGTCCCAATTCACTGGGGCTTTTGAAACTGCAGGAACTATTAGTTGGGTGCCCTCTCTACAGCCCCCAGAAGCTCTGGCCCACAGGCCACATACCCCAGGACCACCACCCAAGACTGTGATCCAGATCCAGGCAGGTCAAAGCAAGAGTGATTAGCCTCTGAATGATTACTTAGTCCCCCTATGATCTGCAGGCCAGGAGCTCTAAAAGCAGCAGTGTAGTACCTCCCTGCCACTTCTTACCCTAGAGGCAGGGGCTGGACTGCACTACTCCTTTACCCTTACTGTCAGTTCCCAACTGACCTTTTATTTTCTCTTTGGCGTTTATGGGTTTAGGAGTCTGGAAACTGCCACAACTGCTGGTGATTCACTCTCCTGATGCTGCTCTGGCCAGTCTGGGTGCTGGTCAGGGCCACCCTTAGGCCAGAACTGGGGCTCACTGAGGACTGCATGTGGCTCCCAGTGTGCTGCAATAGACCTTTCCTGTCAACCTACCAGGTTGCTTTTCGTGGGAGATTTGTTTCTCTCTGTCTCTTTGAAAGTTCTGCAGCTTTAAAATTTGTTTAGAGTCATTTTTTACAGGTATTGGAGATAGTTGAAGCTGGAGCCCACACTAAGTTTGTGCTTTTACTCTGCCATCTTGGCTCCACCCCTGAAGACCTGACTTTTGAACCCAGATTCCACACCTCCAAATCCCAATCTCTTCTCACTATCCTCAGAGGAGCATGGTGAATCAGTCAGACCCTAGACGGTGTCTAGGAAGTACAATTACAGTGGTCCACTCCAGTTGTGATCCATTTCAGTGAATATTGTCCCCTTCAAAAAGAACATCATGGGTGCTAGATGGACTTGTCCAAATAAAACAACATAGTTTAATATGTGTCAATACCCATTTTGCTTTTAGCATTGCCTCCTAAGCCCAGGCATACTCTTGCCTCAGTGGTCATGCATGTTTCTCTACTGAGGATGGCTTTGATTTTTTGAAACAGTCCCAAATTACCCACGAGTGGAATAGGCTTCCTCAAGAGGCCATAGAGTCTGACTCATTAGATGAGTATAATCTAAGGTTGACAGGCCAATTATTACATATACATATAGAAGACCTCATTCTTTTTTTTTTTTTTTTACTCATAGTGCATGTCAAACTTGGGAGAAATAAAACCAACTTCTTTATATAGAGGATAGATGTGTAACTTGAAGAGAGTTCACAGATTATCCAGTCTGACTCACTCATTTTACAGATGTGTAAACTAAGACTCAGAGAGAGGGAGTGAATGGTCTTGGTCGATATCTGCCAGAGAACTGGTCAAGGTTCAATAAAATTCAGAAAATTTTGCTGGTTTGAGAGACCTTGTGCTTGCCTCTGCCCTAGGTCCATCCCTTTTCCCCTGCCTCCACTCCAGGATTATCCCCTTCCCCTGCTAACACTCTAACCTGTCCCTTCTCCTGCCTCCTGCTGGCATCTTTCATGCCCCATACTTATCCAGGTAGGTCCTTCCCTAGCTAATCCTTAGCATTTACCTGGGTATAAGGTCACAGATGTGACAACATTTAGACATACCTGAGCAAGAAATGCCCTAAAACCTATGTTTCACGCTTGCCCCACTAAGCTGCCCTGGTGTAGAAGTAATGAAGCATCTGGGCATCCCAGTCATCAACAACTGTTGTTCATTTCCATCATGCAAACTCTCCATGACCCTATTAGGGGTTTTCTTGACAGTTCACTTTACATATGAGAAACTGAGGAAAACAGGGTTAAGTGACTTGCTCAGCGACAACCAGCTAGTGAGTGTCAGAAGTCGACTTTGAATCCAGGTCCTCCAGACTTCAGACCAGGTGTTCTATCCTTTGAGCCACCTAGATGCCCCCCAACCAGTACCGACAAAAGTTTTCTGGAACCTGGATGTGCCAAAGTCAAGTGTATCCTTTCATGGGACCTGGACTAAGGACACACTTTTTAAGAACCACAAAAACATACAATATAATAACATGATCTCTTTTAGAAACTTGAGAGTGGTCCAGCAGAATTTCAGTTAAGATAAACATCTAACCATATACCAAGATGGCATCCAAATGTATGCATGGCTTCAGTAGGAACAAATTAGAGGATGAAGAAAAGATCTAACTTATTTTTGGTTTGAGGAAGAGTTCATAGCCAACAGAGAGAGAGGCAATCACAAGAGATTAAATGGAGAATTTGATTGCGTATATTAAATTCTTTGTGCAGCATTAGAACATCTAACAATTTCTTGACTTGCCACAAGGACAATTTAAATTCTTCAAAAAGCCGTGGAATCTATGAAAAAATGCTAGTCTGTGTGTGATCCTGATCGCCAGCACCAGCACCAGCACCACCACCACCACTTCTACTACTAGCATTAGTAGTAGAATGCTTTAAATTTTGCAAAGTACTTTATAAACATTTCATTTGATCCCCACCATAACCGTGGGACTTAGGTGCTATTATTATCCCCATCTTTTAGAGGAAGTAATTGAGGCAAACAAAGGTTAGGTGACTTACCTAGGGAAATTCAGCTAGTATGTGTTGGAGACTAACTTTGAAATCATGTCTTCCTGAATCCAGGTCCAGACCTCCAACACTGGGTTACCTGGCCCCTTCCAATGATGATTTGTTTGTAAAAGCAGAAATGAGGAGAAATGTAATGAGAAGCGATTGTTTCCACTTACAGTTTATTATGGATCAGATATCAACCCCAAGTCTGGGGGAAATAGATTTCAAAAGATTCAAACAAGGACTGTTACAAAGCCAAGATCCATGATCTAAAATTCTACAGAAGAAGTAGGGCCCAGAGGCTGGGAGGCTTTCACCAATAAAATTCTAAAGATGCAAATATGACCATATTACAGGAGGGAGTAAATGCAAAGGTATTTAAAGAGAACAATATGGCGGCCCAAGAAAAGCATCATCACCTAACTCAAATGTTAAAGGGACATATAGGAAAGACAGATAAAAGAGCCGGTAACTAGGGATGGACACAAGGGTGCAGAGAGTGTCTTGAGGAAGGCTGATATGATTATTAAGGTACAGACTGAGCTGAGGATGAATAAAATGTGTTACATGTCTTTGTTTGGGCTGTGCAGGGGAGAAGCAGAGAGGACTTCTGGGTGGAGATGCTGCATGTTGGGGAGAAGCCATAACTTCTCAGTCTGATTTTGCTTCTTTCTCCCAGATAAGGAGAATAATCTTTGACCCAGAAAGGATAGAATAAAGAAGAGAAACTGGATTGAAAGCCAAGACAGTAGAGGAGATGGCAAGAGAGCATCTTTTTTCCTAGTTAGAAATATATATTTTATTATGAATGTGCTAACAAGAAAATCCCCACATCTTCAGATCAAAGGATACATGTGTGCATGTATGTGTGTGCTCATATGTGTGTGTGTGTGAAAAATGTATACTACTTCATTGATGTAGGTTTATAGAACTCTTAAAATATCCAGATCCATTCTGATTACCAGATGATTCAAATATCCTTCTAGGATATAATAAACAGACATCACAAAATCTCTTATAATAAAGTAAACAAAATAACTTTTTCCCTAAAAGGCATTTTTTTTTCATTTTAGTCCATTCTTTCAGGACTTGCACTCCTTCGAGGACTTCCAAGCGAGTGTCTTCTCTTTGGAGATGGTGATCTGGACTTTGGCTGCTTCTAGGTCTTGATGGAGATCTGGATCTGGATCATGAACGGGTTGATCTTGATCTTTTTAAAGAACCTGATTGAGACTTGACTGAAGCAGATCTAGATCCATGCAGAGAGGCAAATCTTGGTCTTTGAGGAGATGGAGATCTTGACCTCCTTCTACGGCTCCTGCTTTGTGAGTGAGAATATCTCCTCCCTCAGGATCTTGAGTGAGATCTTGATGGTGATGGTGGCTGTATTGGTGACAATCGTAAGCATAGTGACCTTTCTCAGCACACTCATAATGCCTGTCGTTAGGATCCAATGGGCAGCGTGCAGGGGGTCTATCATACCAAGATCTTCGAGGCAGGCCTGTTGACAATTTGACTCTTACACAGGAACCACAAGTCACCTTCCGTCTAGTCCTTGGACTGCATCTTCTGCATCTCTTGGATATTCAAACTCCACAAAGGCAAATTCTGGAGGATTTCTGGCAATCCATATGGTTCTTAAGGGACCATAAGAACTAAAGGCTCTTTCTAATTCTCCTGTGCCAGCACCAGTTTCCAGGTTGCCAACATATACTTTAGTCTCTCCTCCGTACCTCCCATAGCATGACATGGTGCTTGGCTTTTGTGCTTGTTACACTTTCTTTTTTTTTTTGGAGGGCAGTTGGGGTTAAGTTACTTGCCCAAGGTCACACAGCTAGTACATGTTAAGTGTCTGAGGCTAGATTTGAACTCAGGTCCTCCTGACTTCAGGGCCAGTGCTTTATTCACTGTGCCACCTAGCCACCCCTCATTACACTTTCTAATAACTTAGCCTGACTGAGGTACTGCTTGCCTCCACTGGGTTGTTCCAATAACTACTGGGAGTCCTCCTCTTTCTTCAAGGGAAACAATGTAGAGGAAATACTATTTCTATGAGCTTGGTGCCTGAAGAGCGATTAAACTTGGGAACTTTCAAGTTCAGTATTGTCCAGGAGATAATTCCCAAGGCTGAGAAAAACCATTATGGGGAATTCCAATCTCTGACTTATCCTTCCAGGTATATCCTGGTCAGGACTCAGTGTGGTGCAGTCCTGATGTTGGGATATCCTCCTGTTGAAGTCCAGACCAAGGGGAACAAGAAGAGGTGGGGCTCCAGGCTGCTGCAGTTGCCCTGGATTCTCTTTGGACGGACCCAGGAGGAAGTGGCAGCAAGAGAGCATCCAGCTGTCCCTGAGTTCAGATCACTGTTGCCAGGTGAGCTACATTCTAGTTTACTGAAATAGGCGATTCTATTGAGCCATTTTCAGTGATCTTTGGAAGACTACAGGGATTGGGGAAGATGATATAAGACTGGAGACATACCGATGGTGAGCTACATTTGAAAAATGAAGAGAGAAAGATGGAATCTGCAAAATACGGAGTAGTGATAACAACTTCTATTTCTGACAAAGTTCTAGAAGAAATTATTAAAGGGCTGATTTGCCAACATTTAGAATGGTTAGCATACTCAGCAGCACAATGGTTTCATTAAGAACAGGTGTAGGAAGACAGTAAGCTTTTGCCTTGGACAGAACACAGCACTGATTTTCTATGCTGCTGACAGATAGACATAATAAAGGCAAGCATGTGGGCCAGGAATATGGCAGATAATAACCCTGCCTTCTTCACTTTCCTTTGTCCACGTTGACCCCATTAGCTTGCCAATCCAGAGGGGATCTCTGGAGCAAAGTTGGCTTCTTAGATGAAGCCTTTACAAAGCTCTTGTGGGCTTTCTTTGGCAGAGCCCTCAAAATGAGATTTGGAGAGCATAGGATCTACCCTGGCATAGATATAAATATCTAAACCTAAGTCAAATAGCTGTCCAGAATCTACTTCAAATAAGACAGTCAAAAGAATACATTAAGCATGTATCATTCCTCATCCATGGTATGATAAAGTACTCATTGTCCAGGTATTTTTAATTATGTCTGACTCTACATGACCTCAACGTGGGTTTTCTTGGCAAAGATACTAGAGTGGTTTGCCATTTCCTTCTCCAGCTTATTTGACAGATGAGGAAACCGAGGCAAACAGGGTTAAGTGATTTGCCCAGGGTCACACAGCTAGGTTATGTCTGACACCAGATTTGAATCAGTAAGGTGAGTCTTCCTAATTTTAAACCTGGCATTCTATCCACTATACCATTTAGCTGCCCTAATGATAAATTGCTGGAAAGCTTATTCTCTCTGTGTTCAGAAGGGAATCTCTTCTTGTCAATTTTCTGGATATTGTAGTATTTCAGGAGGGATCTCAGCAATTCTCTACTGACTTCTGGATTCTACGTTCTGAGCCTCTTTCCTCCTCTTTGCCAGAAGTCTCGGCCTCTCATTGCAGGTACCTTTCTTGTTCCCCCTAACTCCCCTTAGTGAATTGTATTTTCCCACTAGAATATAAGCTTCTCCAGGGCAGGGATCTTTTTCTTGCTTGTATTTGTTTTCTCAGCTCTTAGCCCAATGCTGGACACAAAATAAACATTGAATCTCTCCATCTTTCCCCAAACATCTCATTTTGGGGACTCTGCCAAAGAAGCTGCTGGAGCTATAGAAAGGCTGGACCCCAGGACCCCATTTTGCTCCAGAGATCCTCTCTGGGTTGGCAAGGTAATGGTGATGATTGTGGACAAAGGGAAGTGAAGAAGGTGACATTCGTGTCACCTTACATTGTGAAGAAGAAAAGGGAACAGGAAGACCTATTTGTTCAACAGATTTAAGCTATTTAAGCTTCAAGCTGCACTAAGATCTTAGAAAGACCCTGTGAAAAACTTAAGGTTTGCAAAACACTCTCCATATATTATTTCACTAAAGCTTCACCACTGCCCAGCAAGCCCAGGTCCCAGGAATCACAAACTTTGCATTTTGTGAGAAAACTGAGCCTCCAGCAGGTGATGTGGTTCCCCACACTGGAGACAGATGCCAAACATGCTGCCTTTGGTCCTGTGGAGCCTACATTACTGCCCACAGCGTGTTTCCTCTTTAGACTTTGCTGAGATTCTCCAATCACTTTTTTTCTCTAAAACATTGCTTCCTTCTAAGCAGTCTTTTTTTTTTTTTATTACTGCTAATGAGAAGTGTGTCTTTGTTCCTGAAAATAGGTCACAGCAGGACCACTTGTCCATGTAGACTGTGCAAGGCAAGCTATCACCTTGGACAAACAGCTATGGTAGGGGGGTGGATTCTTGGTAACTCTTAGCATCTAGTGAGTGGGTGAGGCTGCCTGGTGGCCAGGTCTAACCTTGCTGTCAGATGGCTCACCTACTGCTTTAGTTCACTGGCACAGTTGTCTCACACGCATGCCAAAAAAGACGAATGTGCTACATGCAGGAAGAAGGAACATGAGGAGAGCAGGGCACATTGCTTTTGTGAATATGACTGCCAAGTTGCCACCTGACTCAGTATGCTCTCTTGTGGGCACCATGGCTCCTGGTGAGGCTGGACGGCTCAGTCATGGACTAACATTATCTCAGCAGAACCAATGTGGCAGGTAACCTACGAGACAGAAGAAAGTGTAGTAGGAATAATGTGGTGGCAGGGACTGCATAAGGGTTGTCTCCTCACATATTAAACAAGCTCTCAGTAAATATCTGTCAGCTTACATGGGCTCATTGAGGACATGCATGATTAGAAAAGAAGATGGGTGGACTGGTCATGTGGAAGTGGTAGATGACAAAGAGGCAGCCCCTGCACTGCTCTGGTAGGTCTATAACTGTGGGAGGAAAGGGAAGATGGTCCCAGGGTAAAATGAAGGCAGCCAATGAGGGATTTGCGCCAGGGCATCATCAAGAATCAGCCAAGATGGGAGGCTAGGTGGCCCAGTGAGGAAGAGCGCCGGCCCCAGTCAGGAGGACCCCGGATCAGTTCTGGCCTCAGAAAATAAGCACCCACCCATAAATAATGACTGGCTGTGTAACCTCGAGCAAGCTACTTAACCCCAATTCTTAAAAAAGAAAAAGAAAAAATACCCCAAGATGCGGCCCAATCAGCCTGAAGGGAGTAAGTATCCATGCAAGTCTCTTAGGATGTCCAAGCAAGCATGAGCATATACCTGATATGATGGCATAACTAAGGAATGTATAACTGATGTGAGGGCCTCAAGGAAAGGTCATTTTCTGTTTATCTTCAGAGCCCATTCAAGACCTGACACAGTACCTTGGATAGTGGGCAATACTCAAAGTGTCTGTGGACAGAAGACCTTAAAATCACTGCAACAACTCCCCATCACATTACAGTTAGCATTTCTGTGGTTTTATCTATATCATGCCTCTTCATTAAGCAAACCATTCAATTCAACCAAAGACCTAGAGCAAGCCTCCTGTAGGCAAGGTGCTAAGCCAGGGCTATGTGGGGACAGAGCATGGTGCCAGAGCTGGGACATAGTGCCCAAGCTGGGAGCATGGTGCTGGAGGCAGAAACAAGGTGCTGAAGCTGGAGCACAGTGCTGGAGCTGGGAGCACGGTGCTCCAGATGGGAGTACGGACTGAGCTTGAAGCCCAGCCTTGCCCATTATTGCCTGTGTGGCCTTAGACAACTCACTTCACTTCTCTTTGCCTCAGTCTCTTTAACTGTAAAATGAGGGCAGTGTATTAGAAAGGGGTCCTTTGTTTTCAATATTCATTAAAATGCTTTATGGCTATTTTTAAAAGAAACATCATCAGCATTTCCAGTGACTTCTCCCTCCAATTGAAGCCTCCCTTTATTTTTTGTAAATTTTGTTTTTAATTTATGGAGTAAAACAAGTATTTCCATTACATAGTATAATAAGAAAATGATTACATATAAAACTGTAAATCTATGTACAATTTGCTATTCCTTTCAAATATACAACAAAATTACTAGGTAAATTCTTTTTTTTTTCTGCCCCTCCTCTAGAAATGGGTACCATTAGACACAAATAGGTGTGTGTTTATGTGTGTTTGTGTGTGTCTGTGTGAGTATGTGTGAGTGTGTGTATGAGTGTGTGAGTATGTGTGTGTATGTGTGTGTATGAATGTGTCTGTGTGGGTGAGTGTGTGTATATGTCTGTGTGTGAGAGTGCATATGTGTATATGTGTGTGAGTGTGTGCATGTGTGTATGCATGTGTGTGTGTGTGAGTGTGAGTGGGTGTTTGTGTGTAAAATTATTCTATTCCCACTTCTACATTTGTCCGATGCAAAGAGTTTCTTTGTTCACGTGTCCTTTATTTTTAATTTATGTATTTATAATAGTCCAAATGACATAGTTGCTCCAAGTTATTCTTAATACAATATTGCTGTTAATGAATATAATGTTCTCTTGGTTCTGCTCATTTTGCTTTTCAGTATTTCATGCAGGTTTTCCATGTTTTTCTAAGATCAATGAACCCATCACTTCTTATAACACAGTAGCATTCCATCACATCCCACACCACAACTTGCTCAGCTGTTTTCCAATAGCTGGGCACCCAAAGAGAGCTGCTATAAATCTTTGAGAACGTAGAGGTTCATTTCCTTTTTCTATAATTATCTCCAGAAAGGTTGATTTTCTTTTTAAAAAATTTATTATTTAAGAAATTTTAACATTCATTTTTTTTAAACTTTGAATTCTAACTTTTTTTCCCTTCCTCACCCATTGAGAAAGTAAGAAAAGTGAGACCAGCTATACACATGAAGTCATGTAAAACATATTTCCTTATTAGGCATGTTGCAACAACAAAAGCCAGAAAAATAAAGTGGAAAAAGTGTGTTTAGATCTATACTTCAATTAAGCTTAAAAGTGCACCGAGACTTTTGGAATGTCCAGTATATATTGTGTCAAATTTAATTATTATATTAGACATATTGTTATTCTATCTACTTTTACCTTTACTTTTATCAGTGTTGCACCATTTCATTCTTTTTTCATGCTAAAAAGATATTTGGAGGAAGATTTCCACAGGGTAGTAGATTATGCCTGACTGTGGCTCAGGATAGAGACTAGGCCTGGATATATAGACATAATGATCATGACTATAGAGAAGATACTTGAACTTAAGGAAGTAAGAAGACTTCCCCAGAAGCGGGTCTGAAGACAGAATGGAATGGAGCTCAGGGCAGAAGCCTTGGGAGTAGATGTTCAGATTCAGAAGATTCAGGTATATTGGTGATGATGTAGCTTCAGGTTGAGAATGATCACTAAAGACAGGCAGGAGAAAAATGGTGAGAGAACTGTGTCCCAAAAACTAATGGAGAAGAGAGTGTTGGGAGGTAGGGGGTAGAAGATGATTCAAATTGCAGAAAGGCCTGTGGGTATAGCAAGTAATTGATGGTTAATGTCCCTTAGAGTAGTCTTTCCTGCTCACTGGAATGAGACCATGCAGGAGACAGAATCATAGAGACAGAGTAACAAGCAGAAATTGAGAAAGACAGAGACAGACAGACTGAAAGATAGAAAGACAGAAGGAGTGAAGGAGATGGAGAGGGGAAGGGAGAGGGAGAGGGGAAGAAAGGAGGAGAGAAAGACAGAGACAGAGAGAGAAAGAGATCAGAGACAGAGACAGTGAGGAGAGAGATTGGCCAGTTAATGTCTTTAAAATGAACATCAGGTTCTGGCTCAGAAGCCAACCAAAACTACAATTTTTTAAAGTAGGTAAGTAGTGGAGTGATGATAGGCATAGTCATAGCAGGCTCAGCGATGAAGAGCAGGGCCCCTCCAGTACAGGGCATCAGAGACTCTGGACATGGGCTCACCAGACCCCCATGCCTCCAGGACCAGTCTCCCATGCCTTCCCCTCTGGACCTCAGCAGCTGTATTCCCCTAGAGCTGCCCCCAGTGTCTGCGACCTGGCATTCTGGATCGTCCCTCTGCCACACGCCCCCACGGCTGCAGGCATCCTGGGGAGCAGCTAAGGCCAGCCTTTCTTCCTTCCCCCCTCACTCTGCTTCTGCCTGGCACCAGCCCCCTTATGCTGAGCTCACCCCACTAGAATAGAGCCCTTTGAGGGCAGAGATAGCCTTTTTTCTCCTTACATTTGTCTCTCCACCACAGTGCCAAGCATATAGTTAATTCTTGATGAAATGCCAGATGTCTTGCCTTTCAAGAGAGTAGCTTCTGCTGAGAGAAGAGGTGGGAAGCCAGCCTGTACAAGGCTGAGAACTCTCCTAACTTGTCCCTATCAGTACAATGGCTTCCTTGAAGCGAAGGCTCCTAAAACTAGGAGGGTCCCCAAATGTCATTGAGTACAATTCCCTGATACTGATGATGGCTCTGAGGCCCAAGGAAGGTAGAGGACTTGCCTAATGTCACACAAATCAATAGGAGGATTAGAACCCAGGTTCTCTGCTCATTTTACTCTGCCATTTACTATGCCTTGTGCCCATACTTTTATCTGTGGCTGGTCTGGTAACAGTGAGGACAGCAGTAGGATGTGTGCCAGGATGTCTTATGGTCACCATGACCATTTGGAACTGGGAAGCATAGACCAGTCCTAGCTCTTTCAGTGCCTCTGTGGGGGCCTGCACACACACCAGCTAAATTATCTCAAAATGGAAAGTCCCAAAGACCTGGTCTCTCCCTAATCGGAGTTTATAGAATCATATGTCAAAAACTGGAAAAGACTTCAATGCCATCTGCTCCCTTTCCCCTCATTTTGCAAATGGAGGAAGCAAGGCTCAGGAAAATCAGTCCACTGGGTTTTCTACAACAAAGCAGGAGAGAAAGGCTTTGGACCCAGGTCCCCGGTCTCCAGCCAATGCTCTTCCCTCGTCTATACTCATTGCACCCCTTGCCCACTCTACCAATTCTGCCAGAGTGAGAGGTTTTAGTGCCTCTCTCCCCAGCATTCCCTCTTGCCTTCTTCAGTGGGTTAAGCTCCCATCTAGAAGGCCTGTCAGGGGGTGGTGTCTTTAGCCTGACAAGGAATGCCCACCACAGCATCACCCACAGATGCATGGTTTCCCAGCCTCCACTCATAGGGCCTCCCCCCTCCCCACACCACCCCCATGATGGGTAAGTCATTGAAATGTCAAAGCGAATGGAAGAATTGACACACACAGCCAACACCAGCACCTCAGCAGAGTGCAGGCTCCTGGAGGGCAGGGACCAGCTTTCCCCTACCCAAGGCTTAGCACAGCATCATCGCACACAGATGCTTGCTAGACTGGCATATTGAGGTCACCCCAGGGCCCACCCTTCGGACAGATGGCCCAAGACCACCTAGGACTTTGCAAGTCATGTTTTTCAGGACTGCCACATGCAATCTGGCCCCAGCAGGCACCTTGAAATCCGAACCTTTGGGCACGCAAGTGCCAGAAATATACCCGAGGTTGTGAGGGAGTAGTAATGAGCTATGGAGCCAATTAACTCCACCAGGCTCATTTAATTTCTCAGCACTCACAGCCAGGGTTTTAATTTGCATCTTGAATGGCTACAGCTGCTCTCTGTCCTCTTACCTTGGCCCTGGAGCATGACGGCTTTTCTATAACAGATTGAAAGCTATTGGACAGAAGCAAGTCTGTGGGTCATTTCGTTGTGTTTGAAATCCAGGCGTCAGTATCCTATTAAGAAAATAAGAACAGACGTCTGACAACTTTGATGGGAAGTAAAACTTCAGACGAACCCTCCAAACCACTGAGAATAGATTAGGACAATAAAGGAAGGATTCCTGAAGCCCTGGCATAGGACTCCCAAGGCCTCGGGCAGTTGCTAGGGGGTTACCCTGTTGTTCTGTGAAGGGAAGCCTGCATGGTCGGACGTGGCCAGGGCCTGAAGGCTCAGCCTGGGCCTCGGCATAATACAGTCCTCTCTGACGAACCACTCGCCTTTCTGATCTCAACTCACCTGTTGTTTTTCTTCCTTCTTATCACAGATTTCCGTCTCTTCTGATTCTCATTTGGAGCTTGCTGGACAGAAGAAACTCTTCTGTTCAGCCTAGGTGGAGAGCTAGGCCAGAGGAGTTTGGCTGTGGCCTGGCATACTAATTATTTTGCCAATTCAATCTATCCTAATGAAACCTTTACTAGAGATCTGCTATTAAAAGGTCTTAGACTGGGTGCCAAGGCCCCAGGCCCCAGGCAGCCTTTTCTTCCCCCAATGAGCTGACAGTGGATTTAGTCAGTAAAGGACAACACTACCACCAAACACCAGCTAGCATTTCTACAGCACTTTCAGGTTCACAAAACATTTTACATATATTATCTCATTTGATCCTCAGAACAACTCTGGAAGGTAGGTGCTGGTATTATCGACATTTTACAGATGAGGAAACTGAGGCAAACAGAGGCTCAGTGACTTGTTCAGGGTCACACAGTTAGTAAGTGTCTGAGGATGAATTGGAACTCAGGTCTTCTTGACTCTAGGCTCAGTAGACTAGCCACTGAGCCCCCTACTTGCTTCTAGAAGAGGGAGAGAGCAGAGGTGAAAAGTGATGGCCTCTAAGGTCTATATCTTTCCATCAAACGTTTTTCTTTTCCATTCAATGTGTTCTGCCAGCATTTGCTAAGAGCTTGCTCTCTTCCAGGCCCTGTGCTGGGGACCAGGAATTTGGAGACAAAAGGCAGCCCATGCCCTCAGGTAGCTGGGAGCACAGTATCAGCTGAAAAGGGCAAATACAAAGTCATTTCAAAGTGGGGAGTTGGGGGCCAGCCCTGACATCTGGGGGGACCAGGAAGGAGTTCGCGTACCCTTCAAGAGGACCTTGGAAGGCTTGCTTATCTTCTGCCAGCAGGGGGAGGAAGTAGAAAGGCTGCCAAGGTCTGTATCAACATCTGTTCTTGGTTTGCACTTTCCCCATCTGCTACCATCAAGAGCAGCCAAGAGACCCTCAAGCCAAAGTTCCCATCAGCAAGAGGTGGGCTCTTGGACAAGGCTCCAGGTCCAACACATCCAAGACACATCATCCCTTGGATGGAGGGAAGCAGCCAGCCTTCCTGCCCCCTTCCCTGACAATGAGAGCCAAAGGCTTCCCTCATCTTCGCTCTCTCCTGAGTCCTGGTGGATGTGCCCAGAGGAGGCCATGGTCATGCCTCAGGAATGCTGATCTACCAGCTGTGGAATTGCCTTTCTCTTCGTGGAGGTTTCTTTACAGATAAAACACAAAAACATCTTGAGCTCGAGCTCTGAGGACATTTCCTTTGATAACAATAAAATGTCTGTGGAAAAACATATTCTTCGGCCTTTTGTTTATGTGAGAGTGATGATTTCTTACAAATAGGGTGAAGCTAGCCAGACATGTTTCCCTGCATTTTCAGTTGACTTTTTGAACTGACAAGCTGTCTTCCCCAGTATCTGAAGTGAGTTAGGCCATGCCCAGAGGGACCAGCAGCCAGACTGAGTCCCTAGGACTGTGTGGCCGGGCCCTCACTCATGGCTGACACCAGAGGGTTCACACTTTCCTGCTTTGAGAGGATTTGGCCATGTGGGGAGGAGGAGGGCTGATCAGGCAACAACACAGATAATTATGAGTTGTGTGAAATAGCACCTTCCTGGAGCTTTAACTCTTCCTAAGAGGACTTGCTCAGTGTGTCTGCTGCCAGAACTCCCAGGGTACTTTTCTTCTCGGGCAGAATTAGGCACTGAGGGCCACTTGGAAAGCTTGTTCTCCACACTTGGGAGTTGGGTACTTTGTCAAGAAAACAGATGTTTGTTGCTTTCGGGTACAAAGGAATATGTCAGTCAGGTTCACAAGCCTGCTTCCATCTTGAGTGATTTCCTGACAGCTTCTTCAGCCTCTGAGACAATTAAAGAATGAGCATGAACGGAAAAGGTGCCAACATCTGCCATCTTGCTGCTGCTTGTCCTCACTAGGGATGCAGGGATGGATGCTGGCAGCATTTCCCTTGAGGGAGAAGGCCTGTTTTAGTAGTACTGCCCATTTTCAGTAGGGCTGCCAAGCTAGGTACCAAGGGTAGAACAGGGGCTTTGGAGGCCATCCCTTGTTTTGCATACTGGGTCGGCCAGTTACTTTGTGTGTGTTCTTGAGAAAGTCCATTTACACTTCAGTTCCCTTACCTAAGAGGTTTAGACCACTCGAGCTCTAAGGACGCATTTCACTCTAAATCCTATGATACTAGGGGTGGGGATGGTTGGGATTTCTTAGATCTAAGGAAACACATAACACCTTGAAAAACAATCAACTTAGGAAAGGAAGAGACTGTCTCTTGAGGGAGTGCAGGGCAAGGATCTCAGGCTAGAGTTCTTTCACTGCCCAGAAACAAGAGCCTGATGATGTATGGATTTCAAAGGGGAAGGGGCATTCTCTATCCTCTCTTCTATGAGAAAATACAAAGAGATTGACGACAAATATGGAGAAACACTATTTAATCCATGCTGTTATTAGGATGCCTGCTTCCATAGGGCTCAGGGAAATGGAGTGAGTCCTCAGAGTCTCTAAAAGACCAGAAGGCAATAGTCTAAGAAAGTGGGTCCAGAGGTGGACTTCCACTATTCAAAACATCTGTAGGTAGCACAAGAGAAGAATGGATGACAAAGATAAAACTGACAGAAGAGGGGAATACTGTTGTTGACTTGTTTCAGTCACGTCTGACTTTCTGGGACCCTGTTTGGGGTTTTCCTGGCAAAGATACTAAAGCGTTTGCCATGTCCTTCTCCAGGTCATTTTACAGATGGGAAACTGAGGTAAACAGGGTGAAGTGACTTACCCAGGGCCATATGGCTAGTGAGTGTCTGAGGCTGGATTTGAACCCAGGTCCTCTGGGCTCCAGGCCATTGCACCACCTGGATGCCCTGAAGAGGGGAAAGCAGGCTTTGTTGCAAAGAAGACTAGACTCAGAGTCAAAGAGCCTAGGTTTGACTCTCAGCTTAGATCCTTATTACTTCTGTGACCACGGACAAGTCTCTTCCCTTCTGGAGCCTCAGTTTCCTTATCTGAAAGAAGAGATGGAGCAGACGGACCCAATAATATCTAGCATTTATATAGTGATAAAAGTTTGCAAAGTTATTTATGCTGTATCTCACAGCCATTCTGTCAGATAACCCCCATTTTTCTCAGTTTTCTGAGAGAGGATTCAAGCTCATGTCTTAACTCCAAGTCCAGCACTCTATTCCATGCTGTGTCTAGGAACCTCAGATAATAATGCTAAGAATCCTTCTACCTGTAGGTACTTGGATTTTATGAGATTTACAGGATCAATAAAATATGGCTCAGCTCTTCTCCCTTGGCTCTGTCTCTACTTTCTAGGCTCTTTCACCAGTGCAGTCTCACCCTGGAACATCCATGCTCCTCAGGAGAGTCCTTACCCCTAAGTTCCCTTTTCCCACTGGTTTGTTCCTTCTGGGCTCTCCTTTCTCCCTGATGACTGCCCCTCCCGGTTCTACTTCTGACTTTCCATACATTGCCGCTCTGCCTTGGTGTGGGCAGAAGGCTAGCCTCCCTATGCCATTGTCAGCTTCCTTTGGGGAGCTGTCTTCCTCAAGCAGAATGCTAGCTCCTTGAGAGCTGGGGCTGAGTTTTTATTCATATATGTATCTCCAGTGTTTAGCATAGTGCCTGGCATACAGCAAGCACTTAATAAATGCTCATTATCTGACCTGAGCAGCTGGTTGGCACAATGGAGAGAGTGCCAGGCCTGGAGTCAGAAAGACTTCTCTTCCTGAGTTCAAATCCAGTGTCGGACACTTACCAGCTGGGTGACCCTGGGCAAGTCAATTCACCCTGTTTGCCCCAGTTTCCTCATCTATCAAATGGGCTAGAGGGGGAAATGACAGACCACTCCAGTATCCTGACCAAGAAAGTCCCCGAAGTGGTCACAAAAAGTCGGACATGATTGAACAAGAACAGCCTGGTCTTGCCACCCAGAACACTCCACAGGATTTAACCAGAGTGAAGCCTCATTACACTTTAGCCAAGTTGCTGTCCATGAGTTAGCTTAGATTCATCTTGACTCCCCCAACCAGCGTTACAACAATTAGTGAGAAAGACCCACGGACCGAGGTAGTGAGAAGGGGGCAGTCACTGGGAGTTATCTGTGTGATCCCCCAGCATCTCCCACTATCTGACCCTGAACTTAACAAGCCTGGAAAGACAAAAATGACCCTGGTGTCTGAGCCCAGCTTCATAAGTAGTGCTATTGTGTGGCCAAGAGGAACATGAGAAAGCCTGGTGGGACTCTTTTGGGGAAAGAGAGTACATATTTGGGGAATCTGATTAACCAGGTGGCACAGGGCAGGCTGCCAGGTACAGGATACATGGTGAAAATTGACCAAATATTGGCATTGGGCCATGAGGTTATAGATCGTTTTGTCTAGAGGGCTGGACTTGGAATCAGAAAGACACTAGCCTATGTGACCTTGGGTGAGTCACTTAACCCCGTCTGCCTCAGTTTCCTCAATTATAAATGGGGACAATAGTAGCACCTGCCTTTCAGAGTTGCTGTGAGAATCAAATGAGAAAACATGTAAAGAGCTCTGTAACCCTTAAAGCACTTTGTAATTGTTGGACATTATTATTGTCAATAATAATGAGAATCATGTGTACAATACAAAGTGAGCTGCAACAAGGACACAGGTGGGATCCTTGGTGGGAATGGGGGAGGGGATGTCTATGCAGAGAGATCACTTTCCACTGGAGGGAGCCATAGAAGAGCTCGAGCACTCACAGATGCTGGGGCAGACCCTGCAGAGTGCTGAGTGCTTCTCCAGTCAGATGTGTGTAAGGGCTGTGACCTGCTCTGAAGCACAGACGTGGAAAACAGGACAAGGCCCAAGAACAGCCAGAGACTCCACTCTCAGCTCCATGCTGCACTGTGGCTGTGCCCCATGCCTGGAGTGCTCTCCCCTTTATCTCCACCTCCTGGCTTCCCAGCTCAAATCTCACCTTCCACAGCAAGCCTTTCCCAGTCCTTCTTTCTTATTCCTTCTTAACTCTAGTGTCTCCCCTCCTGCTTTTTACACTGTTGCAGGATTTCCTATTTATCCTATATATAGTTAATTGACATAGATTTTTTCCTTTCTGTGAGTTCCTTGAAAGCAAGAACTGTCTTTTGTCTTTCTTTGTATCCAGAGGCAGCTGATGGAGCAGTGGAAAGAGCGCCTTGCTAAAATCAGGAAGACCAGAGTCCAAATCTAGCCTCAGACACTTACTTACCAGCTATGTGACCTTGAGCAAGTCACTTCACCTTGGTGTCTGCCTCAGTTTCCTCAACTGGAAAGTGGGGGCAATAATATTTTCTCAGAGTTGTGAGGACCAACTGAGAGAACATTCATTAAAAGTGCTTAGCACAGTGCCTGGCATATAGCAAGCACTATAGAAATGTTCTTTCCTCTCCTTCACCCTTGTATCCCAAATGTTTAGCACAGGTCCTAGCACATAGTGCTTCATAAATGCTAATTTGTCTGACTGATAAAAGAGGCAGACTGGGGAAATGGAAAGGAGCTGTTTCGATGTTAATTAATTCCTTACTATTTGGGTATCCTCAGACAAAGACACCAAGCCTCTTTGGGTCACATTTTCCTCAGTGGTATAAAGAGGGACTTGGACTTGGTCACTTCTCTCCCACCTTCTAGCTCTTGATCCATGATCCCATGTCCAAATTAATCTAGAACATGTGAAAGGATGTAATGCACAACAAAGCAGGAAAGACATTGTTGATGGATTGTAGAAAGACACAGATGTCAGGCTGATGTTATATGTTATCTAATCGGGAGCCAATAAAAGTGGTTGAGCAAAAGCGGGCCATTGGAAGTTGACTTTCATTGTGACATTTTGAGTAATAAGGTCATGTGGGCAGTTAAGTTTTGCAAATCCCATGAGAAGTGAATGTACAGTACTTCTGATAGCTTAGATATCCATCTGCCTGCCTCACAGAGCCTTCTCCTTCCTCTTCTTAGCAAGAGGATAGATTCATGACATTCATGAAACTCATTTAGAATATCATCTTTGCCAACCTTTCCATCTTCCATACAGATTTCTCCACAGAGTTCCCTAGTTTCCTTGGCCTGCCTTCCCCCCAACTTTGTAAATCCTCCATCAAAAGAAGGCATTTAGGATAGCAATTTGACCCAGTCATTTTCCTCTGGGGAAATAAAGATTTGCCAGGACTTAATGGAGCCAGTGAGTGTCCTTCAGCTGGAAACATTGGCCTGGAAGAGAATCACCACCTTTGTGGGCTCTGGCCTCAAACTCTTCATGCTCTAAATCCAGGGAACTGCATGCAATCAGCAAGGAGGAAGTTAGAGACATTTCTGGGACCTGAAGTGGTTCCTTTCAGAGAATGTAAACTGTCTGCTGGCGAGCTATGGGAATGGATGTAATGTTCTGATATGAGGCAAGGAGGAAATGATGTGGAAAGGGTTAGAGAAAGAATCGGCTGCTCTTTCCAGTAGCAATAATCATGTCATAGCACAAGCCAAATGAGAAGGTCTGGGGAGGCATGAGGCTGGAGGAGAAGGGGGAGGGGTGTAGAAATGGAGACCAATGAAGATAAGCATGTGGGCTCCCAGCCCACTTCCGTTTGGGACAAGCCTCTAGCCAAGAGTCCTTTTCTTTGGTAGAACCCTTCACCTCCTTCACTTAGACCAGTAGGGGGTAGTGAATGGACTGAGGCACAGGGACTCCAGGGCTCTGGGTTTGAGTACAAGCTCCCACACGAGCTACACTGTCAGAAGCAAGTGGCTTCATCTTTCAGAGGCTTAGTGTCTACATTCATAAAGTGAGGTTAAAAGTACTTGGCAATGAAAGCTGAACTCCGTAAAGTATTCCTAATGTCATGCAATTATGAGATGTTCTAGTTAATCATTGCTGTTGTCACTTTGGGGGGAGGGAATTCATTTTAACAGTTGTGGGATGATTTGTTGTTGTTGTTTTCACTGCTTGATTCTAGAACTACACAGAATCTGTAGAAGTCCAGGTGCTGGACAAAGAAAAGGTGACCTTCACCCATCAGGGTGGTGCCAATGATTCCAAGCAACCAGTGACTCTACATTGAATAAACCAATCAGAATAGAGAGGATGATCAAGAATGAGAGAGTTGGAGCCAATACCATCTCTATGAGGCAACTACCAGTAATCAGTACAATGGGACCCAGATAAGAGAGGCCAACTGTGAATAATAAACAGGGTAAATGTTGGAAGCTGCCTCTTTCTGCATTTCAGAAAAGGAAAATAAATAGTGACAAAGCAGGAGGCATGCTTGATTGTGAGTGAGGCTGGAAACTCGTAAGGAGAGCAGAGAAAGGGAAGAACTGAAGAGAGGCAGGAATAGACCCTGGGAAAGGTTGGATGACTCTACAGGATTTATAGAGATGTCCCAGGAAACTGGAAAATCCTAGAGACTCACCCTCAGCCATTAATATTTTTTGGTTGATTAGTCATGCCTGACTCTTCATGACCCCATTTGAGGTTTTATTGGCAAAGATATTAGAGCGGTTTGCCTTCTCCTTCTCCAACATATTTGACCTGTGAGGAAAGTGAGGCAAACAGGGTGCAGTGACATGCCCAAGGTCACACAGCCAGTAAATATCTGAGGCCAGATTTGAACTCAGGTCCTCCTGACTCCAGGCTGGCCCCTCTATCTACTACACCACCCAGCTTCCCGTATAAAAGCTAACTATAACTATAACTCTGTCTGCTTACACACACACGTGCCCACACACACACACATAACCATATAACTATACATAGCACGTTAAGGTCTGCTAAGCACTTCTACATATGCTAGCTCTCTTGATCTTCATTAAAAGCCTTATGAGGGGGACATTATGATGCCTATTTTATAGATGAAGAAACTGGGTCTGCCGTGGGTTAAGTGCCTTGCTCAGGACGACACATTCTTAAGTGTCTAAGGCGGGATTCAAAATCAGATCTTAAGTCAAGATCTGGTGCTCTATGCACAATGTCCCCAAGACCCTACTGATTATCCCGCAATTTAAGTGACTGTGTACACTTGGAAGGGACCTAAGTTGTGGCCTTTGGGAGTTGTCTCAGTGTTATTCCTCAGGGAATCTGGGAAGGCGCTTGGAACTTTAGGGCTGGGCTTTCATGCTGGTATGAAACTCTTCCATTTAGGAAGGATAGAGTACTTAGAAGTGAGGAAACATAAGATGCCAAGCTCCTACACTCTACATCCAACTCATGAGATTTAAGTGGTGCAGAATCTTAATGTCAATGACCACAGAGAGTTTCTGATGGGTCACTTTGCAAACATTATTGTGCAAAGCTTTGGAAAATGGACAGAGAAAAATGCAATCCCAGTAATCTTCAGATTGGAAAAGAGAACATGGAGGGAGAGTCCTGGGGCATTTGCCTCTACGGTGGGGGGAGATTGAATTTGAGAGTGGGCTTGAATGGAGCGACGAAGGGCATGAAATTGAGGGCACACAGATGGCCTCAGACAATGTTTGCTTGGATCTTCAAAAGTGTTTTTTGTTTTTCTTCTTTTAATAAAATGTTAACCTATGATATCATGACTTTGATCATACAAATAGGGAGTAGGTCTCAACATGATGAGGGGATCCGTGACTATATTTTTAAGGTTTTCTGGGTAAGGATTCAAGACAGTAGCAAAATGTGAACCAAGGGCCTCATATCTTGAGATATGACTATTTAATTAATAGCTCAATTATATACAGTTCTTTGCAATTTGCAGCAAATGGCTTGACAGAGAAGAAGAAATACATTAGATGTGATGCTAGGAGAGAAGAGGGAGTGGAGACAAGCAAGTTATTTTTATTTGCTTTTCCAATTGGCATCTTGGGATCGTGCTATGCAGATATCAAAGTTGTAATATGCCCCTTGTCGGTATACTATGTTGTGAGTCACCCCCTACTTCTACTGAGTGCCCTGATCTCTGTCTCTGTCTGTGTCTCTCTCTGTCTCTCTCCCTTTCTGTGTGTGTGTGTGTGTGTGTGTGTGTGTGTCCTTCTCTCTGTCTGTCTGTGTGTGTGTGTGTCTCTCTCTCTGTCTATCTGTTAGTTTCTTCTCTCTCTCTCTTTTTTTTTTTTTTGCTTTTTGGAGGGGGGAGGGCAGGACAATTGGGATTAAGTGACTTGCTCAAGGTCACACAGCTAGTAAGTGTTAAGTATCTGAGGCCAGATTTGAACTCAGGTCCTCCTGACTCCAGGGTCAGTGCTCTATTCACTGTGCCACCTAGCTGCCCCCTTCTCTCTCTCTTCTTGATACCCACAATGAAATTTACCCGTCTTCTACATCATTTCTTCATCTTCATATAGCAGTTTGGCCCTGGCCTCCCTCTCTGAGAGCGAGGTAGACCTCATCTATCCTCTCAGATATCTGTCCTTTACAGATATCTATAATCTGATCCCAGTAGCTTGAGCCTCCATTACATTGTGTTGTCCACATACACACACAGCTGGTAGTGATTAGCAATCCAATTGCATTTAACCAATCAACATTAATTAGCATTTACAAAGGGAGTTTGCCTCTAATATACAGCACAAACAGAAGTTATAAGCATTTACTCCCTAATGATTCCAGGGCACACTCTCCCTTAGACAACCTCAGTTCCTGGTGAAAGTGGATTTATAGTTAATGTAGTTTCTACATAGATTGATCCCATAAGTTCCTGCCCAAATGCATGAGTATTTCTGGATGAGCCCATTTCTCAGCTCCCCCTCAAACCTAGATTAATCAGCTTCAAACCCTGACATGTCCTTTACTTTTAGCCCTCCTGGTGGCTTGTTTCACTGATCTTTCAAAATTCACAAAGTTAAGTATAACTGCTAACCTCCTAAACCAAAGAGGGAAGCCTGAGACAAAGAGCCGAGGCCCTTATGAACAGGCCACCTTCATCCATACGTATACATTCATATTCATATATACTTGTATGAATTGGAAGTAGGGAGTTATCCTACATGTCCTGCCATTTGAATGGTTGGGAACTGCAGATTCTCAGGTTCTCAGTCAGAATAGGAGAATCTAAAGGTACCATCCTGCCTGCTCTGCTCTATGCCCTCATTCATTCAGGACTGAGCATTCCATAACTGTCAAAGTAACATATAATGGAAAGCTTTGAGGCCTTGGTACCTGGCGAGATGCTACCTCAAATATTGTCTCTAACACTCTCTGTGAGACTCTGTGTTAGTCACTTAACCTCTGGTCTTAGTCGAAAGAGCCCTCATATTTGGGGCTAAGTATGGCTGGGGTTACGCACACCTTTGGCGCTAGTGGTGGCTCCAGCGGGGTGCGTGCATTTCTATTCTTTGCCTTCCATATACAATGGCGAGGGGCTGGCCAGTGAGAGTCCAGAGGTTATGAGCATGTTCGTCCTTGGTGTGAAGCTCTGTGTGAACTTTGGAGCAAATGCGGGAGGCAATGATTGTTTCCTATCAGTTTGTTGAATGGAGATGGGGGAGTTCTCTTTGAATGGCTGCTGAGTCAGAACTTAGTGTGCATACAAAAGTCTTTCTGGAGCAGCTCAGGCTCTTTATTCCCTGGTGATGAGTGAGGCAAGGGCTGATGAAGCCCTCATGCTGGGAGAGATAGTAACACCAACAGGGTTCTTCTGTTCTGCACCTCTGTGCTCATTCCTTCTCTTAGACAAAAGGAGATTGAAGTCAGAATGGACTAGACTGAAACATCGTGACCTTGAAAGATTGGGAAAGTCACCAGAATTCCAGAAACTAGAGTCCATGTGAGGGTTTGTCAGCAGCTGAGTCAGCAGAGGTGCTAGGGAGGCCACGAGAAAGGATGCCTAACCCAGCCTAGCAGGGGATTGGCTTCACAATGTCGTGACCTACTGCAGGAAGGTATCCAGTCTATCCATGAGCTACAGCACGTTGGAAAGTGACCTTAGTGGGGGTGGTTGCTTTGTAGCTGCTGATCTACATGGGAGACCACAATCCTGAGGGACCTAGGTGGTCTAAGGAAGAGTCTGTTCCCGGTTTAGAGGGATATTTTGTACTTCTGCTCAAACTATGTATTCTCACTAAATATCTTTTTTGCAGAAACTAATTGATGTTAATTAACTCACTGTTACTGAAGTGCTAATCAGTGTTGTTGATAGTACTGCCATAGGTTGGGTGATATTGAAGAAATGACTGGTGATTGATATGTGGTTACATACCAGAATGGGGGCTTATAATGACTGATGTGGAGAAAAATACCCCACATATTTAGGGATACCTCTAAGCCTAAAGTGGACCCAATTTGCCAGGAATAGTGGGAGCTGAGACAAACATATCTTGATTCTGTAATTAATGCAATGGCTTCCCAATGAGAAGGGGAGTTGGAAAGATTGCCCAGATTTCACAAAGGCTAAACATGAAGAACAAGCTTGCATGTAGGGGGTCAGTTGCTGTATCCTGGCAGAGGGGATTGGAGGATGGTGTATCCCATATAGTTTCTCAGCTTTTCTAGGTAGGAACTATGAAACAAGAGTGAGAAAATCCCCCAAAGCATACCTGGACTCTTTGAGTCATGGTAGGGCCTCTGACACAAGGCTAGAGGAGAAAGATGAGTGGATAAATGATGGCTCTCTCAGGGGCTCCAAAATCCTTATATAAAGTCAAACATTTTGAGGTTCAAATAAAACAAAAACTAAACAAATTATCTAAGGAAAGTATGCCAAGTCAAGCTGATTTTTTTTATTCCCCTGGAAAACTTACTCTCAAAATTTCCTTTAAACTCTGCCTTGACAACATTCTTTTCCAATTACAATATACTTCTCCAAAAGTCATGATTTCATCTGTGTGGGTAATTAGCTCCACCGATGCTGATCACAAAGCCTCCGAGCCTTAGGAGATGGGTTCTTGTGGTCACAAAGCAATTTCACCACCTGCTTGCCAACCTACTGTCAATGAGACACTCTGAACATAGCTACTTTGGGCCTCAGGTGATGGACTGTGTGGAACAAGTCCATGTGAATTATAAACTGTAATCAGTTACTGTGTGTTTCCATCCCAGTAGACACACACATTGAGATCCATGTATACATACACACACACACACACACACACACACACACACACACACACCAGAATAGTTGTGGCAAGTGGTCATGACTAAGCTGTGTTCTTTTCCCTTTATTACTTAAGCACCAAATAAGGTAAAAGAACAAAAAAAAGATGTAGGAGAGGAAAGAGGTCCTATCAAGGACAACTACCATACAGAAAAAAAAAGGCTGACTCCAAAAATGAGTAATTTTTTAAAATCCTCTTTAAAATTATTAAAAATTTTGAAGAAACATCTCCAAAAGAACAGATAAATAAAATGATAAGAAACTCAGAAGCCAAATGGAATTGCCATAACAAGCTTTGGAATCACAGTTCCAAGAAACTGGACTCAAAAAACTAGTCAGCTGGAACCCTGAGAGCTGTTTGGTGATTTGAGGAGTTAGGGACAGAGTATAGATCTCAGTGAGAGTCATATTCATAGAAGTGATGACAGGCGAATCCACAGGAGCTGATGAGATCCCCAAGAGACAGTGTCTAACTGAAGAACAGGAAAGGATTCCAGACAAAACCCCCTTTACAGAGGCAGGATATGCATGGTGGACCTCCAAAGAAGCCCAGAGAGGAATTATCTCAAAGGGAATAAGAGAATGACAGTAGGTAAGTGTCATTAAAATCTAGAGGAAAGAACATACCAAAAGAGGGGATGATCCACAGAACTAAAGAGGTTGAGGAAAGATGGCAGGAAAAGTTGTTGGATTTAGTCATTTAGAGACCCTTGATAACCTTGGAGAAGGATGCTTCATTTAAATGGTGGGAACAGAAAACATTAGGAAGAGCTGAGGAGTGAGAAGGCAGGTGCTGGAGCCAATTAGTATAGACAGCTGATTTTCCCTCCCTCCTCCCTTGGATGCTGAAAGGTATGAGGAATCTTCGACAGGTGGAGTAACCGGAAGGGTCAAGGGAAAATATTTTAAGGATGGGAGACACCTGGATATGAATAGAAGCTACAGTGTTTGGTTGGCATTTATTATTTATAAGCTTTCTAAGGTGGAAGCCTTTAATACCTCAAGCAACCTCCACCCTGAGCACATGGGTATAGTTGTTGACTTGACTTCAAGGTCAGAAGGAGGAAAGAGCCTGAGAGACTCATTCAAAAGCTCCATAATTTTCCAAACCAAAATAACCCTGCCTACCCACTACTCCCCCTTATGTGTTGGCAGATCCTACTGAAATAGAACTTCTCTGGAGGGCAGAGCCCTCCTTGGCTTTCTTATTTGTATCCCCAGTGCCTAGTAAAGGAATTTCAATATAGTAAATTTACTGAATGCTTTTTTCATTCCTACCTTTGTGTGTTTATGTGAGGTAGACTCTCTTCAGCACCATAACTAGCCATGATTCTGGGGAATGGATGATGAAGACTCGGATCATGACCTGGGGGTGATGGACTCAGGATGCAGGATTTGACACACATCTTTAGATGTGGCCAGTGTAGAAATGGAACTATGCTGATTTGTTTTGTTATTCTTTCTTGAGGGGGCAGGGAGGTTATAGGAGGGAGAAAACTACTAATTGAAAGAAATAAAATTTAATTTAAAAGATAAAAGCTTTATGTGGGAGATAGGACTTGACCTGTTGGTGAAATCTGGATTTGATTTGGATAGATAGATAGAGCACTGGGTCTGGAATCAGGAAGACTCATCTTCCCGAGTTAAAATCTGGCCTCAGCCCCAAACTAGCTGTGTGACCCTGGGCAAGTCACTTAACCCCTATTTGCCTCAATTTTCTCATCTCTCAAATGAGCTAGAGAATGGAATGCTGAACCACTTCAATATCTCTGCCAAGAAAACCCCAAATGTGTCACAAATTGGACACGACTGAACAACAGCAAAGAAAAGAGGAAAGAGATTTTTCCTAGAGGCGAGAAGAAGGGAGAAAGTGAGCCAGAGTTCAAGGAGGTCACAGGTACAGGATATATATCCATGGCTTGGGAGCATATTAAGGTCCTGTATGGGAGCAGTTGGAATAGAGAAGATAAGTTTGGAGTGCTAGATGGGAGCCAGACTGGGAACAAATATTCCATAATTATCCTTAAATGACAGGCTTGTGCCCAGGAAAGTTTCTCACTTATAATCTTCTCCATTAAAATATGTCTATTTTTAAGAGTCTTTGAGAAAATAAAATCCCCATGGGATCCAGGCATAAAGAAGAGTAGAAATGTTAACTGACATTTCCATCTCTAGCATCAAGAAAGACCTGGCTCCCCCAGTGGGACGACGTTGACATAGCCCCAAACCTTTCAGTCTAAATAGTGACTCTTAATAGGTGTGAACTTTCCTAAATGAGCCATTTTAAAGGACCATAAAGGAGGTGGAAAGGAAATCAGGCTAGAGGAGAGGGACCTCGAACTCATGCAGGACCTTCGGGGAGAGCTTCCCCAACTCAGGCCGTGGTTAAAGGTGGTTAAGTCCATACGGGTGTTGTGCAAGGCTATTTTGTCTGTCTCTGAAGCCAGCCTTTTCTCCATTTCTTGTAGGAGCCCAGTTAAGTTCATCTATTTAGAAGTCCCTATTTACCATGTGGGTGTACTGAAAGGCAATTTGGTATAGTAAAGATAAATCTCCCCTCCCCACCCAGGAATATTTTACTTCAGTGGCTGTTTCTGTGGCACAGGGCAAGTTACTCAGCCTATTGATATTGTTGTCAACTTTCTAAGACTATAAGCTGCAGAGAAGGTGGTAACCTGAATCAATAGAGGGAGTTTCCTCACCTGGGAATCTCCTTTGCCAATATCATCATAGACCCCACCCTGTATATCATAGAACCTTAGACTTGAAAGGCCTTTAGAGGTAAAGGAATCCTTAGAAAGGGTTCTTAGTCCTGGAAGGCTTAGAAATCACTTCACTGAACCCCATCATTTTACCAGAGAGGAAACTGAGACCCAGGAAAGGGAAATAACCTACCTATAGATACATAGGCATTGAGTAGCAATGCAGGGGCATTATCTCAGGTTCCAGGCCAGGGTTCTTTCTGTGGCAACAAGCTAAGGTGCTCTGGTCTGGTTTTCCTCAAGTTTTCACAATCTCTGGGAGATGGCCAAGCTTCTCAGGAGACTGTAGTATAATGTTCCCATCCCAGATTTGTAAATGATATTAATAGAAGCACTAACTGGGCTCTCCCTGGCAGCATCACATCTTGGGATCTGAATTACTGAGAATATAATGCACTGATTTGTCAAGTAATTTACAGACTCAAATAGGCATGACAATACAATATGAAGGCTCAGAGGCAGAACAGCCAAGTTCAGGCCCCAGCTCTGTACTCACGGTGTGGCCTTGGGCTAGTCATTAATCTCTCCAAGTCTCAGTTTCTTTGTATGTAAAATGGAAGAATTATCTTTTCACTACCTTCCTTATGATGAAAGTGCTTTTTCGAATATATAGCACTAGACACATAGGGATTACTCCTTTTAATTTCATCAGAAACATTTGAGGAAACAGAGGCTTAGGACACTCTTCTCTCCTGCCAAGGGAAGCTTGTGTTGAAAACTTGAGGTTTTTATTACAAATATAAGGGAAGTTGTTCAAGCTAGGTCATGGTTGTTGTTGTTTTTCAGAGGTGACTCCATTTAGTTTTCTTGGCAAAGATACTGGGGTGGTTTGCCATTCCTTCTTCAACCCATTTTATAGATGAGGAAATTGAGGCAAGCCAAAGTCACTTGTCCAGGGTCACACAGTCAATAAGTGTCTGATGCTGGATTTGAACTCAGGTCCTCTGGACTCTAGGCCCAGAACTCTAAACACTGTGCCACCTAGTCATGGACTTTTCTAAGAACTTAGAGCTGGGAGAAAATTTACAATTAATTTGATCTCACAACACTCTCCTATTTTACAGAGATGTCCCATGATTTTTCTGTAAGGGGTGAGGGAAGGGTGCAGGAACAGATGAGTCTGATCAATACAAGCAGGTCCCTAACCTATGTGATGAGTCGATAGGGAACTGTCCATTGTTTGGCAACAATGATAAGAGGTAATGATCTCCTCGTGCTGTTTGGCTCCCAGCACCCCTCTCTTGGAAATCAGTGGTGGTGAGTGGGTTAGACTTCAGAAGGAGGGCTCTTTGTCCCTAGTTCTTTCACTTCCCTGGACAGTGCTCCATATATGTGGGTTCCTAACTGGCATTGCCTGTGATTGGTGGAGTGCTTCTTCTGACTTTCAGATAGAATGTTAGCAGGATGAGGGGGTATCTCTGAAGTAGGGGAGGAGAGGGGAGGAGAAAGAATTGACTTCCCACTTTGGAAGACTTGGGTTCAGATATTGCTTCTTACATACCCCATCAATATTATACTGGACCAGTCTCTTAACTCTCTTTTTGCTCCCAGGCAATTGGCACAATTACAGGGGTCCTTAACCTATGGGCTACAAACATTTTTTACAAAATGGATTTTGCTTACTCTACATCAATATACTTGGACTCATGCATTTAAAAACTTCTTTTTTTTTCTGAGAAGGGTTCTATAGATTGCAACAGACTGCTGCCAAAAGGTCCATGACACAAAATCACAAGGAGCCCTGGCCCAAGGCTGCATTTCAGAGTACATGTTGATCTGGAATGATAGAAAAAAATTTCTCACCAGGAGTTTCTTATATCAATGAAATCACCGCTCTGGTTTTAAAAAAATAAAGTTTGATCATAATGAGTTTTTAAAGAAACATCTTGTTATAGCCTGGAGTCATGAGTGGGGTGGCGAGCAGAGGAATGTGTTGTTTAATTTTATTTGTTTATACATGTAGTTTCCAATTTCCTTAACTTTGGGAATGCAGCCAGAGACAACACATGGATCTACTCCTAGCTCAGAGGTTATGGACCCAAGCCCAAAAGTGAAGGGGAAAGCTTGGTCAAGGAGATAGGGCTTGGGTAGCAGCTAAGGGTCGTTAGGAAAGGGTGAAAAGACCACACAATGCTGCCAGCCTTGGAGGGAACTGGAGTCTGAAAAAAGGCCTTCTAGCTCCTTGAGTTTTCACCTAAATTTTAGGGGCATGTGAGGGGTACAATGTGAATAAAGGCTGATGCTGTCACCACTGGTTTAACTGAGAAGGATTAAGCTGAGGGCAAAGACTTCATTTAGCAATATTCAGAATGTCCTAGCCTTGAATGGATCGTTCTGCAAAGTGTGTGAGTGTGTCTGTTTGCCTCACCAGTGTGCATTGATTCAATCTCATCTGGGATCTCACTGGGACTGACCAATTCTTTATTCTTTTCCCAGATCAACTTTCTGTCACATTCACCACAGCAACTGCTCAAAATCTTCTCTTCTTAAGTCATTTACACCAGCACCAGCCCCCTTCCTCTCACCTCCTACTTTGCTGAAAGGAAGAAAAGTAAAGCCAACCATCCTGAGTTCTTTCCTCTTCAGTTCCACACTGAATCATCTCAGCATCATTTGTTCTCTTTTTAATAAGTGGCATTGCCAGTGCTCACTCCTTGGGTCCTTCATTTCATCCCCTTTGGTCTCTTCCAAAAGTTTTGCCCTTTGCTCATCTCTTCTCTCCCAAATGCTAACTCCTTCCTTGTTCCCTTAACACATGTTCAAACAATAATTCGAGGGAGTGATAGCTTCATTTGACTCTACCACCCCCTCAAATTATTGTCCTGTATCTGCCCTCCTTTCATAGCCAAACTCCTAGGGGAAAACAACAGTAACAACTGTCTACAGTCATGGCTTCTACATTCTCACCTCCCACTCACTTCTCACGTCATTGCAATCTGGCTTCCAATCTCACCACTTGAGTTCTCCTCATGGTTGCCAGGGATTTCAATTGCCAAATCTAATATCCTTTCCTTAGTTCTTATCCTCATAGCCTCAGTCCTCATCCTGACTACCACTGGGGTTCTGCTGGACAGTCTCCCCTCCAGGATACTCTTACCTCCCTGGATTTTCATACTTTTCTATTGGGTCTTCTTGACTGTTTTCTTCATTATCTACATGTAATGTGATAGAGAAAATGTCAATAATATAGATTAAACTTAAACGTGTGTCAGACATTTTCCCCCCAGAAAACCAGTTGTTAAATGTTTCCCAGAATTCCTCTGCCCATAAGGCTCTTTCCCATGTCCTCTTCACTTCCCCCTCTAGACTGTCTCACTTGGTGATCTCATTAGCCACCCCACATCAATGATCTTCTCTATCAAGGTGATTTCCAGATCTATACATCCAACTCCCATACCTCTCCTGACCTCTAGACTCAAATCACCAAGCTCCTAACAGACATCCATCTTAAACTCAATATGTCCCAAACAAACCTCAGGTTCTTTCTTTCCAAGGCCTCCTTTCTTGCCAACTTCCCTATTATAGTCAAGGACACTGCCATCCTTCCAGTCACAAGGTCCTGAAGCTAAGTGTGACCCTTGACTCCTCACTTAGGTTCAGCCCACATAACTAATCTGATAGAAAGGCTTCTGGTTTCTTTCTTCCCAGTATCTCTCTTTTATGTCCACTTCCCCCCACTCACAGAGCCACCAGGATGCTTCTGAGAGAAATGATTATTAAAAACGCAATGATTCAGAGAGATCCTTTGTCTATAGTCCTCAGTTCAGTCTCTTGAAGGATGTTGAATTAACTCTCCTCAGTCTTGGTCAGAGCCCACCCAGCCTTACAAGGCATCTCTAATCTAAGGTGAATTTGACTCAATCAAGCTTGGGTAGAGATAGATTCTTTTGTCTAGATTGCCCATGGTTTGGGGTGGTCTGTGCAAAGGGATAGTCTCTCTGTCCAAGAATGACATGATGTCACTATCAGTCCCTCACTAGAGTGAGCTCACTTCTCTTTGTAAAGTCCCCCTCTCATTAATTGTTGACCAGTCAAAGTTGGTTGCCACCTCAGGAACACTCCTCTTCCAGAAGCATATAAGCAGTGAGTCTGCTGCCATCAGGGTCTTTGGCATTTGACCTTATTTTATTAAAATGCTAGCATTATTAATGAAATATTTAAATTACCCAGAAATGATATCTCTTGAACTTTTTAAATGCAACTCTCTACACTTCTCACTCTGACTATTGCAATAGCTTGCTACTTGGTTTCCCTGCCTCAAATCTGTTCCCACACCAATCCCTCCTCCACGTTAGCCATGTTTGAAAATCTTAGATATGAGGCCTTTATTGTTGCAGAGACTTTTGCCCCAGTTATCAGTTTCCCTTTTAATTTTTGCTACACATGTCTATGTAAAACTTGTAAACATATAATCAAAATGATCATTTATTTTCTGTGCCCATCTTTGGCACTTGTCATAAACCCTTCCCCTAAACACCCATCTGAGAGGCACTTTCTTCCTTGCTCCTCAAAAACCTTTATTTCTGATGGTACTTTTTGTATCCAGGTCATACTTCCCTTGGAGCTTATTTTGATGTAGGGAAGGAGGGAGGGAAGGAGGAAACTGAGAAGACATATATAGCAATGATGTGGCGTGAAGGGCTCTGTCCATGGAGACAAATCTTGCCTCTGGCATTTGCTACCTGTGTGATCACAGAAACATCCCTTAGCATTGCTGTGCTTCTCACATCTGTAAAATGGGAATGATGAAAGCTCCTATAATACCTCCTTCTCTAGGCTGTAGTGAGGCTTAAATGAGAGAATGCATGCCGGGAAATTTGCCCACCTTTAAATGGTGTCATTTAGCTGTCATTAACTAGTTTAGGCTGATTATTTTGTGGATACAAGACTGAGATCTTAGTGGTTAAGTGACTTGCCCAAAGCCTCACAGCTACAAATGGTTGAGTCAGGATCTGAACCCACATCTTATGACTTAAAATCAGATGTTTGTTCCATTGCACCAAATGGTCTAACAACTAGCTATTGTTAGAGACAGGGCTACGTTCTGGGTTTCCTAGAACCCTTGAATCTCAGAGCCAGAATAGACCTCTAAGGTCATCTTGGCCATCTGAAACCATATAACCAAATCCCCTGGCACAAAAAGGTGGCCCCCCCCACGCACACACCCACAACTCTGCTTCCATGCTGTGCTTCTGGGGAGTTTTATGAACTCTGGAGATGTTTTTCTCTCTGGTGTTACCTGGTTCTTTCCATGGGTGCTGCTACATGTGTTTTCACAATGCTAAGGCTTAGTTTTACAGGGTTTCACTTTATTCCCTCATGGATCTTAAAAGCAGGACAGGAATTATTTAAAGGGCGAGAGAAATTCTTGTTTCAATTTAAGAGTCCTCGTGGAGGGCAGGATAGAGGGGAAGTGTCAAGAACACCACATTTCTCTTGAGTGTGACTCAAAGCCACCCTCACTTTGCACTTCTCTCTTTATGGTATTACTATTTTCTGACTGTTTTTGGACACGAACAGCAACTAATCTCTATAAAACAGAAATCACACTTGAGATCTAAACCTCAGCCCCATTGGCCTGGTTGGCCTGGATAGAAATGAAAAAGAGTGTACTTCCTTCAAAAGTATATTAACTTCACTTCCATTCTGTCCCATTCAGTCAAGTCCAGGCCAGTTCAATTCAGCAACTGTTTGTTGGGGTCAGGGTTGCTAAGAATCATATAGCTGGTGGACCATCTATTAAAAAAATAAAACATTTGGTGGTGGGATATTTTTGTCCAATCACCAACAAGTAGATTTAATTCATGGAAATGCTAAGAAATCGTTTATCTCAACAGTATCATTATCAATGGAGCAGATAGGTGGTGCAGGGGATAGGTTGCTGAGCCAGAAGTCAAGAAGACCCATTTTACTGAGTTCAAATCCAGCCTCAGACACTTGGTAGCTGTGTGACTCTGGGCAAGTCTTTAATTCTGTTTGCCTCACTTTCCTCATCTGTAAAATGAGCTGGAGAAGAAAATAGCAAAGCACTACAGTATCTTTGCCAAGAAAATCCCAAGTGGGGCCACAAAGAGGTGGACAGGACTAAACAACAACAATATTAGTATCAATGAAATCAAAGGAAGGAGGAAGCTCAACTACATCATAGGCTGGCTCCCAGATCCTCCTAGGAGAGGTTTAGAAAGGAATCCATGAAGTCCATTTTCTTCATATGCTCAAATAGAGCAAGAAATATTTGCCAAGCCATTTCCACAGTATAGTGCTTATAAGAAGTATTTACAAAATACCACTATGAAAAGAATTCATTTGTAGGGAAGTTTTATGGGAAAATTTGATAACTCTCAAAATTAAATCAGCATACACTTTAGTAATCAATGGTGTAGAGATGGAAATTTAGGGCCAATGTATGAGAATTCCTGAGGTGGCAAAGAGAAATGAAAGAGACCCTAGGCTGCATATAAGATAACAGCCTCAGGCCTTTACATCAGAAGTATTTTCACTGAGAAAAGAATCAGAAGGTGCTGAAACTCTGAACAAACAGATTCTGTTTTAACTGGAGCAGAAGACTCATCATTGATTATATAGGAGGCATCCCTGAATTGGCTGTCTGGGGAGAATCAGACCATTGACTATCACAGAATAGATTAGAATTTGTGAAAAACTAGAAGAAATGAGAATAATGAGAAAAACATGGAGCAGGCCATTAAAACAATTCAGTCTTGAGCTATTTAAACAAGTAATTAACAATGAAAACAGGGAAATGGACACTAGAAATGACATTGACACCAATTGTAGTAATTTATAGAGAAGTGTAACTGGAGTTACCAAAAGAACATCGAGACCAAAACTTACTTTCCAACCAAATACAAAGAAAAGGAGTCTAATTGGACTGAATACGCATAAGAAATCTGTGCTTGTGAGAATACAACTATCAGAGCATTAAGGGACCAATTCATAAGGTATCTGTGGAGGAGAAGATACTAAAAACGTGTGTGGAGATGGGAGTAGAGGCGGACTTGGACCTTATGAATGCTGAAAAAGGCAGCCACAAAATCAGTAATGACGAACCTATAGACCTACTTTCCCAATTATATGTTTTTAGGATATTTTTCTACACATAAATCAAGGGCATCCTCAAAGAGAGTATCAGCAGGGATCACACAGCTTGCACAGGTCTCAACCAATAGAACACATCTTTACCATCTCACAAATAAATGAAAATTGCAGAGAGTATAGGGTTGTTACCAACCTGTTTATTATTTATTATGAAAAAGCCTTTGATTTAGTAAGACAAAATACTTCCTTAAGGATTCTCAACAAGGTATCTTTCATCCATGCATCAAAACCATTCCAGATTTATTGCAAGATACAAAAAAAAAAATAGCCTTGTTCAAGGATTCTCTAACTATAAACATCAGAGGGGGCATAAGAAGATAGACATCTTTAAAGACATTTGTTCACCACTGTGATAGAGAACACCCGGTACAGAGTCCGACCTGAAGAGACATTACCTGTGTAATCTTCCTGCTTGCTAGTGACTTTGTATCAACACAAAGGCTCATCAAGGCTGTGAACAACAAAGAACCGCCAGAGAGAGGGCTACAACTATTCAGAAGCATCAGCCATGATCATCCGTACAACAAAGATTATGTGGATGAAGGATATATGTTGCCTAAATTATGCTATGCATTTGATGGGAAGTCTATAGAGTTTATAAGTTATTGTGTGTGTGTGTGTGTGTGTGTGTGTGTGTGTGTGTGTGTGTGTGTGTGTGAGAGAGAGAGAGAGAGAGAGAGAGAAAGAAAGAGAGAGAGAGTAGAAATGAACAATGGGTGAGATTAAAAATTAATGAGGAGGAAGAGGGGAGTGGGCTGGATTGCTGCCAGAAAATCACAAAATTCCTTTGTAATGGAGGGATAACAGATTGCTGTTTAGAGAAAGACTATACCTACCAAAGGCTCGTAAGAATGTACTTGTCTGGTGTCTTGCAAATTTAATCAAAAGGATTTTAAATTGTAATGGATAGGAAAAGGAGAAGACTACACATGTGAGCAAATGAATGAATGAGTGATTAAAACATTCATTATGCATTTGCTATGGATGAGCACTACAATGAGCCCAGGATGGAAACGGAAGCCATCTAGACCCTCTGCTTGAGGACTGCAAAAAAAAATAAAAAATAAAATAAAAAAAATAAATAAAGGGAACCTAGAAGATGCAGGGCTTGCCCTGGCATGCTTTAGTGCTGGTGGGGTGGGGGTTGGATCTGGGCCAGAGAAGGTGAGAGAGGGCTCACCTAGCAAAGCCCAGGACTCCAGGAGCAGAGTCAAAATTCTGCTGGGAGGTCAATGTGGAAGATGGTTAGTATGAAGGTGGCACAATTTGGAGTTCACTTAAAAATGGCCTGGTGTCCTAGTCCTAGGCAAGATAAGACAAAAGTTGACCTATCAAAGGCAGGGTCCCAGGAACAATCTAAATTCCAGGGGAGGACGATGAGGGTGACCAGGGCTCAGGCTGCTATGGGGAGTAGGCACAGATAAGGTAGACTAACAGCTAAGATACCCCAAAGTTGACGAGAAACAAAATCAGAGGAAAGCACCAGTAGCTCTATCCGTGGCTATGAAGAGGCCATGGCCTCAGGCTCTATACACACAGACCCAACGTTTAGGCAGCACACAAGAAGAAATAATGGTTCTAATGCAAAGAGCTGCATTAGCCTCATAAGTATCATTGATATCTGATGATACAAAGCCCATGACTGGCTTTGGATCTGGATGTGTAGTATACCACATTTAAAGGAAAAACTGTAGGGGGAGGGTATTAGTTGGGGTGGGGGCAGGAGGAGAGATTTTTTTTAAAGCAATTGGGGTTAAGTAACTGGCTCAAGGTTACACGGCCAGTCGTTATTTGTGTGTGGGTGCTCATTTTCCAAGGCCGGATCCGATCCCGGGTCATCCCAACTCCGAGGCCAGCACTCTTACTCACTGCACCACCTAGCTGCCCCTGAGAGATATTTTTCAAAGCCCTCATGTCTTCTGGCTGTGCTCCTCTTTTTCCAGACTTCACCCTCATACCTCAGCTGCAGCATCACCCGGGAATCTCTCTCAGTGCCTGCACCTCAACCCTCCAGAACATCCTTCCGTCCTGCCAGCTCCTTTTCCCATTGACTTCTTCCTGGGACCTCCATTGGGGGAAGGCCCAGACTGACTGGCTGTGATTCTCTAGCCTTGAACACTGTGGTCCTCCATGAGAACTCTATGCTCCACACACCCTCTCTTCACTCTTTTTGTGAATATATATTCACATAAGCATTGTGAATATATATTGGAATTACAACTGAGATCATCTGTATTCCAATATAATTCCAACTCAACAGAAAACAGATAATTCAATATTATTCAAATACAGATAGGGCTCTTTAAGGGCCTGATTGAGAAGGTCTCTGGTGGAGGGGAAGAGACAAAAACTGTGTGGGATGGGAAACTTGGACCTTCTTAATACTGAAAAGTCTCTCTTTCTGTTTGCTTATGTTTGTATTGCCAGTGCTAAGCACGGTGCTGGCACGTAGGAAAGGCTAAGCAATACTTAATTACCTTAACTAATGCTTGTTACCAGGTGAGGAAATCCAAGGACCAGAGAGGGGAAGCCTGATGGAGAAGAGATTGGTGAAAGTCAGTGGGGAAAAAGAAACAAAAGTGGAAATTAGAGAAGCAGATTTAGGTGTGATGG
Organism: Gymnobelideus leadbeateri; assembly: GCA_011680675.1. Taxonomy (NCBI): domain Eukaryota; kingdom Metazoa; phylum Chordata; class Mammalia; order Diprotodontia; family Petauridae; genus Gymnobelideus; species Gymnobelideus leadbeateri. The sequence goes on along the minus strand of WOXC01000419.1, from coordinate 269,069 downwards.
CAAGAAAAGCTTCCTAAAAATTATGAGAGTGGACCATAAGTGCACTGGACTGCCTCGGACATAGGAGGTTCTTCTCTGTGGAACTCTACATAAAGGGCAGATGACTACTTATCCATTGAAGAAGGGGTCCTTGTTCAGCTCAGATCTGGACCAGATGGTTCCTGAGGCTCCCTCCAGCTTGAACTTTCTTCAGTGTTGTGATTCAGGCAGGAAGGACATTAGCTGAAAGTTGTTTATGTGAGTGCTTTGGGTGACTCACCAATTTTGGCACATCCCAAAGTGTTTGGTGGCTGTAAGTCCTGCCCCAGGTATCTGAGTTTTTACAGCTATCAGGTGTGTCAGTGTGACTTACAGAGGCCCCAGCTTTAGGCTCATCAAGTCAGAGTAGCAAAACTGGGGGGGAGGGGGCGGAGGATGTAGAAATCATCTGATCTGAGCCTCTGATTTCCCAAATGAGGAATGATTGCTTGGGTCAGAGGGAAAGTTAATGGCAGGACTGATAGTATAACTTCATCTCCTGCCCACATAGCCAGTGTCCTTTTCTGAGGAAGCTTTGCTCTGTGCTAGGGTTTGGGGCTATGATGATAGAAAATCAAGTTTGTAGAAGAGAAGACCATATGACTTGGTTCTAATAAATTCCTAGACCAGTAGAGCCAGGGATGGTATAGGATTGTACAGGACTTAAACTTTGTCCACTTGTGACCCACAGTTTAAGAAGTGCTCAATTCAAACAAAAAAAAAAAAATTAGGAGTGGCTAGGTGGCGCAGTGAGTAGAGAGCCAGCCCTGGAGTCAGAAAACCTGAGTTCAGTTCTGGCCTCAGACACTTAACACACACAAACAAAAACCTAGCTGTGTGACCTTGGGCAAGTCACTTAACCCCAATTGCCATCTAAAAAGCAAAAAAAAGGGATGAATTCTAGACCAGTGATGTCAAACTCCCACCACACCATACATAAGGAACCTTGCAGGTCCCATATTGACTTAGGAAACAAGATGCTAACATTATCTGTATTTTATTTATTTTGTTCCATTTTTCCCGATTCCATTTTAATCTGGTTCATAGTGCAAAGGGTATTGTGGGTTCATGCTTCAGATTTCTCATCCAGACCAATACTTTGATTTCACAGATGAGGAAAAAGGTCCAGAGGAGCAGAAATCACTTACCCAGGGTCACATGATTGGTATGAATTCCCAAACTAGGACTTCACCAAAGATCTTCTGGCTCAGTATGAATGAACACTGAACACACCATAGCTGCTGAGGGAGACAAACAACCACCAAGCTGAGGGTGCCAAGGGGTAGAGCTTTTTGCTGAGCTGCTGTCCTAGCTGAATGAGCTCTGTAGCACCCCAATGAAAACAGCAGAATAACACTCGAGCAGTACGGTACCACCCAGGCAAGCCAGGAGCTGAAGAGCTAGGTAGTTTGATCCAAAACGAAGCATGAATCTCCTATATGTAACCTAATTCAAGTGCTCATTTAGCCTCTATTTGAAGACTTCCAGTAATTGAAAGGGGTACCTCAGTGATAGATTGGATAGAGTGTCAGGTCTGGGATCAGGAAGATTCATCTGCCTGAATTCAAATCTGGACTCAGACACTTCCTAGCTGTGAACTGAACAAGACACTTCACACTGTTTGCCTCAGTTTCCTCATCAGTAAAATGATTTGGAGAAGGAAATGGCAAAGCACTTCAGTGTCTTCACCAAGAAAATCCCAAATGGGGTCACAAAGGGTTGGACACAATGGGAAAACAACTGAACTCATGAAGAGATCACTGGTAGCTGCAGGTTATTTTATATTTGTACAGCATTAACTTTCAGAGCCTAAATGTGCCTCTCTGAAACTTTTATCTAATCCTCCCTATCTGTCCCCAGAGGTTTGATGTTTCTACTACACAGCCCTTGTAATACTCAGACTGTCCCCTCACAGCCCCCCATCCCCATGCACACACCCATACTAAAAATGTCTAGTTCCTTCAGCTGATTCTTCTATGACACAGTCTCCAATGCTCTTTCCATCTTGGTCTCATTTCTCTGACAATCCAGTTTGTCAAGAATCAAAGGTGCACCATGATAATGGAGTCAGGAGGTTGACAGAATAACTAGCGCTTTGGGTTTAGAGGCCAAGAACTTGACCTTGGAAGCTGGTACTGTCACTCACTACCTCTGTTACTAGGAGGAAGTCATCTAACCTCTGTGGACTTCAATGTCCTCCTACAAGAAGTGGAGGGGTTAAAACAGATGATCTCAAGAATGCCTTCCGACTCACTCTATGACCTTATGGCCCTAGTATTGCCCGTCATCAAATGGAGTGTCCTAAAGGTCCAGTCCTCTGTTTCCCTTAAAAAGGGGGCCACAAAGCCCACTGGGGGAAGGGGGAAGTTCCATCTTATTTTAGGAATCCTTTGACACCAAAGTGTTCTTTGATGTTAAGTTTGATGACATGACCAGGTCCCTTTCTGTCCTTTGAGATTTGTCAATGTTTTTTCCTAATTCAGTGACAAAACTGAATGCAGTGTACCAAATGACCAGATCACATGGTGGAACTCTGCCAGAGTTCTGAGTACTCTATCTTAATTAAGCCTAATCAATTGATCAGGCAACATTTATTAAGCACTTCTCATGTGCCAAGCATTACACCAAGTGCTGGGAATACAAAGGAAAAGCACAAACAGTCTCTAGACTCCAGGAACTTATATTCTAATGTGAGGATAAAATTCGAATATGACACAAGATTCAAATGACATTCTATTTGTTCACTGCCATGAGCTAACAATGTGCTAAATCCTTCAGGTCTCTGTTGGCTAACTGCTACCTATTAATGCTTTCCTTGAGCTGATGCATCTTGTCTTCTCCCTTGGATGGGTATCAAGGTTCTAATGTGTGAGCGCCATTCAAGCAAATGTGACCATCAGTGGTTCAAGAATGACCATGGCAACAGCTCACTGTTGTGTGCACAGTGGGCAGGATAAACTATGTGGCAAAGCCTGTTCCAAAATCCCAATCTCCTCATTTCCAAGTCCTTCTTTCCCTCCCCCATTCCATGCTGCCTTTCCTAAAAGATCTCCATGAACTAACCAGGATGCTCCATATACTGAGAACACAGATTATCCTGATCAATCAAGATCTGAAAGGCTAGTTTTGGACCTCAGAACTTGGAAGGCTATATACCCCACCACTGGCAACCTAGCATTAGGAAAGCGGTGGATGTCCTCTTGAAGAGCCCTTATTCCAAGTCCAGCAGACAGAAATCATACCTATTGATTATTGCCGATTGTGGAATTAAGGTCAGAAGCCCTGGTTTTGGTCAAGGAGCTAGAGGATTTCTTTAGAAAAAAGAAAGCCACAGAGAAAAAAAGAAAACGTTTCCAGACAATGCCAGAGTTTCCCTAGTCCCTGAGCTAGAGGGGCCCCTTCATACTCAGTAGGGGATCAGCATCCTGGATATGCACGATAAGGGTGAAGTTGGCTTCATTTCCTACCATAAATATGATAAGAAACTCAACATGAAAAAAAATGAAGCCGACTTGACAAATGCTAGTGTTCTATTATTCCTACTACCTTTGGTACATTTCACATCCATTGCACTTAACACCATGTACAGGAACCCAGGCCAAAGCAGGGCTGTCACAGCTATTTTATAATTAGCGGTAGTGGGTAATATATGGACATTTGGGCCTTCATTTTGTAAGAGCCTAGAATTTGGAGCCAAACTAAACCCCCAATTAGTACACATTTGAGTTAAGTCAGCAGCTTGTACATTAAGGAAGGAGAACTCAATGTCAAAGGAGATTTCTTAATTCAACAAATCTGAAGTGTCTCTCTTGTGCAGTGGATGATTGCGGGGATTTCCTGGGGTTCAGATTTCACTGCTGAGAATTTCTGTCACAACTCTCCTCTGATATACAAAGCAGCGTGCACGCGCGCGCGCACACACACACACACACACACACACACACACACACACACACACCAGCAATACTTCCCATTAGTGCCCAGAGTCTTGGTCAATAGCTTATGAAGTCTCAACTTTTTCCTACATTTCAGACTTTGAATCAGAATAGGAAATACATCAGGGAGTGTTGCTCAGTTTATTGGAAGGGGGGCCTGGTTACAGCCAGATAGCCTGGCTTCAAATTCAGACCACTACATTCTGCCTATGTGACCTTAAAGAAGACATTTCCCATAAAAAGTCAAAGGATACAAATAAGTAATTCTCAGGGGCTAACCCCCTTCTTCACAAGACACACAAAGTTATCAAAAACATAAGAAATAATGTTCCAAATCATTCATGATAAAAGAAATGAAAGTTTAAACAATTCTGAGTTCCTACGTCATACTTCTCTTATTGGCAAAGATGAAAAAATAAAAGTTATATAGCAAGTATTATAAGGGATGTGGGAGGAAAAACACATAATGTCTTTTTTTTATTTGCTTTTTGGAGGAGGGAAGGCAGGGCAATTGGGGTTAAGTGACTTGCCCAAGGTCACATAGCTAGTTTTTGTGTTAAGTGTCTGAGGTCGGATTTGAACTCAGGTCCTCCTGACTCCAGGGCCAGTGCTCTATTCACTGCACCACCTAGCCACTCCATGTCTTGTTGGTGGAGTTTGGAAGTGGTAGAAATATTCTGGAAAGCATTTTGGAATGATACCCAAAGTCAGTAGTCTGGGCATACTCTTTGACCTGCTGAAACGAACACCAAGGAATTCTCACCTTCAGTTTATGGGTGCTGTCTCAGACAAACAGAGACCTGGGAAAGACCTGAGTTTGAAAAGGCCAAGGGCTCCCACTCCCACTGAGGCCATCACCAGTCATTCTGACCTGTCTTGCCACAGGTCTCCAAAGACTCTGGAGGAGAAAGTGAGACTGGTGGCTTGGCACTGTCCTGCCTCACTTAAGTCCAATTTAATTGCCAATCAAGACATCACCCTCCTGATGTTGTTGATCTTTGAGAATGAAGGACAAACAACGACACCAATCCCAGGCTTATACATCAAAGACATAAGGGAAAAGGACACATCTGTACAAAAATAGTTGTAGCAGTGCATTTTTGTTCTTAAAAAAAAAAAAAACATGGAAAATAAGGAAGGAGCCATCAATTGGGAAATGACTGACCTAATCATTGCATATGGATATAACTTAATATTACTGCACAGAAATGGCAGGAACAATAGATTCTTTTTAAAAAATGGAAAGACTTATATAAACTGATCCAGAGTGACATAAGCAAAACTTTGGGAAAAACTCTGAAACATTTAAGAATTCTGATCATCGCTTAGATGCAGTAAAATCCCCAAGGACGCAAAATGATGCATGTTACCCACTTCCTGATAAAAAGATGATGGACATTAAATGGAAAATGAGGTAGAAGTTTCTAGACATGATCAATGTGTGAATCTGGACTTACTTGACAGGACTTACTAGATACAAAGACCAGCAGTGTTGCTTTAAATATTTGAGAAAAGGGTCTTCAAGGAGGGGAGAGAAAACTGATCAAACATTGAAAATAATAGACACAGAGAAGTTCTAAGAGCTTAGATGAAGAGCTGGAAGGGACCCCACAGCCTGTCTCTCCCACCCTCTGATTTTACAGGCGAGGATACTGCAACAGAGGGAAGCAAGAAGGAAAACAAAAACAAGGACAGCTTTGGAAGTAACATGCTGAAATTATTATTGTTGTTTATCCTTCATTCTTGACAAAGCCCAAGGAGCGTGATGTCTTGACTTGCAAGTGAATTGGATTTAAGTGAGGCAGACTTGTGCAAAGTCACTAGCCTCACTCTCTCCTCCAGAGTCAATGGAGTCTAGTGGCAAGGCATGGGTCAGGATGATTAGCCTAGCCCAGGATGCAGAGTGAAACCTTGGCCTTATTAAGCTAAGGACTTTTTCAGTTTGTCTGAGGCAATAGCCATTCAGTAATTAAAGCCTAGGTAAGAACTGAGGCAAAAGATGGCCTAGTTTGCCTCCCCAAAAGAATCAGGGGAAGGGGAGGGGAAGACCCTCAGCGTTTCTGACCAGAATAGAAAAAATTGCTACTTACACTCACTCTGAGCTTAGGAAAAGGGGGAAGACATAGTCGCAGAGGATGGGCTCTCCTTTCCTCTCTGCCCCAGAAGCTCCTCCTAGGTGCTGATAGCAGCAGCTGAGAGTTAGAAGAATAATAACCCCCTCACTGGTCTCAGGAATCACTTAATCAATTGTCAAAGCAGGATCCACATGGCTTGGGGCTTCATGCTTCTGGATCCCTCCTCTCCTGTTTCGTCATTTTTTTTTTTAGCTTTCCCTTGTTCAGTCTTATGTTGCTCTTCTTACCTGGGAGTATTTCCTTCTTCTGTATTCCTCCAGCATTTTGGACTTAGTGGGGGTTGTAGCCAGAGCTGTTTGAAAGCCATTAGAGATGTTATGACTGAATCTTATCTGCTCATTCTGACTAGCACTGGAAGGCAGAACAAGCTGTCGTAGGTAAAAGTTACAGCAGGCTGTGAATGGGGTTCTTGTCCAGGGGCAGGTCTGACTCAGTAGTAGCCAAAAGCCCTCAAATTCTGAGATCTTGTGCTTTTTGTGCTAAACCAGGTTCTGTCCTGTACAGGCCTAACTTCTATGGTCCTGTGAAGTCCTCTCTGAGGTGGGAAGGGGGAGGGAGAACGAGGAATTCTGCCTTAGTACTTCCTCACCACTTAGGCTTTCTGCCTCTGCTTGCTCCTCTGTTAAGTGGGGACACCAGAAACCCTGCCTCGTAGGCTCTTCTGAGGCTCTAATGAGGTGATACTTGGATGTGCTCTGCAAACCTTAAGATGCTATGTAGGTGGTAGCTGTCACCATTATCTTTATTGTTGTTGCTACTTTTATTTGTGCTGCTGCTGTTGTTATCCAGCTCCCTTCTCCCATTATTATTTCCAAGGTCTGTGAAAACTACACTGAAATGGACTGCTGGTACTTCTCCATCTGTTCTTCCCAGTCCTAGCAGCCTAGGAACAGGAGATCAGGAGGGATCTGGCTGTGGGGGGGCCCAGACTCCCGATTTCAGGGATTTGGCATTGCTTTCTTTGCCATCTTCTCTGCCTTGACGCTGGTGTTACAAATATCTAATGAGCCGAACAAATTGTGGAAGATAATGAGACTTAGCAAGGTGCCAATGGCCTGATGCCAATTCTGACTTGTTGAATTTTCAAAGGAATGAGCCAGTCTGAAAGTGAAGCTGGGAAATCATTTGCTTCCTTGGTGATCATAGGGATGGCATGGAGGAGAGGAACAAAGCTGCCTTCTCTTATTTCAGCCAAGGCCAGAATTCTACCCACTCCAACACTTTCAGAATCTGGGATTTCAAGATCCATGGTCCTCTCTCTATCAATGAGATCACAACTGTGCTAACATCAGTAGTTGTCATTTTCCAGTCATTTCAGTCATGTCTGACTCTTTGTGACCCCATTTGGAATTTTTCTGGCAAAGATAACTGGAGTGGCTCACCATTTCCTTCTCTAGTTCATTTCACAGATGAGGAAACTGAGGCAAACAGGGTGAAGTGACTTGTCCAGGATCACACAGCCAATAAGTGTTTGGAGCCAGATTTTAACTCAGGTCTTCCTGACTCTGTACCTCCTAGCTAGTGCTTTCAACAACAAAAGTCACCATCCAGTGCCCAAACTGGTGATGAAGCTCTCCAAACACAGATGGAGTGGTCTTCAGGTGGCAGACACACAGGCTACCACTAGCCTATAGCTCCACCTTGGTAAGACTTGTTTGAGGAGACAGTAGAGCTGGCAAGTTCAGTGGTAGCTATATCCTGGGGGTATTGGAAATCAAGTCGATAAGCACTTATAAAATGCCTACCATGCAGCACATGGGAGCAAGGTGATGGGCTTAGAGTCAGGAAGACTCATCTTCCTGAGTTCACTTCACCCTGTTTGCCTCAGTTTCATCATCTGTGAAATGAACTGGAGAAGGAAATGGTGAGCCGCTTCAGTTACCTTTGCCAAAAAACTCCCAAATGGGATAGGGAAGTCAGACACAACTGAAAAAACAGCTTACCAACAAGTGGCAGGTACTGTGCTAAGTGCCCGGAATGCCAAAGGAGGCAGAAACGGTCCCTGCTCTAAGACAGCTCATAGTCTAATGCCTGGAATGGTGTGCTGCTTCAGCTGACTTGTAACCCTCCCTCTCCTGAGCTCCTACCATACTCACTGTCCTGGGCCACAACAGCCATGGACTCGGAATATGTCTTCAGCTCCTCACTGCCTGTACAACTTGGGGTGCGTTGCTGGTCTCTGGAGTCAAGTTTCCTCCTCCAAAACACGAGAGAGGTTAGGCAAGATGACCCCTACTAGACGGAATTCTATGATCCCACAATCTCATGCTTCATTTGATTCTAAATCATTTTTCATTCTTGTTCTGTATCTTCTCTCTCCACCATCCCTGGTGAGCTCCTTAGGGATAAAGACAATATGCATGTAGGAAGGGCCAGTTATGTTACAGATCCTATTATCAGGCATTAGGGACGCAGTCATGAAGCACTCCCTGCCCTCAAGAAGCTTTCATTCTGACACAGGCATCTAGATTCAAGATAGGATCACAGAATCCGTAAGTCAGAAAGGATCTCGGCAGTCACCCACGCCAACCCTGTAGTGTATACTAAAGGGTCTCTCATAGCAGGGACTCTTTCCATAAGAATATATAAAGAAAGGAACAGAGTGAGAACATCAGGCACAGTGAACAGCAACACTGCACCAGGGTCGACCGTGAATGATTTAGCTGGTCCCAGCAGCACGATGATCCAAGACAATTCCAAAGGGCTGGTGATGAACGACGCTGTCCAGCTCCAGAGAGGACTGATGGAGGATGAATGCAGACAGACACAGACTATTTTAAACTTTCTTTTTCTTAGCTTTTTTTGGTCTTTGATTTCTTTCTCAACTTGACTAATATGTAAATAGGCTTTGCTTGCCTGTACAAGTATAACCTATAGCAAACTGTTTGCCTTCTCAATGAGAGGGGAGGGCAGGGGAAAAGGGAGAGGATTTGGAACTCAATTTTTTCAAAATCAAATGATCAAAATTGTTTTTACTTGTAATTGGGGGAAAATAATATATTAAGTAGAAAAATATGAATATACAAAGTAATGGATATTTGTTCCAACCATAAAATATATTTTGCTTGAACTGCTATCCTTAATAAATTTTATACTTTGTGAATCCTCATTTACTATTCAGTATTCAGAGCAAAGGGGAATCCTTCGGGGCAGCTGGGGACCTCATAGGACTGAGATCACCAATCTGATCACTAGAATTCATGCTATGAGAGTCCTGGAGATCAACTCAAAAAAATCAAAGATATTGGACCTATGGTGTCCTGACCCAGGACATGCATTAGGTGGAAGTTAGCTGGTTTGGGGGTTTCACAAATCCAAATTCTGGCTTCATTTTTTTCCTTCTAGTTCTTTCTCCTAAAAACTGAGCCCAGCTCTCCACCTAGTTATAAAAAAAGGCAAAGAAGCAAAAATCTATTTTACTTAGAGTCATAGATTTCAATACAGAAAGCACCTTAAAGGCTCCCTTGTCAGACTAGATGACAGATTTAGAACCAGAGAGGACCCCAAAGCCCCTTGAGCCCAATGCCTTTATTGTACAAGGGAGGAAACTATATAGCCCAGAGAGAGGAAGGGACTTACATAGAGTCACATGGAATGTAAGTGGCAGAGCCAGAAAATGAGCCCCTATGCTGAGGCTGGAAATCTGAGGAGTTTTCCAATGGATGGGTCCAAATAACTAAATGGCAATAGTTGAAAATTCATTCTAATAAGTCTAATAACTCAAAACAAAGCATATCATGAGCATTTTTTAAAATCACTTTTTGCTACCCACCTCCAGAAAGAAAACTTCCTTCCTTCCTTCCTTCCTCCCTTCCTTCTTTCCTCCCTCCCTGCCTTCCTTCCTTCCTTCCTTCCTTCCTTCCTTCCTTCCTCCCTCCCTCCCTCCCTTCCTTCCTTCTTTTCTTTTTCTTCCTCCCTCTGTCCCTTCCTTCTTTTCTTTCTTCCTCCCTCTGTCCCTCCCTTCCCTTCTTTCTTTTCTTCCTCTTTCCCTATCTTCCTTTTTTACTTTCTTCCTCCCTCCACCCCTCTGTTCCTCCCTCCCTTTCTTTTTCTTTCTTTCTTCTTTCCTTATTTCTCTTTCCTTCCTTCCTTCCTTCCTTCCTTCCTTCCTTCCTTCCTTCCTTCCTTCCTTCCTTCCTTCCTTCCTTCCTTCCTTCTTTCTTTCTCTTTCTTGCTTTGTTTTGTAACATGGTTAATATGGAAATAAATTTTGCTTGATTTCACATGCACAATTGATATATTGTTTGCCTTCCCACTGGGTGGGGGAGGGTGGGAAGAAGAGAAAAAGAGAATCTGGAACTCAAAATTTAAAAAGTGTTTTTTTAAAGAATAAATAAGAAAAAATGGCAGAAAATATTTCAGATTTTTTTTTTTTTTGCCCGTCAGAAATGTCATTTATTACAGAGGTCAGAAGAATGATCACCAGGGACAGTCACTGTGGGGGGAGGGAGCAGATCAGGGCTCCAACAATGATTGGAGGGAAGGGATTCAAGGCTGGGGGATATAGGGGAGGGGGTGCCCACGTGCCCCAGCCCCATCTAATGCCTCCGGATAGAGGGGTCCCCCTGCCTGCCAAGCCTCCCTCCTGCTTCCAGTTTTAGGAGGAGGCTGGGGAGAGGATGTAGTGTGACTGGGTCAGGTTAGGGCTGAGGCTGGGGAGGAGGGGGAAGGAAGGGTCCCCCCCTTTCACATGCACTCACAATACTGATCTCCTGGAGAGCGAGAGGAGGTGGGCATCCCCCTCCCCCCCGCCCGGTTATAGGAGGAAAGGGTTAGTGTTCGGGGGTGGGGGTCCCGGGGGCATCATGGGAGGCAGGCCAGGCCCCCCACCCAGAGGTGAGATGAAGGCCGGTGGAGCCCCAGGGCCAGGGGGCACAGGGCTGACACGTAGCTGGTTCAGAGTAAGCGTGGCTGGAGGTGGAGGCTGGAAAGGATTGGTGAGGGACGGGCCAGTGGTTGTGCCAGGGGCTCCAGTTGGCAGGAAGGGGTTTGAGGCCTTGGGTCCCGGTGGGGCAGGCCCTGGCCGAGTCACCAAAGAGTCCAGGTCCACGAGGGCAGCATTGGGTCCCAGGAAAGACTCTGGCGTTTTCCGCGTTGGGGGTGTGGGGGCTGGTGGCACTGTCGGTGGGGGGCTCCCAACGGCCTCTGCCAGGGAGCCCCCAACCCCACTGAGGTCAAATGCCCCAGGGCTCCGTGCAGGGACCTCTCCAGCCAGAAGCTCCAGCTCCCCCGTACTACTGCCTGAGGGGGGCAGTGCCGTCCGAAGGCGGTCAAAGTCCGAAAATTCGTCCGGCTCTGCATCAAAGCCCCCGGTCACTGGGGTGCCGTTGGTGCTGGGCTTGGCTGGGGAGCCTCCCCAGGGGTCTGAGAAGGCTGGCGCTGGTGCCCACGGGTCAGTGGCGGTGGATGGGCCGCTGACTGGGGCCCCACCTGGGCCATCAGCTCCTCCCCAGGGGTCTGGGGTCTCCCCCTCTCCAGCAGGGGGAGCAGGGGGCCCCCCAGGGATCAGCTGCAGGGCCAGGGGGTGGGGCAGGTCTCCAGGGGTCCCCAGAAGCAGGGGTGGGAGCCGGACCCCCCCAGGGGTCAGCTGAGGGTGGGACAGGAGGTCCTGGGGGGCCCCCCAGGGGTCAGAGGGTGGGACAGTTCCAAGGACAGGACCACCCCAGGGATCAGAGGAGGGTAGGGGGGCCGGGGCCGTGAAAATATCAGCCAGATCCATGAGAGACGACTCCTCCTTGCCCCCGGTGGTCTCCCTCTTGCTCTCCTCAATGGCCATCTGCAGCCTTAGGTCGTCACCTCGACGGATGCGCTCCTCCTTGTCATGCTCCTCCCGGCTCAAACTAAGGGCCAGCTGGAGCTGGACGTCATCCTCGGGGCCACAGGGTGGGGGCTGGTCAGCCTCTTCCTTGCTCATGGCCAGGGCCAGCTGCAGCTGCAGTTCCTCCTCTCCACTGCTCTGGGGCCAGGCCTGCTCTGCCTCCGGGGGGGCCCCAGACCCCACAGCCGCCGAGGATGCTGGGGCCGTCTGGGCCAGCTTCTCCTTGGTCTTGAGGGCGTGGGCCCGCTCTTCCCGCAGGCGGTCCTCATCCCGCAGCAGGGCCACCAGCTGCTTGGCTTTCTCGCGCACGTTGACGCCCTGGTCCTTGCCGTCTCTGTCCACGTACTGGAAGTCCTTCAGGGTCTGCACGGCGTACATGTTCTCCTTGCACTGCTGGGACACGCGCTCAGAGCTGGTCTTGATTAGGTACTCCATGAGCGTCATGGCCTTGTACACGTGCCTCCAGTTCTTGCCGTGGTCGTTGAGGCGCTTCCAGATCATGCTCATTGTAGGTGAGGTCAGCAATCTCGGACATGAGAGAGCTCGAGGGGCCCCACGGGTCGTTGCTCGTGGCCTCGCGCACCTTGATCTCGGCCTCCGAATAGTTGTGGACGATGTTCTTCATCTGCCGGCGCAGCGAGGAGGTCGACATGGTGGCGGGGCCGGCCCCCCGGGGCACGGGAGGGGGCCAGGGAAGGGGGCGCGTCCACCTCGGGGAGCCGGTCACCGCATCCCGGGGAATCCTCAGGCTCCGGCTCCCGGGAGGGGGCGGAGGGGGGGGGGGGGCACCGCCGAGCGCAGGGAAAGCTGCCGGGAAAAGGAGGGCCGGCTCAGATTTTTTTTAAAAAGTTTTTAATGTAATAATTATTGTTGTTATCTATAGAGAGGAAAGCCCCACAAGTTTACAACCACACACTGCTCAGGTGGTTATGGCAGGAAAGTAGGAAAGTTTATCTGCCAAACTCTACCCCCTGTGGAAGTTATTTGTACATTAAACTACTTGGGCCCACTGCTCTAGAAAGCCCAGACCCTACATGCCCCAGGGCATCTCCATTCCTTGTAAGAAGGATCTTGTTTGAAATGATCAGTATCACTATTATCCACACATCAGAAGGGACTTCTTATGACTAGCCTCTACTTCCTCGATGATGCCAGTTGGAAAGTCTTACGGTATATGCTATTGCATTCTCTCTTAAATATCAAAACCTGCTGTTCCCTCCTATCAGAGAATTGGGAGCTCTGTCATCTCTGATCTCATTTGTGTGCATGGTGAACTGGAGTCTGGGAGGCATAAATGACTTCCAGGAAGTGAAATATTGGAGAGACTGTGCTTCTGGGAAAAAGGAGGAAGCCCAGTGCAGCGGGTTGAGCAGCTGGCAAGTCAGTGAAGGAGAGAGAGAGAAGCCCCAGAGCAAGCAGAAGGACATCTTCAGTCATCCTTTTCCTTGCTAACTATTGGGTTGTGCAAATCGTATTTCTATTTTTTTCATAATTTTTCCTTTCTGCAAATCACACTGTCTGTAGTAGATCAATGGGATGAAGAATGATAAACAGATTCTGCGATCTAGAGACAAACAATTGACCCCAGATGCCTGATCTGTACTCTCAGCTTAATGCCAGAAGTGAGATGCTAACCTCAGGCTAACTAGGCAGAGCCCTAAGGAGAAGCTTGGTGGCTAGAAGGCACAGCAGGGAAGGGATGTCTGGAGGAGACGGCTAAGAAACCCTAACTCTGGAGATCAGGAAACAGTGCCCATGAATTAGATGGACCGTCCAGTAAAGCTTGTATTCAAGGTTTGGTTTGAAGTCAAGGAAGGAATCCACATCCACTGATGGTCAAGATGGGATTTGTTGGACAGAACTCTAGCCTTGGGGGCAGGAAGGCCTCAGTTCAAAATTCACCTCAAATACAGATGTATGACTCTGGGCAATTCCCAAGTCTCTCTGTGACTCAGTTTTTCATTATCTGTAAAATAAGGCATTTGTTGTAAATGACAGTTAAGGTCCCTTAGGGCTTCAATTCTCTGATCCCGTGAATGTGGTCAGAACATGTCCTTAGGGCAGTCAATAGCTGGCAGGTCAATAAAGGAAGGCTTCTCTGTTATAGCCCTGCCAAAGAGAACTACAACCAAGGTGTGCTGGAGCCAGGGCTGAGGGGATTTGTCAACTGTGAAGCTTTCCAAAGTGATCATTTATACCAAAGAAACTGGCAAGCACTACAAATCAAGACTTGGTTTATTATTTTGTTGATGGTTCAGACTCAAGGATGTGTTGTTGGTGTAGTCTAAACTTGAAAGTGCGGGTGCATGCATTTCCCCCCAGAGAGCTTTGTTGTTAAACGTTTTCCAGCATACACCCCCATTGCTCTTTAAACATTGCCTGAGCTCAGCAGTAGTGCAGTAGAAGCCTCAAACAATGAAGGCATCAGCACACTGGAGGATGATGATGATAAATAATAATGATGGTGGCGGCGGTAGTGGTGGTGATGAAGAAGATGATGGTGGTGATAAAAGTGTCATTTATATAGCACTTGAAGGTTGACAGTTTCTATATCATTTGAAATTCCCAATACCCCTGTGGTTACAACCAGTCGGGTCTAGGGACAAAGTGACTGGTGGAGTTTAGCACCCCCTCTTCAGGTGGTCTGATACAAGCCGGTAACTATGGTTATGACTTGAGTCCTGCAGCATCAGTCAGCATCTTTCAGCAAAATCACTAGTTCCACTCCAATCTGTTCACAGCATTAAGTATTTGAATATATATTCAAATTATGTATTAGATATCAATATGTAATTTTTAATTAATATCATTGATTAATATAATATATTAATATATCAAATTATATTTTAAAATTGATCACGTACTAGTGCCTTATGTTTTGCCAATCACAAAGGAGAATCAAGTATTGGATAATGATCCAATTAGTCTCAGTGGAGGAGAGTTCTTATTGGAGAGGAAAGCAGGCTCTTTAAACTTGTAGGATTGTTGTATTCTTGGTGGGTGGAAAGATCATGGGACTAGGGGTCCAAAAGACTAAGTTATAGTCCCAGGATTAATGTTCATTTGTGCAGGCAAGCTACTTAAGCTCAGAGTCTCAGTTTACTTAACTGTAAAATGGGGATAATACTTTGCCAACTACATAACCATATGATGACTGCTACAATACTATTACAAAATGCTTTGCAAGCATTTTGAAGCCCTACAGAAATGTTATTTATATTTATTTATGGAACAAGTGAAATTTGATTTGGGCTTTAAAAGATGGAGAAGAGCTTTATGGATGAAAAGAGTAAGTTAATAGAATATACCTATTTTCTAGGTGTAAATAGCCTAGAGAATAAGTGCTTATTAACTGAATAACAAATTAGCCCCAATAAAGGTGCCAAGGTAGTAGGACTCAAGGGATATTGAGTATTTGGGGATTGAAATAATTGGGGAGAGGGGCAGTGAATCCAGAATTTGGTAAGAACACTGCACTATAAGAAATGATGAGCTGGTTGATGTTAGAAAAACTTGGAAAGACTTGGACTTAGGGAGGAAGATGCTATCCACCTCTAGAGAAAGAACTCATAAATAGAAGTATGTTATGTTATGTTGTGTTATGTTATGTATAGTGTAGTGTAGTGTAGAGTAGAGTAGTATGGTATAGAATAGTATAGTATAGTATGGTTTTACCTATATGTGTATATATGTATGCATGTATATATGTATGTATGTATTCATGTTTAATTGTAGTCTTCTCTTTCAGGGTGGGGAGAGAGGGGGGAAAAAAGCACACAGCTGAAAACAAAAGAAAACTTAGAAAGAAGCACAGAAAAACTGGATAGCTTAGAAAATGAGGTATAGAATTTATTACATAGTTCGTTGTTTTTAAGCAGTATAAAATGGAAATTCTTGTTTTTATATTGAATCCTCTCTTTTTGTCATACTGTATGCATGGAAATGTTCTTTTTTTCCTCATTTTGTATTTGTTTATATTTTTTAAAAGAACATAGCATAAATGAAGGGGAATCATTGCTGATAAAGGTAAAGAGAGAATGGTACCAGGTTGTAGAAAGTCTTGGATCTAGGCATATGAGAATAGAGATAGATTAAGCCTAGAATCATTGAAAAGGCATCTCTGAGCTCCATTCCATGGTACCTTTTGATGTACCCTACTATGGTAAAGTGGGTTTATTCTTATATATAGATGCTTGTGGTGGAGAAACATTTTACTCAGCCCCAGATAAGACATGAAAAGTCAATTTTCTTTATCAAAGATATTTTCATTAGGAAAATTATTGTATAGTATCCTCTTACAGCTTGTCACCTCCAAAGATCTAGGGAAGTTAGAATGATGGCTTCATAATGATATATCAGTGGAGGGTAAAGCTGGTAAAAGAGGAAGCTGAAAAGTATATAGAGGGACTTTGAACTAATATTTAGCCATGATCATGTTCTCCAGTGCAGCTCTGAAGGTGTTTTCAAATGGCAAGTAGGACTTATTTCCCTGGGCAAAAGTTGCACCATGATGCTTCCAAGAGATAGCTGTTAAATACTGAATTGGATTGAAAGCACAAGTACAATGGGGAAGATAAGGCACTTTGCTATAAGTAGCTTGAATCAGACAATCATTGCCTTCTGAGCCTAAATCCTATAAAGGATGACCAGGACTGAAGCTCAGGGATTGAATTCTACCTAATCCCCTTCATCTAAACCTGCTCACAAAGGTCAAGTTTAAAAAAGGTGTTCAGTTATTCATAGGCAGAGTCAGCTTCTCAAATGGCACACTGGTGAGCGCTCCTCACCCACATAACTTGGAACCTGTTTGGTCATGGCCATCTGGAGATTCTGTCCATTGGGCTCTTATTGCTGTGGCTCAAATTAAGCATCATAGATCAACTTTATTTCTTGGTGCTTCTCCACAGGTAGGCATCAAGAAATGGGGTGGGCGGCTAGGTGGCGCAGTGAGTAGAGCGCCGGCCCTGGAGTCAGAAGGACCTGAGTGCGGATCCGGCCTCTGACACTTAACACGCACAAACAAAAACCTAGCCGTGTGACCTGGGGCAAGTTACTTAACCCCAATTGCCCTCCAAAAAAAAAAAAGAAAAAAGAAAAAAAAAGAAATGAGGTTCTAGTCTCCATTACTCATATTAGAAGAGGAAGATTTGACTAATAAAAATTGGACCCCACTAGGTTTGAGTGCATGAACCATCTCTTATTGTAACATTTTCCACAGATGACTCTGGAAGAGAGAATGAGGCTGCCAACTTTATACAATGTTGCCCCACTTAAATCCAATTCACCTGAAAGTCAAGCTATCACCCTGCATGTCCCTGGTCCTCTCTGAAAATGAAGTATGGTTCACAACAACATGAAAATCAACATGACATAGAGAGGAGTGGTCTCAGGGCCCGGCAGACCTGAGCTCAGATTCCGTCCTGACACCTATTGGCCATGTGACCTTGAACAGGTCACTAAACACTTAGTGCTCTGAGCAATTCCGCCAGTCGTGGGGAAGTTGCCAACCAGCCCTGGTGGAGAGAGTTTGCTAGCTAAGGAGTTTTCTGTGCCAATAAAAGCACAGGCCCAGCCTCTATCTCTATTCCTATGACACACTGAAAAGAGGAGAGGGTCTGACTGAATCCCTGCTTGGTTACTCACTACCTGAATGGACCTGGGAAAGTTATTTTCCTGGACTTCTGTTCTTCATTGGTAAAATGAGGTTTTAGACTAAAGTCCCTGACAGTTCCAATTCCTGTGACCACAAGAAGAAGCCAGCCTATTTGAAGGGCTGTGATGAGTAAGCTTGGCTCTAAGGGCAACAAAAAGCCTTGGCCACCATCCTAGAGGATTCCTTGGTCACAAAGAGAAATTTCCCTCATTGTCCATGACATTATAAAGGCAGGCTGATGATGGGAAAACAATAGACATCAAAAATAACTTTTTTGAAGATAAAGGGATACTGAGGATTATCTTGTCCCCTTGCACATCTCCCCGACCTCCCATCTTCTATGCATAATTCTTAACACATTCAGACAATCAGAAAAAAAATTGTTCTTCATATTTAGTGAGACCTGTAGAAGATGTGAGATAGAGGCGACTAGGTGGTGCAGTGAGTAGAGCGCCGGCCCTGGAGTCAGAAGGACCTGAGTTCGGATCCGGCCTCAGACACTTAATCCACACAAACAAAAAAAACCTAGCCGTGTAACCTTGGGCAAGTTACTTAACCCCAATTGCCCTCCAAAAAGCAAGAAAAAAAATGTGAGATGCTCAAACCTCCAAATGGAATAATACTTAGTTGTGTTGTAAATGTTCTAGACATTAGAGACCTTCATTTAGATTTCAGAACGGAAGAATGAACGAATGGATAGAATGAATGAATTTAAGTGCTAAGTGACGAGAATACAAACAGAAAAATGAATGTGGCTCTCTAAGAGCTCACATTCTAATGGAAAAGACAACTTATCTTGGGTATTAACTGCAAGTCATATATAAAAGAACAGACAGACTAAGTAAACACCTATACTGCTGAGGGTCACTAGACATATTTCTGTGAAATAGTTGACAAATGCCAAGAGAACAAGATCCACAATCCAAGAGTCACCCTGAAGGGAGCAATACAAGTTCCTCCTGGTTAAGTATACTGAGTTACAGTTCATTAGACAGGGTCCAAAATACCACAGTTTACTAGGGCTTCAAAGAATCAGAGAATTTCAGAGCTCTGGTATCTTATAGACCAACCAGCCTCTGGCCTGTAACCCCCTCTAAAGGATTCCTTATAAGTGGTCATTCTGTATTCCCTAGAAGACCTCTTGTTGGGTAGAACCCATGACCTACCCTGATAGCCCAGCCCACATTGAAACGGCTCTTATTATTAGGAAGTTAGACATAAGTAGGAACAATAGGAGGAAATTGAGGGGTGGAGGGACTACATGTCACAGTGAAAATGAAGAATAGGCTTAGAAGGAGTGAGACGTAGGGAGAGATGAAATGATAGAAGGTTATGCTCACTGAGGGGAATTTGAGAGTTGCCAATCATGGACATGGAACACTTATGGGGAGTGGTGTGACATTCCTTGTGGTTGGCTAAGGTAAAATGAAGAAAAAGGTCATAAGAGTCAATTAATCAACTGGGAGTCCAGGGTATACCAAGGGACCATAAGCAAGCATATTAAATCCACTAGTAGGGGGTGGGGTGGAGAGGAACTGAGAGCCAGGTACCTGAACTCCTTGAGAATGGTGAGAAAATCAACTGGGGGGCCTTTAGGTAACAGCCATTAGGATCTAAATAGAGTGAATCTCTTCCCCAAGATTCAACAGCAGGGGGTGGCAGCCAAGGAAAGGTCTGGAAGTGGCCATGGTGGGGAGGGTCAAAGAATATACCTGCTCCTCCTCTGGATCAGTGTGTCAGGAGGTATGAGAAAAGATGCATCTGGTATTCAAAAGGGTGAAGAGGGATTCAGTGCCTTTGGGGGTAGGGCCATATCTACATGAATGACAAGAGACAGAAGGAGAGAAAAAGGTCTAAAATGAAGGGTCATTTATTAATGATAGAAGAGGGACACCATGGGAAAACAGGAAGAACTAGAGTCAGACCCAGGATGGGGAGGGCTTAGGGGGACATGATAAGAGAATGGGAATCCATGTTTGTGTGAATGATTTCTACTTAATTAGATGGAGATTCTGCATCACTGTCTTTGCAGAAGTAAGAGACTTGGGAAAAGAGAATACAAAATGGAAGTGAGATCCCAAGATATTTGTATCAAACTCTTTTTACCATCAAATACAGTAGAGAGAGGTATAGAGGGCACTGAAGAGGAAAAAAAAAACAAACAGGAAAAGTCACCAAACTAGACCAAATGCACATAGAGGAGATCCATGGATTATGAGAATCTAGGTAAAAATGACCCATGTAATCTTGAGCCAGTCACTTAAGCCTTTGGGACCTCAATCTCTAAAATGAAAATGTTAGATTAGATGGCCTATGAGTTCCCTCCCAGCACTTGGTAATCCTGTAACAAGTTTAGTGGAGGCTAGGAATCTTCTCCAAAGGATCCCCGGGGAGATTGGCACTCACAGGATCAGGGTAGAATTTTAGAATTTGGCAGCTTGAGGGAATCTTTGAAAACCCAAACCTATCTGTTTTAGAGATAAAGAAACAGAGGCACAGAGAGGGCAAATGACATGCCCCTGGTCACACAGCAGAGCTGAGACTAGATGCAAGGTCTCTTGACTACTCTAGGACTTTTCATTAGGTTAGTATTTTCCAGTGATTATCTTAACCATGAAAGTGAGTCTCTTGTGTCGGAAGAATGGAAACAAGCATTTAGAACACCAGCATGTTTAGTACTTCCCTCTGCTTACTCTTTAGGCAGCAACAGGACTCTCATTCATCTTCATTCACCATGCAAGTTTTCACTTCCTCAGTCATCCCTCCTCTGTATCATTCCCAGAATAATCTTTCTGTTTCACAGGAGTAATGTTTTTGTTTCCCTCCCCCCAAAAATCCCTCAAGTTGATTTATCTCTGTGGGCTGACTCACACATATCCAACACACTTTTGGTCTGAAGATTTTCCCAGATTAGAATGAGCCATGAGGATGGCCACAACCATGTAGCCACAATTCAAATTCAATCTCTCTCATGGTCTTAAAAGTCATCTTGGGGTGATTTTTTTGGGGGGGGAGTACATTCATACTATCAGTCAATATAGCCCTTAAGCTCTGAATAATGAGCTTCTTAGTTATACATGATCAGTCACCACAATGCCATTTACTCTTATGTGTGAAATATTTACCTAATGATAAGACAAAAGCAAGAATACTCATAATATTTACTTGGTAGAAGGCAAAAGCAAACATAATCATAGCACTGATTCAATAGAAGGCCAGAGATTATTCTGGTATGACTCAAAATATAACAGTATACACATAAGCCACTCTCTCCAATACATAGATCATCCATGGAGGAAAGTGAGCACAGACTTATAGGAACTTATATGCCAGGGCAAAAGATTTGTCAGATGGCAGACCTTGAGATCCTGGGTCTCTGTGAAGAACAATATGAAATACCAGTTTTGAAAAGCAAAACAATCTGCTCTTCTGGTCCTCACAGATCTCCTACTTGACAAAGGCACTTGTTTGCTGCTTAGACCACTGAAATGGCATATGGCTACTCCTGCTAGGATTCTGAGAAAGTGTTGTACTCTTTCAGTGTCAATCAGTTCTCTTAAGCTGGAGAATTTCCAGTCAGCACAGCTCCCAGCAAAACAGCTGCAAAGCCTTCCTGTGAGCTGAGATCTTTTTAGCTCCTCTAAACTATCTTTTATAAGTAGCTTTTCTCCTAGTTTCCTGTGCTTGTTGTTCCTTCAAGTACCTTCTGTACTTGGCTTTCTCTTCTTCTACTTTCTCCCTCTTCAGCTGGCTTCTTCCCATTGTTGCTTCTCTGACTTTCAATTCCTCAAATCATGTCTCATTACCAGTCCTAACAATTATTTGATGTATAATTTCATAGTTGTAGTCTTTAAAACTCACCCCACAAAAGTCAGCCATGTTCATATGAGTAGACCACAATATTCTGCAACCAAGACCATCTTAGTCATTGCCCTACCTTCAAGCATGTCATCTCAAAACATTAATCTGATGAGCCATTCTTGATTTCATGCTTAGATCAAACTTTTTCTCTACTCAACATTTTCTCTGAGAGTCTGTTTCTTCTTAAATGGAATTCTATTTTCCTTACATAAATGTTCTTTTCTGCACCTTTTAACAACCAAAATGTTCCCATACAAATGGAACAGTACCTTGCATAACTAAATACAAAGTGATTTTAAAGCGTCCACAACTGAGACCTCAAGTTCTTAATCAGCTCTTTTAGGTATGTGTCCAGCAGCCAGCTACAAATCCCACAAAGAGGTCTCTCCTCCTACCCAGGGGTCAACTTTATTTTTCACCAGAATAATCAGAATGAGATGGGAAAGGATCAGAGGAGGGGGCAGTGTGGAGAGGGGTAGCAACTGCATTCCAGAAGAAGGAACAAAGAGTAGCACCTAGCTCACTGCAAATAAATGAAAGGAGAATAGAGGTCAGAGGCAGGAGAGACTAAGGAATTTTATCTTCAGAAAGAAGGAAACTGGGAATGTGGTGACCTTGTATGGAGGTCAAAGAGTGAGAAGTGAGAGGCTGAGCTTACCAAAGTGGGGCTGGGGTGGGCCACATGCTCGAGCATCATGTCCTTTCTGCATAACTTAGGGTGGGGGAGCACAGAAGAAAAGCTCCTTGGTATCGGCAAAGACACTTAGCTGGAACAAGTCAGTGGTGGATAGTCTGATGCAAAGTAACGGCTGGCCTTAAGAGACGGAGCCCAGCCCCCCAACCCTCATCTCCAGCTTTGCTTCCTGAAGCTCCCTTCTGTACCCTCCTAGCCAAGGTCTCCCCCTGCATCCCAGACCATCTCCAGTCGTCCTGACCCATATCTGGCCACTGGACCCACATGGCTCTGGAGGAGAGAGTGAGGCTGAAGCCCTTGCAGAGCCCTCCCTCACTGATGTCATGGTCCTCCTCGAGAATGAAAGACAAACAAGACGCAGAGGAGAGGTGGCTTCTCCAAAGTTTGTCTGGGGAAGAGTGTGGGGCAGCCAGCTATTGCCTCTCCCTCCCTCATGGATTTCTCACATCTGTATCACACTTAAGATTTGCAAATATCTTCATTTTCCTCCTTTGCCTTCATCATAATCCTGGCACATGAGTGCTACTGTTATTCTCATTTTGCAGGTGAGGAAACTGAGGCTTCCCAAGGCTTAGCACTGGCTAGGACTCAATCACAATAAGAGTGTCTAAGGCAGGATTTGAGTACAAGCTATCCTCAACCCAAAGCCACTGCTTTCTCCATTATACTATGCAGCACCCCTATCTCAAGTCACTCAAATACCTTGTGTCAGACATGGGCTATGAACCAAGGTCCTCTGACTCCAAGGACATCTAGGTGCCAAGTAGATAGAGTGCTAAGCCTGAAGTCTGGAAGACTCACCTTTGTGAGTTTAAATATAGCCTCAAACACTAGCTGTGTGGTCCTAGGCTAATCACTTAATGCTGTTTGCCTTAGTTTCCTCATTTGCAAAATGAGATGGAAAGGGAAATGGCAAACCACTCTAGTATTTTTGCCAAGAAAACCCCAAATGGAGTTACAAAGAGTTGGACACAATTGAAACTACTCACCAGAAAAACAACTACCACCTCTGACTCCAGAGCATTAAGCAAGTGACACACAGAAGGAAGAATACTGGAGTTGGGTTCAGAGGAGTTGGGTCTGAATCCAATTTTTCTAGTGTCATTTCCGTTCCTTAGAGCAGGGGTGGGAAACCTGTCCCCTGGAGGCTCCAAATGGCCCTCTAGACCCCTTAATAAGGGGATTTGTTCTGTAAAACTTGGAGTCAGTCAAAAGGCCATGCCCAAGGACCTAGAAGGCCACATGTGGCCTCAAGGCTGTGAGTTTCCCATCCCTAGAGCTTCTATGCATATAAAGGGATGGACTAAACCAAAGGTTCTTAGCCTCCTTCATGTCCTAGACCCCTTTGGCAATCTCATGAAGCCTATATAGCCCTTCTCAAAATAAATTTAATTTTATGCTGAAACACAGTTATCAAAATATGTTTTGAAAAAAAAAAGAAGTTCACACACCCCAGGTTAAAGTTTCCTGTCACTCAATGGTTGCTAAATTCATATTCCATTTCTCAGGCCTATAATTAGATGGAATCAATTACAGGGTGAAAGCTTTATTCCAATCCCTTTTGGTTCTGCTGCTATAATCTCTAGGAGGTTTTAACTCTCAGTCATTTTTTCCAAAGTATGTTTGAAAGGTCATGTGCTGAGCGGATAGAGGGCTGACCTTGGAAGCTGGAAGATCAAAGTTCAAACTCTGCCTCAGATGCAAATTATCTGGGTGTCCGGGGGCAAATCAGATTCACTTTATACCCCAGGCAGCTGGATAATGTCCCCATCCTACCCCCAGCCCTAAACCTGGAATGATTTCCTTCCTCAACTCAGATTCTTAGCCTCTCCTGCTTCCTTCAATGCTGGGCTCAAATCTTTCCTTTCATAGAAAACCTTCCCCAGGCTTTGTACCTGTGTCCTCTGCCCCCATGCTAACGCCTTTCCCCTACTCTGCATATATCATACATGAACTTAAAGTTATTTTCATTTTTGTCTTCCCCCATTAGAATGTGAACTTGGGTGATGGTGATTTCTTTTTGGATCCCCAAAGCTGAGCACACAATACCACACCTACCTAGCACATAATAAGCTCTTTTTAAAATGATCGTTGACTAACTGAATGACTATGTCACAGACAAATACCAGAGAATGTTCCCCCAAACTGATGCTGTTACTTATCCAGATCCCCACTTTCCCACCCCATGTTTAATTATTGTAGTTTAATTCCTGTCTCTGTCACTGCCTAGTAAACTTGGACAAGTCACTCTAACTTTCCGAGCCTCTGTTCCTCATCTCTAGAATGATGGGGTTGAACTATCTGACCTGAGCTTCTTCCAGCTCCAAATCCTGTGAAACCAATAGCCAGAGAGACTGTTCTGTAAAGCTTTGCTGGGAGGATGGATGGTCCTATCCCGGGAGGCCCACTACCACTGAGGTGTTCCGCGGTGGTATCTTCCAGCATCTCTGCTTATATAAAGAATGTTAGTAGTGAACATACTTCAGCCAAAGTACTTTTTTGTGTTTATTGTAGTTAACCTATGCTTGCCTAATATGTTCTGCTTTATAGAAGAAGAAACTGAGGTTTATCCAGGGTTACACAGCTAGTAAACATGCCTGTAATGGCTTGTGGAATTGGAGAGCTTACAGAATCAGTCTTAGATGGATACAAGGCCCTTCCCATTTAACTGGATAAAATCCATTTCAGTGTGCTTCATAAATGGATGAATAGCACTTTCAGAAAGGGAGAAACAAAAGCAACTTCCTGTTGTTTAAGATAAAAATGTAGTCAACCTATGCATCAAGGTCAAGTGTAACTCACACACCCACATATACACACTCACACACACTCACACACACACACACACACACACACACACACACACACACACATATAGACACTCCAACCTCAAAACTATCAGTGGCATTTCTCAACCTTCCTTCCAACTGCTTTACCCATTGTATGTGCTTCAACAGTGATCTATGGGATGTTTCAAACCGTGAAGAAGCCTTAAAAAGTGATGGGAAGAAATAGCAAACACAAAGATATAGCCTGTGAAGTGCCATAGTCTTCCAGTGTCTGCTGAGGAAGTCTTCTCCGTTGAACTTGCCAGCAAATACTGCCTCCTCAGAGATCCTGTGAGATCTGCTTTGATGGACATTCTGGGAGAGGCCACCAGGAAACCTCAGCTTGGGCAGATTTTCACAAGTGCATTCTTCTCCCAAGATAATGTCTGCCCAGCTCCATTTCCCCAAACCCCTTACAATAGCATACTGCAGGCTGGAGTCTGATTAGTACGGAATCACCACAGGCTCCTGGCTAGGGGCCATGACAAACTGGAACATCTTTTGTTGTTTCCATTTTCACTCTGCATTTAGGGGTTTTCTAGGGACATTTCATTTCTGGGGATATCATGTTTATTGAAATGTCCCACATGGTGGGTATCCTGTCACCCTTACTTTCAAAGGATGAGTAAATGTAGAAGGCTATCAGGGGATCAATGAAAGGAAAATTGTTTTAATTAGTGCAGAGGGCCTTTGAATCATAAGTGATGTGACAGACTCCCCTGTGAAGACAGACACATAGGCTTTAAGAGTCTCGGGTATCTTCATACTATCATGGATAGAGTATTGTACCTGGAGTCAGGAAGACCTGAGTTCCAATCCCACTTCAGATATTTACTAACTATGAGACCCTGGTCAACTCACTTAACCTCTCTGGCCCTCCTTCTTTGTAAAAGGAGAGTGTTGGGTTTGATGGCCTCCCTTAACTGCTGATACTACAATATCCCACCAAGTCCATGGACTGCCCACCCCCACCCCCCCAATGACTATGTGGACAGATTTCAGGGAGTCTGTCAGCTTCAATGTGAAAGAATACGTCTTTATTTTCCCTAACTTTTGTTCTCTCAGTGTCCTCTCCTCCCCAACCAAAATAAACAAACAAAAATTCAAGAGGCTCCTGGCTCTGAGCCACAATTAAGGGGGTTCTTTTGTTTGGGTTGGGGTAGGGAGATCTGGTTCTTTGATGTTATCTGTATGGTCAATGCCCAATACCAAACCTCCCCCTACCAATGAATACAGGTCTGAGAGAATTGTCTGGGGGCGTGGAGCTTAGATCACTTGTCTCTAACAGCTAGTATTTGTCAAAAGCAGAATTTGAACACAGAATCTTTCCAACTGCAAGCCTAGCCCTCTATCCCTAAATCATGGCATTTCAGGAAAATAACATTCTCAGGTTTTTGTGGGGTCTTATTCGTTTGTTTTAAGACCTTCTTAAAGGGCTGCAGACCTGGGTGTGAAGGTGGAGAAGGGGCAGGGGAGTCTTAATTTGGTAAAAATGAAAGTTTTCAGGAGTTACAGTGTAGCCCAAAGTAGATATTGAAATGCAGGGAGGATGAATATCAGTCTTTGGATAATCTGATTTTTGAAAAGTGTGGGAAAATATAAGAGACTTATCTCTATGAATTACTCGTTCTACTGAAATGGAATTTTAAGTGTTATTTCTTTAATTAAGAAATGTATGAAATAAAAATGAAGTAAAACTCCCCTAAAGCTCCTCCATTTCCCTCAGGGTAGCTGTGCTTGGAGTTGAGATATCACTGCAAAGAGGAACATTTGGCCCCCAAATGCCTTCCCAAAGAAGGAAGATGTGAGTTCAGTTGGACACAATTCATGCCTGCCTGGGATAGGTTGAATGATCACTTGCCTGGGATACTGTATCACTGATTTCTGTTCAAGGTTGTACTTAGTGGCTTCTGGGGGCCCGTGCAAATTTGCCCTTCCCTAATTCTCTGAATGGGGGCCATTACTGACATGTAGATGCCTGACTCCCCGGGTCTACAATCACCAACTTTGATGCCCAAAGACACAAAGGGAGAAACAAGAGGGATGAAAATGAAAATCAGAATAGGCTCAGCCACTCAGGCTCTTTCTTGAGGCTGTAGCCTCAATGGCTTCTGAACTTGCCTTAGTTTAGGAATGAATTTATCTGTTATTGAAAAACATCCATTTCGTGAGGGAGCTGGTGTGGAGTCAGGACAAGAGCAGAGGATGGGACCTTAGCAACCTAGGCTATTTCTGTTTTTCTACTTCCTAGGAATCCCAACACAAGCCCTTCCTGCTTTGTGAGCCTCAGTTTCTTCACCGATAAAATAGAGATAATGATATATTCCTACTTCCTAGGGCTATCATAAGAAAATGCTTTTTAAACTCTGACCATTGGATGCAAAGTTATTTATCCAAGTAGGGCTGATTTCTCCAAGTTCCCTGATTCCACATGCCATCACAGGCAGATTTAGTGGGGATGCAAAGATAAAAACAAAATGGTCACCCATCCATTCCCCCGACACTCACCCCTACACAGAAAGCTTGCATTCTACAGGTAGGTCCGGCATGTAAATAAAAAATAGACACAAAGTATTTTGGGGAACACTGATCATTGTGGATGGTAGGAAAGAAGAAAAAGCCATACCCAGGAGGTGATGTTTGAGTTAAGTCTTGAAGCCCTTAAAAGATTCAGGAGGCAGAGGAGAAAAGGTACAGAATTTTAGTGTAAGGCCAACCCATGCAGAAGCATAGAGACAGGAGACAGAATTACATTTTGACTAGAACAGAGGTATGTGGGAGTGGGGGGTGGGGCGGGGGGAGTCTGTGGAATCAGTTCAGAAGGGTAAGCTAGAGTCCAAATGTCAAAAAAACAAAAACCCATTACTAAATACTGAACATAGGAATTGATACTTTATCCTAGGTACAGTAGGGAGCTACTGATGGTTCTTTCACTTCCTATTTCAGGGAGAGGATATTAGAGTCTCTCCTTCTCAGGGAAATAAGAAGCTGATTTTACCCACACTCTCCTCTCTCCAGTACTAAGAGGAAAAAACCTTGTTTATCTTGCTATAATAGGTTTTTAGTCCCTGAGAACACATAGGGTTCTGTGGTTCTAGTCTTGGAGAATTCCTTTCAAATCTATACATTCTCACTACAGCTCTGGGAGCCATATTTTAGCTATGTAAATGTATTTCAAATATGAAGAAGAGCAGTCTGGAAATCATGACAGCAGCACAAGTTGGCCAGTTGGAGTAGAAAAGGGCCATAAATTTCGACAAGATTTAAAGAAACAGCTTGCTTTGGAGGGAAAAAAATTAAAAAGCCTGTAACATTCAGGAATCAATCATTTTAAACTCTCACCTTTTTAAAAATGGGACTCAGATCAAAGAGAGCTCTAAATCAGGAATAGCTTGCCTGGTAGGCAGCCACTCATTTGTGTGAGGACAGGCAGTGCAGACTGTACAGTGGTGGGGAGGGGGAGACGAGCAAGCAGCTAAGAGGAGGGATTCCCACAATTAGTCTTTGCTTTCTCACGAAAGTCAGAAAATTCAGGGATACAGATTAAAGGCAATAAATAGCCTTTGGAGCATATGCATCCTTAGAGGTCATAGGATATGGAAACCATCTAATGTATCCCCCTAATCTTCCAGATGGAGAAACTGTGGCCCAGGTAGGGTACTAGCCCAAGACCAAAGAAATACAAAGTGCCCAACCTAGGATTTAAAGATTCAGATTTTCTTTATCCATCTCTTGCTTGCTTTCTCTCTTTCTTTCTTTATCTTTGTCTTTATATGTTCCTTTGTTCCTTCCTCATTCGTTCCCTCCTCTTCCCTCCCTCTTTCCTTTCTTCCTTCCTCTTTCCATTCATTCCTTCTCTCTCCTTCCCTTCCCCACTCACTTCTTTCCTTCCTCCCTCTCTCTCCCACTTTCCTTTCTTCTTTTCTTTTCTTCTTTCTCTTTCACTCTTATCTTGTTTATACTCATTTATTTTACTATCACTTCCCACCAATTCCCCTCACCTCCACCCACTGCACATAGAGTGAAAAGTACAGTCAAATGAAACAAAGCAACATATTTGGAAACATCTGAAAATGCATGTCTCATTCTGCACCTCCCCTCTCCTACCTTCTGCCAAGAGGCAGAAGGCATACTAAAAGCATTTTCAGCAGAAATCTTCAGGACTACTGAGTCCCTAGGAAGGGATATCCTCCACTAGGTCTCCTGTGCCACAGTCCCTTCCAGGCTGATTTGGATGATTGCACAGTATGGACCAAGGATGACTAAGTCCATTGGTCAAGTTCACTGCTCAATGAAAAACAGGCACTGGAAAGTTTTCTTTTCCTCATTCTGTAAAGTGTGACTGGTGGTGTTCTTTTCTCTTTATTATCAACATATTCTGACACACCTATCAAATTTCAGGCCAGTTGGCATTTTTCAGTTCTCAGGGTCATAGATTGAGAGCTGAAAGAGCACTTAAAGGTCTAATCCCACCATCTTATTTTACAAGTAAGGAAAGTAGAGTCAGAGAAAGATGAAGTGACCCACCCAAGATAACACCTGGCAGACATAACATCTGGTTGAACCCAGATCCTCTAACTCCAAAACCAGCCCTACTTTCCACTGAATCACACTGCCTAACTTTACCTTTGGTATATAATATATGTTTGGTAGGGAGAGGTCCTCAACTGGTTGGGAAGAAGAGGAATTAATTAGCTATTCAACCTCCCCAAATTATAAGAAGTCACTACTTTGTGAGTTGTGTTTCTTGTATTTATACATTTTAAATATATATAATATTTATTTTTATATATTTACATATACACAGGTATACAGCCCCCTCCCCATCTCCTTTGAGGCATTGATTGAAATAGGTATGTATGAGTGATAAAATACATACACATATATAAGCACGTGTTTATGTTTACATGGATAGTAGCCTTAGCCCCAGCCTAGTCAAGCCTGGCTCAGCACCCTGAAGGTGCCCTGGTGCCACCTTGTGCCACATTCAGAAAGCTTAGATTGACTCAGAGATCTCTGAGACAAGGCATAAATGGCAAGGCTCAAATTTTTGGATATCAGGAGAATAATACAGAAAGTAGATAAAGGGTAGTATTAGGTCTAGATAAACAAATTCTAAGTAAGGAGGGTGAATTTTGAAGAGGAGTTTAAAAGAAAAGAAATAAAGGATAAGAACCCCGTTATTGGTCTGTGGGTGGGAAAAAGAGAAGGGCAGGGGAGCAGAAACAGATTACCCCACCCAGAGAGCACTAAGGGTTGAAAGAAAAGGAAAAGTGTAAGAGGAAATGATGATTGGAAATACACAAATAGTAATCATGACTGTGAATGTGGAAGGGATAAACTCACCCAAAAAACATAAGAGGATAGCACAATTGATGAGAAAGCAGGCTCCAACATGTTGTTTATAAGAAACACACTTGAAACAAGAAGATGCAGACTGAGGCAAAATGAAGGGCTAAAGAAAAATTATTAGATTTCAGCTGAAGTTAAAAAAAAAAAAGGAGTAATTATGATCTCTGTCAAAGCAACAGCAAAAGCAGACTTAAATAAGACAAACAGGGAAACTATATTTTACAGAAATGGTACATAGATAATGAATTATTATCAGTACTAAGCATATATGTAGCAAATTTTGTAACATTTAAATACTTAGAGGAATGGTTAATGAGTTACAGGGAGAAATAGTAAAACTATAAAAGTGAAGGATTTCAGGTTACCCCTTTCAGACTTAGATACATCTAGACAAAAAAATAAATGACAAGAGAAGTGAAGGATCTTTAGATAGAATAGAGTTTTAGAAAAATTAGATATGATAGATCTCTAGAGATTACTGAATGAGAATTGAAAGTATGAATCTTTCTTAGTTGCTCATGGAACTTTTACAAAAATTGATCATGTGTCAGGACATAAATACTTCACAAACAGATGCAGAAAACAGAAAAAGCAAATATAACTTTTATGGACCACAATGTAATAATGATTTCATTCAATAAGGAACAATTGAAAAAATCATTGAAATTTTGTTGGATGCCAGATAACTTAGTCATAAAGAATGGGTGAGGCAAAAAATAAATCATAGAAATCATAGATCATTTCATTAAATATAATGTCAACAATGACACAACACACCAAACTTTTTGAGATACAGCAAAAGCAGTCCTTAGGGAACATTTATATTGCTAAATACTTTCATCAAAAAAAGTAAGAAAAGGTAAATTAATGAATTGAACATGCAATAAAACAAAGAAACTAGAATTCAGGGTTTTGACTGGTGGTTTTAAATTTGTGTTGGCAAACTAATGAGTTTAATTTGTGCCAACAAATTTAAAATGCCAGTCAAATAACTCAATAGAAATCCTGAAAATCAAAGAAGAAATTGACAAAATTGAAAGCAAAAAAACTATTAATAATTGAAACAAAGTACTGTTTTTTAAAAATAAATAGGTAAATTATCAACTAATTCAATTTTTAAGACAAAACAAAATTACCAATATCAAAAATGAAAAAATTCATACTCAATGAAGAAGAAATTTTTTAAAATCTTAAGAACTAGCTTGTCCAATTATATGTGAATAAAACCAACAATCTAAATAAAATGGATGAATATTTACAAAAATATAAAATACCTAGATTATCACAACAAAAATCCCCAGAGGATTTGAATAACCCCAACTCAGAAAAATAAATTAAACTAGCCATAAAGGAATACTCAAAGGGGTGGGGTGGGGAACAAAACCAGGACCAAAGGGCTTTACAAATCAATTGCATCAAACATTTAAAGGAAAAATAATAACAATATTATATAAACATTTTAAAATATAGAATTTAAATTATATAATAATGAAAACAAAATAATATTGAAATATAATAATTAACTATTACTCTTATATTACATAAACTAGGAGGGAGAAAAAGAAAGGATCCTATCAAATTCCTTCTTTTATGCAAAAATGGTCTTGATACTTAAGTCCATGGGAATCAAATAGATTATAAACCAATCTCACTAAGCATATTGATACCCAAAAAAAAAAAGCAGTAAGTCTAGAGCAATATATAATAAAATCTATATGACTAAATTGGATTTATACTAGGAATGAATGGCTGGTTCCATATGAGGAAAACTATAGACAAATTAGATCATATTATTAAGAATCACAAAAATCATAAAACTATATCAATAGCTGTAGAATAGGCTTTTGACAAAACACAACACCCATTCTATTTTTTTTCAATGACAATTCATGTGAATAAATGAATCTTCCTTCAATCTAGTAGGCAGCATCTAGAAAAGATGACTATTGTAATGGGATTTAACTAGAGGTCTTTCCAATATTATTAGGGTTAATACAAATATGTCCATAGTCACTATTAATACTCAATAAACTGCTAATTTTTCATATGTGTAATTTCTTAAAACATAGTAATATTCCATTACTTTGACGTAATGATTTTTAGACATCATCTCATCTGTAGGAACCTCCTTTGTTTCCAGTTCTTTACTACCAAAAGAAAATGCTTCTATGAATATTTAAGCACATACAGGTACCTTCTTCCTGGGGGTATACTACCCTTCTTTTGGAGGTATATATATATATATTTTTTTTTTTTTTAAAGCAATTGGGGTTAAGTAACTTGCTCAAGGTTACACGGCTAGTCATTTTGATTTATGCGTGGGTGCTCATTTTCTGAGGCCGGATCTGATCTCGGGTCATCCAAACTCCGAGGCCGGCACTCTTACTCACTGCACCACCTAGCCGCCCCTTTAGGGCAATTGGGGTTAAGTAACTTGCCCAAGGTTACACGGCTAGGGTTTTTTTGTTTGTGCGGATTAAGTGTCGGAGGCCGGCTCCGAACTCAGGTCCTTCTGATTCCAGGGCCGACGCTCTATTCACTGCGCCACCTAACCACCCCTGGAGGTATATTTTTAACAGTAGGATATCTGGGTTAACAGCTATGCTCATTTTAGTCATTTCTGGAGCATAATATCATGTTTCTGAGTATTTAAACCCATCACAAATCCACCAGACCAGAGGTATCAAACACATTCCCTATGGCTCAAATGTGATTGAAAAAATTTAGCAAATTAATATAACTACAATAGAGCATAGACAATGTTTATATGTGGTTTTCTGGATCAATATGCAGCCTTCTGGGATCCTTATATATTGTCTAGTTGTCCTATTTCTATTTGAGGTTGACACCATTGCAGCAGTTGGTCTGCCGATGGTGTATTAGAATGTCTATTAAAGTTTGCAATTCCTTTAATAACTATTGACTCCTATCAACTGACCACTCATCCCATGGAGAATGGCATTTGGTTTTCTATGCTAGTTACCTATATATCTTGGATGACTGGCCCTTATCTCAGATCGTTCACATAAAGATTTTGCCCAGAATGATAGATTGTAGCCTAATACAGTCTTCATTGATTATTGTTGTACCCCAATAAAAATGAGACAGAAGATCCCCGAGATCAAATTTAAAAAGTGGATTTTATTACCGCGGGACTGTCAGGGTACATGCCCAAATCAGACAATGCTTTGGCACAGACATTGTGCCGGTTTTATAGAGGTTCCATAGCCAGGTTACATAAGCTGAAATTACAGTGATGTAAGCTGAAACTACAGTGATTGGTCAGTGTACATTTGAATTTCCCACTGGCACAAAACCTTAGGCTGGGACTCCCACCCACAGATCAATCAAGGGAAAGGAAGGGGGTAGAGGTCCTGCCTGGAGTTCTTTGCTTTACAAATCAGTGAAGGGAAGGGAAGGTTGAGTTGCCTGCTTTGCAAATCAATGAAGGAAAGGGAAGGTTGAGTTGTCTGCTTTACAAATCAATGAAGGGAAGGGCAAAGTGGAGTAGTGTCCAACAATTATGTTTGTACAATTTCTTGCCATCAATACTATCAGTTTTTACCTTTTTGTGATCACCTTCATTCATGTTTGTTTAAGAAGTCTTCCTTAGGGGCTCACTTTGAGAAGTGTTCTGTGATTTGACCAGATGAGACTCTGGGAAGCCTTTGTTGAGAGCCCCCCGGCTTTGAAAACCCAGATGTTGATGCTTCCCTCTCTGAGAAGGAGTTCTCATCCACTTGAGTAATTAGGCGATCAGTCCCAGTTCATCAAGAGCTGCTTTACCTAGGAATCTGCTCTAGCCTCAGATCTCCAACTGCCTAATAGATTTCTCAAACTGAACTCAAGTTTAAGTCTCTGTGACATCTGGTCTGGCGGAGCCAAGATGGCAGAGTAGAAACAGCATTTCCAATGTGCTCTGCCCCACACAAATTTCAAACAATGTGAAAGGGAGCTCCGAACAACTTCTGGAGCCACAGCACCCACAGAACGGCATAGAGAAGCTAACCTCCTGCTGAGGACAGCCCAGCAGCCCTGCAGGGAGCGGCCAGCGCAGCTCTCTGAGAGCAGGCAGCACAGCTCGCCTGGAACCGACAGCGCAGCCCACAGAGCCGAGCCCAGGTCCGCGGTTTTAGCCCCAGGGCGGCTGGGCCTTCAGCTGGCTGGTGGAACCCCAGAACACCAGCAATTGTGGCGATTCCAGAATTATCAACACAGATATGCCTAGAACAAAGTGAGAGGTTAGTGCCCTATGGACTTTGGGACCAGTATTTGGGGAACACGTGGCTTCCTCCCCTGGGGGCAAAAAGCTGCTGAAGAAACAGCTGCACAGAAGCCATTTTGCAGCGTCAGCAGTGGCTCTAGCTCCTGGTCTGCGAACTGTAGGAAGATCCAGCAATCGTTCTGGGGGTTAATCGCTTTTGCTTTAAACTGCCTGGATCTGGATTGTGGTCTGGGGGGGAAGTTTGGGGTGGGTATCCAACTTGCCAGAGTGGGTGGAGGCTTTACAGAGGCCACCCAACTGGCGGAAGTTGTGAAGACCCCACGTTTGGGCGGAAGCTCCCCTGTCTGGTGGCAGAATCCTACTGTGGCAACAAGCCCAAAAAATCAAGTAATTAAGTGGCAATATGCCTAGGCAAATGAAACAAAATAAACAGAAAAGTTCAACATTGGACTCCTATTTTAGGGGCAAAGAGGCTCAAAGCATGGAGGAGGACTGTGAGGTCAGAACTCCTGCACCAAAAGCCCCAAATGAAAATACAAGCTGTCTACAGGCCATAGAGGACCTTAAGAAGCAGATAAGAGAAGTGGGGGAAAATTTGGGAAGAGAAATGAAAAAGATGCAAGAAAAGTATGAAATGACAGTCAACAGCCTGACTGAGGAAAATAACACCTTAAAAAATAGACTAACTCAAATGGCAAAAGAGGCTCAGAAAGGCAATGAGGAGAAGAATGCCTTAACAAGTCGAATTTGCCAGATGGAAAAAGAATCTCAAAAGCTCACTGAGGAGATTCATTCCTTCAGAGTTAGACTGGAGCAAATGGAAGCTAGTGACTTTATGAGAAATCAAGATACTATTAAACAGATTCAAACAAATGAAAGAATAGAAGGCAATGTGAAATATCTCATGGGAAAAACCACTGACCTGGAAAATAGATCCAGGAGAGACAATTTAAAAATTATTGGACTACCTGAAAGCCATGATCAAAGAAAGAACCTAGAAATCACCCTTCAAGAAATTCTCAAGGAAAATTGCCCTGATGTTTTAGACCCAGAGGGCAAAATAGAGGTTGAAAGAATCCACAGATCACCTCCTGAAAAAGATCCCAAAAAGAAAACTCCCAGGAATATTATAGCCAGGTTCCAGAATCCCCAGATCAAGGAGAAAATACTCCAAGCAGCCAGGAAGAAACAATTTCAATATTGTGGAAACACAATCAGAATGGCACAGGACCTGGCAGCTTCTACATTGAGGGATAGAAGGGCATGGAATATGCTATTCCAGAGGGCAAAAGAGATGGGAATGAACCCAAGGGTCACCTACCCAACAAAACTGAGTATCTTATTTCAGGGGAAAATATGGTCATTCAGTGGAATAGAGGACTTTCAAGCATTCTTTTTTTTTTCAATCAACAAACATTTATTAAGCATTTGCACTGGGCCAAGTGCTTGAGAATGATCTAGCCTATATTAAGGACATTTTTTTTAAACAAATGCTTTATTAACTTCTGTTTTACATCATTCATTTCCCCCAGATTTTGAGTTACAATCATTTCCCCCCCCTGTTTTTCCCCTACCCAACCTCCCAGAATAGTAGTCCCACAAGATATCGCTTCCTCCAATCTGCTCTCTCCCATACCTTCTCCCATACCCCCATCGACTTTTCCATTAGAGGAAGGTGAATCTTTGTATCCCAATGCCTGCACATCTTATCTCCCAATTATAGGCAAAAGAGTATTAATAATAGTATTTATATATATTTGAAACATTTAATGTTACAACCTCAAATTTCAGATCCATTTCCTTCCTCCCTTGTCACCCATTCCCTCTTGGGAGATAAGTAATTCAGTATATGTTGTACATGTCTAGCTATGCAAAACATTATCATAGTAAATATATTGTACAAGGCTGCTTATAATTCCCTCCCACTCATCCCACCCCCCACCTGATCCATTCCCTACATGATCCTGTCCCTCTTCTATAGTGGGTACTTCCAACCTCCCCTCCCCCCAAGGATGCCCTCCCATCCATCATCCCTCCTCTCATCCCCCTTCCCCCTATCCTGCTGCAGGTTGAGATATCCCATTTACTATGTATGTCATTTTCTCCTGAACCAAATTCAATGTGAATGTGGTTTTGCCTTTTTAGCCTTCCTTATTCTCCCCCTCCTTTGCACCCACTTCCCCTACATGAGATAGTTTACCCTACCATGTCTCTCCTCATCTCCTCTTGCCACTTTCCTCTCTCACCTCATAATTTCATCCCTTGAGTACTCTCCCTTCCCAACAAAATCAACCTATACCCTCTATCCATATATAACTGTAACCATATACACACACATTCACATATGTATTCATATGACCACACCCCTTCTTCCATTATTTTCATAGTGAGAAAGATATCATCAGTCACAGTTATTGCTTTTCCATATAGGAATGTAAATAGTTCAACTTTGATAAGTTTCTTTTGATCTCTCTTCCCCGATTACCTTCTCAGGCATCTCTTCCTTCCTGTGTCTGGATGTCAAATTTTCTATTCAATTCTGGTTTTTTCCTCAAGAATGCTTGAAAGTCCTCTATTCCACTGAATGACCATATTTTCCCCTGAAACAAGATACTCAGTTTTGCTGGGTAGGTGACCCTTGGCTTCAGTCCCAGCTCTTTTGCCCTCTGGAATATCATATTCCATGCCCTTCAATCCTTCAGTGTAGAAGCTGCCAGGTCCTGTGCTATTCTGATTGTGTTTCCACAATATTGAAATTGTTTCTTCCTGGCTGCTTGTAGTATTTTCTCCTTGATCTGGGGATTCTGGAACCTGGCTATAATATTCCTGGGAGTTTTCTTTTTGGGATCTTTTCAGGAGGTGATCTGTGGATTCTTTCAACCTCTATTTTGCCCTCTGATCTAAAACATCAGGGCAGTTTTCCTTGAGAATTTCTTGAAGGGTGATTTCTAGGTTCTTTCTTTGATCATGGCTTTCAGGTAGTCCAATAATTTTTAAATTGTCTCTCCTGGATCTATTTTCCAGGTCAGTGGTTTTTCCTATGAGATATTTCACATTGCCTTCTAGTCTTTCATTTGTTTGGATCTGCTTAACAGCATCTTGATTTCTCATAAAGTCATTAGCTTCCATTTGCTCCAGTCTAACTCTGAAGGAATGAATCTCCTCAGTGAACTTTGAGATTCTTTTTCCATCTGGCAAATTCGACTTTTTAAGGCATTCTTCTCCTCATTGCCCTTTGGGCCTCCTTTGCCATTTGAGTTAGTCTATTTTTTAAGGTGTTGTTTTCCTCAGTCAGGCTGTTGACCCTCATTTCATACTTTTCCTGCATCCTTCTCATTTCTCTTTCTAATTTTTCCTCCACTTCTCTTATTTGATTTTTAAAGTCCTTCTTAAGGTCCTCTATGGCCTGCAACCTGCCCATGTTTTCCCCTGGGGCTTTTGGAGCAGGACTTCTGACCTCACAGTCCTTTTCCTGCTCTATGCCCCCAAAATAGGAGTCTAGGGTTGCATTTTTCTGTTTCCTTTGCCTTGGCATGTTGCCACTTAATTACTTGACTTTTGGGCTTGTTGCCACACTATGGCTTTAAGGCCAGATAGAGGAATTTTCGTCCCGAACGCGTGGGGGGCAACTTCCGTTTCTGGCAAGCTGTAAACCCACCCACAACTTCCACCCTAGATCACAATCCAGATCCAGGGAGGTTAAAGCAAGAGCGATTACCCCCCAAGACTGATCACTGGATCTCCCCACGATTTGTAGGCTGGGAGCCGGAGCTGCCTCTGAAAACTACAAAATGGCGTTTGTCCTCAGCGGCTTCTAGCCCCCCGGGGAGGGAGCTGACGCATTCCCCAAATACAGGTCCCAAAGTCCATAGGACACTAACCTCTTACTTTGTCCTAGGCATGTCTATGTTGATAATTCTGGAGTCGCCACAGCTCCTGGTGTTCTGGGGTTCCTCCAGCCAGCTGCTGGCCCTGCCACCCTGGGGCTAAAACCTCGGCTCCTGAGGACCTGGGCTCGGCTCTGCTCCTGCGCTCTGCGTGCTGCACGCTGCCAGGTCCCACACCTCTGCACTGGTCCTTCCTGCAGGGCTGCTGGGCTGTCCTCAGTGGGAGGTTAGCTTCTCTGTGTTGTTCTGTGGGTGCTGGGGCTCCAGAGGTTGTTCAGAGTCCCCTTTTACATAGTCTGGGGGGAATCTGGGGGCAGAGAGGCTTGGACGAGCTGTTTCTACTCCGCCATCTTGGCTCCGCCAACTTTCAAGCATTCTTGATGAAAAAACCAGAGTTGAATAGAAAATTTGACATTCAGACACAAGAAGCAAGAGATGCTTGCGAAGGCAATCAAGGAAAAGAAATCAAAAGGAACTTATCAAAGTTCGACTATGTACAGTCCTACATGGAAAAACAATAACTGTGTTTGATGAAACCTTTCTCATTATGAAAATAATTGAAGAAGGGTACATGGCATATGTTCACAGATATACATGGATAGAGGTTACAGGTTGAATTTGATGGGAAGGGATGATTATTTTATTTTTGTAGGGCAATTGGGGTTGGGTGACTTGCCCAGGTTCACGAGGCTGGTTTTGTTTTTTTTTTGTGGGTTGGGTGTCTGGGGACAGATCTGAGCTCAGGTCCTTCTGGCTCCAGGGCTGGCTCTCTGCTAGCTGTGCCACCTAGCCACCCCAAGGAAGGGATGATTCTTAAGGGGTGAAGTCAAGAGGTGAGAGAGGAAAGTGGCAAGAGGAGATGGAGAGAGACAGGGTAGGGTAAACTATCTCATGTAGAAGAGGCAAGGGGAAGTAGTTGCAGGGAGGGGAAGAACAGGAAGGCAAAAAGGCAAAAGCATATTCTCATTGAAGTTGGCTCAAGGAGAGAATCACATACATACTAAATGGAATATCTTACCCTCACTCACTCTCCTGAGTAGGGGAAAAGGAGATGAGAGGGGAGATGATGAAGGCGAGGGCATTCTGGGGAGAGGGGAGGTTAGAAGTACCCACTATCAAAGAGGGAAAGGATCAAAATAGGGAATGGACCA
The DNA here is from genome assembly GCA_011680675.1 of Gymnobelideus leadbeateri. NCBI lineage: Eukaryota > Metazoa > Chordata > Mammalia > Diprotodontia > Petauridae > Gymnobelideus > Gymnobelideus leadbeateri. Next base: position 229,512 of record WOXC01000419.1, on the reverse strand, counting down.
GGTGGGAGGTGAGACAGGTGGGAGGGAAATATAAGCAGTCTCTTACAATATATCTACTATGGTAATGTTTTGCATAGATATACATGTACAACACATACTGAATTGCTTATCTTCTCAGAGGGAGTGTGTGACAAGGGAGAAAGGGAATGGATCTGAAAATCAAAGTTTTAAAATTAAATGTTTCATAGGATGTCCAGGCAGTGGGGCTCAGAGATTCACCTTGCCCTAATGGCAAAGTCGAAGGGGGTATGGGAGAAGATATGGGAGAGAGCAGATTGGATGAGGGGATATCTAGTGGGACTGCCATTCTGGGGTGGTGGGTAGGGAAAAATGGCGGAAAAATTTAACTCATAATCTGGTGGAAATGAATGATGTAAACCAGAAGTTAATAAAGCATTTGTTTAATTTAAAAAAAAAAAAGAAGTCTTCCTTAGCCTTGATTGAAAGTGTCTATTTTGTCTATCCTAGCAAACATTATCTGGTTCTCTTTTATTTTTTAAGAATCTCATGACAGGGGAGGCTAGGTAGCGAAGTGAGTAGAGCGTCGGCCCTGGAGTCAGAAAGACCTGAGTTCAGATCCAGCCTCAGACACTTAATGCACACACAAACAAAAACCTAGCTGTGTGACCTTGGGCAAGTTACTTAACCCCAATTGCCCTCCAAAAAGGCAAAAACAAAGAATGTCATGACATTTAATATTAAGTTCACATAGCCATTTTGATCTCATTGCAATAAATTATGTAAGACATTGGTCTAAACACATTTCTTTTTGCCAAATGTCTTCCCAGAAATTTATGTCAAGTACAGAGTACAGAACTCTTTCCCCAAATATTTATGGTCTCAGTTTTTATCAGACACTGGGTTATCAAATTTTATTGCTTCTGATTCTTTATTAAAGTGGTATAAAATTAATTTCAATCAAGATGCTCAAATAAGAGGATCAGAACTATTCCCAGTTCCCAATTTTGCCTGGGTTAATATGGTTACTTAGATATATAATTCAATTCAGTTTTACTACCATTTATAAAACTCACTTATGTGCATAGCACTTATAGATACTAGAAGTTTGGGGGCTGTAAAAATTTGGGTGGGGTGGAATAAAGAATAATAGAGTATAGAAGTAATTATTGAATACACATTGTAGCCCAAATACTGAATATTAAATACATAGCATATTATAGACAAGGGTTACATAATGAGAACACATTGTGTAGACTCTATCAATGGGCATTGACTCATTACATGTACAACTCTTTGGAGTATCCCATGTCAACCTAGTCACTGGCTAGATACCATTGGTTTTCTGCCAATAGTAGGAAAGGATATGTTTTATTTCCTATAAATCTTAGGTATAAATCTTAAATCTGGCGTTTGCTGACTTCATGAGTATATACAAGTCTTTTAATGTTTCAGTACCACCAGGCAACTCTCTTAAGAAAATATGCTACTAATCAAAAGGAACTTATCAGAGTTGAACTATTTACATTCCTATATGGAAAAGCAATAACTGTGACTGATGAAATCTTTCTCAGTATGAAAATAATGGAAGAAGGGTGTGTGGTCATATGAATACATATGTGAATGTGTGTGTATATGGTTACAGTTATATATGGATAGAGGGCATAGGTTGAATTTGTTAGGAAGGGAGGATACTCAAGGGGTGAAATTATGAGGTGAGAGAGGAAAGTGGCAAGAGGAGATGGGGAGAGACAGGGTAGGGTAAGCTATCTCATGTAGAAGAAGCAAGGGGAAGTGGTTGCAAGGGAGGGGAATAATAAGGAGACAAAAAGGCAAAACCACATTCTCATTGAATTAGGTTCAGGGAGAGAATGACATACATACTAAATGGGATATCTCAACCTGCAGCAGAATAGGGGGAAGGGGGATGAGAGGGGGGATGATGGATGGGAGGGCATTCTTGGGGGGAGGGAAGGTTGGAGGTACCCACTATGGAAGAGGGACAGGATCAAGTGGGGAATGGACCAGGTGGGGGGTGGGATGAGGGGGAGGGAATTATAAGCAGCCTTGTACAATATATCTACTATGATAATGTTTTGCATAGCTAGACATGTACAACATATACTGAATTACTTATCTCCCCAGAGGGAATGGGTGACAAGGGAGGAAGAAATGGATCTGAAATTCGAGGTCTTAACATTAAATGTTTCAAATATATATAAATACTATTATTAATACTCTTTTGCTTGTAATTGGGAGATAAGTTGTGCAGGCATTGGGACACAAAGATTCACCTTCCTCTAATGGAAAAGTCGAAGGGGGTATGGGAGAAGGTATGGGAGAGAGCAGATTGGAGGAAGTGATATCTTTTGGGACTGCTATTCTGGGAGGTTGGGTAGGGGAATAATGGGGGGAAAATGATTGTAACTCAAAATCTGGTGGAAATGAATGATGTAAAACAGAAGTTAATAAAGCAGGTGTTTAAATTAAAAAAAAAATAAATCACTTTCTCCCTAAAAAAAAAAAAAAGAAAGAAAAAAGAAAATATGCTACTGGTTACTGTTGGCTTTTGTAGAAGGAGTTTCTAACATAAAAGTTCTTATCCTCCCCTCCCCCAAAAAACTTTCTATTTATTTCTCTAATAGAACAACTGCTATTCACACTCTTTCTAAGGCATCAATACCTAAACAAAGAGCCACAGGGGCATGGGCTGGACCTATTAATTGGCCATTTAAGGAAAGGCAGGGTGATTAGTATTTAAAGGCATAGTCCTGGATCACAATTTAAAACACAGCAGTATTTTTTTCCCCTAAAACCACAATTCAGACCTATATTTCAAGAAATCCAAATGAAAACTGTGCAGGGCAAAAGTAAATTGTCCCAGTTTTTTTTAAAGGAAAAAAAAGGAGCAAAAAGAAGAGGAGGGAGGGGGAGGAGAAATAAGAGGAAAAGAAAGAAGAGGAGCAGGAGAAAAAAGAGGAGAAAACTACCAGTATTTCCCAACTGAATTTATTATTCATAAACTGAATATATTAAACCAGCTACTGTTACTCTCAAATAACATGTTAAAGACACACTCTATAACTGTTTTCCAGTTTGTTAACCAAAATGGGATAGAAGGAATAAGAGACTCTTTTGTGGGGCTGAAGAGGAATCCAGGGGCTTTAATTTACTTCCTCCAGGTGTCTCTTGCCTCAGTCCTATTGGATTCTCTTTTAGCATGACATGTAGTGATAACAAATGCTATAAGAGGAGGGAGTTTTTGATTTTTCCAATAAGAACATGTGACCTTGAGAAACTTCTTGGTCATTGGCTTCTGTGTTTGGCCTTTTTCATTTTAAGTGAGATGATTGAACCTTCTGACCTTGTTTGAGTTTGAAAGTTCTGGAGAGTATCTGAACATTCCCACATTTCAGAGTCCAGAGTTTGGGTTTGTGGGCAAGGCAGCATCAGTGCTCCAAGGAGGAAGGAGTGACTTTTGGGAATGAATGGCTTAGAATACCCTGAGGGGAACCAGGAGTTGCCTAGCTTGGCTCTGGGAAAGTGAGCCATAGGATACATGGTATGTTTATAATATTCCGCATGGACAGTCCCCTACCTCTGCAAAGAAGTCATCTTATTACCTATTCTTACAGCAAAACTTAGCCATTATCTTTGCAGAATGGTCAGTTCATTTTTGTTGTTGTTCTATTCATTTACATTGTTATTATTGCTATTAGTCCATTCCATTATTATTACTGTTAGTGTTAGGATTACATTATATTATCATACTATATCATACATTATATTATTTCATAATTTTCCTGGCAGATCTTGTTTCGTTTGTATCATTTCATTTAGGTGCTTTCATGTTGCTCTACATTCCTCATATTCAGTGTTTCTTACAATTGTGTGTGTTTGTGTGTGTTTGTGTGTGTGTGTGTGTGTGGATATATATGTGTGTACACATACATGCATAGACTCAGAGCTATTAGAACGGATGGACTCAATGAATAGTTCTTAATGGTTTGATGTCAATATGGTAGGATGTTTCCAGTTCAGTGCTGCAAGATTGCTGAGGTTTGCTTTGTGCATGGTCTTTTGCCCTTTAAGATTTTATCAAGAACATGGATAAAGTCACAGGTGGTACGTTTATAAAATTTGCAGATGACCTAAAGCTGGAAAGAATAGCTAACACAGTGGGTGACAGTCAGGATACAAAAGATCTTAGAAGCAGATCATTGGTCTGAATCTAACAAGATAAAATGCAATGTGAGCAAATATAAAGTCTTTCTCTTGGGTACAAAAAGTCAATTTCACAGATAGAAGATCGGAAGGGTTTGCTTAAATGGCAGTTCTGCAAAAAGATCTGGGAGCTTTAGATAGAGTGCTTAACACCATGCCTGACACAGGACATGCTTTAATAATAAGCTAAATAAGCGTTAATAATAAGCTAAACTAGCTTTAAAAAAAAAAACAATAAGCTAAATGCTTATTGACTGATTATTTTTTTTTTTTGCTTTTTGGAGGGCAATTGGGGTTAAGTAACTTGCCCAAGGTCACGCAGCTAGGTTTTTGTTTGCGTGTGCATTAAATGTCTGAGGCTGGATCCGAACTCAGGTCCTTCTGACTCCAGGGCCGACGCTCTACTCACTGCGCCACCTAGCCACCCTTATTGACTGATTATTTAGTCAACTGTTAGCTCTATGTAAATCTGCAATGTTATGTAACATCCAAAGAAAAAGGTAATGTAATATTGGGCTGCATTAAGAGGGGTCTAACTTCAAGGGAATTAGTGAGGTGGTTCTGTAGAAAGAGCTCTGGGCCTAGAGTCAGGAAAACCTGAGTTCAAATCCAATCCCAGTCACTTACAAACTGTGTGACCCTGGGCAAGTCACTTAACTTCTGCCTTAATCCACTTGAGAAGAAAATTTCAAACCATTCAAACCATTTTGAACCATTCAGTGGATATTATGATCTATGGGGTCATGAAGGGTCAGACATAACTGAATGACTGAACAATAACAACAAAAACAAGCTTCCAGGAACAGAGAAGAGATGAACTCACTGTGCTCTGCTCTTGTTAGACCTCAACTAGAATATACTGTCCAGTTGTAGACATCATCATTTAAGAAAGTTGACAAGCTGGAGAGTGTCCAGAGGAAGAGGAGGGCACCTAGAAGAAGGGTATGAAATATCCATGATATATCAGGATTGGTTGAAGGAACTGGGGATGATTATTTTGGGGAAGAGAAGATTCAGGGGAGATATGGGAATTGTCTTCAAGTATTTCAAGGGCTGTCATGTGGAAGACTAATTAGATTTGTTCTGTTTGGCCTCAGGGGGCAGAATCAGTAGTAATGGGGGGATAGTTTCAAAGAGGCCAACTTAGGGTTGATGTCAAGGGGGAAATGAACAATGTGAGCTAACACAGAGTGGCTTGGGTGACTTCATAAGGTGGTGGACTCCCCTTACTTGGAGGTCATCATACAGAGGCTGAACTGCCTGTTGTGTGTTATTTAAAGTGGGGATGCTTTTTATAGATGGCTCCAACTAGACAAAGGCTTCTTAAGTTTCCTTGTGTCACAGCCCCATCTAGAAAAGCTTCTTAAGAGCTTCTTAGAACCAGGGTGTTTTAATGTATAGTAGAACAAAGGAAACAAATTATGTTAAAATACAGTTATCAAAAAAAATTTTTTAAGGAAGTTCACAGATGTCAGGTTAAGAAGCTCTAGTGTAAGTGGGTACTGAGGGTTCTTCTAAGTCTCAAATCTTGTGATCATGCATTCTTTGATTCCTTCAATAATTACCAATCTTCCCTTAAGGAAAAAGTACCTTCTTGAAATACGAAAATTCTGCCAGTGTTGTTGTATACTGTCAAAATATGGAATTCAGCAGCCTCTGAAGAAATGAAAATGAAGCCAGAAACAAAGCTGGGAATTTCCTGACTTCATGTAAAAATTAGATTTACTCATTGGACTATATTACTTCTATTATTTGAGTGGGTTCATTCCTGCTCCCTCTTCATAAAATCATTGGAGTAGTTTCCAAGACACCTTCCTCCACTACTTTCACTTGCACACTGGGCTATAATTTTTTTAGTTTTCCTCTTTGATCTTTCTTAAATAAAACTAGGATGCTTGCCAGTTTCGAATCTCCATGTCTCTCTACTGTGTAGTGTGATAAAAAGCATTAAAAGGAAATTAAAACTGTATCTCCTAAATTATCCAGGAGTTCTTTGGGAAATGGTGTCTTCTTAAGACCACAGACCAAAGCCCCTTGGGCACTAGGAGGTATCACTTTCCAAAAGCCCTTTCTAGGGGCTCTGAATCTGCTTTACCACTTCATTCTCCTAAAGAAATAAAATGGCTTTATATATGTACATATGTGTGCGTACGTATGTATGTATATATAAATGGAAATTGTTTTGAAGCCTGCACACTGGCTAAACTCCCATTGTAATCCTTTGGTGATTCATTTCAATTTTACATTGTCCTCTTCTCCAGGACCTTTTTGTTGTTCACTTGTGTCTGACTCTTCATGACCCTGTGGACCATAGTGGGCCAGGCCTTTCTATCCTCCACTAGCTCTGGAATTCTGTCCAAGTTCATGTTCATTGTTTCCATGATACTGTTCTCCAGGCTCTAGTAGACCCTTAATATATCCTAGTTGACTGACTAGATGAGCACACTTATAATCATTGTGCTTTTTTTTTCCTTTATCAGTTCCTGAGGAATTTGTGGCATTAATTATTATCACAATTTAGTATTCCTCCCCTCACTCTGAAACTACTTTGTATTTATTTAGGCTATTTTGGGTACTTAGTCATCTCTGGCACTGCCTAAATGAATTTAAGCTCCTTGAGGGCAAGGATTGTTTTGTTTTGTCTTTGTATCATCTCCAAGGAACAAAATGTCTGATGCATAGTATTCACTTAACAAACATATGTTGAGATGAAATGAATGCTAATAACAAGAAACAACATTAATTGGGCATCTAGAATATGCCAGGAGTTTCCCTACCATACCCCCTAGTGGCTCTTCCTCTGCCTCTTTTCAGCTCCCTGTTAGAATGTAAACTCCTCAAATGCAGAGCCTGGATTTGTAAGCAGGAAGCCTGGCTTAAAAAATACTTGTTGGATTTACTTGTGTTAGGTCTTAGGAATACAAAGGCAAAATGAAAGCCATCCCTGCTCTGTAGGAAGGAGTTTACACTCTGGTGGTAGCTGTAGCTGTTTGTCCTTCATTCTCGAAGAGAGCCATGACATCAGGAAGGTGATATACAAACAACATGACCAGTGTTGAGCACCCAATATTTGCAGAGCATCCAAAGCAGGGGCTAAGAAGACTAGTGATATGCAGACTTTACCCTCAAGGACCTCAGCATCTAGTAAGAAGTAATATCCACACAATGACATCCATGTTGTTTTCCTAAGTACAGAAGAGTTCAGAAAGTGGAAAGCAAAATCATCCCCCACTGCGGGGTTTAGGAAGATTTCATAAAGAAGATGCCATTGGGGTTGATTCTTGAATGATGATGGGATTTTAGCTTTATAAAGTTAGAGGTAGGAATTCCAAGCATAAGAAATAGCGAGTTAAAACACTCCAGCAGAGTGTGGGACGTCTGGGGAAGAGCTGTCTAATTCAGAAGAGATTACATCAAGTCCATAGAAATAGGAAAGGGACTCGTGTGAAATGAAAGTTGGAGTCCTTATACTTTAGAGTCAGCTTAGAGAGGGCCTTGAATTCCAGGCAATGAAGCCTGAAATTTATTGGCTAGACAATGAGAAAGACTTTTTTAAAGGAAAAAAAAAGAAATTTATGTGATAACATTATTGTGTATTTAAAAGCAATACAAGTCAACTTGCAGTTTCATGAGCAATCTTCTTTTAAAAATTATACTATATTATGGAAGTGTTTGTTTTATTCCATAAATTAAAAATAAAATAAAGAAAATTTTTTAAAAAGAAAAAATCAGATTTGTACATTAGTAAGATTTTTTTGGCAGAAGTATAAGATGTGTGGATAAGGAAAGAAATTGAAAGTATGGAGGCCAGTACAGGAACATGGCTGAGAAGAGGACCTGAAAGCATAAGTCTAGACAAGAAGTGAGGAGAGCAAGAACTAGTATTTTGGTAGAAATACCAAAGGGAAAGGAAGGCATAGATGGGAGAGGTTTTCAAGAGAGAGAAGCAAGAGTTGACTGATAGTATATGAGGGCCAAAGCAGAGAAAGGAATCAATGAAGACGTGGAGCATTATACTATGTTATGGAAAATGCTTATTTTACTCCATAAACTAATAAATAAATGAAATTTTAACAAAAGAATAAATCAATGGATGGATGGATGGATGGATTTGAAGAAATTCTTATGGGTGAGGAACCAGGGGAGAGAGCATAAACAGAGAAAATAACAGGGTCAAGGACAGATAAATGGAAACATAATCCCTGTTTCATCACTCCAGAGGGTGGTGGGGCTACCCTTGGGTTTTTGCTTGATAGAATGGCAAAACAAGTAGGTAGGAAGCAGGAAATTCTGCTCTCCAGCACTTACTGATAGATGTCACGAAGGCCAAGATGAAACATGCAAATCTACTGATCCACAAACTGAACCCAGATTTTCTTATTTTACAGATGAAGGACAAAGGGTCTTTAATCTTCAAAAATAACTAGTGAGAAATTAATACCAAAACATAGAATCTAACTCATCCTATTGGCCCACCACCATTGGAGATCTTCAGACAGAGACTGGTTCTTGTTCAGATGTCACTGGACTGTGTGACTGCTCAGGCCCTGCTTAGCTGATTCCCCTTTATGTGTTGTCTTCCACAATAGAATACAAGCTCTAGAGGAGGAGGTATTTTGTTTGCTTTCTTTGTATCCCTAGCAATCAGCACATTCCTTGCACACAGTCATCATTTAATAACTGCCTTGTCTATCAAATGAAACTCAAACTTACATTTTTGCCAATGCTATCCAATAAGAACAAAATTGAAACTTCAGAATATTTTCCAACCTTAATTTAAATCAATATTTATGTTTCTTGCCTAGAATTCAGATGAATTAAACTCATAGAATTGTTTTAAATTATCATTTCTTAATTTTAGTACAAAGGGAATAATTTACTTCTCAACATACTCAATCAACAAGAATTTCTTAACTGACTACTATGTGCTTGACTCAAGTTTTGGTTTCTGGTCTTCCAAATCATACCCCTGCAGCTCTTGGGCCTCCTTATTTTGTAACATCCAACTATTCCTGTGCCTTTCACAACTGGGAATACCTTTCTCTAAGGCCCACCCCCTTGTTCCATTGGTGAGTCCCTGCTAGACTTCCATCTTGTGGAGGTGCCCAGGGGAGCATTTACACCCTTCCCAGCCTCTGGAACCATGACTGTGTGACCAATACCTTCCTCTCCACCAGCCCACATTCAGTGCCCTTCCATGTGTTGTCTTCCCCTACTAGAATGGGAACTCCCTGAAGACAGGCACTGGCTTTCTTTAGCTTTATTTGCATTCTCAGCACTTGGCACAGTTGCTGGCATATGGCAAACACCAGATAAGGGCTTGGTCCTTCCTCCTGGAAAATAGGCCTACACACACCATTCATGTAATTTTGCAGTCCTATGAAAACCAAATATGAGCAGTGGGTAGGATTGAATTTGATGATATTTCAGACCTCTTTCTGGACAAATATTTGATGGCCTAAAAACCAAGGGGAGACACCAGAAGAAAGGGGCTTTATCTATCCTCACAAAGGTCTGTTTGTACAGGGGTGTGGGTACTACTTAAGTGTGACCCACTTCTCATCACCTCAGTTCTCTCAGCTACAGTAGGTAGGTTGGCCTTTGTGGTCTCTGAAGTCTCATCCAGTTATAGGTCAATGGGTCTATGAAGATATGAACTCTAGGAAGCCTTCCTAGGGAGCTGGGTATGAGTAGCTCAATGATGCAATGGAGAAAGCATTGGGCCTTGGACTCAGGAAGACCATTCAAATCTGACCTCAGATAATTTACTGGCTGCCACCCTAGAGAGATCACATTGCCTCAATTTCCTCAACTGTAAAACAGGGGAATAACACCTGCCTGTCAATGTTGTTGGGAGGATCAAATGAGATAATATTTGCAAAGCACTTAGCACCATTCCAGGCATTTATTAGGCTCTCTATAAATATTTATTTCCTCCCCCTTTTCATTTTAAAGCTGTAAAATTTTAATAATGGGTATGGTGTAGGAAGGATAAAGTCATGGAACAAATTGTAAGAATAATTGATCAAATCTGGTTAGTAAGTGGATGGGGGGTAGGAGAACAGGGAGTCAAAGATTTGGGGATTGGGTCACTGCTGGATTGAATCAGTCACACAAGAATGGGCAGGGGGCCAAATCCAAGAATTATCAGAATCAAGCCTAGGGTTAAACTCAGTCACATGTCATCTGTGGAACGTTCAATTGGTCCAGCCATTCTGGAATGTGATTTGGAATGATTCCCCCCAAATCACTGTACTCGTGGAGCCAACATCATCTCTACTGGACCAATAACCCAAGGAGAAGAAATAAGGAGGGTACAACAATAATTAGAGCAGTTCTCTTTGTGGTTTCTAGCTCAGTGGGGGTTTTTCAATTGTTGAACACACATATATGAAAGTATTGAAATAAGGGCTGGAAGAAATGAAGAATGGAGGGGGCGGAGTCAAGATGGCAGAGTAGAAACAGCACTTCCATGGAGCTTCAGAACACACTACTTCAAAATTATGTTATAGGGGTAGTCCAAACAACCTCTGGAGCTCCAGAACCCACAAAATGACACAGAGAAGATAACCTCCTGCTGAGGACAGTCCTGCAGCCCAACAGGGAGTGGCTAGCACAGTACTCTGGGAGCAGAGCCGAGGACCACGTGAGTTGGAGGTTTTAGCCCCAGGGCCACAAGACCAGCAGCCGGGTGGAGAGACTCCAGAACACCAGCAGCTGTGGAGTTTCCAGAATTACCAACACATAAATGCCACAGACAAAGTGAGAGATTAGTGCCCTATGGACTTTGGGACTCAGTTGGGAGAGTGTGTTGGCCTCTTTCTCTGGGGATGAGAAGCCGCTGAGAAGCTTCAGCACACCCGTGGACACACGAGGCAGCTTCAGTTCCTACCCTGCTAACTGTAGGGAGATCTGGCAATCAGTCTTGGGGGTAAAAGCTCTTGATTTAACCTTCTTGGATCTGGATTGTGGTCTCGGGTGGAGGTCTTGGGGCATGTGACCAGCTTGCCAGAGTGTGTGGAGGCTTCACAGAGGCCACCCAACTAATACCTCCAGAATTTGGGGAAACCCCAGCATTTGGGATGGAAGCTCCCCTGGCTGGTGGCAGAGTCCTACTGTGACAACAAGCCCAAAACTCAAGTAATTGAGTGGCAACATGCCTAGGCAAAGGAAACAAAATAAACAAAAAAATTCAACATTAGACTCCTATTTGGGGAGCAAAGAGGATCAAAGCATGGAACAGGAGGAGGACTGGGAGGTCAGAATTCCTGCACCAAAAGCTCCAAATGAAAATACAAGCTGGTTAAAGGCCATAGAGGACCTTAAGAAGGATTTTGAAAATCAAATAAGAGAAGTAGAGGAAAAATTGGGAAGAGAAGTGAAAATGATGCAAGAAAATTATGAAAGGAGAATCAACATCCTGACTGAGGAAAATAACACCTTAAACAATAGACTCAAGTCTTCTCTCAGCCAAAGAAAAGTTTATTAAAAGTTCGCTTGTATTAGACACAGAGTTAAGTCTATGTTGGGTCATTCTATGGCGCTCACACACGGAGACAAGATGGGGTCTTATATACAGTAGGTTTTTGGAGGAATCTAGGGGTGATCCAGAGGAGGAGTTTGGGGAGGGTCTTCAGGAGAAGTCAGATGAAGTCAATGAATGAATAAGGGTGGGAAGTTGCTGGAGGCTACCTTGAGACTACAGACAATGATGGGCTAGGCCAGTTCAAGAGTGGATTGATATTTTGATAGGCTCAAGGGTGGGAAGTCTAGTAACAGAGGTTTGGGGCCAGCCACAATGTAAGGCTTATGGCCTCATGCAAATGCTTCATCAAATAGGATGATTTAGTCCAATTTGAGCTCAAGGGGCCTCATCATCCTTGCTGGACACTCCATCTCCCAGTCCTGTGCATTTTCACTAGCCACTCACCATGTCTGAATTCTTTCTCTCATCTTCATGGCACCTCTGGTTTCCTTTACTTCAAAGAAATTTCACCTACTAAAATCCCTTCATGATCCCACTTAATGCTAGAACCTTCCCTTGGTGATCCTCTCTGATTCATCCTAAATCTTGTTTGGACTTAGCTCCTTAAATTCTGTCTCTCCCATTACAGTATAAGTTCCTTGAGGGCAGAAATTCTTTATACCTCCCATTGTTACCTACAATGATTAGTAAAATTGCAGTAATGGGTTGGTGCTAAATCAATGCTTGTCAATTTGACTTGATACTGATCATTGTATTAAATGAGGAAGTTGGGACAACCTATCAGTTCTTAGTCACTTGTTCCAATGGCTATATTGTTGAGTCTTTGCCTGGGGATGATATCTTGATGTTGAGGCTTAAGGTTTAGGGGTTCTCGAGACCCCAAGATACCAACACACCGGGTCTTACCGAATGAATTCACCTCAAGTCTTCTATATGCCAAAGAATAGCAAAGTTTATTAAAGATTCGCCATAATCGGTAGACTCTTAAGGAGCCTAGGAGCCTAGGTTTCAGTGACACTTGTATTGGACAAGCGGCCAGAATCATCTGACCCACGGTGAGTGGGTGCTAGATACTTCAGCTACCTCATGGAGGCAAGATGGAGCTTATATACAAAAAGGTTGTGAGAGGAATATAGGGGTGGTGTAGAGGAGGAGTTGGAGGGAGGGGTCTTCAGGAGGAGTCAGATGAGGTCAGACTCCATGAGAGATTAAGGGTGGGAAGTAGCTGGAGGATACCAGGACATGACAGATGATGGAGGGCTAGGCTAGTTTAAGGGAAACAGATTTGGGCCTAGATATTTTGGGAGGATCAAGGATGGGGACTAGCTGGACAATGGAGGGCTAAGCTAGTAACAGAGATTTGGGTGGAGCTATAATGAAAGGCTTATGGCCTCTGGCAAATGTGGGTCGCTTCAAGGAGAGCTCAAGGGGGTTCCCAGAGCCTGTACCTTGTCTTTGAGGTCTCAGTGGAATTCTCTTCTCATGTAGTAGAGTGTATGATCTCTATATGGAAGAAAAAAGTAAAGAAGGATGTCATTTTTTTTTAAAGCCTAAAATGGAAATTTATTCCTGGTCTGGTGGATTAAATGAGCCAACTGGACTGCTTACAAGTGCACTTTAAAACTGACCTAAACTGAATTTTAAGTACTTTTCACATAAGGAGAGGAGACACTGTAAGCACCTGGGGATGAGGGGGGCATTTCAAATAATTTTGTAAAAGCTTCATTTTTGGAAAACTTGATTTAACTCAACTTTCTCCTCGGCCCAGGGGTATTCCAAAGGAGATTTCATCCACATGTTTTTGATTCATTTACATTTTAAATCTTAAAAAATTATTATTTTTATATGATCCATTTGATAGTCAAGAAACTTTGGGAGAATTTGTTGTCCTTATTGTTGCTGTAATAATTATTATTTCTTTATAAAGTCTTGTTGGTTGGAACCAGAGAGGACACATAACATGAGACACACCAAGCAAAGACAGAGGGTCCCAATGAGGCAGTATCAAAGCAGCATTTCTGACCTGCACATGGCAGGAGGAGATCGCCAACAGCAATCAGGGATCGAAGTTCCTTGAAGGTAAGGATTGCTTGGGTTTTGTCTTTTCATGGGTACCTCCCTAGCTCTCCATAGCCAACAACTTAATGTTCGTCAATTTGTTGGTTGATAAGAGAAGCTTTCAGGGGGTCAAGAAAAGCAAGTGGCAAATAAGTGTTAAATTCATTTTAGGGTTCATCCTTTCCTGAATAACCCCGTTGACCTTTGTTTGAAGTCTCATGAAATTCTTTTCACACATAGTGTGTATGAGCTCTATCATGGAGAGAACAGTCAAGAATAAGGCTGTCATTTTTTTAAAAGTCTAACATTCCTGCTATCCTGGTATTCATTTGGTCTAGTGGAACATGTGACCCCCAAGTCATTCCTGACTCTTGGTCACTTTCAGAGAGATCTCACCATTTCTTCAGAAAAATCCCTTGCCTTTTAGTCCTTATCTAGCCTGTTTACCCAAAAACAAAGCTAATGAAAGAAAAAAAATTATTTTAAAAATCTGTTCTTCAAAAAAACAAACACTACATGTGTGAGATACTCTGCTAGTTGCTAAAAATATAAAATCAGTCTAAACTCCTTTTTCTCAAGAAGATTTAAGTCTATTTGGGGAATGCATCTTGTACATAAAGAAGCATAGGAAATATTTACAACAACTTTTTTTGTGGTGGCAAAGAATCAGAAATTGAGGGGACGGCCATCAATGGGGAGTGGCTGAATAAGTTGTGGTATATGATTGTGATGGAATACTATTATACTACAAGAAATGATTAACAAGATGATTTCAGAATAACCTAGGAAGAGTTATATGAACTGATGCAAAGTAAAGTGAGTAGAACCAAGAGAACATTGTACACAATAGCAGCAATATTGTATGATGATCAACTGTGAATAATGTAGCCATTCTGATCAATACAATGATCCAAGACTATTCTGAAGGACTTATGGTTAAAAATGCTATCCACCTCCAGAGAGAAAACTGATAGAGATCGTATAGATTGAAGGATCATTTTTTCACATTCTTTATTTTTCTTGCATTTTTTTTGGTAACATGGCTAATATAGAAATGTGTTTTGCATGATTTCACATAAATATGTGATATCAAAATCCTTCTCAGTAGAAAAATAATTCAAAATTCAAAAAAAATTTAAATGAATTTTTAAAATAAATATGAATGTTAAATGTATGTATGTTTATGTGTTTGTGTATATACATGTGTATGAATACATGGGAAAGAGAAAACTGAGGAAAATGTGACCAAGTGGAAATCACTGAACCTGAGTGCCCCCAGACAACTCTCTAAGAATAAATTATGGACTTGACAAGCTGTATTGATTACAGAAATTCCTAGCACCAATAAAATTATAGCTCTGTCCAAAAGGTTTGTAATGGACTTCATATTTTCCTGTCTTCCCTGGGTGCTCTCTTCAAGGACTGGTCAGCTCAGCTCTTTCAGATTCTGTATCCCTTCAAACTCCCATGCACACTAATTCAGAATTCTGGAGCTCATTTTGTCCCTTTCCCCACAGAAAGACTTGGAGGAGAGCAGTACCAGAGAAAGAAGGAAAGCTGAAGCTTTTCCTAAGTATCAGCCCTCCTGCCACATCTCATACATGTATCAAACCTTGGTTTCTTTCCCTACCCAATAAAGCTGAAGCTGTGTATACACATGGTCTATGGCAGCTTCACATACTGGGAACAGTATTCATAAGGGCTGGCTTGAGTTCCAAGGAAAAGAACTGGCAGTCAACTTTCTCTGTTTTTCTCTACACCTATCTTTTTTTGAGAGAAAGTAACAAACTAACATAAATTTTGTTCTTCTTGGAAAAAACCAAAAAAGGCATTTTAGGTCTGTACATGCTGCCCACTTACCCATCAAAAGAAAAAATCATTAATGACCTATGGTTCTTCTTTTATTCTGGTGATTTCATTTTTATGAAATGACACCTGCCCCCCATCATCATTAATACTCAACACTGATGGAATCTTTATTGTTATCAGTTCTGCTTTAATGATTTCACATACATCTACTGGGATGATTGCTTTTCCCCTAATTCCCATTTCAGGAGAGACTCAGTCACTGTGTCTCACTTCTCTCCCTACATTCTGGTTGTTTCCATCTTATCGCCTTCTATGTCCTCCAGTCATTTCTGGAACCACAAACTAATCAAATTCACAATGTCTGTTCCTGGATAGATTGTGTCAATCCACTGACTTAGAACTCAGTAACTTTTGAGACCATAATGATATTCTCTAGCCATCATTCCCCTTTGGGGCTTTTCTCCACTAGAATGTAAGCTCTCTGAGGGCAGGAAATATCCTTATTTTGTAGTGCAATGTTTAGCACATAGCAAGTGCTTAACAATTTTTTTTATTCATACAAACTATTTAAGTAGCGTCAGTCTATAGAAAAGGTTTAGATCATTAGAATATATAAAGGTTCAGTATTAAAATACTTTTGTTCTATCTCTGTGACTCTTGGCAGTCACTCTGGAATCATAGATTTAGAGCTAGACAGGAACCTGAAAGTCACACTTTCCTTTTCGTGGTGGTGGTGCTGGCATTGAGTCATGTCCAACTCTTTGTGACCCCATTTAGGGTTTTCTTTGCAAAGATATGGGAGTGGTTTGCCATTTCCTTCTCTAGCTCATTTTACAGATGGGGAAACTGGGACAAATGGGGTTAAGTGACTTGTCCAGGGTCACACAGCTAGTCAATGTCTGAGGCCAGATTTGAACTCAGAAAGAGGAGTCTTCCTGACTCCAGGGCCAATGTTCTATCTACTAAGTCACCTAGTTGCCTATTTTCTTTTTACAGGTGAGGAAACTAAGGCCTAGGCTAGAGAGACTAAATGGCTTATATCTGTTACACAAATAGTAAGGGTGAGCATAGGGATTTTGAACTTAATTCTGATTTTTAATATTTTAAAAATATTACCTCATTTTAAAATAACAATAATACACTTATTACATGTTAGAATCAATCATCCTTTTGTGAAATATAATTGTTTTACAAAACAAAACAATAGAAGAGTAGCACTATTTTTGTATATTTTTGCTAGTCTCTTTCAAGTCTTGCTTAAGAAAAGGCAGCTGAATCCTCATATCTGCTTCTGTATCTGTTATGATATGTTCTTTTGTTGGGCACATATGAAGAAAATCTGGCCTTACATAGATAGGTACTCAGGAAATGGAAAGAGTATTTTTACAGACAAATAAGGTCTGAGTGATATTACAAAAATAGCATTGTCTTTGGGGAAGCTCCTAGAGCCCAACAACCATACTTTAAGAACTGGTTTTCTGGACAACTCTAAGCCTGTAAACTGAAAAAAAAAAAAAAGCCTGTATTGATAGAGGAATTTTTCTTGCCTGGGAGTTCCTTAGAGCAATGGAATAAAAGGTCCAGTTGCTTCCCTGATGTATGTCATTTTCCCCTCTCTGAGACTGTAAGCTGTTTGAAATGAAGTCTTATCATCCTCCTGTCTCCCGCAGGGCCTCATTCAGTCATATGTAAATAGCATGCATTTTTTTCTTTTAAAATTTTTTTTTAATTTATTTTTAAAATATTTTTTCTCTTAAAAAGACATTAGAGGAGTAGGAACACCACGTCCAAGCCACTCTCCCCCCAGATCACCTCCAAAATATCACCTCCTCGGGGAGCCGAGCACAGATCCACCTGAGTCACGGTTTTAACCCCAGGGTGGCCGGGCCAGCAGCCAGCTGGAGAGACCTCAGAACACCAGCAGCTGTGGCGATTCCAGAATTATCAACATAGACATGCATAGGACAAAGTGAGAGGTTAGTGCCCTATGGACTTTGGGACCAGTATTTGGGGAACACGTGGCTTCCTCCCCTGGGGACTAGAAGCCTCTGAGGAGACATGCCATTTTGTAGTTTTCAGAGGCAGCTCCAGCTCCTGGCCTGCGAACTGTAGGGAGATCCAGCGATCAGTCTTGGGGGTAATCGCTCTTGCTTTAACCTCCCTGGATCTGGATTGTGATCTGGGGTGGAGGTCGTGGGTGGATTTCTGGCTTGCCAGAAACAGAAGTTGTCCCCCACACGTTCGGGACAAAAGTTCACCTGTCTGGCGGCCCAGCCATACTGTGGCAACAAGCCCAAAAGTCAAGTAATCAAGTGGTAACATGCCAAGGCAAAGGAAACAAATTAAACAGAAAAATGCAACCTTAGACTCCTACTTTGGGGGCAAAGAGGATCGAAGCATAGAACAGGAGGAGGGCTGTGAGGTCAGAAATCCTGCTCCAAAAGCCCCAAAGGAAAATATGAGCGGGTTACAGGCCATAGAGGACCTTAAGAGGGACTTTAAAAATCAAATAAGAGAAGCGGAGGAAAAATTGGGAAGAGAAACGAGAAGGATGCAGGAAAAGTATGAAATAAGGGTCAACAGCCTGACTGAGGAAAACAACACCTTAAAAAATAGACTAACTCAAATGGCAAAGGAGACCCAAAAGGGCAATGAGGAGAAGAATGCCTTAAAAAGTCGAATTTGCCAGATGGAAAAAGAATTTCAAAAGTTCACTGAGGAGATTCATTCCCTCAGAGTTAGACTGGAGCAAATGGAAGCTAATGATCTTATGAGAAATCAAGATGCTGTCAAGCAGATCCAAACAAATGGAAGACTAGAAGGCAATGTGAAATATCTTATGGGAAAAACCACTGACCTGGAAAATAGATCCAGGAGAGACAATTTAAAAATTATTGGACTACTTGAAAGCCATGATCAAAGAAAGAACCTAGAAATCACCCTTCAAGAAATTCTCAAGGAAAACTGCCCTGATGTTTTAGATCCAGAGGGGGAAATAGAGGTTGAAAGAATCCATTGATCATCTAATCAAAAAGATCCCAAAAAGAAAACTCACAGGAATATTATAGCCAGGTTCCAGAATCCCCAAATCAAGGAGAAAATACTACAAGCAGCCAGGAAGAAACAATTTCAATATTGTGGAAACACAATCAGATTAGTACAGGACCTGGCAGCTTCTACACTGAGGGATTGAAGGGCATGGAATATGATATTCCAGAGGGCAAAAGAGCTGGGAATGAACCCAAGGGTCACCTACCCAGCAAAACTGAGTATTTTGTTTCAGGGGAAAATATGGTCATTCAGTGCAATAGAGGACTTTCAAGCATTCTTGAGGAAAAAACTAGAGTTGAATAGAAAATTTGACATCCAGACGCAAGAAGCAAGAGATGCCTGAGAAGGTAACCAGGGAAAAGAAATCAAAAGGAACTTATCAAAGTTGAATTATTTACATTCCTATATGGAAAAACAATACCTGTGACTGATGAAATCTTTCTCACTATGAAAATAATGGAAGAAGGGTGTATGGTCATGTGAATACATATGTGAATGTGTGTGTGTATGGTTACAGTTATATATGGATAGAGGGCATAGGTTGAATTTGTTAGGAAGGGATGATACTCAAGGGGTGAAATTATGAGGTGAGAGAGGAAAGTGGCAGGAGGAGATGGGGAGAGACAGGGTAAGGTAAACTATCTCATGTGGAAGAAGCAAGGGGAAGTGGCTGCAGGGGAGGGGAAGAACAAAAAGGCAAAAAGGCAAAACCATATTCTCATTGAATCTGGATCAGGGAGAGAATGACATACATACTAAATTGGATATCTCACCCTACAGGAGAGTAGGGGGAAGGGGGATGACATGGGGGATGATGGAGGGGAGGGCATTCTGGGGGGAGGGGAGGTTGGAAGTACCCACTTTCAAAGAGGGACAGGATCAAAGTAGGGAATGGACCAGGTGAGGGGTGGGATGAGTGGAAGGGAAGTATAAGCAGCCTTTTACAATATATCTGCTATGGTAATGCTGTGTATAGCTATACATGTACAACACATACTGAATTGCTTATCTTCCCAGAGAGAGTGGGTGACAAGGGAGGAAGGGAATGGATCTGAAATTCGAGGTTTTAAAATTAAATGTCTCAAATATATATAAATACTATCATTAATACTATTTTGCATGTAATTGGGAGATAAAACATTCAGGCATTGGGGCACAGAGACTCACCTCACCCTAATGGTAAACTCGAAGGTGGTATGGGAGAAGATATGGGAGAGAGCAGATTGGATGAGGGGATATCTTGTGGGACTGCTTTTCTGGGGTGTTGGTTAGGGGAAAAAATAGGGAAAAAATTGTAACTCAAAATCTGGAGGAAATGAATTATGTAAACCAGAAATTAATAAAGCATTTGTTAAAAAAATTTAAAGTTAAAAAAAAGAAAGAAAAAATTAAATAAGCTGGGTGAGATCTAGATTTATTGTCTCAAATGTTTACAGAGTTATGTGAATTACTAAAAAGGGACTTTTCTGGCTTTGTTTCATATATAAGCATGTACTAAAAATTCCTGTGCTTACTTTCCTCCAGATAAGCCATGTCAAGCACAAAGCTATTAAGAAGAAAGCTGAAAGTTGGTATGTTAAAAGACTGACTGGCATCTTTAAATCAAAGCTGGATGTGAAGAATTAGTTTAAAGAAATTAACATGTAATACCAGTCTTTGATATATACTCATAAAACTAAGAAGTGGACAAATCAGATTTGGAAAATAGTATAACAAAATCTTATATAAAATTAAGGAAATAGGACAATCACAATAAGGCAACAATAGAAAGATAAATATTTATCAAAAAAAGATTGATAAATCCCATGAAGTTAACTAACAATATGTTGACAAAGAAGTTTCAAACAAATGGTCTATTGAATTGATTTATTTATAGAAATTAAGGGATTAGTTGTGGCCATTTAAGACCAGGGTATTTCCACCAGAAATTGCAGAAGTGTTATCCTTAAGGGACCCATTTTTGTTGATCAATGAAGATTTTATAAAGAAATGGCAAAAACTGCAAAACATCATAGCAAGTTGAAAAAAACTTAGCACCTACTAGACATCTAGCAACATATGACCTTAATTATACGTGAGGAGCTCACTATATTTTCTAGGCTGACAGATGACAAATCCTTCAACTGAAGATACAGACTTGAAAAAAAGTTAATTCAATAAATAAACTGTACCAGGAGCAGCACATTATTATAGAACATAATGTTGCCCATAGTTACATGAAAATAACACTGATCTATAAAAAGTTTAAGAACAATATTTTAACAAAAATGGTTTTATTCCATCCTCATAATCTCCATACTACATGGAAAGTAAACCTTTCAAGAAGCAATCAAAACCATGTTGTAGCATGACATTTATACCACATTCATTATCCTGTCTGCTATGGGAGCTGTCCCTAATATTTTTCATCATACTACAGATCACTGGGGCAGCTAGGTGGTACAGTGGATAGAACACTGGGCTTGGAGTCAAGAAGACTCATCCTCCAGAATTAAAATCCAACCTCAGATACTTACTAGCTGTGTGACCCTGAATAAGTCACTTAACCCTGTTTACCTCAGTTTTCTCATCTGTCTAATGAACTGGAAAAGGAAATGGCAAACCACTCCCGTATCTTTGCCAAGAAAAACCCAAATGGGGTCATGAAGAATCTGAAATGACTAAAGAAGATGCTACAGAATATGGATTTATATCCCAACACTCCTATTCAAGTACAAAATCCAGTTCTTCTGTCTACCTGTACAGTAGTATTCAGACCACTGAATAGAATAAATAGCATAGTCACTTGTCCCAGGACCACTTCTATCTGAACTCAACCTAAAAAGATGAGAAAACAAACCATAGTAATCAGGTTCAGGTTTTTTTTTCCTTTTATGCAGAAAGGTTTTACATAAGCAGTCTTGAATTTGTTACTATAATAAAATTCTACAATCTGTCCAGTATCTCATAGCAGGTTGCAAACACTGAGCTGCTACCAGATGCCTAGAAAGACAGGCTCAGAGGCTAGAATTATACATCACAATCTTACTAGTTTTTATAAACTAATAGATAACAGGACCCAATTTAAAATAGAAGTCCCCAAATATTTCTGACAAGTTGACAAATAAACGATAACTGGAAGGAAATCAACATCATATAGAAAACTGCTAGGAACAACACAGACCCACAAAATTTCAAGAACAACATTTTAAATATGTCACTGGGGGAGTGGAGGTGGTAAATATTTAACAATCAGTTCAGTGGGGGTAGGGATAAAATGTACACATAAGACACTCTAAAATGATATCTGCATTAGTGACATTTTCTCCAACTCTTTCATAAATCTAGACAACCAACAAAACAATAAATCAAGTCCTGATGTGTACCATTTGCAGGTTTCCAAGGTGTCAATGCTCACATTGGAATTACTGATGGGCTCTCAGAAGCCCATGACAAGGGTTCCAGCCCACCCTTATATGTCATCAGTACCAGAGAATCACAATGTCCAACCTGTACAGGATGAAAAGCATTCCCCCTATAGGTATAGGTGGCATGAAGACCATATTAAAAAAAGGGTTTTAAAGTAAAGGTAAGTGGAGGCACATATATCCTCACCATTCCTCTACTGCTTGCCTCTGCCAATCATTTTCTATTTAAACTCTGCATAGTTTGTCTCCTATGTATGTGTTTGCATGTTGGCTCTCCCATTAGACTGTAAGTTCTTGAAGGCAATGACTGTCTTTTGCCCCTTTTTTGTAGCCCCACAGCTTAGCACAGGATAGCACAGAGTAGGTACATAAGTAAGGTTCATTGATCGATCCTGTTTGCCACTGGAATTAAACAGAAGCAGCTCCCAGCAGAAGATAAGCTGGAATCCCAACACTTAGATTCAAAATAGGAATGCATTCATGCTATCAGCTTAAACAACAGTTTGCAGAACATTAAGTAGAAAAGACCAGTGCCAGTAGAGTGACTTGTCCTTGCACCATTGCTATCAGAATTTCATCAGAAATAAGAAGGATGGGTTAATGATAAAAAGCATCAGCTAAGTGGTAGAGGAGATAGAACACTGGGCTTGGAGTCAGGAAGACTCCTCTTCTGGAGGTCAAATCTGGCCTCAGACACTTCCTAGCTGTGGGACCCTGGGCAAGTCATTTAACCCAGTTTGCCTCACTTTCCTTATTTGTAAAATGGCCTGGAGAATGGCAAACCACTTTAGTATCTCTGCCAAGAAAACCCCAAATGGGATCACAAAGAGCAAGCATGACTAATAACAACAGTAACAATACCGCTGACCTCATGAAAGCCCAAGTTTCATCCCTATTGTGAAGGGGTTAGAGGTCATGGAAAACATGGGTATTTATGGTCAGAACAACATACACAGGGCCACCATGTGAACTACAGCCACTAGAGGTGTGAGGGTCTGACTGGAACTCGGAAATCTTGGCAAACTGTGCTCTGAGAAAGCATACTGAGGCAGAGCATCATAAATCAGGGCAATGCAATTGCTAGAAAGAATCCAGTAAATCACCTAGGTTTGAGTGCAGGTCCTGCTCTGCAGTGCTGAGACAATCGGCTGGACAGAGAAGACAAAGGCATGAATGTTCATCCATGTTCAGTCAATAAAAGAAGGTAAAAGACACCAAACCAAATTGGAAATGCCCAAAACTTGCTGTTGGAATCACTTTGGTATAGACAACACTGACCATGAACGCAGGTAAACCATAAGTATCCATGAAATGGACTGAAGATGTGAATGTTAGTGTGTTCAGTATTATTTCTAAGGGCCAGCTAGGTGGTTCAGTGGATAGAGTACCAAGCACAGAGGCAGGATGACTCATCTTCCTGAATTCAAATATGGCCTCAGACACTTACTCTATGTGTGACCCTGGGCAAGTCACTTAACTCTGCCTCAATTCTTCATCTGTAAAATGAGCTGGAGAAGGAAAAAGAAAACCACCCCAGTATATTTGTCAAGGAAACCCCCAAATGGGTCACAAAGGGTCAGACACTACTGAAAATGACTAAATAACAGTAAAATCATTTTTCAATATAGTTGAAACTATACTTACTAGCTTAGGTAATGGTCTCATATTACTTCTTACCAACAATTCATTAACATGTTACAAATCAATGTAGGACACCAGTAAAAAATAATTTTACCTATTAGCTCAGATTATAGGAAATAATAGTAGAGACCAAAGGATTATTTAAATTTTAAGACAAAAAAGCAGAAGAATCTTAATTGAAAACTTCTAGTTAATGAGAACTCCAGAAAGTGTACCCAATAACAATACTGATGGCAAAAATAATGCTGATGTGTTAAATGATTCTGAAGAGATGGACGCACTTAGATTGGAATTTCCAAAGTCACAGACACAACTGGAAGAATGCACACTACACATACATACATGCATGCATGCATGCATGCATACACATGAAGCTTTTTTAGTGCTATCATTGACTTATAACCATTATGAACAAAATGTATTGTACATTTGGCAGAAAATGCAAAAACATTTTGAATCTATATACAATACATGCTCTTTCTAGTGCCATGGTAAGAAACATAGAAGAGAAGGTGGATCATCAAGGTATATTGCTAAAGCCAGTCCTAAAACTCTAATATGGCAAAAGTGGTTTGAGATCCATTGGAAGATATTAGAAAATATATAAATGGCAGGTTATCATTAACATTTGGAACCTTCGGCACCTCATTCACCATAACATTCACTTAGAGCAACAAAAAAGTACTTTGAAAGAAACTTGTAACAAGGATTTTCTCAGAATTCTAGACACCCCCAATCAATAATTGAAAGCAAAAACTCTTAAGCTGATTGTGGTTGTTGGTGGTTTGTCCTTCATTCTTTTTTTTTTTTTATGTAAAGAAACACTTTTTAATAATGAGCAGCAGCCAAGGTGGATCTGATTGCCTAGAGAAAGAATGAGTCCCCCTTCACAGCTTGGATTCATCTGGTGGCAGCAGGAGGGCTTTCAAGGGATTAGGAAAAGGAAAGATTGAGCCGGGCAGCCTAGGAAGCCTCCTCCAAGCTGGGCACTCTCCGGGTCTCTCCCCTCCTAAGCAGGGCTCCCTCATCCTCCCTCCCCTCCCTGTCCGGAAGCACACATAGGTACCAGATCCTTGCCTGAGTCTTTAAGGCTCTCTAACTACAAACTGAAAGGCTAAGCTCGGAGGAAAGCGAGGACTTGTTCAGACCCCTAATAATAAGAGGATGGCTGGGAGCAAGGGCAGGGCCAGGAGGGCAGGGGCACCGGAGAGCACAATATTGGCGGGCTGGGTCCTGGGGACATTGGAGACCCTGTTACAGAGATTCCCTTTACAGCAGGTCCCTTTGAGATAGTTGTCCGACCAGTGAGTGGCAGCCCCAGTAAAAATGCATGTGGGCTCATGGCTCGTCCTTATGCAGACAGAGTTGTTGAAATTGTCTGGGCTGAGGTTGGGAATGCTGTTGTGGCCCTCGATCTGGCGGTTGCACAGATTCTCCTGGCATTGCGTAGTCAGGGGGCAGTGAGGTTCCCTCTGGGATCATCTCCCCTGAGTCTGGCCCATAAGAGCAGCCCTTTTTTACAATGGTTAGTGAATTTCTGTAACCTGTACTCATGGAAGACACCGCCTCCAGGCAGACCTCTTGGCCTGGACCACAGGTCACAGTGGGCATCCGGAGGCTGGAGAGATCAAAAAGGCCAGTAAAGGAACGTTGAAAACTGTAGCACTCAAGGGTCCAGGTACCGGAGCGGGACGGAGCCAAGATGGCGGCGGCCGACGGCGACGTCTCGCTCTACCCCATCGCAGTGCTCATCGACGAGCTCCGTAACGAGGACGTCCAGGTCCGGGCCGGGACCAGCGACCGGGGGAGCCGGGACTGCGGGCGGCGCGGGCGGCTGGCTCGGCGTTCTTGGCATCTGAGGGCTGGGGGTGGGGGCTGTCCTTCATTCTTGAAGAAGACCACGACATCAGGAAATTCATACCGTGCCTTCCAAGTGAATTGTATCTAAGTAAGGAGGGCTGTGCAAAGTCACCAGTGTCACTTTTCTTCTGGAGCCTTCTGGGTCCAGTGGCCACATGTGGATCAGGACGACTGGAGATGGCCCTTTTTAAGGGGAGAACTTGGCCTTTTTAAGCTAAGATCTTTCCAGGTTCTCACTTTTACTGAGGCAACCATGTTAAGTTTACCAACTAAGTTTATCAAAGAATCAAAGTAACACAATGATCAAAATAAACCATTTAGTGTCAATAACAAATTGACCATGTTGTTGCCGTTGTTATCCTGCTGCCTTGAACTCTCAGTAGTATCTTCCCTCTATAGTCAAGCTCCATCTCAACCAACTCTATGCAGAACTTTGGAATTGAGGAAGTGAGAGCCTTGTATTCCCTTCTGTCTGTAAGCGCATTTCTCCTATAGCAATGTGGTTCTGCTTCGGGTCCCACCGAGATGGAGGGAAGAGAGAGCTGTCTGCAGCTTCTCTGCTACACTCTCCAATACTATGTCAGGAAGTCATGGGGTCGTAAAGAGCAATGAACGATCAATTCATTTACTATTGTCCAAATCATCCAAGAGTCACAGAATATTTGTACCATCTTTATTGATTATCATAAAGCTCTACACTCATGGATTATTCTTAAACTGGGGATAGATGAAATAGCATTACTATAGTATTTCTTGTGTATCTCTGTGTCTCTGCCTCCGTGTCTGTCTTGTCTCTGTCTTTGTTTCTCTGTGTCTCTCTGTGTATGGGTGTGTGTATGTCTGTCTGTCTGTCTCTCCCTCATATCTCTCTCTCTCTTCTCTCTTTCCTTTCCTTTCCTTGAATAGCAGGATAGTTACTTGTCTCCAGACCATCTGAGTTCCACTGAACATAGAAGTGAGAACAAAATAACAACTTGCATTTGCATACTGTTTTCATGTTTGCCAAGAAATTTCCTCCCAACAGACTTGCAAAGTTCAAGTATTATTATCTCTATTTTGCAGCTGAGACTACTGAGATTCAGAAAGGTTACATATATTACCTTACATCACACAACTAGCATATATATGAAATAGGATTAGAACCCAGGCTTCCTGACCCCTCGAACAGCCTCTTCCCATGGGACATGTCATGCCTCAAGGAGGATTTTAAAGAGGTCATGTAGGTATCACTCTGAGTGGGAAAGCTCTGTGGCTTTGACATCTGGCAATGTGGAAACCTGGAGCTTTAGGTCTTAGACAGCAACAGAATGAGAAGGCTCATGTTCCTTCCAGTGAAGAGAGAGATATAACCATAAAATAAACTAGTTCTGCTACTCACAGCTGCTACTAGACAGTCAGAGGCTGTTTAAAGTTAGCCCTGCTCCAGCAAAGGTAGGGGCATGACAGTATCACATGAGTAATGCCATAAATTCTCTGAAATCTAGAAAATGAGAATGCTCTGGCTCCCCGACCTTTCTTTCCCCTTAGCTTCACCCTCATCCCCCAGAATATGCAGGAAAGCCTTGGACAATTCTGTCTTTGCTCAGACAGGAAAAAGCAGAATATCTCTTTCTCATTGGAATTTCCCTTCTCCAGTCCCTGTTAAGGGGAAGAGTTCACACTGTTAATCTAGGCATATTTTTGGCAAAGTACAGAATTGTTGGAAGGAGGGAAAAGGAGATAAGTAATCCTTAATGCTGTCATTTTACTGTAGCCTGTGAAATTTTAAGAAAATAAATGGGGAGATTTTTGTTAATTACCTTGAAAGTTATTATTTGGGTAGCAAGGAAAGGCTTCATGATGAATCTAATCAATCTTGCCACTCACCTTTGCAGGAACTCTATTTATTCTGACTGGGGAATGACATCAAAGCTTAAAGATGACCAAAAGTTTACATTGCATATCTTACCAGAAATTGCTCATTCTGCTCTGCCTCCAGAGGCAGAGGAAACTGGGGCCTTCAGCTCTCTGTTCCACAGAGTTGCACTCAATTAATATTTTCTAACAAGCAGTGGTAGGAGGACGCCATCAGTGAGTGAGTGAGGTCAAGATATCACTGCCATCCTAATGAGCCCACTGGATCTACAAAGCAGCTCCCTAGGTAACATTCTTGAGGCAAAAATTTCAAGAGGCCAGCATTTGCCATCAATTCTTGGATTTCATTATAAGGCAAGGAGAGCTTCTCCCTGCTGGATTTCAAAAAAGAGAATCTAATTTTTGTGGCATTTTCAGGTAATAAGTTGGAGGAAGAAGAGATGAGCAGTAAAGTGAGTAAATGAGTAAGTAAAGTGCTCTTTCCTGAGGGGTATTGAGGTCTAATAATGAGAGGGCTATCTGTTGCTTTCCCAAGCTTTGCATCCTGGACATGATGAAGGGCCTCTCAAGACTCAGCAGTCTGGGGAGCTGCTCTTACTTCTCCCAGCCCATGTAAGCACAAAGGCTCTTTGAAGAAAGAATAGAGAAAGTATTCCTGTCGTCTGGAACTCAGAACAAACTGGAACAGCAGGTGGGGGCACCCTCATTGCTGCTCATCAAAAAGTAAGAAGGGCTTTGGAAGAGCAGGATTGAGCTCTCTGAATGACCATTTGAATTGTTGAAGTAATTTGCCTCTAGGATCAAAAAGAAACAAAAGCGTGCCATTTCAAACCCTTTGCAATCAGGTTCATGTGTCTTTCCAGATTTAGGACCCATTTCTCCTAGTCACAGACTCTACATTCCAGTCCAATTGGCCTTAGTTTCCTCACCTGTAAAATGGGGATAATATCGCTCATTTCACAGAATTCTGGTGAAGATCAAATGACACCATGTTTGTAAAGCACTTGATTCGGTGTCTGGCATATAGCATACATTGTTATTGTTTGGTTGTTTCAGTTGTATCTGACTCTCTGTGATCCACTTTGGGGTTTTCTTGGCAGAGACACTGCAGTGGTTTGCCATTTCGTCTCCTGCTCACTTTACAGATGAGGAAACTGAGGTGAATGGGGTTAAGTGACTTGCCCAGGGTCACACAGCTAGTGAGTATCTGAGAGCAGATTTGAATTCAAGAACATGAATCTTCCTGCCTCTGTCCACTGCACCACCTAGCTGGTTTTCTATGACACATGGTAGGTGCTGTCTTAAGAGACAATCATTCCCTTCCCCCTCCCTTATGGGCTATCCCTTGTCTATGCCATTCCATTTCCAATTTCTGTCCAGGTAAAACTCTTTGTTGAAGCTAAAATTACAGGAACTGGGGAAGTGAACATTCCATCTGAGAATTCAGGCTAGATAAAGAGAGGAAAGCTGAGCCTTATCTGAAAGGATACATTTGTTCATAATGGTTATAAGTCAATGATAGCACTAAAAAAACTTCATGTGTGCATGCATGCATGTGTGTATGTATGTAACAGGGTCTGACTACAGCACTCCCCTATTCAGTGATCCCCTGGAGGATCAAATCTGAACTCTTCTGTTTAGCATTTAAAGGTCTTTACAACCTGGCTCCAATATAACTTTACAGACTACGTGTACTCACTCTCCTTCATGCCCTCTATAGATCAGACAAACCATCCTACGGTTCATCATACATGACACTCCTAGTGTTCTCACTAAGATGAGATTTCTTATACCCCTGGAAGGAAAATGAAATCGAGAGCAAGGGACAGAGAGGGGGAGGGAGAGACAGAAACAGAGAGACGAGAGGGAGAGAGGGGGAGGAGGGAGAGAGGGAGAGAGAGACAGATAGAGACAGAGAAGAGAGAGACAGAGAAGGGAGGAAGGGGTGGTGAGAGAGACAGAGAGAGAGAGAGAGAAGGCCATTTGTGTCAGGCAGTCTCATGTACATTAAAGCTTAGCTGGGGAAGCAGAATGGTGGGCTGAAAAAAAAGATTCTCTTCCCCCACCCCAGTGGAGAGAAGGGAGTGTATGAGGTGAGGGAAGGCCATAAGTATTTACATGGTAGTCAGAAGACTCTCCCCACAACAGAAAACACCCAGAAGGTTTCTTCTTGGCAGAGAGTTCTTTGGGCAAATCATACCCAGGGCATCCCTCAGGAAGGGCTGCCATGAGTTTGAGGACAAACAAAATTCAAAACTGAAAGTCAGTACTTCTTTGTACAATGGGGAGGAAAACATATGGAACTAGTTACCTCGCCTGGTGGTAAAAGCCAAAAATATATAAACAGGTTCAAGATGGCTTTAGATAAATTCAGAGATGACAAATCCATGATGAGATTAAGGATTTTTAGAAGACATTTTTGGAAATCAAATGTTTTACTCCACCCAATTCCTCTCCAGAGCTCAGAGCTATTGGGTGCCCAAAGAGGCCTTGGTCCAGAGCAACGTGCCTGTTACTTGTCACAGTCATAAATGTCCTTCCCCCTCCATGGAGAAGAGCTTGATGCCTGACTCTCACAGGACAAAGTCCTGAAAAATAGGACAATGGACAGGGCTCTGGTCTGTGAACTAGAAACATTTTCTGTGATGACAGATTTCAGACTGGAAAGCAGCTCAGAGGTCATCTAGCTGAGCCTGACTTTACATTTAAGAAAGCTGATGTTCAAAGAAAGGAAATGACTTAGCCAACATCATGCAAGGAGCAAAGTGATAGATTTGGACCTGAATCCAGGTTGAATTCCCAAAGAGCCTTGGATTAGGGAGGGGAAAACCTGTTTTTGCAATCTTGATTCTGCTCCTTATTACCTATGTGATCCAGAGCCAATCACTTTATGTCTTGAGACTTAGCTTTCCCCTTGCGGAAAATGAAGAGTGGGCCTTTCTACCTAAAAAAAAAAAAATCTTAAGTGAGGCCAATCCCCTTCTCCAGTCACCAGTGACCTGGGCTGCTATGACATTTCACAGCAGGCTGTCCCATGAGACGTATTCCTCAGCTGCTCCTGAGGTTGGGGATTAAAGGGCCTCATCATCACCACTCTCCATAACTCCCTTGTCTGCTTCATAGGCACTCAATAAATGCTTGGCTATTGAGTAGCCAGTAGGATCAAACTGACAGCTGAGAAAGATGGCATGTAGCACTGATTTCCCAAGACGCCTTCCTGATCACTGTGGGTGCCCTTCAACTGGCTCTGTGACCTGGTGATTAAACAACCCCCACCCTGGAGAGACCAGAAAAGGCAAGGCTCCCCAGAGGCACATGCACATGAGCATCCCTTGAATGAAAAACACCAGCTTGTGCCTTCTTCTGGCATGGATGCTGGTAAATACCGATGACAGTCATAGGAATCCTTGGAGTTCGGGGCCATAAACTTCTTCTTCCATGAAGGGTGATTCATTGCTGGCTAAAATGGGGCCATGTGGCCCTCGATTAGCAGGTGGCCCTGTCAGGTAGATGAATGGCTTGCAAGATCATGAGAGTAATTCACAGCTCATTCTCCTTTCCAAGGTTTGTGGCAAGGGCCCTGGATTTCCTCATGTTTGTGTTTTAGATGATGGAAGACATGCAAGAGTGCTTTTTTTTTTTTTTGGCACTTCCTAGGAATGGTTGGTGGGGCTGTTCCATTGGATAATTGGTTTTATGCATGTCAGATGGCATGGTTACAGGGTTCAGGCTTTGGAAATGTTCGCATTTTCCAAATGTTCATGTGCCTGGTATTTCTGAGCTATTTTACTTTCCATGTTGAATCAACCTGTCTGGGCCCAGGGAGAGGGTATCCCAACCCCTTGAGAGGGAGCTCAGGGATTATTTTCCATTCTCCCCTCCCATCTCCATTTGGAAGAATTGTTGAGACAAAGAGAAGGGAAATCACTATTAGGATGGAACAGAGAAACACACACCAAGGGCAACTGGCGGGTGTGCAGACATGTTTTTCTTAGGAACCTGATGTACATAAAAGAAATGTTTAGAAAAATGCCGGGCTATGCTGTAGAGGCAGCAGGCCCCAGTCATGCAGAAAAACTCAGAGAATTACTGAGTCTGTTAAAAGCTTACCTCTTTGCTAGTAGCCTTTCTTCATTTAAAGCATTTCCACTCATCCTGTATTTATATCTTGCTTTGTAAATGCTTGCTTGCCTGTTATTGCTCCATGAAAGAATAAGCTATTTGAGGACAGGGACCATATTTTAGCTCTCTTTGTATCTCCAGCACTTAGCACACTGCCTCATAGACGTAGGTGCTGACTTTTGCCAGCTTCCTCTTCTCCTCCCAGGCACTGTGTCCAAGCCAGAATCAGGAGTAAGAAGATGTCAGGACACAGATGGAAAGGGCACAGGAGCACTGGAATGTTTCAAGGGTTCTTTGATGTCTCTGGCCCTTGATTGACTCAGTTGCCTCTGATGGAAAATTAAGAGAGTAAGACCAAATGACCTCCCATCTGGAAATATTCTGTGATTGCATGAACATGGATTCATACAACAAGAACCCCATCAGACTTACCTAATCTCCTCTGATGGTACCAGATCTGCTGCATAGAGACAGGGGGTATGATGAAAAGAACACAAAACTTGGAGTCAGGAGACCTGTCTTTTCTTACTATGTTTAACCCTGAGCTCATCATTCATCCCCTGTAAGGTTCTGTCCAGTTTTATATTCCAAGGGCAGCTAGGTGGCACAGTGGATAGAGCACAAGGGTTTGGAGTCAGGGAGACTTGAGTTCAAATCTGGACTCAGACACTTACTAGCTGTGTAACCTTGGGCAAGTCACTTAACCCTGTTTACCTCAGTTTCCTCATCTGTAAAGTGAGCTGGAGAAGGAAATCCAAAATGGTATCACAAAGAGGTGGACACAACTGGAAAAAAATGACGAAACAGCCTTGTACCCTGGATCCTACAGACCCCGAGGGAGCAAGCAGACTCTCCTTTACCAGGAGCCTGTTCCAATATCCCCAGGTAAAGGCAGTTCCCAGTGTGACTAAAAGCAGTTCAGGAAGAATTTAGATAAAGGGTATGGGCAAGTAGATTAAGAGAAATCATAATGGCAGCTCCTTGGCACCTCAGGAGTTCCGTGACAAAGTCCTGAAAACAACCTTTTTTGTCCCAAAGGCCTCCAGCTAAGTCCCAGACCAATGAAGCTGAGGACAAAGCTAACCCAGAATGCTCCAGGTCTGCCCTCCCCTTCCTTCCTCACAACAGAGCCAGCTGGATTTAAGACTGTGTTAGGGCTCAGCCCAGGCCACCCCAGGCCCACCAGCATCCTGATCTACAACACTCAGTAGAGCCCACATGATCTCTGAGATGTCTTCCACACCTTTTCCCACTCTCCTCACCACCTGTCTGAATCCTTGCCATGCAGATGGGGCGGTGCTAGGTGCTTAACCTAAAATAGTGACTATGAATGACGCCAAGCTAGTGCGGCTGGAGCCCGACCAATAGGAGATCCATCCTCAAAAAACAGATTGCTCTGTCTTGTATGACCTCAATGGGTAAGGTGGATGCTAAATGCAGCAACTTGGGGTGCTGTCCAACTCAATCGTGGCTGTGGGTGGCCAGCCCAAGTTCAAGGTATTCTGCAGGGCCACATATATTTTCTTCCCAAAGCCTGCCCTCTTTCCAACTTCACTCTTAATACTGAGAGCACCACCATCCTCCCAGTTACCCAGGCTGCCAACCTAGGTGACTTTCAGCCTCCCAATTACCATTGCTTGCCAAGTTCCATTCATCCAACCTTCACAACATCTCTCATAGGTCCCTTATTCTCCTCTGACACTGATCCCAGCCTGACCCAGGCCCTCATCACCTCATGCCTAATCTATTGCAAAAACCTGCAGCTTGCTCACCCTTTCTCAAGTCTCTGCCTATTCCAGTCCATCAGTTACTCAGCTGTCAAATGAATCTTCCTTGAGTGCATATCTGACCATGGCATCCCCTCCCCCACTCAAGGAACACAAGTAGCTCCCTTTCACCTCTAGGGGCAAATAGAAATTTCTTTACTTGGCATTCGAAGTCCTTCACAAACTACACCCCTTCTACACTTTTGATTTTACAGTTTATTTCTCCCCCCACCCAAATACTTTTGCAATCCATCAACCCACCTTGCTGGTTCATCTCCCAACTCTGGGAATTTTTACTGGTTGGTCCCCATGCCTGAAATTATGTACTTCTTTATCTCCAACTCCTAGCTTCCCTGACATCCTTCAATTCTCAGCCAAAATATTTTCTTCTGAAAGATGCCTGAAAGGGATCACATACCCTTACATAATGGTGTTTCTCTGTTTTCTTTTTTTGTATATTTTTCTTTTTTTAATCAATAGTCTGAGTTCTCTCCCTTTCTCACCTCCCAGAAGTGAAATGACTCATTAGCTGAGGTCCCACGGCCTTCAAGGAGCCAATATAACTAAGGAAAGTAGAAGCTTGCCCCTCAGTCGTGCTTCTCACAGAACTGAAGTTGGGTGGGATTTCATCAGGGGAGGAAGGAGCTGCCCAGGTTAGCTAAGTCCCTCTGGGCCCCCCCACATGTGTGTATGCATACATGTTCCATACATGTGTGTCTGACAACTTCTGAGCTACAAGTATGAGAACACCTTCCTCAGGATCACATGCACACACAGAGAAGAGTGCACCTCTGGGTGGGGGATATTTTTGGAATTCTGTTCTTTCCAATACTCTCTTGTAAAAGCTGATTGATAACAGCTGGTCCGTCATTATTCATAAGCCCATTAGATGGAGCCTACTGAGCCAGAATAGCAAAAGAAGCCACGATTCCTCAGCCTTGGTAATATCTGCAATCCTGATAGAAGAAGGCAGCTCCTCTCTGGGGACACAAACAGCTAGTGTGAGGCAGAGTTTCAAGCATGAGTCTAGAAGAGATGCCATGTGACCTTTAAGGAGCCTCCAGGCTCTAAATCTATGAGAGACAAAGTCATCAACCCAGAGTGGAATAAGCAGAGAATGGCAGAAGATGGGATTCCCAGCTGCACACTATGCTGCCCGTCTCCCACTCCATTCTGTGGCCCTTTATTTTCTGTATCACTCATCATTCCTTATGCTGTTTCTTAGAGCAACCTCCAATCCATCAACCCATCTCCTTCACTTCCTACCCAATTATTATTTACGCCCTCAATTAATATTCTAACTCCTTCCAGCTTCTGGATCTTTGTAATTCCTCCTCCATTTTATAGCTTCTCTCCCACTGACCACCAGCATCAGGAGCTAGGCACCTGGAATTGATCTGAGCTATACAGCTTCTCTTTTACCTAACTCAACACATTCTTGGCACCTCCTGTCCCTCTGGTGGTTTCCAACTGATATGGATCTCCTGCCAGTGATATTGGAAATAGCAGATATCCTTTGTGCTAAATTTCAGCACTTTATGTCCCTGACACATATCAGTGAATCAATCAACAAGCATTATTAAGCACTTACAACTGCCAGGGACTGCACTAAGGGCTAGAGACATACAAACAAGACAGCCTGTGCTCTCAAGAAGCTTATATTCTACCAGAGAGAACACTGACATGTATAAGGGTGTACCAAGTATAGACAACGAGATTGGAGAGCTAAGGAGGGAAAAGACTTCATGGTGCAGGTAGCATCTGAGTCACTCAAGAGATTCCTTCCTTCCTAGGAATTTATATACACATGATCATCTACAATCTCTCTATATAAAAAGTATATTTATATCCATTCTCTCTCTCTCCCCCTTCCTCTTCTCTCTCTTTCTCTCTGTATGTGTGTGTGTGTGTATATATATATATATATGTACACATATATGTGCACACATTTACACACATATGTATAGTATGTACCCATAATATAACTAGATAAATCATTTAGTCTATCTACAAGCATTTAAGAAGTCCTTACTACATACCAAAGACTGTGGCTATAAGTACAAAAAATGAAATAATTCCTACTCACATTAAGCTTATATGATAATGGGCTTTACTGCCAATACTCACGACCTATGAAATTTAATCTTCATTATTAATATTTTCTCCTGACTTTCTTAGGTCTAGAAAAATCTTCAGAACAATAAAGCAAGCCCTGGTTTTTAGCATTTGCTGCTTTCTGAGTTTTAAGTGCTCACACTGAAAATTGAGCCATCAGCTCTTAAGCCTACTTGAGCTGGCTCCAACATACCCTGGGAGATACCACAAGAATATATAAGTATATCCACAACATAAATCTGAAGTTAATAAATGCAGATCTGCAAAGGGTAGATACATCTAGCCACAGACATGTATCTCTAGCTCTATGTAGCTTCATCTCCATATATACGCACACATCTATATACAAGCTTCCCTCTGTTCCCTCTACTGGGAGAAAGCTTTAGTATGGTTTAGGAAATGACCATGATGCAAGAGGAAAGTGGCATTTGGCCACAAGACAGTAGAGATCAGTTTGAGCATGAGAAAAGTGCCCAAGGCTAAAGGGCGAGCTGACGGGAAGCAAGCAGAACTGGCCTTCCTGCACCAGGTCTTCCAAGAGCACGCATGGATTCCATAAAATGTCCCCTTACTTCTGCCCCAGCTACACTGGAGGGCTGATCCCTTGGATCAGTCTAGGTTTAGGGATACGTGAGCCTTTCAGGCAAAAATCAGAGATGAGAACATTTCTTCTCACTCGACTGAAGCGCTTCTCCCAGAAGTAATTCAGCAAGATGCCCTGACATCTAGCTTAGCAAATAAGTCTAGAGCATACAGTTTCTCTGGAATTCCTTTGTCTCACAGATATATTGAGATGTGATTGATAAGTAAGAATGAAAAGGGACACTCCTAGCTCATTCTCTCGGTTCTCCTTTCCACTCTTCACTCCGTATCCTCTGTTATACTTTCAAGTCAACCTCATACAAGGTAGTACTACTCTCTGAGCTTCAGTTTCTTTATCTCTAAAACCAGACTAATTGCACCCAAGGCAACAGACAAAAGTGATATCAGGGACAGATGTCTGGCCTAGGTGTCAGGAAGGGTTCAAGTTCAAGTTCACCTGCTGACCAATATCTATGTCACTGTGGGCCTATCTAATGTTCAATGCCCAGAGACTATTCTCTAGACTCCAACGCAGACTTGCTGGTCAGTTTTATTGGCGAAAATCACTATACTTGCAGTTCTATAAGTTAACAAAAACCAATGTGGATTAAAAAAAATGGAGAACATCTGACTCCAGTCTGGCCTTCCAGGTTTATAAACATCACTTTTCTTCACACGCACTCCTAACCAAACGGGCTCACTTTCCGTTCCTCGGACCATTCCTTTGGCATTCTCTCCCATCCTTGTAATATTCTCACCTTCCATCTCAGTCTCTTAAAGTCACTACTTTCTTCCAAAGTTAAGCTCAAATGTTACTTCTTGCATGGGGATCTCCAGATTTTCTCCAGTGGTTGTTGATACCCCCATACTAAAATTACTTAATATTTTTTGTATTTACTGATATGGGTATACATAGTTTGCTCTATTAGAATGTAGACTCCTGGTCTCCGAGGCTGGAAGTGACAGTGAGAGGCTTCTTTCTGAGCTCCAAGCCCCAGGGAAATTCACCTGCGTCTCCCCTCCCCGAGAGGAGCTCACCCTCCCAGAGGGATGAAATTGGCTTTTCCCAAGCGGCACTGAGACCTGTTTCCAAATTAGACATCCTGTGGCAAACTGGTGATTAATGGCCACAGAGGAGGTGGAGCTACAGGAAATCAGAAGTTTGCTCAACCTGGGACATTTCAGCCATTGAACTAAAGAACAAAGAGAAGAGGAGCGGGGTGCCAGTGTGGAGTGCTACACCAAACAGGAAGGAAAGGAGACTGGACTGTAGCTGGGACCAATTCTATACTCACTGAAGTTAGGTGGTATAGGCACTGAGGCTAGTGAAAAGTGAATTCCCCAGTGTGGTGTGGCTTTGAGTTCTAACCTTCAGATCTGCCTTCAAAAGAAAAAGAATCAGAAACTGAATGATAGGGGCATAAAAGAAAAAAGACTGAAAGGTCCCAGAAGAAAATTATGTTTAAAAAGTTGAGTGTGTATGGAAATATCAATAGTTTAGCTGTTAATAACAGAAGGAAAGATGGCATCTAAACAAACCCAGAAATCTCTGAGTAAATATAAGACAAAGAAAAATGAAGCAACTCGTGATGAGACAGAAAATCTTTGGATTCCCAAGAAAGTATGGAATCATAGCAGGATGTTCCTGAATGGTACAAGAGAGAAATAAGAATCTTTAAAGCAGAATGTATGGCCTATATAGGAGAAATAATTGACAGGACTGAAAAACTGGAATCCGCCTTAGCAAATCTCTCCAAAGAAGCAAAAGAGAAAAAGCTTTAATTCCAGGAGGATCACAGAATAAAGAAGAAATTAAGAGGTATAAAGACCATGAATGAAAGAATAAAAGTTTAGAATAGACAGAAAAAAGAATTCATGAAGATAACAAAGTAAAAAATATCCTTTTAAGGAAAAGACACAAAATATTTTAAAAATAACAAAATTAGTTAAAGGAGAGAAGAAGGGAGGATTTTAATCAACTAATGGAGAAAGAAAAAAGAATTCAATTATGTGAAAGGAAGAATGAAAAAAGGAATGAATAAACTTTAAAAACTAGGGGAAAGGATGACAAACAGGGGGTAGGGAGAATGGAAGAATATTTATTTGTTTATTTGTTTATAGCATTCCTTTTTTTATATTTTGAGTTCCAGATTCTCTTCCTTGCCCACCCATTGAGAAGGCAAGTAATATGATAACCCGTTATACCTGTGAAGTCACTCAAAACTTTTCTGTTTTAGGGCAGGGGCAGGCAGCCAAAAAAAAAAAAAAAAAGTGAAAATGAAATTCTTAAATCTGCACTCAGTTCATCAGTTCTGTCTCCAGAGGTAAATAGTATTTTTCATCATGAGTCCTTTTGGAGTTAACTTGGATCATTGTAGTGATCAGAGTAGTTAAGTCTTTGTAGTTGGCTTTCATAGTTGACCATCGATACAGTACTGCTGTTTCTGTGTATATTTGCTACTTCTGCTCACTTCACTTTTTATCAGTTTGCTTATTTCTTTTCAGGTTTTTCTGAAACCATTCTGCTCATCATTTCTTATGGCATGGTGGTATTCCATCACTATCATGTACCACAAGTTGTTCAGCCATTCCACAATTAATAAATTTCCAGTTCTTTGCTGCCACAAAAAGAGCTTCTGTGAATATTTTTGTACATATGGGTCCTTTTCCTTCTTCTTTGATCTCTTTGGGATACAGACCTAGTTGCTGGATCAAAGAGTATGCCCTTTGGGCATGGTTCTAGATTGTTCTCCAGAACAGCTGGACCAATTTGGAACGCCATCAGCAATGCTTTAGTGCCCTTATATTTCCACATCCTCTCCAACATTTGTCATTTTCCTTTTCTGTCACATTAGCCAGTCTGATAAGTATGAGGCAGTACCTTAGAATTGTCTTAATTTGCATTTCTCTCCTTAGTAAAGATTTAGAGTGTGTTTTCATCTGACTGTTGATAGCTTTGATTTCTTCTGAGAATTACCTATTTATGTCCTTTGACCATTTATCAATTGGAAATGGAGGGAGGAATTTAAGGGTGAAGAGATCCTACAGAAATTGGGTTTCTTTAAAATAACTTAAGCAAAAATAATTTAAGAAACAATATCTTTAAAGAGGATGCATTTTTTAAGAATTCCAATTCAGACAAAAAAAGCTATATTAGAGACAAGGAAAAAATAGAAGCCTAACTCATAACTTTACAGGTGAATGGATTAAATAATTCAATAAAACAAAAGTTCAAATTGAAAAAAAAAAAAGAATGTAGACTCCTTGAAGGCAAGGATTGTTTATGTCTTAGTCTTGAATTAAAGAGTGAAAAAAAACATTTATTAAGCACTTCCTATGTGCTGGGAAGGTGGTTCAATGTATAAAGCTCCATGCTTGGAGTCAGGAGAATGTGAAAACCCCAACTGGGGTCACAAAAAGTCAGACATGACCAAAACTACTGAACAAAATGTGCTAGGAGAGGTGTTAATCACTAAGGCTACAAATACAAAAAGCAAGTTACTTCTTGCCTTTAAAGACCTTACATTAAAATATGTAAAGACAATAAATAATACAGTGGTAGGCAGGGAAGAAGACTTTGGCCTGGGAAGTCATAGGGACAATAGGGAGGGCTACGGGGCACTTGGTTGACACGTCCTTTCAAGAAATGATGTGGTAATTATAATGGTAGGTGGGTAAGTTGGATGGGGGAAGGACTAGAAGTGAAGGTCTGCATTGGGTTTGCATGAAGGTGATGGAAGAACCAAACCATGGGTGTAGGTCTGGGTCTTGACTTGAAAGAGAGAACTCTCATCAGTCAAGAGCCCATGGTCAGAGCTGGAATACTAGGTTTGAGATATAGGTTGGAGTAAGGAGGAATAGTATTAAAATGTTTCCTAGCTACTTACAGAAGCTTAGAGAATTGGTGCCTGCATCAAAATGGGCACAGGCCAAAACAAGAAGTGTGGAATGATGGACACGAGCCAGGAGAGAGTCTGTCATAGCAGTTCCAATTTATTGATCAGAGGGCAGGATTTATATAATGAATACAAAGCAATTATCTCTTAGGAATACATGCAAAAATATTTACTGTCCTTGTACATTTAGCATATCTGTATGTTTTTATGTCCTTATTGACTTATGTAATTCCATATGTTTTATTGTCCTTGTTCCCTTGCATGCATCTATGTCTGGGTCACAACTCAGTTATCGCATCCTAAACTCCTGCAAGTCAGAAAGAGATGGTGAGCCAATGTTAAAACAGAATATAGCCTTCACAGGGAGCTGGCTTGGGAGAAATCCTGAACCAGAGTCTTCCAATGTATGGACCGGGTCAGAGACTGGTCCTTGACAGAGAATCAACTAACAACTAGTTGAAATAATTAACAACTGTAGCAAAGTTGAAGGATATAAAATAAGCCCACACAAATCATCAGTATTTCTATTTATTACAAAGAAATTTTAAAACCCCAGCAGGAAGAGATAGAAAGAGAAATTCTATTTAAAATGATTGCAGGCATAACTATAAAACACTCTTTATACAAATAAAGTCAGGTTTAAATAATTGGAGAAATATTAATTGTTCATGGGTAGGAAAAGCCAATATAATAAAAATGACAATTTTATGTAGCTAATCCATCTATTCAATGATATCCCAATTAAATCACTAAAAATATATTTTTACTAAGTTGGAAATACCAACAAAATTCATTTGGAAGCAAAAATTTCAAAGAAAGTAATGAAAAATGAAAGGAAGGAGGTTCAGCAGTACCAGACCTCAAAATATATTATATGATGGTAAATATCAAAACTACCTAGTACTGGCTTAGAAATAGAAAGCTAGATCAGTGAAGCAGAGGAAACATGCAATATACAGTCATGAAAGATTATAGTAACTTTGAGCTTGATAGGGATAAGAATTCATTATTTGGTAAAAATTGTTGAGAAATCAGGAAATCAGTCTGGTAGAAATTGGGCATAGACCAATATCTTAAACCATATACCAGGAAAAAGTCAAAATGGATAACTGACCTAGGTATAAAAGGAGGTATCATAAGAAAATGAGAACATGAAGCATATTTTCTATTAGACTCCCAGATAAGAGAACAACTTATGAATAAATAAGAGAGAGAGCATTGTGAAGGGTAAAATGGATAAGTTCTATTATATTAAAGGAAAAAGTTCTTGTGCAATTAAAACCAATGTAGCCAAGATTAGAAGGAAAGCAAAAAATTGGGGGAAATTTTTCATAGTCTCTCAGATAAAAGTCTCATTTCTCAAATATATGAAGAACTGTGTCAAATTTATAAGAATACAAGTAATTCCCCAATTGATAAATGGTCAAAAGATATGAATAAGTAGGGTTTTTTTAATGAAAAAATCAAAACTATATATAGTCATGTAAAAAAATGCCCTAAATCATTATAGATTAGAGAAATACAAATTAAAACAACTTAAAGATATTATTTCACACCTATCAAATTGGCTAAAATGATAGTTGCCCTTCAATTCAGGAATGGTTAAACAAGTTGTAGTATGTGATTTTGATGCAATACTGCTGTGCTATAAGAAATGACGATCTGGTTGGTTTTAGGAAACCATGGAAATATTTGGACCTATGAAGGAAGACACTACCCACCTCCAGAGAAAGAACTGACAAATAGCCATATGTATAATATGGTATATGTGTGTATGTATATGTGTGTATATACACATATACCTATACATATATACATGTGTGTACATATACATTCATGTTTATTTGTAGCCTTCTCTTGGGCAAAAAAACAAAAATAAAAAAAATAAAACATACGTAGCAGAAAACAAAAGAAAGCTTAGAAAGAAGCCAGAAAATCTGGGTAGCTTTGAAAACAATGTGTAGTATTTATTACATAGCTAAAAAAAAAGTCTGAAATGGAAACTTATGGTTTTATGTTGAATCCTCTATGCTCTGCTCTATACATGGAAATTTTCTCCTTTTCTTCTCATTTTGTATTTAAGTGTAAAATGAATTTTTAAAATTACTGCAGACAATATAAAATACTTGGAAGTCTACTTGCCAAGACAAATCCAGGAACTATATGAACACAATTATAAAATACTTTTCACACAAATAAAGACAGCTCTAAACAATTGAAGTAATATGAATTTCTCTAAACAAAACCAATGCAGCCAAAATTTAAAAGAAAGCAAGAAACTAGGGGAAATTTTATAACAAGTTTCTCCAGTAAAGGTCTCATTTCTGAAGTATGTTGGGAACTGAGACAAATTTACTTTTTTTTTAAAAGAGCCATTCCCAAATTAATAAATAGTCAAAGGATATATGAACAGGAAGTTTTCAGAAGAAGAAATCAAAACTATCTATAGTCATACAAAATACTCCAAATCACTATTGATTAGAGAAATTACAGATTAAAACAGTTCTGAGGTACCACCTTACATCTATCAGATTGACTAGGAAAATGAGATGTTGGAGGGCTGTGGGGAAAAGGGATACTGATGCACTGTTGCTGGAGTTAACTCTTCCAACCATTTTGGAGAACAATTTGGAACTTATACCCAAAGGATTATAGAATTGTGACCCAGTAATACCATTACTAGATTTGTATCCCAGAGACAAAAGGTAAGAAAAAGGACCTATTTGTAAATATATATATATATGTATATATATATATATATATATATATATATATATACACACACACATATACATGTATGTATGCATACTGTATATGTGTGTACAGATACATTTATAGCAACTTTTTGTGGTGGCAAAGAATTGTAAATTAAGAGAATGACCACGAATTGGGGAATGGCTAAATAAGTTGGGGTATGTGATTGTGATGGAATACTATTGTGCTATAAGTAATGATGAGCAGGATACTTTCAGTGAAATCTGAAAAGACTTACATGAACTGATGCAAAGTGAAGTTGAGTAGAATCAGGAGAACAACTGTACACAGTAACAGTGATATTTTTTGATGATCAACTGTGAATGACTTAGCTATTCTAATCAATACAACAGTCCAAGACAATTCTGTGGGATATATGTTGAAAAATGCTATCCATCTCCAGAGAGAGAACTGATGGAGGCTGAGTGTAGAGTGAAGCGTATTTTTTTTGCTTTATCTTTCTTCCTTCTTTCTACAACATGGCTAATATGGAAATATATTTTGAATGATTTCCTATGTATAACTGATACCATATTGCTTGCCTTTTCAATTGGTAAGGAGAGGAAGAAAGGAAGAGAATTTTAGATCTCAAAATTTTAAAAAATATAAAAAATAATTTTTAAAAAATTTACAAAGATATTTCCTAGCACAGTGCTTGGTACATAATAGTGCTTAATAAATGTTTGTTCAATGAAAGGTTAAAT
Source organism: Gymnobelideus leadbeateri (assembly GCA_011680675.1). Lineage (NCBI taxonomy): Eukaryota > Metazoa > Chordata > Mammalia > Diprotodontia > Petauridae > Gymnobelideus > Gymnobelideus leadbeateri. Next base: position 186,225 of record WOXC01000419.1, on the reverse strand, counting down.
GAATGAACTATATTTCTAGAACTTCACAGAGACATGAAGAAGCTAATATTGTTATCAACAACATCATTAGTCATCCCTGGTAGGGGCATCTAGCAGCCAACAAGGGGTTGGACAGCTTTGTCAATATTGCTGGCATAGTATTACAACCAGCTGGGATTGGGTCCTGGTTTTATCCCAGGTTATTTATGTTCTTGGGTTTGGGAAAGGCTTATTTGACACTCTACTGAAATAAACCTATGTTCTGACCACAGCGGAGTGGGGTTTGGGGTATTGAAAGAACCCATATCTCCTGTGTTGGAAGGTGTAGGATGGATACCATCATGCCACTCTTGAATCTGGTCTGAAAGTATAACTAGATTGACTGCAGATGGTACTGGCAGGGATTTTAGAAGCAGTAGAAGGCGGCAACTGACTAAAGAACTAGATGAAATTTGAAGCTGTTTTCAAGATCCATCCCCTACATATATGCCAAGAATGGTACACTTGGGAGGGTGGAGAGGAATTTGTGTGATATAAAGTTGAAGGCAAGGTGGGAAACCAGTACCATATATCTGGGGAGGCCAGGCTGAAAAGAAAACACAAGCAAAGCCCACTCCCCATCCAATGCACTGATCTCTGACCATCAAGAAGCTATGGCCAGGGAAAATAGAAGAATGAAAAGGAGGCTTAAGACTCATGCACAGCAGCTCAAAGCCTGGAAGGTGTATTGCTGGCTACAAGTGAATGTTGATACAGTACAGTCTTGGCTTTAGAGTCAGAGAGTCTGGGTTCAGACAATGGCTCTGATACTTATCTACATGACCTAAAGCAAGTCATTTAACCTCTCTAGCCCCCAGTTTCCAATACCCTAAAATGGAGGCATAGGAGGAGGACTAGATCTGGCCTTCCAGCTTTAAACTATTACACACACACATACACTCAAATGTATGTGTGCATGCATATGTGTAAATATGTATATATGTGTGTATGTATATATAAGTATGTAGATACAGATATAAAAAACAAAGACAGGAAAGAAAGAACTGAAATAAAGGAAAATGTCTGGGTGTGGCTCCACTTGGAGATTTACTGATTTCTCTTTTCCTTTTCTTTTGAATGGAAGACCAAAAGACCTTGAGGAGTTGAAAAATTGGATGACCTTTGGTGGTTCATTAAAAGGTGGATACTGACTGAATTGCTTTTGAAGAGTTCAAGTCAGAGAGGGGCTTAGGTTGGCCACACTGTGCATGATCAGCAGAAAGGTCCCCAAATTGTGCACTGATAGCTAAAAGGGAACTTAGAGGTCACCTAGCCTAGTTCACTTATTTTATGAATGAAGAAACTGAGGCCCAGAAAGGTCAGACTTGCCCCAGGTGAGAGGCAAAATCAGAATTTCAGCCTAGTTTCTATAAGGTTCAAGGATAGATGAAATGCCTATGAGCTCTACTTTCTTGGCAGCTGTTCTTTCTTCCAAAGGAGTTTGGTCTATGGACATTAAGACTCTCCTTCTGGAGAGAAGTCACCTAAAGCTAGGATTCTGATGTTCCTAGTGTCCCCCTTCTTATGAGCATAACAGAAGGCTGTGTGGTGGAGCTGATGGCCAGCTACCCAGCGATTCAGGGGCAAGGCTTACCTACAGTGTGTAGCATCTTCACAACACTGGGCAAGTCATTGGACATCTCAGTGCCTTTCCCCCCAACCCTGTCCCCTGACATTCTAGGTCTATAAATTACAGAACAGGTGCCCATCAGAATTAAGAGAGGAAATTCCTCTCTGGTATTTCTGTTCATCCTAAAGAAATTATAGATAGGGTCATTTTTTTAAATGGAAAGATAAGCAGGTGAGGATTTTTCTCTAGTATACTACCGATCGCAAATAGGTATCACTTCCTTAAAAGAACTAAAGTTGAAGCCTCTGTGTGGCAGAGCAGTACAGTTCTGGGGAGTCCAAGTACCTGGGTGGCTTTTGCTAAGTTTGAGGGTTTATACTACTCTGGACAGAGTCTTGCTCTGGAAGGTACTGCAAGCTACTAGATGTCTTAAGGCACAGAATGCAACAGTCATTTTACAAATGTACGCCATTGGTGAGAGAAACAGAGGGGGAGAGGGGAAATATACAGAAGAGAGGGGGAAGAGAGACAGAGAGAGCAAGGAGATAGATGAAAAGGGAGTAAAAATATATCTCTTCTAGTTGAAAATGGTTCTCATAGATGGTTTTAGTGATGGTGGATGGGTGTCATCTTCTTAGATAAAGAAGTAGTCTTGGGAGAGACATATCCCAAAATTCAATTGCCACTAATATAAGTTTTAAGTGCTTACTTTGTACAAGGAACTGGGCCCCAAATTGGGATTACAAAAGCAAAAAAAAACCCCAGAAATTCTTCCCTTGAGTAGCTCATTGGGACAATGCAACATTTATATAAGCTAAATATAGTATAAGGTAAGATGCAACCAAAGCAAAAGAGAAAATCAGGCACAGCACTCTGGTAAAGCTTGAGAAGGCAGAGAATATTCATCTGAGTGTATCAGAGAAGCTTCATGGAAGTGCTGGCACCTCAGCTGAGGATACATTTAAGGTATACAGGATAGATGAAGCCAATTAATAGAGATGGGAGATGGAATGTTGGCTAGTAGGTCAGACTTGTCTATAACATAAGAGACATGAAAGGAGTATCATAAGGAAAGGCTAGAAAGGAAGTTTGTAATACCATGACAGAGGACCTGCAGTGCAAAAATGAGGATCATTTTCTCTTAGAGGTAAATGGAAGTCACTGAATATTTTGAGTAAATGTAAGGGGAAAAGATCACAAAATTGCAGAGTTGGAAGGGACCCTAAGAGGCCAGTGAGTCTAGTTTGTACCTGAACAAGTATTCCTCCCAAACCTGACTAAAGCCTGGTCATCTGGTCTCTGGTTAAACCCTGGCATCGAAGAGGAAGCCCCCATTCCACTATGGGTTTGTTCTCATTGGGAAAATAAACTCTGCCCTTATATCAAATCCAAGTCTATCTCTTTGCAACTTCCCCCCTTGCTCTCAGTTGTTTCCCCTCCCCTTTCCATAGGGCTGAGGCAAATAATTGTTTCCTTTTTTTTGTTTGTTTAAGGGGACAGCCCTTGCCCCATTGTGTCTTTTCTCAAATAGCCTAAAGATGTCCATTCCTTTCCATTGTTCTTCATGACAAGATCTTTTGTATCACTCCCGGAAATAAGAATCCATTTGCCTGTAATGCCATGTACAAGCAGGTTTTCAGAAGAACTGCTACTGTGAACAGCTTTTAAGGTTCTGATTACTCAGTATAGTGATCAGTCTATTTATTCCATGACAAATCAAAGCAAAACTTTCACAGAAAATCAAGGTACAGCATTCACAATATTACAACTTATCACAGAAAATCACAATATAATATTCACAACATAGTCTCAAGTAAAATAGTCAGTCTTCTACTCATGGGGCAACTAAGTTAACTCAATCAGTCAAGTAGTCTCCAAGTATAACAGTCACAGTCTTCCACTCATGGTAAAGTCTTGATTAACTCAATCAGTCACTTATTAGTAACAATATCTCAAAGTATTCAAAGTACAAATCAGTCACTTATTCATCAAAGGCTTACTAAGTATAATACACAAAACACCTCCACCCCTTAGGTCACTAGTAAACTATAATTCCATAATTACTCAGTACCCAAAGAGAAATCTTTTTTTCATCTTGACTTGAGGCCTGTTCTCAGATTCCCTGGATCCCCTTCCATGGTCCCAGATTCTACCTGGATTCACCAGACTGTCACATGGGTTCAATGGCAGACAGCTCCCAGTTCCTTGTCCAGCTCTCTGGGCAGGTCCTGCTCCACCCTGAAGTTCACAGGGTCTGGTCCATGTCAGATCCTTCACCATTTCTGCTCCAGGGAATTCATGGCTCAACCAAGCTACAAACAAAGTCTCAGCATCCCAGTCATGCTTTAGTCACCTGGGCTTCTGGCTCCTGGCCTCCTGGCTCTGGGTTCATGGGATCCTGTTCAGAAGAAGCTCCACCACCACAAGTTTTCAGGATTCAGTTTTCCATTCTTCTGTAGCTGTTCTGCCACCAGATCTTAGTCTCCAGGAAATTCTGACTGTGCCTCTCTGGGGCTTTTCTTATATACACAGTATTACCTACTTTCTTCAGCCAACCCCTTCCTGTTATATCAGTTAACAGGAGACAGAAGTTCATACCTTCTGTTCCCCCAATCAGAGGCTTGATCAGTTACTAAGTGTTAAGTACCTGCTAATTTTGCCAACACAAAGGGATCTTCAAATTCAAAATTACATTACCATTACATTGCCATTCCTATCTCCTGAGCTTCAGGCTTGCATCTCCACCTGCCTATTCCATAAATATCACCCAATGAATACAATGCAATGGGCATTTTTAAGTACCAGCTGTGTACCAGGCACTGGGCTAAGTGTTGGGGATACAACTAATAAACAGAGAGTACTTGTCCTTAAGGAGTTACAATCTAACCCGGGAGACAATCCATCCATCCAAGGAGGCAAGAAAAGGGAAGAGGGGGCCAGGCACCATGGCATACATGGTATAGGGGCATCTTATTCCATAGAGTTGAAGGCAGATAGAGTTCAGGTGCAGAGGGGAACAATCTAAGAGTCTAGTTTCTGCCCTCTCTAAAGGAAGGCTTTGGGAGGAGGTAGGTACCCCACCCTCCAGCTCTCCAATCAGAGGGGATGAGGCTGGGGGGGGGGGTACCAATTTAGATTTGAATTAACAGCACAGTGACAAGATTGGAAGTTATTAGCTTAGCTTGGAAGAATTATTTTATTCCAAGGAGTAGAAACCAAGAAAAGCATCATATGTGGAGTAGAATAAACTGAGAGTGGTTTCTGCCTTCTATAAAGGAAGGCATTGGGAGGGGTTTGATGCTTTCTCCTCCAGTCCTCCAATCAGAGGGCTACCCCTAAGCCGAAATCTAGCTGGATGCTCTGTAGGTATCTCCAACTCAATGAGGCCAAAAAAGAACTCATTATTACTCCAAACAATATTTCTTCCTTATTTCTTTAGTTCTGTTCAGGGTCCCACTATCTTTCTAATCACTCAGATTCACTACCTCTGAATTCTCTTTGACTCTTCATTCCCTGTCATCCTTCATACCTAATAATTTGCCAAGCTTATTATTTACACAGATATAGATTCAGATATCTTTCTTTCCCCTTACATCCCAACCTTTCCACTTCAGGATCTCATCACCTCTCACAAGAGCCTCCCAATCAACCTCCCAGTCTCCAGTCTCTCCTCTCACTAACCCAGTAGTTACTAAGATGTTCCTAAAGCCTGTGCATACCACATCCCTGTTTTAGAAACTTTACTGGCTACCAGGGGACATAATATAAATTCTTCCCTGTGGGAATCAAACATGCTTTTCAATCTAGCTCTACACTCCTTTTCCTGATCTTATACAGAAGGGGCCACATTGACCCCTTCATGTTTTCTACAAACCAATAAAACCAGCTTCCTCCATGACACTCAATCTCCACTCCCCAGCACAGGATGCCCCTTGGGCCTGGAATGCCTCTTTTCCTTAATTTCCTCTTAATACTCCCTAGATTCTTTCAAGGCTTACCCCAAGGGCGATATCCTATATGAGGACTTTCCCGATTCTAACTGCTAATGCCCCCTTCAATACCTTGCATAAGATTATATGTACTTCTTTATCTTCCACTGTATATAGTGCTTCTCACAATAGAATAAGCACAAACCTCTTGAGAGCAGGAAATATTTTGGCTTTGGCTTTGGATGTCCAGTGCCTCAGTCAATGGCTCAGTGCCTAGTTATCACAAAAGAGCTATGTAATGAGTACTCACTTTTTGCTAGTTTGATTACAGAGGCCTCTGGTATAGCTCTGGACCTGAAGTCTGAACCTGAGTTCAAATCAGGCCTCAGACATTTACTAGTTATGTGATCCTGGGCAAGTTAATTAACCTCTGTTTGCCTCAGCTCCCTTAACTCTAAAATGAGGATAATAATGGTATCTCCTCTCCAAGGTTGTTGTGAGGATCAAATGAGATAATATTTATAGAAAGCACTTAAACATGGTATCTGAAATATGGCAGGAGGTAGAAATGTCTATTTGCTCCCCTTCCTCAATTTATTCTGGTTGTTCTCCTTTGGACATGATACAGCTTTTATCAGACACCCTAAAACTCAATGCTGAAAACAGAAGATGCTGCATCAGATATGACATGGAATGTATAATCCTGTATAATGTGGCTCTCTTACTGCTTTGTAAAGCTGCATTCATTTTTTTGGCTGCCATGTTAAGCCTGTGATCCACTTAAACCTCCAGATCTTTCTCAGATGAACTAGTTGCTTTCCACATCTCCCTATCCTCTTCTTTAAAGGTAATATTTTTAAACTTGAGAAAAATATCTTATAATTCTTCCTAATAAGTTTCATTTGATTGGATTCTGCCCACTGTTCTAAGCTGTCATTATCTTTTTTATAGGTTAAAGAGAAGTGATATGAATTGCATATTAAGAAGATATAACTGCTTGAGTCATCTAAGCCACACAGTGTACAAGACTCTTGAACTTGGAGGCAGGAAGAATGCAGTTCAAATCTTCCCCCAAACATTTACCATGGATTCTAGATTGATCATGGATCCTGGATAAGTCACTTAACCTCTGTCCCTCTCAGTTTTCTAATCTGTAAAATAGGAATGATAGTTGCACTTAACTCAAAGGTTTGTTGTGAGGCTTAAATAAGATAATAGATGTACACTGCTTTGAAAGTGTTAAAGTGAGGGGCAGCTAGGTGGCACAGTGAATAGAGCACCAGCCCTGGAGTCAGGAGGACCTGAATTCAAATCCGGCCTCAGACACTTGACACACTTATTAGCCATGTGACTTTGGGCAAGTCACTTAACCCCAATTGTCCTCCAAAAAACAAACAAAAAAAGAAAATGTTAAAGTACTATATAAGTGCTAATTATTATCATCACCATTTATTATTGTTGTTGAAATCCATGAACAAGAGGCAGAAAACATGGTAGAAAAATTTTGGTTAAAGAGCCATGAAATAGTACTGTAATAGAATAGAAATGGTACTGTGAAAAGAACATCATTTTGGAAAGAAGGTCTAGGCTAGAATCCAGCCTTTGCCACCTACTTTCTCTGTTACCATAAGTATGGAATGTCGTTTAACCTCTTATCCTTAGCTTCTTTATTTATAAGGAGGTTGAAGTACATGACCTCTAAAATCCCATTCTCAATCTGCCATCTTATTTTACATTCCGATATCTTTATTAGAGTCCTGTATAGGTCCTTTGGACAGAAGGAAGCAATAAATGAAGGGCCCTAGAAAGCAATCCCAAAGCCAGCCCTGGCGTTTGACTGGTGACTTTGATTATACAGACATTTCTGGAGCTAACAGCCCAAAATAGCAACTAATACTGCCTTAACTTGACTCAGGATAATTCTGTCATTTAAAAAAAAGTAAAGGAATCTAGTCATAGAAATTCTACTCTTGATCTGATTCTTGACAACAATGAAGACATTGGGGCAGAAAAAGAAGAGACTATGAGAAGGAAATAGACACTTGATCTCAGAATTTGTGATGCATGGAATAGAAAGTCAGACAAGGCTTGAGAGACATCCTAGATTTTATGAGAAAAGATTTCAAAGGGTTCCAATGAAGGATTCTCTGAACTAAAATTCTTTAAGAAGACACTCAGCCTAGCAGGGATGAAGACCCTGAAGATACAAACAGGAAAACAGCAGATCTATTTATTGTGGTGGATAGGTCAAGGAATAGCAGCCTCAGGATCCCTCAGCAAAAAGTCACCCCCCACACTTACTAGACGACTTATCAGCTTAGAGTACAGATCGTTCCTTGTAGGGGAAAGGTCTGCTTCCTCCTGAGAGGGTCCAGTTCCCTTTACTTGAGAAACAGACTTTTATTGCTACTGAACTTCAAGTAATACATTATCATTTCCTCCTTTCTCTTCTTAATTTTATAAATTTGTTAATATATCTTATTCTTGGGGCAGCTAGGTGGCACAGTGAATAGAGCACTGGTCCTGGAGTCAGGAGGACCTGAGTTCAAATGAGGCCTCAGACACTTGACATACTTACTAGCTGTGTGACCTTGGGCAAGTCAACCCCAATTGCCTTGTTTTCTCTCCTCCAAAAAATTTTATTTTATTCTTATTAATAGGTCTTATTCTTCCACTTTTCCAACTCTTTCTTGCCATAGGTCAAGATTTCTCTCTGACACTTCATAAAGGTTTCTGGTTTGCTTTCATATTAAATACTTCAACCACCCCCCATTTATTTAAAGAACAAATCCCAAACATCCAGGAGAATGGAAAGTCCTTTACCCCACTACTTTAAGAGGAAGATAAGCCTGTACTTGGAGCCTATAGAGTAGTCATTTGGCCATGGCAGAGAGATGAACATCTTAAACTCTGTTCAGGTCACTCTCAAATTCTCCCTAATCTTAGTTGTTGTTGAAAGTGAATTACTCACCTCTTTGTCATTGTTGCTAGGAGTCCCTCTAGGGAACATCTGGTGATGGGCTGATAATTTGGAAGAATATGTAGTCATAGAATTCAAACAAAATATATACTATGCAGAGTACCCAGGGATGCACTGCTCAAAAGAGACAGTTTTAAATTTCCACTGAGAGTAATTCCACCTCAGAAACTAGCAAATTCGACAAACCAGGGATGGATTTATGGTTTTGGTGACTGTCTAGACTTAAGAAAGAGATGGAGAAAATGTGAGTAATGAAGATTAAAATTAAAAGTGTGTCACCCCCACCCCCACACCACAGATCCAATTGTTAATCACTTACCAGTACTTCCAAGAGTCTAGAGCTTCAAATGACAAACCAAAAATATTTTATTGAATCTTAGAGACAATATGAAGCCATGAGGATTTCTAGCATGGTAGCAGCATGATTAGACCTATATCTTAGGAAAACTTTTGGTAATTATGGGAAGGTCGGATGATAGCACAAGTAGGCAAAGTAATTAGAGGACTATAATGGTAATCCAAATGAGTTGTACTAAAAGCATGAAATAAGGTAGTGACTGAGCAAGTGGATATAAGGTGATGGATATAATGAAGAAAGTGGACCTATTTCCCACAATGATTTCTTCCCTCAGTTTCAGTCTTTTTTAAAATTTTAGTCATGTCTGACTCTTTGTGACTACACTTGGAGTTTTCTTGGCAAAGATACTGGAGTGGCTTGTAATTTCCTTCTCCAGGTCATTTTTACAGATGAGTAAACTGAGGCAAACAGGCTAAGTGACTTGCCCAGGATCATACAGCTAGTAAGTGTCTGAGGCCAGATTTGAACTCAGGAGGAGGAGTCTTCCTGATTCTAATCCTGGTGCTCTATCCAATGCAGTGCCACCTAATGGCCTTCAATAGCCATAGGGGCTGATGATTGAAACAATGTGATGAGATCAGTATGTGTGTGTGTGTCTAAGAGATAGAGAAATAGATGAAGAAGAGAGAGAGAGAGAAATATAGATGGATATGTATATATAAACATATGTATATGTGTGTATACATATATACACATACATAGCCACACATATGTGTGGGGGGGGTTTATATGTATATATGGACAAGATTTGGGGAGATACCCATGATTGGGAGAATGACCAAGAAAGAAGACCAAGGTGTACAATCCAAACTCATTTAGAATTATAGAAATGAAGAAAAAAGTGCTCTGGATTTTGCCTCAGAACCAACAATATGCATTTCCTATTACAGATATGGCTTTTAAAAGGATTTTGCAGAAAACAAGGTATTTTGTCTCTATTCTAAGAAGAAGAAAAACCATTTCAATTAGGAAAATGTCTGAGCTAGAAGAGAGCTGAGGAGGCTTCCACTTTAATGAATAAATCCTGTGGTCCTTAATCACACATGGACAAGAATATCATCTATAGTGCCCACAACAAGAAGCCCCTCTGGCTTCATTTGGTCACCCCCTCTACTTTTAGTCACTTCAGTGGAGTGCCATAGCAAGGGAAGGACATTGGCTAATGTCAGAAAGAGCAATGGTCATATTCTGCAAAACTTTAGGCCCATAGATTCTTGAATCTACCTCTGACTGCTTTATGATTTTGCTGTAAGGGCTAGAGGAGACACAATGAGACAATGGCAGGAAGTACTTGGAGATTTTTGAGTGGTCAGCAATATTAAGAGAAAGTTATTACCTGAATTGCATCCAAGTAATAGCATACTAGAGAATGAAAGCGCATTTGGACCAGCTCCAAAGTGACCTCCCTCCTCCCTCCCCTCACCATCCCTTTCCCAAGGAAAGTAGCTGCCAGCACTTCTTGGTCGCTTTCTCACACATACTAGGTGGGATTCAGTGCCTGGATCTTAGCATGAGCAACTGAGGTGAATGAAAGGACAAGGAAGAAAGCAATCCAGTAAGGTTTAGGACTTTGCAGAGAAGAGGACTTTGAGTCTTCATTTTTCCCATGACAAGACTCAGCTACAGAATAGGAAAAAATCAATACATCATAACAGGAAAAACATTTATTGAGCACCTGCTGAGTACAGAATAAACAGTCTGAGGGGCCTAGAAGGAAAAACAAAGTTTAGATAAGACATGGCTGCTCTCCTCCATCAGGGAACTTACATTCTTGGAGGGGGATAGAACTATGAGAAAATTGACTTATAGAGGTACTAGATAATGTGAATATAAATGGGCTTCCAGCCAAGCCTGGGGTGTTTGACTTGCAATTACTTAGGCAGGCAACATAACTGCTAATTGATGAAAAGAAGAGTGAGGTGACCCCAGGTAACTTAATAAGGGGCAGATCTGGGGCCACAGCCTCTTGGGTAAAAAATATAGGTGGTTTACTTGGGGAGAGACCCACAGAAAAAGACTTCAGATGTCACAGACAGGAAGGGGTAAGTCTTCAACATACCTTGACTTCCACTTTGCCTCTCTAGAGAAGGAGCAGTGGGGTAAGAGGGCTGCACTGCACTCAGGAAGACCCAAGTTCAAATTCCACTTCCAAAGTTATTACCTGTGTGAGTGATCCTAAGCAAGTTACTTTTCCTCTGTCAACCTCAATTTCCTCATTTGGGAAATGGATATAATAATGCTGCCTATCCCACAGTGTTGTGGTGAGGATCAAATGAGATCATATATGTTCAGCATTACTTAAAGGATTATATAAGTGATAGCCATTATTATTATTATTACTATTATTATTGACATTGAGAATAGAATTTCCCTTGGATGAGACCAGGGCTTCTCTGAGTTCAAGCCAAAATCTCAACTTGTTCTCATAAAAATTGCTCTTTCATTCTGCTATTTTTTTGCTATATTATTATCTGTAGGATTCTAATTTCTTTTTACCCTGAGAAGATGGTGTATGAGCTCAGGGCTACTCTTCTTCAGAGCAACCAGGGAAGTGGCTTTTATTCAGAACTTTTTGTACCCCTAGATCAGTAATATTTGATAGAGTGAGATAGAAGTGAGTCCAGCCCAATACCCTTTTTGGAGATAATCAAGGGAAGAAGCAACCACCCAATGACAGCTTTCTCCTGCTCCCCTCAGTGTAGAAGTTACAGTCCCCCTCAGATATGCTTTGTTGGTTCACATTCTAGTGATATCTGCCCATTTGTGATGGCCAGCTTCTTTCCTCCCTTCCCTCTGTGTGTATGTCTCTCCCACCTGCCTCTCTCTCTTATTTTCAACCCCTTCTTATCCACTGACTCCTCTGATGTCTGCAAATATGTCCAGACCTCCCCCAACTCATCCTTTAACAAGTATGAGGTGAATGAAAGAACAAATAAATTTTTACTTGACAAGTAAAAATTAAACAAAGCATTTCCCTTGGCCATCCTATTCCATGAAACTGTTGTATACCTCTCCTCTATTTCATAGCCTACTTCCAGGAACATCTGCTTACACTAGTTGCCTCCATCTCTACACCTCTCACTTGCTTTCAATCCTTTGTAATCTTATCTCTGTCCCCAACACTCAGTTCAAATTCTGTTGTCCAAGGCTTCTAGTGACCAATTTATTGCTCAATCCAATGGTCTCTCAGTCCTCAGTGTCATTGACTTCTTTGTATCACTTAATAGTGTTGGCCACCTCCTTTTTCTGGATACCTTACTCCATGAGAGATTTGTATGACACTGTTCTGTCATTGTTCTCTTCCTACCTGTTGGACTGATCCTTCTAAGACTCCTTTGTATGCATGGTAAGCCTCTATGAGTTCACTGCAGATATCACTCCTGGGTCCTTCCCTCTTTTCTCAGTGATTTAATAAACACCTTTAGACCCAACTTTATAGAGCTGACTCTCACATCCACATACCCTTCTCTCACCTTTCTCCTGAACTCCAGGTTACATGTCCTGATGTCTTCAGGACATATCGACCTGAATGTACAATTGCCATCTCAAAATCAACAGGGCCAGAAGAGAATTCATTCTCTTTCCTCAAAAAACAACTCTTCCCTTTAACTTCCTTACTTCTGCAAATGACCCCATTATCTTTCCCATCACCCATGTTCCCAATCTGAGTTAACCTTGACTGGCCACTCTTCTTCATTCCCCATATTCAATCAGTTGCCAAGTTTTCAACTCTACCTTCTGAATACATTTCTTTTCCTTCACCTCCTTTCTACTTGTACCATAATCACCTTAAAGGAGCTAGCTTCTCATCACCTCTGACCTAAATGGATGCAGTTTCCTTCTTCCTGTATTTCTCCCTGCACCCAGTCTCTCCCATCTTCAATCCATTTCTCACAAACTAGCCCATTTATATTCTTAAAATCTAGGTCTCATCACCTCCTCCTTTGGCCCAATAACTTAGAAGGACTCATTGCCTTTAAGTCGTCATCTATTTAGCATTTAAAACCCAATATGACTCCAACATACTTTTTTTAAGGATGATTATGCATTTCTCTCCTTTACAATCTATGCAAACTGACCTATTTGCTTTTACCTGTATGTGACATCCATCCCCCAGCTCTGAACTTTTCTAATCAATTCCCCCCATGGCGAAATGTTCTCCCTTTTCACCTCTACCTTTTGGAAAGTACCACTGTTTTCTGATATGATAAGTATGAGGTCAAACCTCAGTATTATTGTAATTTGCATTTCCCTAATGATCAACAAGCATTTATTAGGTACATATGATGTTTCAGACACTGTTCTAGGTGCTAGGAGATATCAATTAATTTACATTATATTAGAAGATATAATATGTTCACAAATAAATAAATGCAGTACATGTTAAAAAAAAAAAAGACAATCCATAGCAATTAATATGGTGGTACTAATTATTGTGGGAAACAGGAAAGTTCTTTTGATGGAAATGTCACTTGACACCTTATAAGAGGTGGAGGTGAGGAGAGAGGACATTTCCCCATGTGGCAATGTTGAAAGGCTTATGAGAAGATGTACCACCCATACAGGACAAGAATCACACATGATAAGAGGACATGAAAGGGTTTGGATCTCATTATGAACTTAGTGATTGTTCAGTATACAAAAGCATTCATCATACAATGGGAAATACCCTAAAATTTGATTTCTATATCTGGCTTATAACCCCAGAGCTGAAAGGGACCTAAGGAAGAGAGGAAACAAACATTTCTGATAAATCCACCATGTGCCAAGCTGCACTATGCTGATTAAGCACTTTACAAGCAATCTCTCATTTGGGGAAAACACCCTGGGAGGTAGGTGCTAATATTATTCTGATTTCTACCACTGAGGCAGGTGTGACTAAGTGACTTACTCAGGTCCTCTTAACTCCAGGCTCAATGCTCTGTCCACTGCACTGCCTGGCTGCTTCTGGTAGGACCCTTCCTCATTTTACAGACAAGGCCCAGGAGACCTAGAGAGTTAAAGAGACTCATTCCCACTTCACCACCTTGCCTGGGATTATATGCCAGTCCAAATTCCTACTCTAGAATGTTCTAACTTTGGGACTTTTGAAGTGTATTTCTCTTTTCGAGGCCTCAGTTTCCCCTCTCTAAAACCAATAGGCAGGGTGGAATGATCTCAAAGGTCCTCTCCTGCTCTGATATTCATGTGTCTAATAGGGCTCTCCCTTCTGAAGGTCTTCAGAGGAAGGCTGAATATGAACTTGGGGGGATTTTAGGGAGGAATATAGATGTATATATTGGTTCAGATATAGATCAGGCTTGATGGTGTCTGAGGTCTAAATTCTGTGATTATTCAAATAGCCAAAAATGTGCTGAATAAAGGCTGACAAGAGCATTTTTGTCAGAGCAGCCTCCCATGGGAAGCAAGAGTGAAGGATCCCAGTTGTGGTCTGTGTGTTCAGAAACAGGTTGGGTTTTTTTAATCCTATCAATTTAAATGTCCATTCCACATCAGTGGTAATATCATTTCATGTAAAGTGTCCCTTCCATCCCAAGTGCTTTGAAAGAGAGATTTAGCCTCACCTGTCCAGGCATGTTCCACTGAATTGAGGTCATCATAACAAGAGGCACATTCCCGGCATTTTTTCTCACTGAATTCATGAAAGGTTCTACAAGTCTGCTGTTCTCCCATTGGCTAGAAACGATGACCCAAGGACCCAGAGCTAGACCCCCTTGGAATGGCATCCACTTGTGGTTCTTTTCCCATCCCCCACCTCAGTCATCATAACTCGGCACTTGGAAAAGGCCCTGATGGACTTTGATTGCTTTAGGAAAAATGCTCCCCCTCCCCCATGGCTATTTACTGATTAACTGGTGATCCCTCTTCTGTACTGGAGGCTTTGGGGCCCTCTTTCTTCCATGACTGACATAGAGGGAAAGAAAGAAGGAAAGAAAGAACGAGAAAGAGAAAGAAAGAAAGAAAGAAAGAAAGAAAGAAAGAAAGAAAGAAAGAAAGAAAGAAAGAAAGAAAGAAAGAAAGAAAGAAAAGAAGGAAGGAAGGAAGGAAGGAAGGAAGGAAGGAAGGAAGGAAGGAAGGAAGGAGGGAGGGAGGGAGGGAGGGAGGGAGGGAAGGAAAGAAAGAAAGAAAGAAAGAAAGAAAGAAAGAAAGAAAGAAAGAAAGAAAGAAAGAAAGAAAGAAAGAAAGAAGTGTAACACTCATTTGGAAAAGCTGGTTGCCAGTCTCAGGGCCCTATCAGGCAAGTGCTCATAAATGTCTAACAACCAACTCTCTGAAAATAAAACATGGGCAGGACACACTTCGAAGTTTAGACTGTGGCATTAACATTTTTCCATTACTTTCTTAAGTCTAGACAATCAATAAAATAATAAATCAGGTTCTGCTTTGTGGCAATTGCTGATCTTCAGGGTGTAAATCAGGGTGCTGATCTTCAGGTGCTCGAAATGCAACCCCCCCCAATCAGTCAGTTCTCAGAGCTAATTGAAGCTGGCTCTGGCACGAGCCCCCACCAGGCCCCTCCCCTCCCTTCAAGATGCCCTCCAAACCCACCGCCTATATTCTGTCTGCACATAGCTGTCTACCTGCTGCCATCTTCATTAGAATCTGAGCTCCCCGAAGGCAGAAACAGACTTTGTCTTTCTTTGTACCCCAGTACTTAACACATTGCCCACACATGGTAGACACTTAAGAAATGCTTCTTGGCTTGACCTTAGAAATCATTGAATCCAATGCCAGTTTTAGGGATGAGGAAATTTAGAGTCAGAAGAACAAGTCAAATGACTTGCATGAGGTCACACAGGCAGATCCCACGTCCTCTACCTCCCATACCCCTACATCCTTCTTTGCACTAGTCAAGGGGAGCTTATTCTTGACCTCGAAGGTTGTTTGTTTGGTTTGGGGTTTTTTTTTTTACTATTTTTAATTTATTTTTTAAGAATTCTGAACTTAAACACTAAATAAAATGAGCACTTCCATATACAAAGTAGAAGAGAAAAAAAGGATTATATGTGAAAAAATAGGATCTCTCTTAAGCAAAGCTCACTTTTCCTTCTTTTATTCTTCTTTTTAAAATCTTTTATTTATTTTATTCTGAACTAAAGAGATAAAATAAGCATCTCCATAACATAGTAGAATGGGGGAGGGGGGAGATGATTGTACATGAAGCTGCAAGTCTGTTATGAACAACTTGCTAGACTTTCCTTACTTTTTTTTCAGTTGTCAAGCACTATTTTTTTCCTCTCCATCTATGCCCCAAGACAAACAAACCACTCATTACAAATGTGTAGTTATTGCTTTTCCTTTTAAGTGATTATGAGCTTTAATGTGAAATATTGAAAAGGATCTTACAACAATGTTTGTTTCTTTGTTTCCTTCTGTAACTTCACTGACTTTCCAAAGCATCACTATTTTCAAGACCCAGCTCCAGGCAAGATCCATATCCAGGCCTCCCCCGGTCCCTGGACTGGCTTAGCTCTCTGGGCTTACAGACCGGCTTTCCCCAGGGTCTGACACTAAGTACCCTTCTGTTGCTGACAGCATTAACACTGAGGGACAGCATCCACATTCTTTCTTTGCCTCTTCTACATGTATGCAAGACTTGGGCAAATCATTCACTTTCTGTTGGCTTCAGTTTTCTCATATATAAAATAAGAGTGTTGGACTAGATCAAGGTTCCTAACCTTTTGGGGCTGTCTCAGCTCCCTTTGGCAGAGTGGTGAAGTCTATAAGCCGCTAGGTGGCACTGCAGTGGATAGAGCACTAGGTCTGCAGTCAGGAGGACATCTCCATGAGTTCAAATCTGACACTTCCTAACTGTGTGACCCTGGGCAAGTCATTTAGTCCTGTTTGCTGTGGTTTCTGCATCTGTAAAATGAGCTGGAAAAGGAAACGGCAAACCTCACCAGTATCTTTTTCAAGAAAACCCCAAATAGGGTCGTGAAGAGTCAAACACAACAAGACTACAAGAAGCCTATGGAGGGGCAGCTAGGTGGCACAGTGAATAGAGCACCGTCCCTGGAGTCAGGAGAACCTGAATTCAAATCCAGCCTCAGACACTTAACACAAAAACGAGGAGTGTGACCTTGGGCAAGTCATTTAACCCCAATTGCTCTACCTTCTCCCCTCCAAAAAGCAAAAAAAAAAATTTAAAAAGAAGCCTATGGAGCCTATCTGAGATGAATGTTTTCAAATTAGTAAATAAAAAACACTGGATCAGAAAGGAAAACAATAATATTGAAATGCTTGTTTCAATATTAATCAATTTAATCAATATTTCAATAATATCAAATATTTAGAAAAATAGTTTCATGGACCCTAGATTAAGAACCAAAGGATTAAGTGATATCTAAGGCCAGTCAGTCATCCATCACTTAACAAGCACCTATTACATGCCAGATACCAAATTAAATATTGAGGGAACAAAGCAAGGTACAAAGTAGTCCCTGCCCTCAAGGAGTGGGAGACAGCATGCAAACAACCAAGTTCAAACAAGATATGGACAGGGTACATTGGAGGTGATCTCAGAGGGAAGGCACTGAAAGTAAAGAGAAAGATGAAAGTTTCCTGATGAAGGTGAGATTTTTAGCTGAAACTTGAAGGAAGCCAGGAAGGAAGAGGAAGAGCATCCCAGGAAATGGAGACAGCCAATGAAATTATTATTAAAGAAGTTATCCAGCTCCAATGACCCTATCATGGCCCCTGGGGACAAAATGCCAGAATCATAAAGTCTTTACATGAAAATTCTCACACCATCTTAGACTCCCAGACCTGGCAAGTTTGAATTCAGCCTTTGCTTGAATGCACTCATTGAGTGAATTTATTCATCTATTAAAAGATTTTTAAGCACCTAATATGTTCTTAGCAGAATGCCTAGTACATAGCAGCCATTTAATAAATACTTGTTGACTTAACTGAACCTCCAAGGACAGAGAACTCACTACTTCAAAAACTCAGTAATTCCACCTTTTGTTACTTCTTTCAAGATTTTCCTCATATGAGAAATAAATTGGGCACTTTGCTACTTTCCTCCATTCTTCAAACTTCAGTGAGGAAGTAGAGGGTTTTAGAGGCAGGAAAATCAGTTTCAGGACCCATCTGGCATAAACTAAGCTGCTTTTACTTATTTGTGGGTGACTCTTCTCTCTCTGTCTCTGTCAGTCCCTTGGTCTGTCTCTGTCTGTCTCAATGTCTCTGTGTCTGTCTCTGTGTGTGTGTCTGTCTATCTGTCTCTCTCTCCTTTTCCATACCCCATTGAGATTGACCCTATTTAGGGCCAAACATTGTGACTTTCTAAAATTTATGAAAATAATGTCCCAGGGAGACATCTCAATGAGCAGGTAAAGAAATACATTTGAGGAATAAATCTCTTGTTGTTGTTGTTGTTTTTAAGAGAGTCAATCTTGTCTGTTTCCTATAACCTTAATATTTTTCCTGTTGGTGCGAATGAGTTCAGTATGTAAGGGCAGAGAAATATTTTCTTTTAAAAAAAAAACTTTAAAAAATGCTTGTTCCTGCACAAGTTTATATCAACTGTCTTGTTTGCAAACAATTGCTGGACTGATAACTGTCTTCCAGATGCCAGACAGATGTTTCTGATATCCTAAATGAGATTTCTGAAGGTTTCTCTTTAAAGATTGGTATTTCACTGGTGAGTAAATGTCCAGGTGGCTGAAATCACATAGGCTCATATTGCCATCAAGTGGACAGTCTTGAAATTTTGCATCTACTAACCCTCAATTTGATTCAATTCATTGAACATTTATTAAGTGTCTTGGAATTTTGCTGATAGCTTTTGTCAATGAGATTTTCCTGAGTAATCAATCACCTCTGCTAGCCTAGGCATAGAATCATGGATCTGTCATGGATCATGCTTCATGGCTGAATATTGTCTCCTGACATTTGATCATGAAGCCATGACTAATGACCCAGATGTCATCTTCCCAACCAGTTTAAGAATCTTCTCTTTGAGACCTTTGGAGAGGAGTTAATCTAGTTTTTCTTTCAAGCCCTCCATTCATAGGGAACTCCTTAGCTCCAATAGGTCCACCCCACTTTTCAATGGCTCTGACTGTAAGGATAGTTTTCTTTAGCTTAACCTGAAAGTTGCATCTCAAAGAAAATTAAGACCTCTGGTGTCAGGACCAAGAATGGCCCCATATCAAGGAACACATCGACAGCTGAGCAACATAGAGGGTTGTGTTACTGTGGGCAAAAACCAACTTTAAGGTGCAAGTCTTTCAAAAGCTTCAGGCTCTTATTCTCCACAACAGAAATAAAGTTGGTGACTGTGGTCTGGAAGCAAGTGCTGGACAAATGATTAATATCCAATGCGTTGAGTACTATAGGGAAAGGAACAGTTTTAGTAATCAGTGCTAAGGCCAACCCTACCCTTACTCCTGACAAGTGTAGAGCAATATACTCCCCTATGGTTCCATTCGCTGGCCTTGGAATTTTCTGGTCCTAAAGGGACTGTGTCTTGTATAGCCCTATTGTAATGTAAGTTCCTTGAAAACAAGATTTGCCTTTGCTTTTGCTCTATGCCCCAGTACACAAAGGGGACATAGTATAAGTGCTTATCTTACATACAGTCTAATCCTTCCTTCCACATTAATTATCCTAAAATCTCATGGAGAAATCCCATTGTGGCAACTAGGTAGCACCAAGGTCTGGAACCAAGAAGAACTGAGTTCAAATCTAACCTCAGACATTTAGTAGCTATGTGAGCCTGGGCAAATCACTTCACCCCTGCAGCAGTTTCCTAAAGTATTAAAATATAGACAACAACAGTATTTACCTCTCAGGGTGATTGTGCAAATGAAATGAGTTAATATTTGTGCCTGGAGCCTGGTGCCTGGAGCTGTAATGGAAATGCAAATTTAAAGATCTTCCCTGCCCCTAGCTTAAGAGCACCTGGAGCCTGTGGTGGGAGGCTTGTTTTTCAGGAAAGCCCATACCTTGATACTTTGTGATTGGGCAGTGGGTCCAGAAGGTTGTTACATTCTCTGAGCCAGGAGAAGGCTATATAAACCCTGAGGAGAGGCTTTGCTTTGGGGCTCACTTTGAGAAGTGTTGTGTGATTTGACCAGATGAGACTCTGGGAAGCCGTTGTTGAGAGCCCCCCGGCTTTGAAAACCCAGATGTTGATGCTTCCCTCTCTGGTAACTGTGATTTGGTATTGATATAATGGTAGGACAGTTTGGAAGCCTGTCTGTTTGATCTGTAAGTTCTGTAACTCTGAAGTTCGGGGTGCTGACCTTTTTCCCCTGAACTAGGTAATGTGTGTTTGTTTGATTAAAGTAAGCTTGTTAACCCATTTTGAGTTGCTTTCCTTTTGAAAAGCAGATCTAAGAACCTGTGTTGGCAGTCAACCTGGGGATATTGGGGTGCTTGCCGCTACAGGAGCATAGAAGATGCTTACTAAATTCTTGTCCCCTTTCATCTCTATCTTTGTGCCTTAGCACAGGGTTACTCAATACCTAGGATGATCTCTGAGATCCTGTATGTATGCCTGGAGCAGCTAGGTGGATAGAGTGCTGGGCCTGGAGCCTGGAGCCTGGAAAATTCCTCCTCCTGAATTCAAATCTGGCCTCAGATACTTACTAGCTATGTTACCTTGGGCAAGCCACTTAACTATTTATAGCCTCAATTTCTTCATCTGTAAAATGAATTGGAGAAGGAAATGAACCACTCCAGTATTTCTGCTGAGAAAACCTCAAATGATGTCACAAAGAGAACACAAATGACTTAACAACACATGGTATGCCTCTCTTAATTTGATCTAACATTATACCAACTTTATTTGCTGCCAAACTATTGACAGGTACTGAGTCGACAATGTACTAATCTCCCAAATTGTCTTCCAGAAAAGGAAATGCTTCCTGGCCATGCCCTTCCCATATTTTCCTTGTGCCGCAAGATAAGATGTTATTGTCAAGAACAGACTCCAAACTAATCACTTCAGGATGTGTTTATGAAGTGGTTGGGGGGGAAGGGGTGGGAGTGGTGGAGCCAGTTCCAATCCTATGGTGAGGGTGGATTGTCATTGTGAGCATTTACACCTTGTAACTCAGCAGACTCAATATCAAAGCTTGTTCATTGTTTTGTTGACTTCTAGACTTAATAAAATGATGAGGGGGGAGTTAATTATGCATATTAAACTTTGAAATGTGTCTGGGGTACTTTTTCAAATGTTGAATATTTACCAGCCTACACACACACACACACATACACACACACACACACACACACACACACACACACACACCCCTTACTGTTTCCCATCTGCCAGCCACTGTGCTTCTTCCCTGACCTCAAGGAGATTATATTCAACTGAGATCAAAGAACATCCACACACAGAAGTAAATCCAAATTATATGCTAAGTAATTTTGGAAAGACAAACACTGGAGACTGGGGAGCAGATGATCAAGAATGTCTCTTGAAAGAAGGGGCTTCAGAGCTGAGTCATGAAGGGAGCTAGAGCTTCCCAGAGGTACAAATGAGGAAGAAATATTCATTGAAAACATATTCATAGGGGGCGGCTAGGTGTCGTAGTGAGAGAGCCCTGGAGTCAGAAGGACCTGAGTTCGGTTCCAGCCTCTGACACAACACACACAAACAAAAACCTAGCCATGTGACCTTGGGCAAGTTACTTAACCCCAATTGCCCTCCAAAAAGAAAAAAAAAAACATATTCATGAAAACCTCTGCTAGGTGCTTAAAGACATAAAACCAAAAATCAAACAGTGGTCTTTCTATTGAGAAGCTTAATATCCACTCAAGGAGAAAAGGTCTATAATAGGAAAAACTATCTCCCAGTACTTGCTAGTATATGATAAGTCAAGTTAATAAACATTTATCAAGCTTCAGTGCCGAGCTCTATGCTGGGCACTAAAGAAAAGCAAGACAGTCTGCCCTCGAGGAACTCACCATCCAATGGGAGAAACGACATGCAAAGGGTTTTGGACAAATGAGCAACAAACAGGATAATGTGGAGCTGATCTTAGAAGGGAGACACTAGCCTTCAAAAGAGTAGGGTGTTGGCTCCTATGATGACAGGAGAATCTGGAAAGACTTCTCATTGAAAGGTGTATTTTAACAAGAACCCAAGGGAAGTGAAAAAAGCCAAAAGACAGGGATGAGGATGGACAGCACCCCAGGTGTAAGGGACAGTCAGGGAAAATGCAAGCAGTTGGTTGATAGAGGAATAGCAAGAAATCAACATCAAAGGATTACAAAATGCATGCCAAAGAGTAAGGTATTAAAAGACTGGAAAAGTAGTCAAGGGTTCAGGTTATGAAGGCCTTTGAATGTCAAACAAGCTTTCAGATTTGATCCTGGAAGTGACGGGGAGCCATTGGTGGAGGCAGAAAAAGAGGCAACAGCAGGGTGTATAGGAAAGGTGTAATAATGGTATAAATGACAGGCCTTGACCACTGATTGGATATGGCAGGTGAGAGAGGAGAGGAGAGGACAGGAGAGGAGAGGAAAGGACAGGAGAGGACAGGAGAGGACAGGAGAGGACAGGAGAGGACAGGAGAGGACAGGAGAAGAGAGGACAGGAGAGGAGAGGAGAAGATTATTTAAGTCTCTAGTCCACCTATAGCCAGTTCACAAGTTTCCTCCCGTCTTCTTCTCAGGTCCTCCCACTTTAGACCATTTTCTGATGTGACTTCCAAACACTGGCAGAAACAAAGGTCAGTAGAAGTTTCCTCTTTATCCTAGGAAGGACTCAAATTTGAATCAAGTGAGCCCTGCCTTATTAAAACACCCTAATCCAATCAATATGTGACCACTCTCCTGGGTGACAAAAATAAAAGTTATTATCCTCCCCTCCCCCATTCCAAACAGTTAGAAAGAATTAACTATTAATTGTGAGATTGCCAAGGATGGTCAGTCAGGCAAATCCCTAAGACAGTGCTCTGAATATAATAAGTACTATTTAAAAGGAAAAAGTTAAATGAATGCAAAGTGTCCAAATTGGGCATGGCACGTTTTAAACGATTGCTTCTAGATCTGCATTTGGCTTCAATAGACCAAGGTCTGTGGCAATGAAAGCTGGATTCAGACCAGAGTGGGAAGGGTCTTAAATGGCAGCCAGGCAGGAGGGGAAGGGGGAAAGGATTTATTAAGCACCTTGTGTGTGTGCCAAGGACTGTGCTAAGCGCTTTACAAATGTGATCCTCTCAACAGCACTGGAAAGTAGGTGTTGTTATTATCCCATTTTATAGATGAAGAAACAGAGACAGACAGAGATAAAGCGACTTGGCCATCTAGAAAGTGTCTGAGGCTAGATTTGAACTCAGTTCCTCCTGACTCCAGACCCAGTGTTCTCTCCACTATGCTAACAAGCTGCCTCAATGGGACTTCTCAATGAGATTTTAGGTTAATTAATGTGGAAAGGGTGTGAAAAAAGGATTGGAGAGGAAGAGAACAGAGATAAGGAGGCAATTGGTTTCAGTTTGAGGATGGGCCTTTGTATAGTATAGTATTCAGAAGTAACAGCACTCCGCATAAAGATTATATGTAATATGGACACATATGCATACATATAAGCACACACTATACATATATAATAAACACATACAGTATTGTGTATCTATAAACACATACTATAACATACATACACCCATGGAATCCCAAAATTCTCAGTGTAGCTTTAAGCTTATCAAGGCTTAAATAAGCTTATTTAAGGGTTATTTGAACTTCAATAAGTTTAAAATCACACTAAGGATTTTGGAGCATCATGTGGGCATATGTACAAATATATGTGTGTATATGTGTGTGTATGTGAGGATACATATAGATCTATGAGATTATATACATTTGTATATGTGTGTATATATACACACATATGAACTCACATATATAAACATAAGGTAGGTCTAAACGTTTGATCAAATATGTGAGAAGGGGTGGGAGAGAATCTGCAAATGCCAGATCATTCAGGATTCATTGGCTACCCCAAAGGGGAAGCAGTATCTCCCAGGAGCCCACAGGAATGCTAACCCAGCAAAGACCAAGTCACCATAGCCATAAAATGAAGCTGGGCATCAATCAGTAAGCCAGCAAGGCAAGGCCTTTCCCAGGGTAATGGGATTATAATCATTGGAGACTTAACTAAGCACATGCAAGACAGTTCTCATGTATGCCAAATGTTTGCTCTGATTGATGGATTTTTTACATGAAAGGAGCATAATGTGGGAGAATTATATTGGTCCCTTCACTGACTGATCTCAAGTGATGCCAAGCCAAAATGCATATCTATAGGCAATAATTTAAAATGTGAATCATTATGGAATTTGAACATATTGCATGCCTCACAATCACTTGTATCAAGAAATATGAGTAAAGAACTATGGAAATTTTTCCCCCAAGTTGTTAGCAGAATATTCAAATTCATGAGAAAAAAGTAAGTCTATGAAACAGAAACCTCTGATGAACTCTATGGCCAATGAGAGTGGAGCAGAATGCATTTCTACATTGGTAAGAAATTTGTTCATTTTCTCATGCAAAAATATTTTGAAGGGTATTTGAGATTCAAGAAGAAACTGATGATAGAGAAGAAATCAATCCATTCTATCACAACATTTTCTCCTGTAACTCATCTATTTGGTGGAGTTTTTAAAAGCTGAATAATCTAAATAAATTAAAGTAAGGTCCTCAAATTCATGTTCTGATCCAGAATGATAGATTACCTGCATTCCCCCCAAAAGTTAAAACTATGGATAATGAACATAAGAGAAGAATACTTTAAAATTTTCTCAATATTGAATATTTTGACCACTAATTGAAATATAAAAAAGTAAAGGTTTCATTTATCATTTGACCAATTGATAGAAGTAATTCTCTTTATTTTAAAGAACTATACATTTCTTGGGGTGGAGCCAAGATGAAGGCATAGAAGCAGGAAAACTCCCCGAGCTCCCCCCATAACCACCTCAAATACCTATAAAATATGACTCTAAACAAACTTTAGAACTACAGAACCCACAAAGTGACAGAGAGAAACAAATCTACCACTGAAGGCAGGCCAGCAGGCTGGCAGGAAGGGTCCATCACAGCATGCTGGGAGCAGAGCCGAGCTCTGCATAAGCCTACAGTTTTAGCCTCAGGGAGGCCCAGACCAGCCTCAGCTGGAGGGACTTCAAGAGAGTGGATCACCAGTAGCTGTGGCAGTTTCCAGAATTATCAAACTATAAATGCCAAAGGCAAAGTAAAAGGTCAGTAGACTTTGGGAACAGGGGGTCCAAGAGTACAATCCAGCCTCTGCCCCTGGAGAGAGAAGTGGCTGAGACATGGTGGCTGTACAGCCACTGCTGTGTGGCTGCTTCAGAGGTCCTGGCCTGCAGATTGTATGGGGACCAAGTGACCATTCTAAGGGGTATTCACTCTTGCTTTAACCTGCTTGGATCTGGATTGCTGTCTAGAGTGGAGGTCCTAGGGTGCATGACCACCTTGCCAGAGCCAGTGGAGGCTTCTGAGAGGGCATCCAACTAATAGCTCAGGTAGCTACAAAAACTCCAGTTATTTGGGACAAAGCTCTCCTCTCTGGAAGCAGAGTTCTACTGTGGCAAAAAAATTTCAAAAGTCAAATAATTGAGTGGAAACATGACCAAGCAAAGGAAACAAAGCAAGCACAGCAATCACAGCAATCCAACTTTAGATTTCTTTTTTGGGGACAAAAAGGATCAAAGTGTGGAATGGCAGGAAGACAACAAAGTCAGAACTACTACACCAAAAGCTTCCAAGAAAAATATGAACTGGTTACAGGCCATAGAGAAGCTTAAGGAGGAGTTTGAAAACCAAATAAGAGAAGAGGAGGAAAAATTAGGAAGAGAAATGAGAACAATGAAAAAAAATCATGAAAAGAGAGTCAACAACATGACTAAAGAAAATAACACCTAAAAAAATAGACTAACTCAAATGGCAAAAGAGGCTCAAAAGGCCAGAGGAGAAAAGTGCCTTAAAAAGTCGAATTTGCCAGATGGAAAAGGAATTTCAAAAGCTCACTGAAGTGAATAATTCTTCAAAATTAGATTGGAGCAAATGGAAGCTAATGACTTCATAAGAAATCAAGATACTACAAAACAGATCCAAACAAATGAAAAAAAAGAAAGCAATGTAAAATATTTCATTGAAAAACCAGTGACCTGGAAAATAGATCCAGGAGAGATAATTTAAAAATTATTGGACTACCTGAAAGCCATGATCAAAAAAAGAACCTAGAAATTATCCTTCTAGAAATTCTCAGGGAAAATTACCCTGATGTTGTAGAACCAGAGGGCAAAATAGAGGTTTGAAAGAATCCACCAATCACCTCTTGAAAAAGATCCCCAAAAGAAAACTCCTAGGAATATTATAGTCAGGTTCTGGAGTTCCCGGATCAAGGAGAAAATATTATAAGCAGCCAAGAAGAAATAATTTGAATATTGTAGAAACACAATCAAGATAACACAGGATCTGGCAGCTTCTACACTGAGGAACTGAAGGGCTTGGAATATTCTGGAGGTCAAAGGAGCTGGGATGAAAAACAAGAATCACCTACCCAGCAAAATTGAGTATATAGATGTTTCAGGTGAAATAGAGAACTTTCAAGCATTCTTGATGAAAAAACTAGAGTTGAATAGGAAATTTGACATTCAGATACAAGAAGCAAGAGAATCATGAGAAGTTAAACAGGGAAAAGAAATCATAAGGAACTTATGAAAGTTGAACTATTTATATTCCTACATGGAAAAATGATCATTGTAAATTCTGAAATTTTTCTCATTATGAGGATAGTTGAAGGGAATATAAATGTGTATGTATATATACATATATATGTATATATAGGAGGGTATATGGGCATATGAATACATATGTATGTATATATATGTGTGTGTACAGGTATACATAGACAGAGGGCACAGGACCAATTGAATAGGAAGGGATGATACTTAAAAGGTGAAATTGAGAGGTAAGAGAGGAATATAATGAGAGGAGATGGGGAGAGAAATAATGGGTAAATTATCTTATATAGAAGAGGCAAGGGAAAACTGTTACAATGGAGGGGATGAACAGGAAGGCAAAAGGGAATGACTCAACCTTACTTTCATTGAATTTGGCTTAGGGAGGGAATGACATACACACTAAATATGGTATTTCACCCTACAGGAGAGTAGGGGGGAAGGGGATGAGAGGGGGGCATGATGGAGGGGAGGGAAGATTGAGGGGAGGGAAGATTGAGGGGAGGGAAGTTGGAAGCAGTCACTTTTGAAAAGGGACAGGGCCAAAGTAGAGAATAGAACAAGTGGGGGGCGGGATAGGAGGAAGGGAAATATAGTCAGTCTTTCACAATATATCCACTATGGAACTGTTTTGCATAGCTACACATGTACAACCTATATTGAATTGCTTATCTTCTCTGTAAGAGTGGCTGATGAGGAAGGAAAGGAAAGTATCTGGAATTCAAAGTTTTAAAATCAAATGTTTTAAATATATATGTAATATTGTTGTTGTTGTTTGTTGTTGTTGTTATTGTTATTTGCATGAACCTGGGAAATAAGATATATAGGCACTGGGGTATGGAGATCCATCTTGCCCTGCCAGAAAGTTGGAGGGGGCCAGGGGAGGATATAGAAGACAGCAGATTGGGGGAGGGGGTATACAGTGGGATTGCTGTTTTGGGGTGGTGGGTAGGGGAATGATGGGGAGAAAATTTGTAATTCAAAATCTTGTGAAAATGAATGATGTAAACTAAAAATAAACATAAAATTTAATTAAAAAATAAAGATCTATACATTTCTAAATATGAATGGACCTCAGGATCATAGATTTCAATCTGAAAGGAAATTTAGAGGGCATCTAATCCATTCCCCTCATACTTAAATAAGGAAACTGAGGCCTACAAAAAGGTCTACACTAGTAAATGTTTAAGAAGTGGCCCTCCTTTTTTTTTGGAGGGGGGAAGAGGTAGGGCAATTGGGGTTAAGTGACTTGCCCAAGGTCACATGGCTAGTTTTGTGTGTGTGTGTGTGTGTGTGTGTATTAAGTGTCTGAGGCCAGATTTGAACTCAGGTCCTCCTGACTCCAGGGCCAGCGCTCTATTCACTGCTTCACCTAGCCACCCCATAAGTGGCCCTTCTAAGAAATATTTGCAAAACATATTTTTCATTTAATCTGCATTAACATTTTCTTCATCACTTCCTTAAATCTATACAATCAACAAAATAATAAGTAAAATTCTGATTTTTAGCATTTGTAGATTTCCAAGATATAAATGCTTATGCTGAGATTTTAACAATCACCTCTTGTGTTGTCAGGATCTAACTCCAGCATCCCCCTGCCTATAGAATTTCAATGTCATGCACAAGGTCACAGAGGTAGCAAGTAAACCAATTGAGATTTGAACTCTGGCCCTCTGACTTGGGAGTTTTCCCTTAATCCACAATTTGACATGGAACATGGAACTCATTCCATTTGAATAAGTATAGTGAATAGATTTGTCTTGTGATAGTATATTGAAACAAGTGTTTGAACCTTAGCTTTTTATTCTGTCTTGGGTATAGGTAAATAAAGAGTTCCCCAGTTTATCAAAGTTATGTTAAGTACTTCCTATTGTTTAAAAGCTCTTATTTTTCTGCCTATACATGTTCAGAAAAGCTAATGGTACCTCATCTTTGTAAGTAGGAACTATTTGCTTTTGTCTTCTATTGAATTAGGCAGAAATATCAAATGAGATAATCTTTGTAAAGCACTTAGCACAATGCCTGACACACAGTCCAGGCTTAAACAATGCCTGTTCCCTCCCCCTCCATTCTCTCTCTTCTCTCTCCAACATGTAACACAATGCCTGCATAACAAGTACTTAATCCATTTGAAATCGAATTTCTGGACAGCTCTCATATGTTTTCCTTAGACTCTCCTAAAATCGGCCACTGAGCCATCCTGGAGCCAAGCAGACCAAGTGGATCCTCCTAATAGTAGTTTTTCCTAAGCTTCTGAATTTCCTTTCCTAAGATTTTCCCCATTTCTGTGTGTTTGGTCCTTTGTCATTTAGAAATCTGCGCATCTTCTAGCTAGTGAATCAGAGGTTAGTCTGCAGACTGTTTTCCTCTAGAAAACACTTGAATGAAAAGGCGGGAAAAGGTGCAGCCCCAGACAGATCCAAACCAAATTCACATGGCTGTAACGTGTTCAGTGAGGACAGAGGGTTGCAATCAACCCAAGAGCAGTCGTGTGTTTCAAACCCTCTAGAACCAGGGATCCAAACCAGCTCTTTGTTGCCAGGCTTAACCCCTGGGTCACTTGTCAGTGTCAGTATTCCCCCAGGAGGTCATACTGAGAGAATGCTGCCCCCTAAGAGACTGATACTGTGCACAGCTCAGGTTACCCCAATCATCAACATTCTCACCAAATACACTCCAGAGCACACTCCTAGGGCATTGTGCTACAAGGCCATAAATAATTCATTGCCCTTTGGAGACCAGAGCTCTACCCCAGCTCCCTCTTCTTGTCCACAAGGCCCTGTGCATCTGTTCCCTTACATCAAGCAAAGGATGAGCAGAAGGTAGGAGCAGCAGTAAGGGCTCAGGCCCATTAAGGAGAGCACGCAGGGGGTTACAGCCAATGAATTCTTTGGATTTCAATGCTAGGGGCAATGTGGGAGTGGGCAGAACGCAGGACCAAAGAGTCAGGAGATTCCCCATCCAGCATTTGTTAGCGAAGAGGTCCATGCAAGTGATTTAATCTCTTGGAGCCTTGGTTCCCAAATCTATAAAATGGGGACAATTGTAGCAGTGTCTGCCCCAGAAGCAGGACTGGAAGGTCAGATGGGATAATGTATACAGAGGGCTATGTCAATCAGCCAACAAGGATCTTTTAAGAACCTCAATGTGCCACCCCCTGAGCTGGGCACTGGGGCCATAAAGGCAGAAGGAGCACAGCTTCTGCTCAGGAATCTTGCAATCTCAGCAGGGGAGACAACATGGATGTATGCGTGTGTGTGTGTGTGTACATGTGTGTAAGTATGGATATACACACGTGAGTATGTGTGTGGTGCATATGTTGTGTTTGTCCTTCACTCTCAAAGAGGACCATGATGTCAGGGATGCAATTGACTTTGATCTGAGTGAGGAAGGGATGCATATATACAATACACGTACACAAAACGTGTAGTGTGTGTATATCCCTGGATTCTGCTTTTTTCTCTTTGCTTTAATGTATTATTCTGAACATATCCAGTCAAAAAAGAGCATTTCCATATGCAAAGTAGAGGAGAAAAAGGTATTAGGTGAAACTGAGAATCCCTGTTTTGTACAGATGACATATATGTGGTGTGTGTGTGTGTCTGTAGAGTGTTCAGTCACTTTTCCATTGTGTCCAACTCTTCATGATCCTCTTTGGATCCAGAGATACTGGAATGGTTTGCCATTGTCTTCTCCAGCTCATTTTACAGATGAGGAAACTGAGGCAAACAGGGTTAAGTGACTGACTGACCCAGCATCACACAGCTAGGGCCTGAGGCCAGATTTGATGAGTCTATCCAGTGCAACACCTAGCTGTTCCATATGTGTGTGTACACATATATAATATATGTGTATATATGTATATATTTTACACACATATAAATAGAATACTTCCTCTAGTTGATGCAACCAGACAAGAAGGAAAGTCTCCGTGTTTGGGGCCTTTTTAATGCCTGCTTAGCTTTGGCTGAAAGGCCAATGATGAAGTCTTTCTTCGTCACACGTTTATTGGGCAGGAAACAGTCCTGAATTCCTTGTAGGGGATTGTATCAAGCTGAGCTTACTACACACTCAGAAGACCTAGAGTCTCACTGGCCAGCCTCCCCTTCTCACAAACACATACATCAAAACAGCAACAGTAACAGGAGCATTTCCATAGCACTTTAAGATCTACAAAGCCCTTCAAGTGCTTATTTCCATTTGATTCTTACAACATTTCTGTGAAGTAGGAAATATCATTTCAAAAATGAGGAAACTGAGGCTAAGAGTAAAAATGACTTGCCCAGGGTCACACAATAGCAAGTCTCTGATGCAGGATTCCAATCCTCCTGACCACAAGGCCAGCACACTACCTACCAGGCCACCTAGCTGCCTTATTGCACAGTAGGGGCTTGGCAACTTCATGGGATATTCTGTATTTGTCTCAGTTGTGAGAGCTATAAGCAGCCTGGGAAGCAGAGACAGGAATGAAAAAGCTAATCTCCTTCTGCAATTAGCTCTTTCCACCCTTCAGTTCCCCCTTTTTCTCTTTATCAAAGAATGTGTCCAAAAACAGCTCCCAGAATTTTCTTGATGCTCTTTACAGCTCCCAGTTCTCATACAGTTAAATGGTGCAGTGGATAGAGGGCTGGGTCTAGAGGCAGGAAGATTTAAGTTCATAGCCAGCCTCAGACACTGTGACCCTGGCAAAGTAACTTAACCTGTCTGCCTCAGTTCCTCAACTATAAAGAATAAGGATTAGCACATATCTCCCAAGGCTCTTGTGAACATGAGATGAGATTATATTTGTAAAGCTCTTCACACAGTGCCTGGCACGTGCTTGGTTGGTTGTGACACCATTATGTTGGGGTCCAGGTACAGTGTGCCTGACTCTGGCTGATAAGACCAATATGGGCTCAGAGGGCTCATGTTTACAGGTCACTGTAAAACTAAAGTGTAAAGAATCAGAATTGCCCCCATGCTGTTACTATGTGTGTTAGAGCCTCATTTCCACCAGTTCTTGGGGTAGAATCTCCAATGATCTGTAAAATTTTAGACACAGCTGATGAAAATGGATGCCTTTCCATCACCAGTTAAGAGACTGGTGAAGTCAAGAGAACGAAGATCAATAATATCCCCCAGGATTTCTACTTTCCATGAGGAAAGACTTCATTAGAGAGTTCTAAACCAATGGAGCTTGACAGGAGGACTGTTTAAGGGCACTCTTTGGACCATTTTGTGAATGTATATTTGTATATAAGATGTTATTGATAAACTTTTAGGGTAGAAAAAAAGGTCAGGCATAAATAGACCATATGAACACTAATTAGAGAAGTCTCTAAATTTGCGTATTTCATGTTTCTTTTGAGCTACTGCAATTCTGACTTCACCAGTCTCTTAACTGGTGATGGAAAGGCATCCATTTTCATCAGCTGTGTCTAAAATTTTACAGATCATTGGAGATTCTACCCCAAGAACTGGTGGAAATGAGGCTCTAACACACATTCCATATAATGGTTCAGTGGTGGGGAACCTGCAGCCTTGAGGTCCTACATAACTCTCCAGGTCCTCAAATGTGGCCCTTTGACTGAATCCAAACTTCACAGAACAAATCCCCTTAATAAAAGGATTTGGTGTGTAAAACTTGACTCAGTCAAAAGGTCACACCCAAGGACCTAGAAGGCCACAATTCCCCACCCCTGGGTTATAGGGTCCCAAAAGCTACCAGGGTTGCCACTTCAGTGACAAATTCCCTAGTTGAAACATGAGGAGATGAATAGAGCAAACTCAAAATCCCACCCATTAACAGTCTTATCCATCCCCCACTGCTGCCCCCATCTGGGTTGTGCTGCATTGAAGTGAGGAGAAATAAGCCTTCATTCCTCTTTGTGTCTATTCAACTAACTAACCACACAGATGTTTGGCAATGCCTAGAACCGGGGTAAGTTTTGTATCAAATACCAGCTAAGCCAATGGTCATCCATTGTATTCAGATATTTTGGACATAGTTCCAACAATGCCATTGTCTTCCCTGTTCACCAGGTGGTATTTAATTAGGATACAAGTTTTGTTTATCTGATAATAATCAAAGACTTCATTAATGGATCATTAGAGGCTTAAGAAATTCCTAGAGAAGGAGCACATGGTCTCCAACCAAGATTTTGGATATTCCCAGAGTTCCACAGAATGGAATGGCTAGACACAAACCAGCACCTGTCATGGCTTCCCTTCACTATTCCATCTGACTTGCAGAGGTTTCTGTTCCTGAAACCCAAGTATACTGCCAAGGACTAGCCCTTCTTCATCCAACCATAAGCCATAAATTAGGGCCCAATGGGGAGAGCTTTATTGCTGGCAGTAGTGTGCTAATGATGCTCTCTGTTGCTTTATTGACAAAATGAGAGGTCGTGGCCTTCTTGAAGAGTACCCTGAGCCAGAGGACAGCACCAAAACCCAGATATTAACACAGATAAGTGTCTCTGCAGGGTGCTCAGCTTCTGTTTGAATTTTCTCAAAGGAGGACCACCTTAAATGAGGGGGGAGAGAATCACCAACAGAATGAGGAGAACTGATCCTACTTATGGAGCTGCTTTTGAATTACAAAGTCCATTCCGCACATGATTTTATTTAAATCCCACAACAGCCCTGGAAGGTGAGTGCTGCAGGTATAAATATCCCCATTCTACAGATGAGGAAGCTGGAATTGAGGGAAGTTCAATGACTTTCCCAGGATCACACACTTATACATGTTGGTCAGGATTTGAACACAGGTCTCCCAGCATTCTATACATAGAACTTGCTGCCACTCAGTAGGAAGGTTGACTACCAGGCTATAGGACCCTGTAAAGACTGTTCCACTCAATCTCATTCAAAATAAATTTAATGAATTTTGCTATAAACAAGATACTACAATATGGACAAAAGAAGGCCCTGGTCATCAATAAGTTTACATTCTACTCAGACTTACAACACTGAGTGTAACTCTCACCTAAGCCTGAGTGGTGCTTTGTGTTGCCTACATAGAGGAGAAGCCAGCTCCCAACTGGCTGAGAGAAGGCTGAGTATGATGTCAAGGATCTTCACAAGGGACTTACTGGGTTGGTTCCAGACACTTTGGGGGGACATGCATGGAGAAAGACTGAATAGAAAAAGGCAGAGAGGGAAATACTCAGAAAGGAGAACTGCTTCCCTCCGATGGTCCCTGGCCCTGTCATGGTTGTAGGGTATCTGGAATGCACTCAGGAAGACCCTCATATAGATGTGCAGCATGGCATTCATCATTCAAATTTTGCCTCTGACATTTACTGGCTGTGTGACCTTGAAACAGTCCCTTAACCTTTTTGAGCCTCGGTATTTTCAGTTGTGAAATGGAGCTCATATGAAAATGGAATCATATATTTGAGGCTAAAAATGACATAGTCCAACCTAAGTGATATAACCAAAGCCACATAGGCTTTGTGGTAGAGCCAAGCTTTCAACTCAAGTCCTCAGACTGCAAATCAAGAACATGGGATGAAAACAGTGCTTGGCAAAAGGCTGTTATGAGCTGAAACACACAGCAAAGTCAGTGGCATCAACATCACTGTTGCTAATGTGTTTGCTTTCCTGCTTTAATTATATGGAGTGAGTTATCAAAAAGAGCATCCAGGTGGCAAAGATACTGTAGTTGTCTGCCATTTCCTTCTCCAGATCATTTGACAGATGAGGAAACTGAGGCAAACAGTGTAAGTGACTTGCCCAGGGTCGCACATTCTGAGGCCAGATACAAATATAAGATGAGTCTTCCTGACTCCAGGCCCTGGCACCCTAGCCACTGCAGCGCCACCTAGCTGCCTGCCGTCTCCCATACTCAACTCTGATCTCATTGAGGACAGCATGTGAGTCTTATTGTTTCATGCACAGACTTGGCCTCGTCTCTACCTACTTAGTAAAGGCTCAGAGAATGTTTAGTTAATCTCTAGGCCCTCTTCTAGCTACCTTTTTTCATCCACCACTCTAATCACTGAATTCCTAAATTGGGAGGGGCTTCAGCAGTCTTCTGATCCAATAAGGAACTCTCATTCCTGGAAGTTTTTCCTTCCATGGGGGCAACTCTAACCTCTTTACAGCTTTGACTCATCACTCTACCTTCTGCCTTCTAGAGCCAAAAATACAAGTCTACTCTCTTCCATGGGACAGTTGATTGAATATTTTTCTTTTCTTTCTTTTATTTTTGAGGCAGTTGAGTTAAGTGACTTGCCTAGAGTCACACAGCTAGTGAGTGTCTAAGGTCAGATTTGAACTTAGGTCCTCCTGACTCCAGAGCTTGTGGTCTATCTACTGTGTCACCTAACTGCCCCTTGATTGGATGTTTTTCAATAGCTGTCATGCCCACCCTGAGTTTTTCCTTTCTCAAACTAAATGTCTCAAGTTCCTCACCCCCTCCTCATATGGAATGAATCCAAAGCCCTTCACCATCCCGATTGCCCCATTCTGGACACCTTCCAACTTATCAATATATATATTTTTAAATGTGTCACTCAGCACTGATCCCTGAACAACAGATGGGTCTGACCAGTCCAGAAGGCAGTGGGGCTTACCCCCTCCTGCTTCTGGATGCTGTGTTTCTCTTAACCTAAGATCACATCAACTGCATCAATGCCATGGATTCCTATTGAGCTTGTGGTCTACTAAAACTCCCAGATCATTTTTGAGACTGAGTCATGCCTCCCCCTACCTTGGACTTGTGAAGATGGGG
Source organism: Gymnobelideus leadbeateri (assembly GCA_011680675.1). Taxonomy (NCBI): domain Eukaryota; kingdom Metazoa; phylum Chordata; class Mammalia; order Diprotodontia; family Petauridae; genus Gymnobelideus; species Gymnobelideus leadbeateri. The sequence goes on along the minus strand of WOXC01000419.1, from coordinate 150,931 downwards.
AGGGTTTGCTTGTGGTTTTTTGTTTGTTTCTCTACAGTTACCTCTATAAAAATGTTCTTTTCTTTGTTGGGCTCACTGTTCTAGCCTGTCAATATCTTCCTTAACTCTGGCAACTATCCAGCACATTAGCTAGCCCTCTCAGCTTTATGCCTTCTGAGAATCTGAGAATAACCATGAGACACCAACACAGCTGACATAGCAATCTCCCAGATGCAAGTGTTTCCTTCAGCTGCCCAAACCCAAATCGCCATCAAGCTGTGATCATGACAAAGAGGGGCAGGAGGAGAGGCTCTCACCCAACATAGGCACACATAAGTCAAGAGAAGATTCAGAAAAAGAAACACAAAGGATTCTGGGGGAGGAGGCACCAACAACTGAGGGAATCAGGAAAAACCTCTGAAAGGAGGTGGCAAAAAAAAGCCTGGGAAGCATTGGGAACCTAAGGAGAAAGCATTCCTGCATGCTAGACAAGGATGGTGCATGAAATCAAATAATCAGTACCATAATGACTAACATAGGGTAATAATAACACTTTAAGTGACTTGCCCAGGATCACACAGCTAGTAAGTGTCTGAGGCTGGATTTGACCTCAGGAAGATGAGTCTTGCTGAATCTCATCCCAGTGCTCTATCCATGCGCCACCTGGCTGCCCCATCAGAATTACCTAGGACTCAGGGCGGCTAGGTGGCACAGTAAATAGAGCACCGGCCCTGGAGTTAGGAGGACCTGAGTTCAAATCCAGCCTCAGACACTTGACATAATTACTAGCCATGTGACTTTGGGCAAGTCACTTAACCCCAATTGCCCCCAAAAAAGCAAAAAAAAAAAAATTACCTTGGACTTAGGTTTCCATATTGGCCTTACTTACTGGCAAAAGAATATATACTTCTTGAGTGCAGGCTTTCTTCATTTTTCTTTGAATCTCTTGTTCCCCAGTGCCTAGTATAATGCCTTGTACCAGGTGACCATTCAAATATATGCTTATTTTTTTGTTGTTGGGTTCTAGAATAAAAATAACAGCATTCAGGCTAGGTAAGTGCTAGCTCTCAGTTAATCTACCTCCACCACGGCCTTCAGGCTCCATCCCCACACACTGCTCAAGGGGCACTGGGACTTAGCTGAGTGCCTGGCATGTAGTAAAACCTTAATAAATGCTTGTTGATTGACTGACTGACTTCAGTCACTCTGCTGATGCCACAGGAGGGATTCTGTTGGGAGAGATAGATAAGGAAGGGAGCACCAGATGGCTTGGTTCTGAGCATAAGAATTCAGTATCCTGGTCATAACCCTGATATTTGAGTCACCAGCCCTGGCTCTTCTTGCTGACTCAGAGCACTATAAATGTCTTAATTGCATTTCACTTGGCTTTTTTCCCCCCTCTTAACCAAGCCTCCCACCAGCTCAGCCGGAAAGAGAATGGAAAGCTGACTATCTGGAGGATGGGAAAGATATGAATGTGATTGATCATTTCTATACAGTGTTTCACAATTTTCACTGTCCTTGGAAAAGAATGAGCCTTACAAGGTTGGATCTCCACATTTAAGATGAGGAGGGAAAGCAAGCTCATTTTCTCCATAATTTAGCCAGCCCCAAAACATTTGCCAAAAATTACAGGTAAGACAAAATTAGCTTTTCTCAATTGAACTATCTGGGTAATTGTATCCAGTAGAAAGATAGTAATAACATGTGCAAATTATTCCAATCATCTGGGATGTAGTTAGTGATTTGAAATTATTGATGACCTCTAAGGAGGTCAGAAGGAAGAAAAGAAGAAAAAAAGGAAGGAAGGAAGAGAAGGAGGGATGGGGGGGAAGAAGGAAGGAAGGAAGAAATCTGCCTTTCTTCCCTCCTCCAAAAATTAATAATCATTAAATATTTATTAGGCATCTATTATGTGCCAAACACTGTTCTAAATCCAAGGGATAAGAAAAAGAGGCAAAAGAGAGTCCCTGCCTTTAAGAAATTTACAATCTAATGACAACATGTAAACAAATATTTACAAAGCAGGCAAATAGGAAATAATTAACAGGGAGAAGGCACTGGAATTAAGAAGGATTAGGAAATGATTACTACAGAAGGTGGGATTTTAGTTGAGTTTTGTCTTAAAGACTGAGAGATTCTCTAAGGTGGACGTGAGGAGGGAATGCATTCCAGGCATGACAGATGACCAGTACAAAACTAGAAGAGATAGGAGATCAAATGGCACAAGCCACATTTTAAATGAAGAAAGAAACTCTATCAAATGTCTTTGATAAATGAATCCTTAAACCATTCTGCTGAAGAGCCAAAGGACTCTGATCCCTGGAGACAGGAAAAGGTTCTGAGATTTGTCTTCTCCAAGATTTGTCTTCTCCAAGATTTGTCTTCATGTCTGGATGGGATACCTTAGGGAAGGCTCTCATAAGCCAGACAACATTCAAGGAGGGGGTGGAAGATGGTAAAGGGTCCTGAGATCAGTCATAAGAGAAATGGCTAAAACAATCAGGAATATTTTGCCTAGAGAAGAGAAGAAATGGAAGGGATGCACTAACTGGTTTCAAATATTTCAAGATCTACCATGAAGGGGCGGCTAGGTGGCGCAGTGAGTAGAGCACTGGCCCTAGAGTCAGAAGGACCTGAGTGTGGATCTAGCCTCAGACACTTAATACACACACAAACAAAAACCTAGCCGTGTGACCTTGGGCAAGTTACTTAACCCCAACTGCCCTCCAAAAAGCAAAAAAAAAAAAAAAAAGATCTACCATGAAGAAGAAAGGTTAAACTTATACTAACTGGTGCTGAGGATATAATAAGCATAATCATTCTAATGATAGTATTTATATAGTGCATTAGTGCTCAAATCTAGTACAAGCCTATAAAGTGCTTTATATGTATCTGCTATCTTATTTAATCTTCACAACAATCATGGGAGATAGGTGCTCTGATTATCCCCATTTTACAGTTAAGGAAACTGGGTGATTTGCCCAGGGTCAGACAGACACTAGGTGAATGAATGAGGATTTGAACTGGCTTCCTCTCAATGCCAAGTCCAACATTCTATCCACTCTGCTAACTAGAGCTAGAAACAGCCTGTGGATGTTGCCAAGTGGCAAATATAGGTATAACCTAAGGGAACAGGCAACCCTTTCTAACAGTTATATTTGTCTAAAAGTGGAGTGAGCGCCTTCAAAGTCCAGAATGCCTTCTCCCTCTGGGGGTTTTTAAGAAGAAGCTACGAGAATCACTTGCAAATATTTTGAGGGAAATCTTTGGGGGGTTTGGGTTATATTTGATTCACTCTGTGGTCCATCCCCACTCTGCACTTCTGTTGGTTTTGTGACCCTGGAAGGTGGAACATCAGAACTTACTTTTCAGCAAGAAAAATGTGTCAGCTATGGGACAGCAAAAGTGTGTGCCAGTAGATAGACCCAATACCCAGAGATCACAAACATAGCATGGTTCCCTTATTCTTACTCCCAGAGTGATCAGTAGTAACCTCCCCAACACATACCACATCACACACACACACACACACACACACACACACACACACACACACCACACATATCACACCACACATACATATATGCACTACACACATAAACATATGCATACACACCACACACATACATATACACACATCATGCACACATACATACATACATACACACATGCCACACACATGCACACACAAACCACACATGTATACACATGCCACAAACATACTGCATACACCCAGACATACACACATGCCATACACATACATATACACACCACATACATACATACATACATGCCACACACATACATGCACACACACCACACATGCATACACACATACCACAACACATACACACACACACGCACACACACATGCTTACCTCCTCACATGGAGGGGTCTCCTACCCAGACTTCCCAGCCATGCTCATGTATCTCACCTTGTCAGCAGGCTTACACTCTCTTTGAAAGATGTCTCAACAATTACATTTTTATCAGCCAGGATCCTCTCTATTCATTCTGTTTCCTTCCCAAGGACTCTAGGTTACTGTAGCCCTAGGATATAGGCTGACCCAGGTTAATACATCATACAGTGGCCCCAAGCTTCTTTTTCTCACCCACATGGCTGTGTTACATTGTAGCCAATAAGGGATCTCTATTCTTCCAGAGGAAGGTTGGCTGCATCCTAGAAGATCCTTAGGATAGCTTTAATTTTGTCTAATGCTATCAGTTCACAACCCCACAGATTGTGTCAATCCACCCCCTACACACACATACACACATGTACACATACATATACACACACGCATATACACATGTGCACATATGCACACACATACATGCATACACATAGGCACACACACTGTTAGGTACCAGTGACAAGCACCTTGGTTCCCTCTGGCATAAGAGAACAAGCATTTCCAGAGTCCCCATCAGTTCCAGGGACTGAGCTAACCGCTTTACAAATATTACCTCATTTGATTCTCACAACAAACCTGTTAGTTGGTAATTATTATCCTCACTTTACAACTGAGGAAACTAAAAGAAACAGAGGTTAAGTGACTTACCCAGGGTCACACAGCTAGTACTTGCTGGAGGCTAGATTTGATTATAAGTCTTCCTGACATCAGGCCCATCCAATGGGTCACCTAGCTGCCTTTAACCATTTAATAGCTGTTAAATAATCTGTTAAAATCTGTTAAAATACAAAGGGATATTTACTTCAAGGATATAAGAATAACAAAAGCAAAAACACAAACACACACACTTCAGAGTCACACCCTCCCCTATCCCACCTCAGCCTCTTGGGAACACACTTCAGAGTCACACCCTCCCCTATCCCACCTCAGCCTCTTGGGAAAGGACACTCATATGTGGTTTGGTCCCTACATACCATTAGCCCCACCAAACATATCAACATTCAGCACTGCTGCCCACTGAGTTCCTGTTTCAGCTAACACAGGGCTGAGTCCCAAAGATTCCTCCTTAATCCTTGGGGCATGGATGTTGAACTGGCTCCAATCCTATGTGGTTGATCACTTGGATTCCACAATGACAGAATGCCTAAACACCATAATGCTGTGACATTAGGACAGGGAAGCTCAGTCCCCTGACCTTTCAAAACTCACAAGCCTAAAGCTCCAATACATTTATCTCATACAGAAAAGAATCAACATTTATGGTCAAGGACTCAGGCACATTTCTGGGGACCCGGTTTCAGCGGGAAAGGTCCAAGGCATCTCTACTTACAGCACTGACTCTCCCCAAATTCATCAGTGATTCAGTCCAATCACTAGAGGGGAGCAGAAGGGTCTGAGGCCAATCCATGTCTTTGAATACCTCCACAGCTAACTTAAAAGACCATTATTTACCAAGTTTTTAACCAACAAGAATCAATGTGGGAATCTCTATTCACACCAATGTCTCCCCAGGCACTTGTGTTATACATTATCAAGACCCTCCCAGAATTAGGCTCCTCAGCCTTTTCCACTTGGGAAATTGCATCTGTCATGGTTGCCAATGCACGATGCCCATGACCCAGTCTCCTATTACAACTTTTTTTTCTCTCTCTCTATGAATAAATAAATGAAAAAGTATTTAAGTGCTAACTATGAGTAAAGAACCAGGATAAGTGCTGGAGATACAAAGAGGAAAGCAACACAGTTCTTGCTCTCAAGGACCTCACTCACATTCTAGTACAGTAAAACAACATGTATAGGAGAATTTCATTGTAAGGTAGTGGAAATACTACATATGGTGCAGCAGCAGGGCAGTTAGTAAGGTCTAGTGGGCCTTACACTGTTGCAGCAGGGAAAATAAGACCCATAGTCTTACCAACTGTTTACAAAGTCCTACTTTGATGTTTCATCACAGTAAGTGAGAAACATTGGATCCTTGAAGGCTATTTATTCTTGAAGCACAATCCAATTCCACCAAGATGTGAAGGCTTTGAATACAGTTCTGGGAAAAGACAATATCAAAGCCCAACCTAGTTGAGCATAGACAATGATATCACCAATAAGACAGATATTAGGTGATGAATTAGTTATTTGGCTATGGGAAATTGTGAAACAAAGTAAAGTACAAAACAGTCTTCAGTTTTCTATTTCCCCATTTCTGTTTCTTCAGTAACAGTGGTAAAATTGAGGAAAAGGAGGGCAAAGGGTGCCAAAGCAGAGACAGACAGAGAGACAGAGAGAGAGAAGGACGGGGTGGAGGGAGGAAGAGAGAGAGAGAGACAGAGAGAGAGAGAGAGAGAGAGAGAGAGAGAGAGAGAGAGAGAGAGAGAGAGAGATTTACACCATCTTTAAACAGTAACGTAATTGCTGATCCTATAAATATAAATATGACATCCTTATCCAAGGCCCAATAAATCTTATATGATTTACCCAAACTAGATCTCTTCCACTGAAGGAGAAAGGAGGGACACACATAGATAGAAACAACTAGAATGTCTTTGGAATTCATGAATACAGTTCCTCCAAGAGAACTGTATCATCAACATTAATGTTCCAGAGATCAAGGGATGATCTTTGGGACTCAGTCCTGCATTAGCCAAGATGGGAACTCACTGGGCAGCAATGCTGAATTTTTATATAACTTGGTGCGACCAATGATATGTAGGAACCAAACTACATTTGAGCTTACTTTCCCAAGAGATTGAAGGGGGATGGGTAGAAAGTGACCCTGAAATGTTGGAGGGTGGAGGATGGGGATGAGGATTGTTTTGCTTCTGTTATTACATGTCCTTGAAAATGAATATCTTTTTTGCTTAAGTAAATAGATATGAAACAATCAAAGACAACTAGGTAGTACAGTAGATAGAATGCTGAGCCTGGAGTCAGGAAGACCAGAGTTCAAATCTAACCTCTAATACTTACTAGGGTGGCAAAGAAATTCTGCTATCTTTGTCTTTATCCTTACCCAACCAATTCATTGGAATATTCAAATGGTGCCTGGGTTCTGCTTACTCTACACTGATCCATTTTAAAAGGTTTCTAAGTTCTTTACCTTCCAAAGAATAAAATAGTGTTAGTCCTAACTCCTGGGGTCATTCATCACCCATCTTTGCTACAGGAAAGGCTGGTGTCCTGGAACTGTGATGTATGCAGAAATCAGGATGTGGGACTTGGATGGTCCAGGAGAATAGACTAGTATAGCCATCTGTGTATCTTTGTATGTATGCGTGTAAGAGAGTGCAATATCAGTGCTTTGTGTATTATCAATAAAACTAGTAGCTAGCAGCAGCTTAGAAAGCTATATTTTTTCCCTTAAAATTCCATGCTAGAAATGGCAAAATCAATATACTATTGGGAGTACTTTATCACATCAAAATTAACTAAATTAATTCCTGTGTTAAATGAAAGCAGAATACAAATGGAAATTGTAGTTAAATGTTAGGATGTCTCATAGATTATCTTTAGAAACTTGAAAGCAAAGGACTTAGCAGAATTGATTTCATCATTCTTCCCAAAGGCAACAACGACAAAATACATCAGATATTTGGTCACCTTCTCTAGCATTGTTTATGGAGAGCTTAAACAAAAAAAAGACCCTTGCCAAAAAAGGAGGGGAAGAAGAAGGAGGAGGAGGAAGAGGAGGAGGAGGAGGAAAAATTTATAGAAGAATTTGTCAAAACCCTACAAAAGAAATCAATATTTACTGGGATATTCAATTACTTCAATGCAAAGGTGGACAAAGGAGATGGTGGCATGAAATATGTTATTAAGAGTGGTTCAGATTAAGAAATTAAAAAGTCCAAAGACTTACTTATTACATGAATGTTTATATCTGTATTTCATGAACATTTCAAGAAGATATCAGAAGGCTCTGGATATGGCAAACAATTAACAAAATGACAAAACATTCATTTGTTTTATCTCAACAGACAGGAAATGACCAGTTGCTGACATGTATATTATTTCATTATCACCTGATCATGGACAATCTGACCATCCACTAACAAGAGCAAAATTTAAAATCAACATCACCTCAGAAGAAAATATAAACAGGAGAAGACATTGCATATATTTGCAACATCTCCAAACTGACCTATTTAAATGTGCTCAATACTAAAATATAATAATAATAATGTAGTAAAAATTAGGAAATGAAGACATAAATATTGACATTGTTTTTAACTATGTTTTTACCAGGTGTAAAGTAATCATGGCATCAAGAACACAAAACAGCACAGACCATTCCTTTCCCAGCAAACCTTTGATCAACTTGTCAAGCAGAGAAAGATGACAGCCAAGGCAAAGGCAACACCAATTTAGGATATAATATTGAAACACTGTAAGTGTCCTAAGAACTTTAAAATACTATGGAGGAGGATGGGAGAAAGGTTTCATTCCATCATGAAAGAATAAAAAGCAATGAAGTCAAAAAGAAAGTTTGGTATGATCCCAAATAAGGTTTATTATCCCCAAAGCAATTGAAAATCAGAGTAGCAGGAGGAAAGCATGTAGAAAATGCAACAGATTTTCCAAAATTTCCATAGTGATATATTTTCATCATCAATGATAGGGCAACCAACACATTTGGACATTACTGCCTCAAGACAAGCTATATAATGATAGCATTTGAGAAGATATCAGGGCATAATTGACCATATCAATAACAAAAACAAAAAAAATCATATGATTAAATCAATAGATGCAAAAAAAAAGCTTTTGACAAAGTGTAACACATTTCTATTTTTAAAAAATTTAAAAGAACAGAAATAAATGGAGCTTTTCTTAAAATAAGAAAGTAATATTTATCTAAAACAAAGAGCAAACACTATTTTTAATGCGGATAAACTAGAAGCTTCCCCAATAAGATCAGGAATGAGGCAAGGATGTCCATAAACAATCTTTGTAAAGTTACAGAATATGAAATAAATCCATATAAATCATCAGCATTTCTATATATTACCAACAAAACCAAGCAGGAAAGGATAGAAAGAAAAATTCCTTTTAAAATAATTGCACAAAGTATAAAATATTTGGAAGTCTAGCTGTCAAGATATATGCAGGCACTCTACAAACAGAATTATAAAATGTATTTCACATAAAGACAGAAGGAAATAATTAAAGAAATATCAATTTCTCATGGGTAGACCAAGCCAATATAATAAAAGTGACAATTATATCTAAATTAATTTATCTAGTGCCATACCAATCAAACTTCTAGAGAATCAATTTCTGGAGCTAGAAAAAAAATTTTTTTTAATTACTGGGACAAACAAAAGGTAAAAAATATTGAGGGAATCAACCATAACAAAAAAAGAAAGAAAGAAAAGGCAGGCTAGCAGTATCACCTTTAAAGTGGCATGGCAAAGTGGTAATCATCAAAACAACTTGGTACTGGCTAAGAAATAAAGTGAATAGTTAGGTATATGATGTACAGAAGAAAATGACCACCGTCACCTAGTGTTTGATAAATCCAAAGATTCGAGATATTGGGGCAAGAACTTACAATTTGACAAAAAAAAAAATGACTAGGAAAGTTTGAAAGCAATTGGGTAGAAGCTATGCATAGACCACCCTCTCACACATATACCAAGATAAGGTCAAAATAGTTACATAATTTAGTCATAAAGAGTAATATGATAAGCAAATTAGGAGAGTGTGGAAAAAATTTACCTGTCAAATTTATGGTTAAGGGAAGAGTTTATACCCAAAAGATAGAGCAGATCACAGGAGATAAAATGGATAATTTTGTTTACATGAAATTTAAAAGTTTTTGCACAAACAAAACCAATGCAACCAAAATTAGAAGGACGGTAGGAAATGGGGAGAAAAGAGAATTTTACAGCAAAAAAATTGTCTCGTTTCTCAAATATATAGGGAACCCAGTGAAATTTGTAAAAAATGAGAACCATTCTTGAGTTGATAAATGGTCAAAGGATATGAACAAATAGTTTACAGAAGAAGAAATCAAAGTTTTCAATAGTCAAATAAAAAAATGTTGTAAATAACTAATCATTAGAGAAATGTAAATTGAAACAACTCTGAGGTACCACTTCTTATCTATCAAATTGAATAACATGGCAGAAAAGGAAAATGACAACTGGGGGGGGGGGGCAGTATGAAAAAGTAAGCACACTAAGGCACTGTTGGTGGAATTCTAAAAACCGGTTTAGAGCTATGCCCAAGGATGAGTCGGGGAGACCAAAAAAGGCTTCTTATAGAAGGCAGCATTTAAGTGTTACCATCAAGGAAGCCTGGTAGGATAAGGAAAGGAGGTGAGTAGAGAAGGCATTCATTCCAGGCATGAAAGACTAACAGTGTGAAGTTGTGGAGAGAGGAAATGAAATTCTTTCTGTGAACAGTGAGAAGACCAGGCAGCTGGATTGTACTATATGTGAAGGTGAATAAAGTATGATAAGGCTGGCAAGGTAAGATGGGCACAGTCTGTGAATACTTTTAAATGTTCAGGAGAGTTTTACTCTATACTTGACTCTGTAGGTAATAAGAAGTTACTGGAATTTACTGAATAGAGGAATAACATGGTCAGACCTGTTCCTAAGGAAAATTACTTTGGCAACTCTACTGAAGATGGATTGGAGTGGAGAGAGAAGCCTCAGGAAGGTGGATCAATTAAGAGGCTATTGAAATAGCTCATCAGTTAATGAGATCCTGAATTAGGGTGGTGGCTATGTGAATAGAGAGAATGAGATTGATTCAAGAGATGAAAAGTGGGAGAATTATGGATATGAAATATTGCATATGTCTTTGGACAGGGTCAATGTATTGGCTAGCTTTACTGAATGACTTTCTTGTTTCCTTTTTTTAAAAATCTTTTAGATATGGTTTGCAGGGAATGGGAGGGAGAAGAAAACAATCAGAAATGAATGCAATGGAAAAACAAAATGCATCAGTAAAATTAGATTTTAAATGTACCTGTTCATTTTTTAAATTCAGTACTTTATTTTCCCCAGTTACATGTAAAACAATTTTTAACATTCATTTCTAAAACTTTGAGTTCCAAATTCTATCCCTTCCTCCCTACCTACCCCCCCCCCATTGAGAAGGCAAGCAATTTGATATAGGTTTTGTATAGTCATGCAAAACATTTCCATAATAGTAATGTTGTAAAAGAAAGCATATACCCCCCCCAAAAAAAAACCTCAAGAAAACTTAAGAAAGCAAATACAGATGTATTCAGAAACCATGAGTTCTTTGGAAATGAACAGCTAAATGTACCCATTGAAGCAAAGAGTTATGATGAAGACCTGTTAAAATCTATTTTCAATGGGGCGGCTAGGTGGCTCAGTGAGTAGAGCACTGGCCCTCGAGTCAGAAGGACCTGAGCTCGGATCCGGCCTCAGACACTTAACGCACACACAAACAAAAAACCTAGTCATGTGACCTTGGGCAAGTTACTTAACTCCAATTGCCCTCCAAAAAAAAATCTGTTTTCAAAAATTAAGGGACAGAATAAAATACAATGAAAACTAGAAGAAGAAGAAGAAGAAGAAGAAGAAGAAGAAGAAGAAGAAGAAGAAGAAGAAGAAGAAGAAGAAGAAGGAGAAGGAGAAGGAGAAGGAGAAGGAATTAGGAAAAGTAAGTAGGCTGCAAAGGCAAGACTACACAAGGTGCCACAGCACTAAGGGTTCTTTTTACAAAGTATGACAATGTTAACCAAAAAAATGGTTGTTAAAATTATGGACTATACTACTACCCTCAAAATGTTATTGAGAGTACAAAGAATCACAAGTCAAGTTAAAAACAAAAACAACACAGAACAGTTATCCCTTCCACATCATGGCAGTTAAGGGTATGGTGCCCCATCTCCACCCTGGTTATCTGGAAAATCTGTGTAAAAAATTTTGGCCCTTCCTTTATATCAGAGAAGAAGTATGAATTATCATGGTATTAAAAATAAGGGGCTGCTAGGTGGTGCAGTGGATAGAGCACCGGCCCTGGAGTCAGGAGGACCTGAGTTCAAATCTGGCTTCAGACACTTAACACAAAAAAAACTAGTTGTGTGACCTTGGGCGAGTCACTTAACCCCAATTGCCCTTCCAAAAAGCAAAATAAAATAAAATGCTTTGGTATTGCACAATACCACACACATATTTTATACATTTCTGAGTTTCTAAACTTTTTCTGTGTCATCTGCTGACCTCATGTCATCTGTGGCTTCCACAAAACTTCCAAAAATATCCCCTTTAATTTTTTACGCCAACCTATGACATGTTGAAACTGCCATGGGGAAGTCATAATGTGGAAGGGATAAATCTATATGAGATTGAACCTTTATGAAGCATGAGTAAAGGGAAACAGATGGACAGCCCAAATAAGTACTTATGAAAAGTAGCTAGACTTAGAGGAAGGATTGTAGCATGGATGGGTGAACAATAGTATCCACGAAGGGGAGGGCAGAATCATACCAAGGAGATCATTCATCCATTGAAATGGGAAAGAATGTGCTGACCTAAAGGTAAAACGAATACTGCCAAAAATATTGAAAGAAGTGGAGAAGAGCTTTTACACCGACATTATCATTTATTAAAAGGCTTTCAACTTGTCTTCCTGGGCTTACATTTTCTCTTCCATTAAATGAAGAAGATGTATCTTTGTAGTTCTAAACCTGTGATCCTATGATATCATGCTCCCACTCTTGCATTGTCCCTACCAACCACTGGAATTTGAAACAGCAATAGTCATCAGAAGCAATGGTCTGCATGGAAATGATAGATTCATCTCCAGAGTTCCAGTATGGTGTATGGGGGAAGGGAGGGAGTGCACTTGGTGTGTGCTGTAGGCTCTGTTATTTATTTGCTGTATGTGCTTGTGCCATTCATTTCCCCTTCCTATATCTATTTTCTCTTCTATAATATGAAGGAGGAGTGGCCTTGCTGGTGCTAAATCTTATAACAATGACACAGCCCAGTAGGAAGGAAAGAACAGCAGTCTGGGAACTAATAGGTACTTACTTGGATTATCCATTTGTTTCCCTTTACTCGTGCTACAGGAAGGTTTAATGCCTTGGACAGCTAGTTAGTGCAATAGTTGGAGTATTGGACCTGGAGTCAGGGAGGACTTGAGTTCAAATCCAGCCTCAGATACTGTGTGATCCTGGGAAAGTCACTTAACCCTGTTTGCCTCATCTGTAAAATAAGTTAGAGAAGGAAATGGCAAAGCACTTCTGTACCTTCCCAAGAAAACCTCAAATGGGGTCATGGAAAGTAAGACACAAACTGAAATAATCGAACAACAAAACTGAGGGTGGTTTTTATTTTAACCGGTTGGGTCCTTTCATTGGCCTAAGTTCCCTTCCAACTCAAGATGGTGCTACCCTGCTATATGTTCACTCTCTTCATCCATAGCAGTGAGGGGATGTGATATCATACAAGAGGTCAGGACTCTCTGCTCTCCATCTCTGACTCTGTCTAAATCTACATGTGTCTCTCCTCTAGCAAAGGAAAACGAAGAGATTGTTGAAGAGGAACCAAGTACGTTGAGTGGGCACTGGTGACATATATATTTGCCTAGAGACTTAGGAATTTTATAAGAAAGGTTTTATACTGAGATTGGAAGGAAAAGTAGTAAACTACCTCCATATGTTGGCCAAATCATACACTCCAGGGGGTAGCATGTATGTGCCTGCTGTAGGAAAACTGTAGGAAAAATATGGGAGCTGAAGAGCAGCAAATTAAAGGGGACAATTTCCAAGAAGGGAAGAAATAAAGATGTGCGGTCACAGGTGCCTGTACACGAAATAGCAAAGAATGAGTAAGAAACAAGACAAGCTAGAGGAGTTAGTGAGCCTTGCAGGATCAGTTATCCTTGGTGAGATCGAACTCATGACTGGGAAAGGTGCTGGAAAGGGAAACCATTTCCCCTCCCCCACCCCAAGGGAATAAGTATGCAAAGAGGGTCAATCATTGTGGTCATAGTCATCGTTGTTGTTGTTGTTTGGTGTAGTATTACATTTCTGAAGAAGACCAGTGACCTCATAGGGTAATGTCTAAACTTATGCATGAATTGGATTTAAGTGAGGCAGTCATCATCCTCACTCTCTTTTCCAGAGTCATCAATGTCCAGGGTCAGGATATAAGTCAGGGTGACTGGTGATGGCCTGGGATGCAGGAGATGACATTGGTGACTTCGATGTTGACCAAGCTCTAAGCGCTCCACAGTGCCTGCTTCAGTTGCCTTCATGGCCATTGGAACAAATTGTTCTCATCCACCTTTTCCACCGGGGAAGCCTTTGAATGCTTGAGGTAGACACCCCCCTAACTCATCAGTGGATTTATGGACTATTGGTTACCTTCAACCTGGTTTAGCCCATCTGCCCAGATAGTTTACCAAGGTAAGGAGACTGCAGGTGTTACAGCTTCTTGGAGTCACAGGTGACAGTTGGGTGGCAGGTGGACACCAAGGTGGCTGAGCAGCCTTGAAAAGGGCTCAGCCAATCCTCATACCAGAGGTCCTAGGCCTCCTTGCACACCCATACACCTTAAAAGGGAAAGTAGAGTTATATTTTATTATATATTTAAAATATGTATATATACATAAATATTGAAAAAATGAGATGACCAAATGTCCCATTGCATGCTCTCCATCCTTAACAGGTCACCTCAGAATCCTCATCTCCTTTTAGGGCTTGGCTCAGTTGCTGCCTCCGCCACAAAGCTTTCCCTGATGGTCCTAGTTATTAGTATTCTCCCTCGTATTTCCCGGGTTTTCCATGTCCATGTATATGTCATTTCCATAATATTTAAAATCCTTCAGGGCAGGAATTGTTTCTTTTTTGTCCTGATAACTTTCACATATTCAATATGTAATAAAGATAAAAATATTTATATATTTAAAATATACATATGTAAAAGAAATAGCAAGTTGTACATAATAGATTTAGTTTCGTGTGCAATCATCTTTTTTATTATACTACATTATAAATGTTTTATTCCATAGATTAAAAATAAAATAAATATTTTTTTTAAGAGAAAAAAGAAGGCATGTTTGTGTGAGGAATCCCAGGAGCTTGAGGGAGGGTCATTGTGGAGATCATTTGGTGAGGATCAATAGGAAGAAACACAAATGGTATTCTGGTGGGAATGGAGGCAACTTTAATGCTAGCACCCTCTTAGTTAAGTTTCAATGTTGGGAAGAAATGAGGCTGGTTAATAAAAGGCCCTAACAGACAAGGATATGCAGCAAGGTTACAGCAATACTTAACTTCTAGGGACTGGGACAAATCTCCATCTGGAAGCACATCTGAATGCTCGAATGCAGCATGCAGTGAAAGACATTATATCTCATGTAGTTTTGCCAATCCACAAAGGTGGAGCTACCCTGACAGCCAGTGCTAGAACTTTTTCTGCTGTTCATAATCATGTAACAGCAAGCACCCCAGCATACCCAGGGTGGCTGCCAACACAGGTTCTTAGATCTGCTTTTCTAAAGGAAAGCAACTCAAAATGAGTTAACAATCTTGCTTTAATCAATAAAACATATCATTTACCTAGTTCAGGGGAAAAAGTCAGCACTCTGAACTTCAGAGTATACAGAGGTTACAAGCAGAAATTACAAGACAGAGAAACAAACAGATTAAGCAGACAGGCCTCCAACTGTCCAACAATTACATTCATACCTAGTCAGTCACCAGAGAGGGAAGCATCAACATCTGGGTTTTCGAAGGGGGGGCAGGGGGAAGGGACACATTCTCACTGGCTGCCCAGAGTCTCATCTGGGTAAATCACACACCACTTCTCAGATTGAGTCCCAAAACAAAGCCTCACATCAGGATTTAAATAGCCTTCTCCTGGGTCTGAGAATGTAACAACCCTCTTGACCCACAGCCCAATCAAAAAGTATCTCACAAAAAACTAGCCTCCAGCCACAGGCCTCAGGTGCACTTAAGCCTATCAAATGGCCTAGGGGCGGGGAAGATCTTAAAATTTTATATTCCTGTAACAGACTAGGAAGCTGCTTCTGTGAAACCACAGCCAACCTTTGTCTCTTTTAAGGGACAACTAATTCCTGAGATTAAGGGAGAAAGAGGGGCCTGCTCCTCCTTAGTTTGTGGTTGGGAGAGAAGAAGCCAAATCTCAGAAACACTGGTAAAGGTGAATCTTACACCATCAAAACCAAAAGGAAGAAGCTGACAAAGAGGTTAGGGAAGAAATCTGACATGATATGGTAGGGCTATCAGACATAAATTATCTCAGCAGCTGATGAAGATCTTATATTCCAAAAGCATAACTACTGATCAATTATTGACACACTTTGATAATAATTCTATTCTTCCAAAAACCAAACTCAATAACTGCTATTTTAGACCTGATTCAGACTGACAGAAAGCAACTTCTTCCTGGAGTTAAAATGAGAGAATCTTAGGGGAAAATGACTATACCATCTTAATTTTCATTTTAGAGAACAGGAAAGCCATGTGTAAAAAAAGATTGGCCTCTGATATTATGAGAAAAAATTCTGTCAAGCCCAGAGAAAGGATAGGAATGATATAGGGAAAGTTAGCCAGTAAGGAATGGGAAGCCCTCAACATTTTGGTAATATGAACACAAATTATTCTATTAAATAAAAGGGAGCTCTCTGAAAGGACTGACGTCACTACATTGAGAATGAGTTGGCTGACATTTTTTGAAAAATACGTAGAATATTAAAAAAAACAAAAAAAACAAACAGGTATCCAAGGAACACAATTCAACTCAACAAACATGCATCAAACACTGAAAGTGTGAAAAGTACTCAAAATGCCAGGACAAATCCCTGCCCTGAAGGATTTCAAATGGAAATGACGCATATGAACATGTGAAACCAAGGAAATATGAGGGAGAATACTAACAACTAGGGCCATCAGGGAAAGCTTTGTGGCAGAGGCTGTAACTGAGCCAAGCCCTAAAAGGAGATGAGGATTCTGGGGTGACCTGTTAAGGATGGAAGGCATGCAACAGAACATTTGGTCATCTCATTTTTTTAGTGTTCACAATCAGCTTAAGGAAAAAATCAAAGATGGAAATAATTGCAGTCTATGTGCCAACATTTGTTAAGGAAGATAAAGAGGTCAGCAAATTCTCCAAAGAAAGTAACACAGTACTCCAATTCAAGCCAACATACGTATTGATGCTTGGTGATTTCACTGAAGAGGTAGGCGCAGTGGGAAATGAGGAAAGATATTTGAGGGGAAGGACAGATTCAGGATTAATTAGCAATAGAGACCAAAGGCAAATGGAATGCAAAAATGTTGAGGTCAGGAACTATTTCATTTTTGTCTTTGCATCTTTGAAATCAGCACAATGTATGAAGTATGGCATAAGATGGGGCAGCTAGGTGGCGCAATGATAGAGCACCCACCCTGGAGTCAGGAGGACCTGAATTCAAATCCTGTCTCAGACACTTAACACAAAAACTAGCATGTGACTTTGGGCAAGTCACAACCCCAATTGCCCGCAAAAAAAAAAAAAAAAATGACATAAGGTTAATGAATGTTTGGTTCATTGATGCAGAGTACAATAAATATTCAGACTGGTGTAACATGGATACTTTTTTTCAAGAAGAGCTGGAAGATGTTTACTATGGCAAGCACTGAACAGAGATCATTTTGCAATAAAAGGTATAAGAGTGGAGTTCCTCACTACCCTAGTCAACTAATCAATCATTAGAAATTAGTTATTTTACTCTTTGGCCGCAGATAGTCTATACATGTGCCTCATTGTCATCAAACTCTAAGTTAAAATCTACTCTACCCCCTGGATTCTTTATGTATTTATAGGGGAATACCCCAGATTTTTGTGTGAAAATATCCCTACAACTCTCCTTGCTTTACTTGATTGGCATTACTTTTGCCATTTGACTGATAATCAATGAGAAATACATTGGTGGGGACTTGTGGGTGACAGAATTAGAAACCACAGTGATTCTCAAGGTTATCCCCTCAGACCTCTAAGAGAGAGGTAGTCATTTCCTCCACTAATTTGGTTTTGTAACAAACCTAGAAGGGTTGCTATAAAAGTAAATGGAATGTATCTTAATTTAGAGAAGGTTACTACTTTTAGTAGTGTGGTAATGATTTCATTGCCACATTGCAAATCAGCTATATACATGCGTTCCAAAATTCTCAAGACAAAGGTCAAATCATTAAAAGAGAGAGAGAGAGAGAGAGAGAGAGAGAGAGAGAGAGAGAGAGAGAGAGAGAGCGACAAAGATAAGAAGACAGACTATACATATGATGACCCTCATCCAATTAATTTAAATAAGCTGTTAAGTCTGAAAAATAGAAAATAAAGTGAATACCATTGATTTTAATTATTACCACTTCTTTCAAAAGTTTAATTTACAGAAGACAGTCATGACAGTGAGGAACTCAAAAAAGCCCAGAAAACAAACATTTAGTCAGTAAACACTTTATCTCATGGCCAAATGAGGAGACGTAGTGAAGCCAGGGTACAGTATTAACCTAGCTTGCAAATATGGGGACCATGGTAAATGGAAAAAGTGAAGGAGAAAAATGAGCCTGCAGAAGGCTTGGCAAAACATCTGACTAAGCAAGGCCATCCAAAGAAATTAGAGAGTTGAAACTGAGAGGAAGACAACTAGACCAAAAAGGGGGATAGGGAATTCAATTTGCTGGTACTTCTATAGTAAACTATTCTCATGTTGGATGTGTAATACATTTGGAATTTCAGTATGTTTTGTGCTTAATAAGAAGTTGGAAATGGTGCTTAAGGTGATAAAGTTGGGATATATATGCTGATCTCATATATTACACATAAACAAAATCTGAGGCAACTGATAGCACAGTGAACAGAGTGCTGTACTTAGAGTTAGGAAGACCTGAGTTCAAATACAATCTCAAACATTAACCAACTGGGTGACTCTGGGCAAGTCACTAAATCTTTTTCTGCCTTAGTTTTCTCAATAGTAAAATGGGGTGTTAATAGTACCTTCTTCCTAGGGTTGTTGAGAGAATCAAATGAGAAAATATTTGAAAAGCACTTAGTACAGCACATGACACATTGTAGGCACTTAATAAATGCTTATTCCTTTCCTCTTTCCTTACTCCCCATCTGTCTTGAACTAGCATAATTCTGATGATGCTGAAGGGTCAACTTTCAAGCTATCCTGAAAGAGAAGATACTAAGAGAACAGAATAAGTAAAAAGTAGTATCATTGTCTTCCCACCACCACCAAAAGTCACCAAAATGGTGCCCAAGTCTCCCAACTTCTGTTCCCACTTGCCCATTTCTATAAATTTTTTATAAAAATAGCCTGGTCATGGAGGACATCCTCGATAAAAATATGAGAGGCAGACAGAAGGACCTTCATAAGCCATTTCCTGTATTATACTACATCTTCACAGTTACATAATTGATTGAAAGGTAAGAAAAATACAAGATCCTTTGGGTCCTGTACCAAGTCCAAATGAAAGCAGGGCTCCCTATGGATGATGAAGACAAGTAGACTCTCCATTTTATAGATAACATGATCCTATTCCATCAACTCTAAAACAATACAGAGCCTTCTTAATAAGATGTCAGGTTAGGGGTGACTAGGTGGTGCAGTGAGTAACAGCACCAGCCCCAGAGTCAGGAGGACTGGCTCATTTTTCTCCTTCACTTTTTCCATTTACCATTTTGAACAGGTGAATCTCTGTGCCCCAATGTCTGCACGTCTTATCTCCCAATTACGTGCAAAATAGTATTAATAATAGTATTTATATATATTTGAAACATTTAATTTTAAAACTTCAAACTGCAGATTCATTTCCTTCCTCCCTTGTCACCCACTCTCTCTGGGAAGATAAGCAATTCAGTATGTGTTGTACATGGGTAGCTATGCAAAACATTACCATAGTAGGTATATTGTAAAAGACTGCTTATATTTCCTTCCCACCCATCCCACCCCCCACCTGGTCTAATCCCTACTTTGATCCTATCCCTCTTCAAAAGTGGGTACTTCCAACCTCCCCTCCCTCCAGAATGCCCTCCCCTCCATCATCCCCCCTCTCAACCCCCTTCCCCCTACTCTCCTACAGGGTGAGATATCCCATTTAGTATGTATGTCATTCTCTCCCTGAGCCAAATTCAATGAGAATATGGTTTTGCCTTTTTGCCTTCCTGTTCTTCCCCTCCCCTGCAACCACTTCTCCTTGCCTCTTCTACATGAGATAGTTTATCCTACCCTGTCTCTCCCCATCTCCTCTTGCCACACTTCTCTCTCACCTCTTAACTTCACCCCTTAAGCATCTTCCCACCAAATTTGACCTGTGCTCTCTATCCATGTATACCTGTAAACATATGTATTCATATGCCCATATACCCTTCTTCAATTATTTTCATAATGAGAAAGGTTTCATCAATCACAGTTATTGTTTTCCATGTAGGAATGTAAATAGTTCAACTTTGATAAGTTCCTTTTGATTTCTTTTCCCTGATTATCTTCTCAAGCATCTCTTGCTTCTTATGTCTGAATGTCAAATTTTCTATTCAACTCTGGTTTTTTCCTCAAGAAGGCTTGAAAGTACTCTATTCCACCATATTTTCCCCTGAAAGAAAATACTCAATTTTGCTGGGTATGTGATTCTTGGTTTTAATCCCATGTCTTTTGCCCTCTGGAATATCATATTCCATGCACTTCAATCCCTCAGTGGAGGAGCTGCCAGGTCTTGTGCTATTCTGATTGTGTTTCCACAATATTGAAATTGTTTCTTCCTGGCTGCTTGTAGTATTTTCTCCTTGATCTGGGAATTCTGGAACCTGGCTAGGAATTCCTAGGAATTTTCTTTTGGGGATCTTTTTCAGGAGGTGATTGGTAAATTCTTTCAACCTCTATTTCCCCTTCTGGGTCTAAAACATCAGGGCAATTTTCCTTGAGAATTTCTTGAAGGATGATTTCTAGGTTCTTTCTTTGATCATGGCTTTCAGGTAGTCCAATAATTTTTAAATTATCTCTCCTGGATCTATTTCCAGGTCAGTGGTTTTTCCCATGAGATATTTCACATTGCCTTCTATTCTTTCATTTGTTTGGATCTGCTTAACAGCATCTTGATTTCTCATAAAGTCATTAGCTTCCATTTGCTCCAGTCTAACTCTGAAGGAATGAATCTCCTCAGTGAGCTTTTGAGATTCTTTTTCCATCTGGAAAATTTGGCTTTTTAAGGCATTCTTCTCCTCATTGCCCTTTTGAACCTCCTTTGCCATTTGAGTTAGTCTATTTTTTAAGGTGTTATTTTCCTCAGTCAGGCTGTTGACTCTCATTTCATACTTCTCCTGCATCCTTCTCATTTCTCTTCCCAATTTTTCCTCCACTTCTCTTATTTGGCTTTTGAAATCCTTTTTAAGGTCCTCTATGGCCTGTAACCCTCTCATATTTTCATTTGGGGCTTTTGGTGCAGGATTTCTACCTCACAGTCCTCCTTCTGTTCCATGTTTTGATCCTCTTTGCCCCAAAAATAGGAGTCTAATGTTGAATTTTTCTGTTTATTTTGTTTCCTTTGCCACTCATGTACTTTACTTTAGGGCATGTTGCCACAGTAAGACTCTGCCACCAGCCAGGGGAACTTCCGTCCCAAATGTTGGGGTCCTCACAACTTCTGGAGGTATTGGGTGGCCTCTGTGAGGCCTCCACACACTCTGGCAAGCTGGATACCCACCCCACAACCTCCACCCCAGACCACAATCCAGATCCAGGGAGGTTAAAGCAAGAGCGATTACCCCCCAAGACTGATCGCTGGATCTCCCTACAGTTCGCAGGCCAGGAGCTGAAGCTGCCACTGAAGCTGCAAAATGGCCTCTGTGCCATGTCTCCTCAGCCACTTCTTGCCCCCAGGGGAAGAACCTTATGCATTCCCCAAATACTGGTCCCAAAGTCCATAGGACACTAACCTTTCGCTTTGTCCTAGGCATATCTGTGTTGATAATTCTGGAATGGCCACAGGTGCTGGTGTTCTGGGGTCCCTCCAGCCTGCTGTTGGCCCAGCCGCCCTGGGGCTAAAACCATGGCTCAGGTGGGCCTGGGCTCAGCTCTACCTGACAGTTTAAATAAAAATATTAAACAGAATTTCGTAATTACCCCATGAATAAAGCGGTGTACTGATAAATTTTACAGAACCTGAAGTCTCAAAGTGATAAAGCTATCAGTCTGCAATAAGTCAGAGGGTGAACTAGTTCATCTCTCAAATCACTTCCAGTTCTGGTCAGTGACTATTTCTGGGAAAGTGATAGTACATAGATTTTTGGGTTGTTTGAATTAATGTTTAGAGGCAAGAGGACCTTGCTTCATTGATTTCTTTATTAAATCACAGTATGTGTAAAGAATCTCTTTTTATCAAAGTATGACATGCAATTGGATGAATGTCTCCTAAAGCCTGTCCATCATTGCCAATATATGGAACAGATAAATGGATATGAACTAGAATAGTAGATTAGATTTGGGAAATTGGATCACTTTTAAGGAACCCAAGATTCTTCTGGAAACAAAGATCCATCTTCTTAATATCAGTATTCTTCTCATAATTCTATGTTGTGAGTCACGGAATGCCACAGTCTACAAAAAAATGAAGTTGAGGGTCTTCCAAAGGACAAAACAGAGGTGTATAGTGGGTATGTGGAAGCTGTAATATATTAGCAATGAAGAATTACTTGGAAGTGGAGAAAAAGACACAACGTATGACCAGAAAAGGAGGACAAGAGAGATGGCCAATGACCAACCTAAATGGGCCATTAACATTCATGAAAGGTCATGAGATTGAGCCAAAGGGTCTTAAAACATTGAATGAACCCATTTTGGAGAATTTACAGGAGAACATGGATAACAGTTGTGCAGGATGACAGAAGTCTATAGATAAGGTACACCATTAGAGGGTCTACCCATATGCATGAGATCTTAGGTCCATAGAAGTATATATGGGGGTGTCTAGGTGGTACAGTGAATATAGCACTGACCCTGAAGTCAGGAAGACTTGAGTTCAAATCAGACCTCAGACACTTAACACTTACTAGCCATGTGACCTTGGGCAATTCATTTAACCCCAATTGCCCTGCCCAATTCCCCCCTCCAAAAAAACAAAAAGAAAAAAGAAAAAGAAGTCTATATGAAAAGTTTACCCTCCCTATGGATGTGTGAAACTAGTGTTTCTGTGCCTTTGCAAAAGCTGCCATCATGCCAGAAATGCTTTCCAGCTCACATCTGCCTCTAAGAATATCTACTACACTCCAAGACACAGATCAGGAGCCTTTTCCTTGTCCATGTATTTGCTGATCCCTTTCCCCAAACCAGATCAGTGTCCACATCATTCTACCAAATAACTTAGGATATCATTGGTATTTATTGATCTGTTTGCATATGTACCCCACTACCGCCTCCACCAACCAGGGTAAGGCAAGTCCTTTGATGCTGTAGTAAAAAGAGCTCTGGAAAAGCATTGAACAGTCAACAAAAGAAGATTTACTTCCCTCTAACCCAACAAGGAGATGCACAAAGTTTTAGTGGCACTTGGCATCTCTGATCTGCGTATGGAAATACATCTGGTCATCAGTGCAACATATGGTGACTCAAGTGATCTTCAAAAATCTATCAAGTCAGAAGCCAACTACTTGTAGGCAGGGCTTTGATGCCCTTAGGTGACCAGGAAGCTACATCAAGGGAGGCAGGAAACAACCAAATCCCAGGGACTGCTTTGTGGTCCCTTAGGGAAAACTAATCCATATTCGAGGGAAACAGTCAGACTCTGATCCTACAGGTCCCTGGAAAGCAGAGTCTGCTTTTCATTTTTGTCTTCATATCCCCAGAATCTGACCCATTGTCTCAGGCATAATACATTTCGATAAATGTTGATTAAATTCAACTGAATGGCTTCCAAAGCCCCAGACAATGACCTGGTGAATTTAGTTAACGCTTTCACTTCCTAACTGTATGTAGATATGGAATAGAAACTAGAGAAGGGACTGCTTTATTCTGCAAATATCCTGTATCTTGAAATCTGAAGGATGTATCAAAGCTATGGCTAATCATTGGACTGGCTTCATCTCCATCACTATTAGTAGAAAAGACCATTCCCTTTACTCTTACATCAAAAGGTTCTGATATCCTCATCCCAATTCAGTTTGAAGTCTTGTACAAAGCAAACACCTTCTATTCCATTAAAACCTCAAGGTGGGTTCATCTTGCCTGGCAAACATCACATTGGTAAATTTGCCAAAAATAAATTGAATTGCTTATTGGCTGGCAGTGTAGCACCATAGGTATGCTATTTTCCATCTTAGAATCTCCCCCCCACACACACACTTAATGTAGGAAGATAAAATTTCACTTTGGGCTACAAAGAGCCAAAATCCCCAAGAGATGAGTCCTAGACATTAATGATGGTGAGATCATCATACTACCCTCAGAACTCAGCATTCAATGTGCTACCATGGAAGAGGAGACGTTCTGCTTAGGAAGTCGGGAAGGTGGAGGAAATGGCTTAGCCAGTCCAAGTACATATAGAAGAAAGTGAGGGGCAAGAGAAATGATTGGGATCCATCCCAGGTTGAGACTATGAGGCAAAGGCCACAGGAACTTTGTAAAGTCACAGACAGCTTCCTGAACTCTAACTACACTGATGTCCCCTGTGCAGGCAGTGGAAAGAGTGAAAATGGAGAAACTGAGCTCAGCAAACCCAAAGGCTGAAAGGACTTTCTGAGGGTTGTCAAAAGTTGCATTAAATAGTTATTATAACATCAGCAAGTCAAGAAAAAGGCAAATGAGATTGGCTTTGAGCTGAAAGGGACCTAGTACAACATCCTCATTTCAGGGCTGAAGATGCTAAGTGACCTACCCAAGGTCACACACAAAGAGCAGAGCACAGCTGAGATTTGTACCTTGATCCTCACTCAATGCAAATGGTCTTTCCCTTTCCCAACACTATTCCATTTGGGAAGGTAGAGCTCACACCAACTTACATGTTAGTGGGAATGGATTTGTTTTCCTCTTAGAGGAAGCTAGAGGAGTGTTATAGATATAATGCCAGACTTGAGGCCAGGAAGAATTGAGTTTGAATCCTGCCCCAGATGTTTATTAGATGTTGTGACCCTGGGCAAGTCACTAAGCCTCAGTCTTGAATTTCCTCAACTAGAATAATCGAATCTACCCCCTAGGTTTGTTATAAGGATCAGTGAGAACACACACACACACACACACACACACACACACATGCACACACATGCACACACACACTACATATATATACTATAGATAGAGTATGTATATGGATTATGTATATACATACATATGTATGTATATTCTCATTCAGTTATTACATAGATGTGACCCTCATATAGATATATGCATATACATACATGTATATATGGATATATGCTATTTGTATCTATAGCATAGTGTACATATGTATAAATATGTATAAATGTATATAAAGATGCATGTAAATATATATGTATAAATCCAACTATAAAATCTCATTTTCATAAGTCTGTATGAGTTAGTTGGCTCCCCATCCCCTCAAGCCCCTGCCTCCCAGTATTCCTCCACCTGCCATTGGTCTGTGCTGCCTGGGTGCTCCAACTCCAATCCCCACAGTCGTGTGACTCTGTGCCCCACTCCCATTTCTTTTCCCACTGCCTCTCTCCCCCACTAAAGCTAAGAACCACTACCTGGGGAAGGAAGGAGAGTTTTGATGAGGGCAGGGGAAGGTAAAGGGAACAAGATTCCTCACAGATTTGGTCAAATAGTGTGCTCTCATCCCAAAAGCTGGCATCTTTGGGTTTATATCCAGCTAGACAGTGCTGTACTTTGTTTGGGTCCTTCATTTATTCCACTGATTGACCACCTGTTCTAAGAGGCCCTTCCTGACCCCTCTCATCACATCTTCCTTGAAGCCTTCACTCTAGTGCCTTCCTTCAAAAATTACCTTTTATTTTCTTTTTTTGTTGTTGTTTTTTTGGGTTTTTTTTTTAAGTAACTTGCTCAAGGTTACACGGCTAGTCATTATTTATGTGTGGGTGCTCATTTTCTGAGGCCGGTTTCGATCTCAAGTCATCCCAACTCCAAGGCCGGTGCTCTTACTCACTGTGCCACCTAGCCGCCCCTACCTTGTATTTTCTATGTGTATATTTTTTATAGTCTTATGTTTGTTTCCTCTGATGGGAAACAAATCCCTGAGGCAAGGACTATTTCATGTTTGCCTTTGCACCCTCAGCACCTATGGGGTACCTGGCACATAGGAGGTGCTGAACAAAGGCTTATGGGTTGATAGATTGACCTTGGGCAGGGAAAGCGTCCCACACTACAGTTTCCAATATGAGAAAGTTATACTAGATGATAATAACAGCACACATTTATGCAGGGCTTGGGGGGCTACAAATCACTTTAGATATGTTAATTCATTTTGATCTTCAGAGAAATCCTGTGAGATAAGCAGTGGTAATATCCCAATTTACAGATGGGAAAACTGAGGCTCAGAGGTGTTAAGTGACTTGCCTAAGACTACTCCTAATGTCTGGAACAGGATTTGAACTCAAATCTTCCCAACTTCGTCTTCTATGTCCTCCCCATAGGGGTCTCTGAAGTCTCTGCTAGCCCTAAGGGACTCTCTTTTGGTTTGGTCAATCAGTCAATCAGTGCATGGTGCAAGGCACTAGAAAGGAACTCAGAAGGGCAGTGACAACTACATGCCTCTTTTGCTCACACCCAGGCTGCATTTGAAATATTTCAAGCTTTTTTCCTAGCCTGACCAAACCTGATTTACCATAACACTTACCAGATCCACCTCTGTCTGAGTGGAAGCAATCCATTCCTCTATTAGCTCCTTTTTTCTTTCTTCATGAAAGGATAAAAAGCTGACATTGCATTAATTTCCTCAGAAGATGGATGCTGGGGTTTATTAAGAATTATGTTAGCTCATGCCACAGCATATCAGCGTTTAATTCAAATCCAGCCATTCCTGAGATAGCCACTTAAGAAATGCTGAAGAGCAGCCCATTGGGGCACTCAGTCTCTCCCAGAAATGAGCATAACACAAATCTCACCCATTAAACATAGGCCGTTTCATCACTGAGACTGCAGGCAGCCTGGGTGGGGGGGGGGGGTTGAAAGAACCCTGACTCCTAAGTCCACTGACTTGGCTCTTGAGTCTGACTCTGCCCCCTACCACCTGAGAGACCGTAAGCAAGTCATTTCCCCTCATTTGCCTCACCTATTAAATGAAGATGAAGTGTTAGATCAAATTATCTCTAATGTCTCCACAACTTTGAAAGGGGATTATTCTATTCTCTCTCTTTTCCTTATAGACATGAATTAGACTAATCAATTATTGAGATCCCTAAATAATGGGAAAGGAAGAAGGAAAGAAGGAAGAAAGAGAGGAAGAGAAAAAGAAAGGAAGGGAAGCAGGGAGGAAAGAAGGGATGGAGGGAAGGAAGGAGAGAAGGTGGAAGGAAGGAAGGATAGAAGGAAGGAAGAAGGGAGGGAAGGATGGAGGAAAGGAAGAAAGGATGGAAGGAAGGAAGGAAAGAAAGAAGGGAGAGGAGAAAGGAAGCATTTATTAAACACCTACCATGTTCCAGGCTGTTCCTGACACCAGACTTGGAATTCTTCCTACTGCAGCACCTAGCTTGATTTGAGGGCTTTTTGATACTGCCCATGGAGTACAAATTCTGCCACTAACTTTCTGGGTGACCTCTAGCCAAACTTGAGATCTCTGGGTGGGCCTCAGTTTCAGTCTCTGTAAAATGAGAGGGTCAGGCTCCATGATCTCTTGGGGCCCTTCTCCTCCAACATTCTATGATTAAACTAAGGGAGCACATTAACCTTAAGGGGACGTGATTGAGTTGGCTGCCGCTGGAGAAAAAAGCAAGCAGTTTTATCAGCTTGCTCACAAATTAATCTAAATAGACTGGTTTGGCCAACATCCCTTATAGCCTTCCATACAGAGAAGCATTAGCAAAGCCAATAAAAGAAGCAGGCAATTGCTGGAGGTTAACGGAACTATAAAAAGTGGCAGAGAGAGAAGACGGGATTTTTATTTTTAAAAATTAGCTTCAATAATAGGCACAGGAGAGCCATAAAAGCATCCAGGAAATGTCAGAGATAAAAACACTAATTTGAACATTTGCCTTCCTCCTCAAGCTGCCTCCCATGCTGGCCTTTCCTGACATTCTCAGACCTCACATTCCTGGCTGCCCCCTCATTCTCCTCCATGCTCAGCCTCCCCAAGACTGGGGAGCAAGAGAAATCAGATGTGCAGGGGCAAACGAAGAGAAGCAGTTGGGTCGGGGATGCTTCAGATCCCCATAGAATGACGATATGGAGATGGGAAAAATCTTTCAGACCATCAGCACCAATCCAGTCATTGAAGAAAAGAGGTAACTGAGACCCAGAAGGGAAGGGACTTGAGCAAGGACATACAGCTAGAAAGCAGCAGAGTTGGAATTTAGCTCAAGTCCTCTGGTTTGTTCCAAATCTCTCTCCACTGGACCATACTGTTTTTCCAAAAACTAAAAAAGGAGGCATTGTAAGCAAGATGTGTGCTAGGAATCAGGATTCCTCAAAACTTCCCAACTGTGGATACTCTTCATTGGTTCATGGACAGAGACAGCTCTTAGGCATATGACTACCAACATCCTCCACCCTGAATGAGCCCTCAGTTGGTCCAGTAGAGACAGCAGTTTATTATAAATTATTCATAATTACTAGCAAAATGATATTTCAATACATACATACCATCAGGTCAGAGGAGTCAGCAAGTCAATTAGCCTTTATTAAGACCCTACTCTGTGCCACTATGCTAATCAGTAGGGCTTGAAGAAAGGCAAAAGACATTCTCTGCCCTCAGGGAATTCACAGTCTAATGGGGGAGACAAAGGGCAAACAGGGAAACTGGGTGATAATGAAGAGAAAGAAAGCAAGAGCTTTAGGGAGAAATCAGGAAAAGCTTCCTGTAAAAAATGGGATTTAAGCTAAGACTTCAAGGTAGTCACAGAGGTCAAAAAGTGGTGATAGGGAGGAAGAAAGTTCCAGGCATGGGGGGGCGGGGGGACACCTTATAATAATAGGTAGGAAAGGCGGAGATCCAAGTGGTCTGACTCCAGGGAGTTTGGGAATATTCCCTGGTCCAAATTACTGTCCAGAATCAAAGCCCATCGTTACACAAGCAGGTTGCAAATGGAAATAGCTCAGAAATGACTCAGGGACATAAACACTCTGAGGCATAATGACTGGTCCCTGATGTCTGGTCACATGGTTGAATGGGGGTTGGGAGGAGGATAGAGAGCTCCAGGGATCTGTGCTCAGCTCTCCATGCTGTTCAACCTTTTGACTAATAGCTTGGAGAAAGGCAGAAATTTAATCAAATTGGCAGATGACAAAAACCCAGGAGAGAGAGCTGACACAGTGAGTGGGTGACAGAATCAGGATCTGAAGGGATCTTCCCAGAATACGGCACTGAGTTGAACTGAATATGATGAAATCCAATAGAAATAAATGGGAAATCTTGCCTGAGTTAAAATATAACTCCCAACTTCAAAGCACTAGATGGGAGGAGGCATGGAAGATCACTATTGTTCTGGAAAGGATCTGGGGCTTGTAATCCACTAAAAGCAATCTCATCATGTTGATAGAGAAGCTCCCTCAACTAATCAACAACTCTCCTAATCACTTCACTCCCTTACATTAGGAATAACTTTATTACCCTGAGAACATACAGAGGAAGGAAGCCGTAATGGTATGCCAGACAAAAAAAAATCCTTTTAAAGAACTAAGGATGGTGATCTCAGAAGAGAAGGATTAGGGGAACATGACCCCCATTGAATAATCAAAGGGCTGTTCCAAACAAGAGGAATTCGAATTCTGCTTGACCACAGAGCACAAAACTAAGACCAATGGGTGAAAGTTTCAGAAAGACAAATTTAAGCCTTAAATAGGGGAGGGAGGAATCCCACAACTACATAAACATTAGGGGCTACACAGAAGGAGAAGGAGCTGCCTAGGGAGGTGCTGGGTTGTCTTCACTGCCTTTAATGCCTAAGGCCATTGTGACACTCTAACCCTGGGTTATCGGGTAACAATCACAGGATCACAGGACTTAAAGCTGGAAAGGTATGAACTCTTCCCTGTGGCTCCAACAAAACCCTCAGACCTTGGAATCTGGAAGAGGACACCCTGCTGTAAGGAAATATCTACAAATACATCAAACTTCTTTGACCTCTGTCTTAGCGAGAAAGAATGGAAAACACAGCCAATAAGGTGCCAGAGTTTGATGGTGGAAGTTGGAGGGCACATCTGACTTATGAGCAAATACAAAAGGAAAAGTCAGGAACATGATTTCCAAGTTCAACTTTATCTGAGCTGGTTCTCAGTTGGCCTCGGTCCTCTGGTGACTTCAATGTGTGACCCCAAGCCAGAATTTCAGTAGATTCAAGTTCAAGAAAACTTAGAAGGATCTGACAAGAGCTGAGGTGTCTTTAGTAGGAAAGTCCAAAAATTGGTATGACTTCTCAGAGAACCTGTCTACTGTACTATCCTGCTGTTCTGTCATGCCTGTCTCTTCATGACCCCATTTGGAGTTTTCTTGGCAAAGATACTGAAGTGATTGGCCAGTTCCTTCTCCAGCTCATTTGACAGATAAGGAAACTGAGTTAATGAGGGTTACATGACTTGCTCAGGATCACACAACTAGTAAAGTGTCTGAGGTCAGATTTGAACTCAGGAAGACGACTCTTCCCTGACTTCAGGCCCAGCACCCCATCCACCTCGCCACCTAGCTGCCCTTTTTGTACTATCCTAGCAAGGAACTAAAAGCAGTATGGCTATCTCCAAATGATCATCTATAGGGTAACACCAACGACTGAAAGTAAGGAGGAACTAGAACAATAAATGAACGGGGTCTGAATAGGAGGTGAAACACACTCCATATGTGTGATGGAGGAGAGAATGCCCTCAGCTGGGGGGCATTCTACTAACTACCCACTCAGACCTTGGGCAAGTCACTGCAACTCATTGGATTGCAATTGGAAGTGACCTCAAAGGTCATCTCATTCAATCTGAACCTGAACAAAAGATCCCTGACAATGTCACAGAGAAGCCCTCATCTGGTCTTTGCTTGACAAGCTCTAGCGATATTTACCCATATCTGTACTTTAACTATATAATGAAAACAAAAAAAATAGCATTTATATACTGCTTTTAGGTTTGTCATGTGCTTTGTAAATATCTAATTTTATCCTCATAACAACCCTACTAGATAGGGGTTATGATTATCCCAATTTTACAGTTGTGAAAACTGAGGCAAATGGTTGTTAAGTGACTTGCCCAAGGTCACACAGCTAGTTAGTGTCTGAGGCAAGATTTTATTTTAGCTCCTCTTCCTGGCTCCAGGCCCGCTCCATCCACTCTGCCTCCTAGCTACCTATAGATATATAATCTATATCTATATAAGTGTCTGGATATATATACTTACATACATACACATACACACACAGGTAAATAGACAGTCAGGCAGCAAGAAAGTGTATATAACCAATGGATTAATTGACAACCTAAGTGTATATGTGTGTGTATATATATATATATATATATATATATATATATATATATATATATATTTGCATATGTATACATATATACAAACTTACATTATGCAACTGTGTATGCATGTGTTATGTGGGTGGATATAATATACATATGTGTATGTGTACACACAGAGAATATACTATATACACACAGTGCTCCAAAAGCCTTAGTGCAATTTCAAGCATTAATAGCTTAAAACTGCACTAAGACTTTTGAGATAACCATATTTATCTATCATGTATATTTAAAGATATACATGATATTTGGATATCATATATTTGGATATTATATATGCATATATATTTCCAGCATACATATGTACATGTTATTCAGAGCTAAAAAACCAGTAAGGCAGCAAGAATGAAGTATAGCCAATGGACCAATGTATAAGCCATACACTTCTCTTTCAATATCTGTGTGTGTCTGTCTGTCTGTCTCTATCTCTGTCTCTCTGTATCTCTCCCTACCAACCTACCTATATCTCTATACTTATATGTGATTAAACACAACCATATCTACCTAGATATAGATAGATCTTTATGTATAAATATTGATGGTAGTCTTTATATCTTTAAATCTCTATAATTTTTCCTCCCTCCTCCTCTTCCCCTCCTAGAGAACCAGCCCATATAATGGTAACTTTTAAAGACAAAAAAAGAAAAAGAGGGGGAAAATCAGTACAATTAATCAATATATTGAAGAAGTCTGAAAATGCATACAGTGTGCAGCATATGTACCTATTTATATATAGTTATTGATGTAGATATGCTATTATATAGACACAGAAACACACCAATATAGCTCCCTCTCTAGCTACGCCCATTTTCTCAGGATAACTTCTCATGCCACTTAATTCTTACATAACCATAATTGGCCACAGCCTTCCTTAGCTTTCTTTCCCATCTGAAAGATGACACTTCTGATAGCATAGTGAGATTAGAAAAAGGCACCAGCTCAGCATTTATTCAAATGGAAGTGGTCTGCCCGGCAAGGTCTTAACCTCCTGTCTGCCATATCTCTGCATTTCTTCTATTCCTAATGCCTCAGACAGGGTCAGTCAAATAATGGGTGCTTACCAAATATTAACTAATGATGGTTCAGGGGAAACAAGGGGAAGAGAATAAGCATTGCAAGAGGACCTATTGTGTGCCAGATGCTGTGCTAACTATTTTACAAATGTTATCTCACTTGATTCTTACAATAATCCCACCAGTCATGTGGAATTATCTCCATTTTACCATTGAGGAAACTGAGGCAAACAGAGGTTTAAGTGACTGGCTCGGGGTCACATTACTAGTAAGTGCATGAGGCCACATTTGCACTCAGGTCTTCCTGACTTCAAGCCCAGGGCTCTACCTGCCAGTTGTCTCTAGTTGATAGCAATGCAAGTGGGGATTGGCTTTCCGTAACCCACTAATTTAGAGCATGCACAATGGTGTCTTGTGCAGCTTCTGTATGCTGCCTTACAAACACTGAACCCTCTTAACGGTGGTTCATGCCTCCCCTGTGGGGCCTCCAGCGTGTGTCTTATTTGCCCTACCTCCTTTCCAAACTTACCTGGTACTGTCAAGGACACCACCAATCTCCTAGGCTCCCAGCTTTACGATCTGGGTATCATCCTCAGCTGTTCACGTTATCTTAGCAGATATTGTACCTTGTGTTTGGGCAATCTGGCAAAGCATAACGATTGGGCTGTCTCTCTCTGGAATCATTTCCTGGAAGAAAGGAGGAGGCTTGGAGTCAGTGAGAAATGACACCATTGCAGAAGTCACCCTTTGTTGGAGGCATGACTTGAAGTAGGTGTGTAACAATGAAGAGCATTGCATGGCTCCTGTTTTAAGAGACTGATGATTCTAACCACAGGTTCTGAAAAGTTAAGTTTGTGAATTACACAAAAGTTGACAGAGAGAGCAGCTTTGCATAGATGGGCAGTCCATAAGAGGTGTACATAAGTGCATATTTTCTGACATTTTTGATATGTTGGTCAGTTATGCTGATTTTTTCCTCTTCATTTTTTGGTCTTAAAAAATTACTATTTTTATGGGATGGCTTGTTATGAGCAGGAGGGGTAAGAAAACTGGAGGAAACTATGGTGATATAAGAAACCAAAAGGAAATAATAAAAACTTATTTAAACAAAATAGAGAACATGGGAGATAAGAGGAAGTTCCAAAACATTGTCAACCAAGAGTTGTTCCAAAGAAGAAGCATGAAAGATTA
The DNA here is from genome assembly GCA_011680675.1 of Gymnobelideus leadbeateri. Lineage (NCBI taxonomy): Eukaryota > Metazoa > Chordata > Mammalia > Diprotodontia > Petauridae > Gymnobelideus > Gymnobelideus leadbeateri. The sequence goes on along the minus strand of WOXC01000419.1, from coordinate 117,216 downwards.
TATCAGAGAGCTATATGACCAAAAGATGAGAGGGACCAGTCAGGTAGCCAGACAGAGGGATAATGGATGGATGACCCATGTGTACCATTGAGTCAACATGCAATGTCAAGTGAAGGAGAGGAAGTGCTGTAGCCCACTGAATGAACCTCCATGGAAAGCTGATGGACAAACATCAAATGGGATGGCTGACCATTGGTGGGTTGTGATCTGCCGCATTCAGGGGAGTGACCACACCTTTGAAATCACAAATCTCCTGAAATAGTGATACTCCTTATTTGTTCATAGGTCTACAGAGTAGGGTAGTTAGGTGTTACAGTGGATAGAATTCATCTTCCTAAGTTCAAATATGGCCTCAGACACTTACTCACTGTGTGACCCTAGGCAAGTCATTTCACTCTGCTTGCCTCAGTTTCCTCATCTGTAAAATTAACTGGAGAAGTAAATGACAAGAAGACCCAAAATGGGATCATAGTCAGACACAACTGCATGAGTCACAGTGACTCATTCTACAGAACAAGGAGGCTTTGGAGCCGTGTGCAGCTGAGATCCCTCAAACATTACTGTTATTTCCAATTTTGGTTCTTTTGATAAATCAGTTACTTTTTACTCAATATTTAATTATTTGTCAAAAGTCCTTTGGTTTTATTAGCAGTAATAATTAACATGAATGGATAAGTTGTCAAAGGATACAAACTTCTCAAAAGAAAAATTGCCGACTATTAAAGACCAAATATCAATTGATAGGCAGCATAGCATAGTAAATTGATGATTGGACTCAGTCAGGAAGACCCAAGTTTGAATCTCACCTAGGATACATGGTTGTGGGATCTACGGCATATTACAGTTCTCACTCAGCAAAAACAAATCTTTGCAACAAACGTTCCTGATAAGAGCCCTAAGACATATAGGAAATTGATCCACATGTCTAAAAACAATTGAATGTCAATGAATGAATTGAAGTCAATGAATGTTTATTAAACACCTATCATGTGCCCAACACTGTGCTAAAGTATTAGGGATACAAAGAAAAGCAAAAGATAGGCCTTGCTCTCAAAGAGCTCACAGTATGGTGGGAGACAACATGCTAATAGTTATATACAAGAAAGCTACAGGCGGGTAAATTGGAGATATTCAAAAAAGGACAGGCTCTAGTCTAGAGTGAAGGGGGATCAGGAATGGCTTTCTGTCCAAGATGGAGGCTTTCAGGAAGCCAAGGAAGCAGGGCTATGGAGCTGAGAAGGGAGGGCATCCCAGTCATGGAGGACAGACAGCAAAGACCAGAGAGCATGGAGACCAGAATTATGGAGATGCAGGCACCTGTGTGAGCACTGCTTGTCTAGCTTACACATCCAATAGGACCTGAGCAGGTATTTAAGTAAGCTTCATATAGAATCCTAACTGTTCCTTACAACCTGTGTGACCTTGGCCACGGAGACTTGACATCTTAGAGCCTCAGTTTCCTCATTTGTAAAATAAGAGAGTTTGTCTAGGTGATAAGATCCTTCCAGCACTAAAGCCTGCAATTTTATATTCTTTGTGGCTGACTGTGACAAAGGTCTTTCAAGTTTGGAAAGTTGCTGTAGCAAAAAATACAGTGTTGTAGCCTGGACTCCCCCATTGATGGGACTGACTTTTCTCAAAGGGGCAAGGAGGAGCCCTGCGAGCAATGCCTAAATCGGAGTTCTCCATGCCAGACTTAGACACTGCACATCAGCCTTGCTGTGACCTCCATGGGCCTTTGCTGTATGTGTAAGCCAGGTGAAAAGAGGACTATTTTTTGACACCACAATGGTGATGTTTTCCTTGATAACACATGGAAGCAAATAGAAGTGTCTTCTCCCAAATGGCTTTGCTTTACTTCAGTGACTGTTCCTGAGTGCCATTGGGAGGACAGACAGTTCTTTGGTTGACCCAACATCCAGGCATGGTCCCTCTAGGCCCATCATGTTTCAGAGAGGGCATGATCCCCTTTCCTGACTGCCTTTTCTCTTGAAATGCAACATGAAAGTCAACCAAGAGGTTTGAATTTCTTTCTCCCAGGGCTGTTTACACCTCTGAAAGATGAAATGTCCCAGTACCATGTGGCAACGTTGTCCTCGATGGTGGTGGTAGGGATGACAATGACAGCTAGGGCAACATTGTCCTCGATGGTGGTGGTGGGGGTGACAATGAAGCTAGTTTTGATGCAGTGCTTGGAGGCTTTCAAAGAGCACTGACCAGACTTTCTCAATCGATTCTCACAAGAGCCCTAGGAGGTAGGTGCTGTTATTTTCTCCATTATACAGATGAGAAAACTGAGTTTGAGAGATGTTAACTGGCTTACCCAGATTCACACAGCTAGCAAGTGTCTGAGATGGGATTTGAACTCAGGTCTTCCCAACTCCAAAGCCAGTGCTCTAACTACAGAAAGACCAATCTATCTGTGTGTGTATTTGAGTGTGTGTGTGTGTGTGTGTGTGTGTGTGTGTGTGTGTGATCAAGCTATCTATGTTCAACCCAGAGAGCAGAAAACTGGAGAGAGGGGAAGAAGATAGTCTTCAAGTATTTGAAGAACTCTATCTGTGGAAGTAGAATGATCCTATTTGGTTTGAACCCAGAGGGCAGAAAGCAAAGCAATAGGTACAGAGAGGCATTATTGGGCTTGATAGAAAGTAAAGCATTCAGGGGTGGCTAGGTGGCGCAGTGAATATATCGCCGGCCCTGGAGTCAGAAGGACCTGAGTGCCGGCCTCAGACACTTAATCCACACAAACAAAAACCTGGCCGTGTAACCTTGGGCAAGTTACTTAACCCCCATTTGCCCTAAAGGGGCGGCTAGTTGGTGCAGTGAGTAAGAGCGCTGGCCTCGGAGTTGGGATGACCCGAGATCAAATCCGGCCTCAGAAAATGAGCACCCACACATAAATAATGACTAGCCGTGTAACCTTGAGCAAGTTACTTAACCCCAATTGCTTTAAAAAAAGAAAGAAAGAAAGAAAGAAAGAAAGAAAGAAAGAAAGAAAGAAAGAAAGAAAGAAAGAAAGAAAGAAAAGCATTCCAACAGTGAGAGCTGTCCAAGGTAGCATGGACTTCCTCATGAGGTTGTGAATTCCTACACACTAGAGCAGAGCTGTCACTCATACACATTGCCCAAGGGCTACACAGGGCTTGCAACACGCCCCAGTGAACCCAAGCCAGATTAAAATGTAATTGGGGATTATTTAACAAAATAAGCAAAAATAATAATACAATTAAAACTAAGTCAATATGTGGGAACTTTTTTTTTTTTGGTAAATGGTATTTAATTTTTTCCAATTACATGTAAATATAGTTTTCAACATTCATTTTTTTGGAGGGGGAAAGGCAAGGTAATTGGGGCTAAGTAACTTGCCAAAGGTCATAACCCTAGTGTCAAGTGTCTGAGGCTGGGTTTGAACATAGGTCCTCCTGACTCCGGGGCCAGTGCTGTATTCACTACACCACCTTGCTGTCCCTCAACATTCATTTTTACAAGATTTTGAGTTCCAAATTTTGCTCCCTTCCCTCCCTCTTCCCTCCCCAAGACAGTAAGTAATTTGATATCGGTTATACATGTGAAATCATCGTAGACATATTTCCACATCAGTCATGTTGTGAAAGAAGAAACAGAACTAAAGAGAAAAAACATGAAAAAACAAACAAACAAGAAAAAGTGAAAATAGTGTGCTTTGATTTGCATTGAGACTCCATAGTTCTTTCTCTGGATGTGGGTATTTCCATCTTCCATTTTCCATTATGGGTGTTTTGGAACTGTCTTGGATCATTGTATTGTTGAGAAGAGCTAAGTCCATCATACTTGATCATCGCACAATGGGGTTGTTACTGTGTACAAAGTTCTTCTAGTTCAGCCCACTTCACTCAGCATCAGTTCATATAAATCTTTCCACAATTTTCTAAATTCTGCCTGCTCATCACTTCTTATGGAACAATAGATTCCATCACATGAATATGCCACCACTTGTTCAGCCATTCCCCAATCAATTGACATCCCCTTAATTTCCAATTCTTGGCCATCACAAAAAGAGCTGCAATAAATATTTTTGTACGTGTATGTCCCTTTCTCTTTTCTTTGATCTCTTTGTGATACAGCCCTAGCAGTGGTATTGCTGGGTCAAAGGGCATGCACAGTTTGGTTGCCCTTTGAGCCTAATTTGCAGGCAACCTTTTACAAGTGTTAGTGGCTTCTATTTCTGTTTCAATTTGTCACCACTGCAATAGAAGCCTCCAAGAGCAGGCTGGAGAGTGATTTCTTGGGGACATTTTAGAGGTGATTCTCAGTTAGTTATTATTTGAATTAACTGGCATCTAATGTCCCTTCCAGTACTATGATTCTATGTCTTTGTGAGGGAAAGTTTTGTCTAAGATGAGTGTCTGGGCCCAGCTTTTACAAAGCAACCTGGAGCTGGAAGAGGGCACTTGAGTTGAGATCAAGAAGCTTGGATTCAATATTGGCTGGGTTATGTAACACTCTTACACCAAGGGAATACTGCTGATTTTGTTGCTTTTTTGTTTGTTTGTTTTTGTTTGTTTGTTCTTTTATAAAATGAAATGGATGGGGAGGTGGAGTCAAGATGGTAGAGTAGAAACAGGACTTCTGTGGGGCTCTAGCTTACACCTCCTCCAATTCATGTAAAAAATGACTCTAAACAAACTTTGGAGGTACAGAACCCACAAAATGACAGAGAGAAGCTAACCTCTCACTGAAGATAGTCTGGCAGGCCAGCAGGAAGCAGCCAACACAGCCTGTTGGGAGCTGAGCCCAGCCCTGTGCAAGCCAGAGGTTTTAGCCTCAGGGCAGCTACAACCAGCCAATGGATAGAGGGACTTCAGATCACCAGCAGCTGTGTCAGTTTCCAGAATTATCAACCTATAGATGCTAAGGACAAAGCAAGATGTCAGTGCAGTGTGGACTTTGAAACCTGGGAATTCAGGAATGTGGTCCAGCCTTTGCCCCCACGGTGAGAAGTGGCTGAGGCATGGCATGGCAGATGTGCAGCCACTGCCATGTGGATGCTTTAGAACTCTGGGCCTGCAGTTTGTAGGGGGACCAATCGAACAGTCTGAGGGGTAATTGCTCTTACTTTAACATGCTTGAATCTGGATCACTGTCTGGGTTAGAGGTCCTGGGGTGTATGACCAGTGTGCCAGAGCATGTGGAGGCTTCTGTGAGGGCACCCAACTAACAGTTCCAGCAGCTGAGAAAACCCCAAAGATTTGGGACAAAGCTCCCCCTTGTGGGAACAGTAAGATCACTGCTTTGGAGTGGGAGATAGGGGGAAAATGGGGAGAAAATTTGAAACTCAGAATCTTGTGGAAATGAATGATGTAAACTAAAAAATAAAAAAATCATTTAAAAAATGAAATTGGACTAGGTGCTGGCTTGAGAGCCTCTCCAACTCTACCTCCATGGCCGAGTCAATAACGTACAGGAAGGAGGGGGGATCAGCTCAATAAATTGTGGAACGTAAGTGTAATGACAAAGTAAAAAGGTGATGGACACAGAGGAATAAAAGAGCAACATGAACCAATGCCTCCTGAATCGGCAAGGTGAAGCAACCAGGCCACACAAGGGCCGCGACATGGAAATGGAAAGACAAACGGTAATCCACAAAGCAATTCTAGAAAAGAAAATGAGGAAAGAAGCCAGCTTGAAGGAGACATCCCTCCCTCACTGCTTCAAAGGTAGAAGCCACAAATTTATCCATATTTTCAGATATTTTTGTGTTTTTAACAGTTAGTGCTGGGGTTTTTCCCTCTTTTGTCTTTAAATATAATATTGCCTATGTTTTACAAGATTGCACATTTAGAACTTGCATCAAATTGCTCACCAGCTTGGGGAGGAAGGAAGGGAGGAAGAAAATTTGAAACTCAAAAAAAATGTTAAATGAATGTTAAGCTTTGTAAAAGATTCCTTTTTAAAAGAGTAGGTTGAGGACCCGCTCCTAGTAAATGACAGATACATGGAATGTGTGTGCAGAAGTAGGGTCAGTTACAAGAAGAACCTATTCTGGGGCTGAGCCAAGATGGAGGAGTAGAAACAGCACGTCCAAGGCACTCTCCCCCCAGATCACCTCCAAACCATGTAAAAGGGGACTCTGAACAACTTCTGGAGCCCCAGCACCCACAGAACAACACAGAGAAGCTAACCTCCCACTGAGGACAGCCCAGCAGCCGTACAGGAAGGACCAGCGCAGTGCTCTGGGAGCAGGCAGCAGCACGAAGAGAGCGGAGCCCAGGTTGGCCTGAGCCGAGGTTTTAGCCCCAGGGCGGCAGGGCCAGCAGCCGGCTGGAGGGACCCCAGAACACCAGCAGCTGTGGCAATTCCAGAATTATCAACACAGACATGCCTAGGACAAAGTAAGAGGTTAGTGTCCTATGGACTTTGGGACCAGTATTTGGGGAATGCATCAGCTTCCTCCCCTGGGGGCTAGAAGCCTCTGAGGAGACATGCCATTTTGTAGTTTTCAGAGGCATCTCCAGCTCCTGGCCTGCAAATTGTAGGGAGATCCAGTGATCAGTCTTGGGGGTAATCGCTCTTGCTTTAAACTCCCTGGATCTGGATTGTGATCTAGGGTGGAAGTCGTGGGTGGGTTTACAGCTTGCTAGAAATGGAAGTTGCCCCCCACACGTTTGGGATGAAAGTTCCTGTCTGGTGGCAGAGCCATACTGTGGCAACAAGCCCAAAAGTCAAATAATTAAGTGGCAACATGCCCCAAGGCAAAGGAAACAAATTAAACAGAAAAATGCAACCTTAGACTCATATTTTGGGGGCAAAGAGGAGGACTGTGAGGTCAGAAGTCCTGCTCCAAAAGCCCCAGGGGAAAACATGAGTGGGTTGCAGGCCATAGAGGACCTTAAGAAGGACTTCAAAAATCAAATAAGAAAAGTGGAGGAAAAATTGGGAAGAGAAATGAGAAGGATGTAGGAAAAGTATGAAATGAGGGTCAGCCTGACTGAGGAAAACAACACCTTAAAAAGTAGACTAATTCAAATGGCAAAGGAAGCCCAAAAGGGCAATGAGGAGAAGAATGCCTTAAAAAGTCGAATTTGCCAGATGGAAAAAGAATCTCAAAAGTTCACTGAGGAGATTCATTCCTTCAGAGTTAGACTGGAGCAAATGGAAGCTAATGACTTTATGAGAAATCAAGATGCTGTTAAGCAGATCCAAACAAATGAAAGATTAGAAGGCAATGTGAAATATCTCATGGGAAAAACCACTGACCTGGAAAATAGATCCAGGAGAGACAATTTAAAAATTATTGGACTACCTGAAAGCCATGTTCAAAGAAAGAACCTAGAAATCACCCTTCAAGAAATTCTCAAGGAAAACTGCCCTGATGTTCTAGATCCAGAGGGCAAAATAGAGGTTGAAAGAATCCACCGATCACCTCCTGAAAAAGATCCCAAAAAGAAAACTCCCAGGAATATTATAGCCAGGTTCCAGAATCCCCAGATCAAGGAGAAAATACTACAAGCAGCCAGGAAGAAACAATTTCAATATTGTGGAAACACAATCAGAATAGCCCAGGACCTGGCAGCTTCTACACTGAGGGATTGAAGGGCATGGAATATGATATTCCAGAGGGCAAAAGAGCTGGGAATGAACCCAAGGGTCACCTACCCAGCAAAACTGAGTATTTTGTTTCAGGGGAAAATATGGTCATTCAGTGGAATAGCATTTCCTCAAGCATTCTTGAGGAAAAAACCAGAGTTGAATAGAAAATTTGACTTCCAGACACAAGAAGCAAGAGATGCCTGAGAAGGTAATCAGAGAAAAGAAATCAAAAGGAACATCAAAGTTGAACTATTTACATTCCTACATGGAAAAACAATAACTGTGACTAATGAAACCTCTCTCAGTATGAAAATAATGGAAGAAGGGTGTATGGTCATTTGAATACATATGTGAATGTGTGTATATATGTTTACAGTTATACATGGATAGAGGGCATAGGTTGAATTTGTTGGGAAGGGATGATACTTAAGGGGTGGAATTATGAGGTGGGAGAGGAAAGTGACAAGAGGAGATGGGGAGAGACAGGGTAGGGTAAACTATCTCATGTAGAAGAAGCAAGGGGAAGTGGCTGCAAGGGAGGGGAAGAATAGGAAGGCAAAAAGGCAAAACCACATTCTCATTGAATTTGGTTCTGAGAGAGAATGACATACATACTAAATGGGATATCTCAACCTGCAGCAGAATAGGGGGAGGGAGGATGAGAGAAGGGATGATGTATGGGAGGGCAATCTTGCGGGGAGGGGAGGTTGGAAGTACCCACTATAGAAGAGGGACAGGATCGAGTAGGGAATGGACCAGGTGGGGGGTGGGATGGATGGGAGAGAATTATAAGCAGCCTTGTACAATATATCTGCTATGGTAATGTTTTGCATAGCTAGGCATGTACAACATATACTGAATTACTTATCTTCCCAGAGGGAATGGGTGACAAGGGAGGAAGGGGATGGATCTGAAATTTGAGGTCTTAAAATTAAATGTTCCAAATATATATAAATACTATTATTAATACTCTTTTGCATGTAATTGGGAGATAAGATGTGCAGGCATTGGGGCACAGAGATTCACCTTGCTCTAATGGAAAAGTCGAAGGGAGTATGGGACAAGATATGGGAGAGAGCGGATTAGAGGAAGCGATATCTTGTGGGACTGCTATTCTGGGATGGTGGGTAGGGGAAAAACAAGGGGGAAAATTGTAACTGAAAATCTGGTGGAAATGAATGATGTAAAACAGAAGTTAATAAAGCATTAAAAATTAAAAAAATAAAAATATAAGAAGAACCCATTCTTCTCTCATGGTGATGATGTCACTACCAGTCTGGTCTTTACTCTAGACAGTCTCCTGTTCAAAGGGTTTGCTTAGCTGAGGGATTTTAGCAGAGAAGTAGCCAGGGAAATTTTCCTTTAGATGACAACTATCAGATGTTTAAGAGATTCAGAGGGAAAGGGAGGGGAGAGGAGAGGAGAGGGGGGGAGGGGAGGGGGAGGGGAGGGGAGGGAAGAAGACAGGGTGGGGAAAGGGTGGGGAAGGGAGGGAAGGTCACCTCCAAATTATTTGTGCCTAACTTAGATCTGTCCTTTACAGGAAATCAGCTATCTCAAAACACCTAATAAGAACAACAATCCCCTTCCTTGCTTGCTACCACCATTTGAGATTTCTCTTCCTTCCACTATTCAGTTGGCCCCATTCCCCAACCTGACCCCTGTTCCCTACTTCTCACTTCACTCCAAAGTGGGATATGCCTTTGGAAGCATGATTGGAAATAAGAGTCATAGGGACCATGTAACTTCTCCTACCAGTCCCCAGCCCTTCCCAGGGATCTCAGTCCTGATTTTGATTTAATCAAGTATCAGTCCCCAGCATTAAGTGAGGCATAGCACAAAACCCAGATGGGCTAGAATTTGGTGATATAAACATTACAGGGGAAAGAATGTGGCCAAGGTAGGAGAAGACAATGAGCCTGGCCTCTGGGCTTAGCTTTTGCTCCCAAGCTTTTGCTCTTACTGCAGTTTGCCTGAGAGACAAAAAAAAAAAAATCTGAGTTGGGAAAATTGAGAGGCCTTGGCTTAGAGTCTTTTGTGGAAAGGACAGCCTCAGAGGCGATGGAATTGGGGCAGTTCAGAGTAGCAGGGTGGTTAAGGACAGTGGTTCATTCATAGTGAATTGACCCAGCCCTAGCTCCTCTTCGGAGAGCACAGGTTACCACTGAGTGGGTCCCTCAAGTACTTAACTAGCTATGAAGGATGTAGTATATGGCATGGCCACCAGATGGCATTCCAGCTACCTATGAGCCTCAAAGTCTCTAACATCTCGGCTCGTGCTTACTTCCAAGGCAGCTAGTAGCTAAGGGTCCCAAGGTAACCCGAATCTGCTATATGAACCCACATGACCAAAAATACAAAAACTTTCTCTTCAGTCTCCATTTCCCATGGTCTTGATTCAACTGCTCAGTCATGACCCCACATACTCATAAAGTAGGGTATGTGTGCGTAAGCGTTGCCAATGTAGCTTATGTATGTGCCCCACATGGGTTTCACGAAACGCAGCTAGAATACATATCTCTGAAATCTCACCCATTTTGACTCAGGCTAGCCCTCTTTGTGCTTCTCAGAGAAAGGACCTGAATTAGAATTAGATCTACCTGCTCTCTTAAATGTTGCTAGTTTAGGAGAAAAATGATTAGGGAATCAAACCACTCACCTGATTGCCATCCCTTACTGAGGAAGGAGTGCCTCAAGTTATGGCTTTACACCTCTCTAAATGCCAGTTACACAAAGACTACAAACAGAGAGAATTGCAAATATAGCAAGCAGAAATCAAAGGGGTCCTACAGATCTGAATATACAAGACGATGCACACTGCATACATGATAGTAGGAGAAGATCTCCATTTCACCCAACAGGAAGCCCCTGAGGTTTCTCAGTAGCAAACTCCAAGCCAGGAAGGGCATGCTAGAAGCTCCAGCTCTTCTCCCCATCACCTTCTTCCTAGAGTCTTCCTCTTCCTTCAGGAACCTCTCCTTGAAGAGAGTCTGGAACCTCTCATTCCTTCTCTTAGAAGAAGATTCTCCCAAGCTCTTTTTAATTCCACCTTCACAAAGGCAAGGAGCAACCTTTCTACCAATGAGAAGAGTGTTATGCAAATCACCAACTTGAAAACCAGATTAAAATGGGCTTCTCAAATTCAGTTTTTGTTAGGCTTCTGTTTTCCTACATTTATCTCTTTTATCTCACCTTTTTATTTTAAGTCATTTCTTTGTCCCTGCAATCCCAGTCCCTTCCTTCCTTTACCGCCATTCCATTTTCCTACAAGGCTCCATATTTCTCAGTAACTAGGAAAATCACCATCCCTTCTCTGTTCTACTATGCAGTTGGTAACAGTATGTCACCCATTCCCCTCCATTCCCCACCTCCTTTTACCACATTTATGCAATTTCTCATTCTACTTTGCCCTCCTTCAAAAGCTGTTGATTCATCTAGAGAGGGTCAGATGGCTTAGTCCATGATAATTCAGTTCAGTGCTCACATCTTTGAGGTTTTTTGTAAATTTTTAGGTTCCCCTAAAACCTCCTTTATCTATTGCTGCTGCTCTTCTCTTCCTTCCTTCCTTTTTTTTCTTCCTTCCTTCCTCCCATTCTTTCTTTCTTCCTTCCTTCCTTCTTTTCTTTCTTCCTTTCCTTCTTTCTTTCACTTACAGGCTAATCTCTATTTTAATCAGAATAAGAATGGCAACCCATAAACATGAAACAGTTGATTAGTTATCAGTCTTTTTCTTGATAATTGTGTATGTTTATCTTACTTGGTCTTATGTTGTTTTACATGCTTGAAAGTCAAACAATCTCTTTACCTCCAGTTTTCCTGTGAAGAAAGTCCCAAATTCCTCTTTTTTATAGCTTCTCTCCTAATTTCCCTTTTATGACTCATCATTCATATTTGAAGTGTTTTATTTCTAACTAGTCCCTCCCCAATTATGCCATCTTTCCTTAACTAGCCTTTTTCTGTTTTCCTATACTCACTTACTTCCATCTATATTTTGCCATATATTTATACAAAATGTGTTTGTGTGTGTCTGTGTTCAGTCTTCCTTCCTGTAGTTCAGATGAGTGAGATTTGTAAGATATTTATATCCCTCCAATCTTGTATATCATGATTTTGATGTACCCCATATAAATACTTAGTTCCTCCTTCTTCCTCCTGATTTCTCCCTACCAGATTCCTTTTCCCTTCTCTTTTTAGTCTCATAAAATCAAACAAGAGAGCAAAAAACTCAACCCATGAACCAAGTTTGGTTTTGCTCCCTTTCATACTATCTAATAGGACTTAGTAGGGAGAAAGAAATGATTGTCTTTGCAAAGATGTAAATATTGATTATCATTTAGTCCATTTTAATTGTTTGAAATATAGTTACCTATTTAGACTCCTCTTTTTACCTGGGTCTCTATTCTCCCATTTTATAAGTAAATTCACTTGATTCATGTTCATGGGGTTATTAATTATGTAATTCCCTGTATCTTACTCTTTTATTCTTCTCCCTTTACTTGCCTCTCATACTTTGAACTGAAGAAGATATTGAGAGAAAAGAAAGACTTACTCTCACTATACTTAGTGACAGATTATTACCTTTTCATTTTTTCCTTTTATTCCCCTCTAATGATGTAGTTCACTTTGTTTTTAATTAAACTGTCTCTGAATCTACCCTACCTCCCTCTCCCCACTGATTCCCACTTGAGCTTAATGAATTTTACATCAAACCCATAGGTGTGTTCAATCCTCCTTTCTCCAGTCAGATGAAAGAGTTCAGGAGATACCCACTCCCCTACTCTTTCCTAATTATAATCTACTTATGCGCCCATTATATAAGAAAAATTCTACCCCATTCTTCCCTCTTTCTTCTCTAGTGCATCCCCTTTCCTTCCTTTTAAGGTCATAAATATATAACAAAATGGCTCATTGCCCTCACCTTATTCTCTCTCTCTCTCTCTCTCTCTCTCTCTCTCTCTCTCTCTCTCTCTCTCTCTCTCTCCCTCTCTCTCTCTCTCTCTCTCTCTCTCTCTCTCTCTCTCTCTCCCTCTCCCTCTCTCTCTCTCTCTCTCTCTCTCTCTCTCTCTCCTCAGCCTCTCCTCCCACTGATGAAATTTACAATTCCTAGGTACAAGTGTTTCTTCTCTCCCCAAACAGAATAAAAGTAATTTATCAGCATATTGCCTTCTTCAATTGCTCGAACTTTTCTATAGTTCACTTGCCATGTTTCCATTTCTAAGTATCTACCCAGCTTTGGTCTCTTTATAAAAGAATACTTAGTTTTGTGGTAGCAAAGAATTGGAAATCGAAAGGATGCTCATCAAGTGGGGAATGGCTGAACAGGTTGTGGTATATGAATGTAATGGAATACTATTGTGCTATAAGAACTGACTAGCAAGTGGACTTCAGAAAAACCTGGAAAGGTTTATATAGACTGATATAAAGTGAAGTGATCGGAACCAGAGGAACATTGTATGCACTCAGCAATATTGTGTGATGATCAACTATGAACAGTTTAGCTCTTTTCAGCAATACAATAACCCAAGACAAGTTCAAAGGATTCATGATGGAAAATGCTATCCACATCCAGAGTCTGAATGGAGATCGAAGCATACTATTTTTGTTTTATTTTTTATGTCTCTTTTCTTTAGGTCAGTTTCATCTATTAACATAGTTCTATGATATTAGTCATAACATGACTAATAGGGAAATAAATTTTGCATGATTACACACCAATAACCTACATCAAATTGCTTACTGTCTTAGGGAGGGAGGAAGTGAGGGAGGAAGAAAATTTGGAACTCAAAAATTTTTTTAAATGAATGTTAACACCTTTGACCCAGGAATACCACTTCTAGGTCTGTATCCAAAAGAGGTTATACAAATGGGGAAAAGAACCCACATGTACAAAAATATTTATAGCAGCTCTTTCTCTTTCTGTGGTGGCAAGGAATTGGAAATTGAGGGGATGTCCATCAGTTATGGAATGACTAAACAAGTTGTGGTATATGAATGTAATGGAATACTATTATGCTTTAAGAAATGATGAGCAGGTAGACTTCAGAAAAACCTGGAAATACATGAGCTGATGCTGAGTGAAATGAACAGAACCAGGAGAACATTGTCTACAGTAACAGCCACATTTTATGATGACTGACTTTGATAGATTTAGTTCTTCTTAGCAATGCAAGGATCAATTCCAGAAGACTCATGATGGAAAATGCTGTCCACATCCAGAAAAAAACTATGGAATTTAAATGCAGATTGAAGCATATTGTTTGCACTCTCCCTCTCTCTCTCTCTTTCTCTCTCTCTCCCCCCTTATGGGTTCTCCCATTGTTTCCAATTTTTCTGTACAACATGACATGTGAAAATGTGAAATTAGGTTTAATATAAACAAATTAATGTCAAAAATTTACTTTAGTGAATAGACCACTGGCCCTGGAGTCAGGAGGACCTGTGTTCAAATCCGGCTTCAGACACTTAACACAAAAACTAGCCGTGTGACCTTGGGCAAGTCACTTAACCCCAACTGCCTCACAAAAAGAAAAAAATTGATTTACTTGTAATTGAAAAAATAAAATACTATTAAAAATAGAAAGGAAGGAAGGAAAAAAGAAAGAAAAGAAAGAGAAATCCTCTATTTCATTAAAAATCACAGTAAGATTTTACTAGTTTGACAAAGAAAGTTATCCTTTATTGTAAGCATTTATCTTTTGCTTGGGGGAATATTATATTCCAAGGGATAGCTACTATGTCCTATTTGCTCATGACTGGGAGTCCTTTGTACTTGAACTCTTTCTTCCTGGCCATTTCCAGTATATTTTCTTTGACAAGGAACTTTAGATCCATTATATTCCTGGGAGTTTGCATTTGGGGATTTTTTTTTCAGGAGGTGCAGAGCATTCTTTCTATTTTCACTTTGCCCTCCACTTCTAACTAAACTGAACAGTTTTCATTCATGATTTCTTAAAATGTGATATTCATCCTTTTTATGGTTGATATTTTGAGGTAATCTGGTGATTCTTAGATTATCTCCCTTTGATCTGTTTTCCAGAGTGGGGGTTATTAGCAAATTTCCTTACATTTGTTTATTTTTCAGACTTTTGATTCAATCTAAGTATTTATTGTTATCTCCTGGAGTTATTGATTTTTGTCTTGTCAAATCTAATTTTGCATGTCTTGTATTGAGCTGTTTATTTTCTTCTAATTCTTTCCTCTAGAGCTCTCATTTCCTTTCCCGTTTTGTCATCTACAAGTCTCATTTAAATTTTATCATTTTTAACTCTTGCTTCGTTTTTTCCAAGAATTACAGTAAAGTTTATGGTACACCTGTGATTTTCATTGAGACTTAGAATGTAACTGGTTTGTAATTATTTTCTTGTTTGGGGTCCATATCTTAAGCCCATATTTCTTTATCATTGGGGTTTTTCTTCCATTAGTTCATTTTTCTGGCCTTACTTCCTGAATTAGGATTCAGTGCCAGGGCATGACCCATCTTCTCCCACATTCTTGGACAGAGTGGGCAGTGTCTGCTTGGTTCTGAACTTGCTTTCCCAGGTTCATTGTGGTAGCTTTCACTCATATTGGTGGCACTCAGATTGCTGGCAGATATGTGATCATTGTCTTTGATTGAGATGCTGGGTGGTATTCTATCCTCTTTGAGGCTTCTCTGATCAAGGTAGTCAACATCCTCCTGGGTCTTCCTTAAAAGGGCATTGACTGGTCTTCCGTCCCACCTTAGGGCTTCCTTATTCTTTGTGCTGTCTTAGGCTGCATGAAGGAACCTAATCAAGGTTCTCTGCATTTTGGGGTCATTATTCAATCTGGTTCTCTTTTTAGGTAATTAGGATTATTGTTCAGGAGTTTTAGTGATGTCCAACTCTTCATGACCCCATTTTGGAGGTTTTCTTGGCAAAGATATTAGAGAAGTTTGCCATTTGCTTCTCCATCTCATTTTACAGATAAGGAAACTGAGGCCAAAAGGTAACCCTTGCCTAGGGTCACACAGCTAGTAAGTGTCTGAGGTTGGATTTGAACTCAGGAATAGTAGTCTTCCCAACTCCAGGACTGGAACTTTATCCACTTATGGTTAGTAGGTATAAAAGTGGGAAAGCTGGTCTTCAACATGTGGCCATGGTCTAAGTCTGAGTCGAGTGATTCTTTTTTTATTCATATATTTATTGAATTGGTATTTATAAATGAATTACCTGCTGTGTGCTAGGTAATAGAGATACAAAAACAACAATTAAAAAGTCTGCCCTCAAAGGATTTATGTTCTATTGAAGGAAATAACATAAATATAGATACAAATAAGTACAAAATTAAGATAAAAATAAATATATAAAATCAAACATAGAAATCAACTATGGAAATATACAAAATTAAATTTAGATAGAAACTGCTTTATGTAACACCATTTCTGACTTACAATGGTCACTCAATTTGTACAGGATAAGAGAATCTTATAATTTAGAGATACCATGATAACACAATGACATTATGATATTAATTGCATTACCAAAGCATTTGCCAAATTATTACATACAAAAATTATTTATAGAAGATTGGGCTTACCAAGTACAGAGGTTTTCTCCTCTCCCCATGGTTGCAGAGCCTGTTTATGGACCCAAGGGTTTGAAAGGAGAGAGAGTTGCCTGCATGCCTAGAGGTGTGGGCTTCAAGGTGCCCAGGGATCCAGGGCTGTTGCCAGTGGGGCCCTGGATTGTTGCCAGTGGGGCCTTTGATATAGCTGCTATGCTTCTCCCCTCTTTTTTTCAAATGGGGAAGGGGAGCTCAAATTCCCTACTATTTTTTAGCACTTTCTTTCCTCAACCTGATCTGGTGCAAGAGAATTTATTGGGACCTGATTAAATGTTTTTAGCTGTTCTGACTTGTACTCTCATAAATTTCACTTTTATCTTTTTCTTTCTCAGCACCACGGGTTTGACCAGGACCCAGGGCAGAAAAATAAAAAAAAAGATTTTCTACATATTAATCTAAACAAAACTATATCTGACTTTCTCTTTTTCTCACTCCCCTCCCCTCCACCCAGTGAAGAGGGAGGGGAGAAAGAGGAAGTTCCATTTCAACCACAAATTATCAGAGATACACAGATGCATAAAGGCACAAAACACTTACTTTACACAGAACAATCAGTTAAATACAAAAGACTTTCTTTTCCATGCAAGAACAAACAGAACAGGAACAGAGAGTAGACAAAAGAAGCAGGACACTACTGGGCTGCTCCAAGAATTATGGAGCCCACTCGATTACCTGGCTGGCCCAAAAATTACGGAGCCTCCTAGACTTACACCCACTTTTGGGACAGAGCGTCCCAGAAACCAAACCCGTAGAAGCCCAACATCTTGGGATCCCTCAGTGAGGCAATGTGACCAAGGAATCAGGATGGAGCCCCCTCGACTTACACTACCAGGTTGCCCCAAGAAATATGGAGCCCCCTTGATTTATACCACCAAGCTGCTCTAAGAATTATGGAGCCCACTCAACTACCAGGCTGCCCCAAGAATTATGGAGCCCCCTTGACTACCAGGCTGCCCCCAAAATTATACCCAATGGTCAACACTCTACCACATCTGGCCCTGCCCCCTTCCAAACCACTGATTCAGAACAGGAGACAGAAAATTGAATCATGGAAAGGAAGGAACAAAGAAAAAGAGAGAGACATTCACCAACACTCACAGACATCTCTGGAGGATTTTTCAGATCCACTATGAGCCAAATAAAGGCAGGTCATCGTCAGACAGGCAGGCTAATCCTGGCCAGTTTCAAACTCCAGAGCCCTGGAAACAATCCAGGCACCAGCTCCCCTGGAGAGTGGAATGGTCAGAGATGCTTACCGGCTGAGGCTGACAAATTAGTCAAGCCTAGGTCTTGAAGGGGGTGGTCTAGGGGCCTAAAGGGCTTCTAGGACCCCCAGGATCTCGCTGGGGCCTCCAAAAATGTTATGTAGAGAATAAGAGCAAGGGTTCTTTGTAGACCTGGGTTCAAGGTAAATTTAGGTGTGGATTTATTGATTAAGTACACAACTGCCTGGAGTATACACTCAAATCAAGCAGTCCCGAATTGGGGTACACACAGTGCTTATAAAGGCTAAAACCACAAAAACCACAACTGGGGAGGGGAGCTAGCATAAGCATAAGAAATGACATACAGAAGCCAAGAATTGTCATTGGTTAGATCTATAGCTCAGGGCTCATTTGGGAAGATGGTGAAAGGGTACAAGGGTGCAACTTTCCTGGAAAGGTATCCTTCCCAGAATAGGGTGGAGGGCCCAGGGTGGAGGGTCGTTGGGTAATGGGGACAGGCTAGGGCTATGTTCCGGACACAGGATGTGGGGACCCTGCTTGGTCAGCAGGAACAGAACAGTGTGGTCTGTTCTTAAGATAAACTTCAACCATAACCCCAGGACTATGCCTTGGGCAATACCCAAGACTATGCTTTAAGCTGTTTCAAGCTATTACAGGGTATTGGATGGAGACAAAGACAAATATATAAAGGGGCTTAATGGTGGGCTGTAAATCAGGTGGCATGTGATTTGTGTTTGGGCACAACATATTATTACATCAAAAATATAAATTAATATTAAATTCAATAATTAAAAATTAAATAAATACAAAATACACACAATGAAGATTTTAAAAATAATTTTGGAAAAGAGAGGGCAGTAACACCAAGAAGGTCAGGATACGGCTCCTATAGGAAACTGCAGTAGAGCTGAGATAGTGATGAGATGGGAGGGAGGAGTGACAGCATCAAGGGCTGCTTTGAGTCTACTGCCTTGGTGCTACTTTTCAAGGAAGTGACTGCCTGTGGAGAAATGCCCAGAGGAAGTAATGTCTTTGTGAATGGTCACATGATTCTTAAATCCCCTCCCCTCCCCTTATTTTCCAAGTTAGTTGTTTTTGACAGTATATGTTCCACTTCTTATCATTTCTTAGTTTTTTACTTTGTTAAAATATTCTTCTTGCTTCATTGAATCTCTGAGGTCCGTGTGTTCCATTATAATTTTTTATGTTGTCAATTGCTTGGATAAGAATTTCTATCTTTTCTTCTAAACTGTTTCTTCTCCTTCAAAGAGTTCTAATTTGCTCTTCTTTCAGCTTTTCTTTTTCTCTTTTATCCAATCTTGGAGTCCTTGTAATCAATCCCTTTTTTTTTTCTGAAGTTTGATTTGTGATTATTTCAGTGAGTTGCTTCTGGGATTTTATTTCATGATTCTTTTGATCTATATTATTTCTTCATCGTAGTTGAAGTCTTCTGCCTCCTCCTATCTTTAGCTTCTTGGATTAGGACTTTGTGGCACAGGCAAGATTTTCCTCTCCTACCCTGCTGGATGGAAAAGAAAGTTGAATGTTAGAAACAAGGATACAACCAAGACTGAGGTGGTCTGTGGGGTTGTCATAGACCTACAGTCCTTTTCACCAAAGCCTGGAGGCCTTTGTTTGCTCCTTACTCCCCACCACCCCTCCTGACATTTTAATACAGCTTTCAGGTTTCCGAAATATCTTAAATCCACTGTCTCTTTCTCGCCTCATGATGACCCATGAGCACTAGTACTGGTTGTATGACCATGGGCAACTTTCTGAACTTCACGGAGATTGCTTCTTCATGTTTAAAACTCAGCATCTCTCCCCCGCTCCCTTACATCTCACCCAAACCTGCCTCTCTCTGACTCGACCCATTTCACCCTGGAAACCCTCAGAGACCTAGGCAGACAAGTGAGGTCCACCCTACACCCTCCCTTCCCCCATGCCCTGTGTAACAATCTTCCCAATCCTCAAAAACCTTCTATAGGCCTTTCTCAAAGTTTTCTTCTCTTTCAGAGACAGTCCTGTGTGCCTTACTCAACCTTCATATGATCTGATCTCCAGTCCCTTCATCATTTTGGTACCCAGCCATTGGAGACACATGATTACTAGGCACGCTCCTCCAACCTGAAATCGCCAGCTGGGATTGGAAGACCTTTCTCAATTTTTCATCTAATTTGAGGCTAAGAAATACCTTCCAGAAGTTGTTCGATCGTTTCAGTCATGCCTGACTCTTTGTGACCCCATTTGATGGGTTTCCTTTGGACAAAGACACTGGAATGGTTTTCCATTTCCTTCTCCAACTCGTTTTGCAAATGAGGAAACTGAGGCAACCGAGGACAAGTGACTTGTCCAGCTGGGAAGTGTCTGAAGCTGGATTTGAACTCAAGTCTTCCTGACTCCAGGCCCATCACTCTATCTACCGAGCCATTTAGCTGTTCTAACAAACCTTCTAGCACACTGGTTCTCAACTCTAATGTACATTTCAGTATCACTTTTAGGTTTTAAAAGTGCTTTTCTCACAAGAATCTAATAAACACTTAATATGATCCTCTTTTTATCAATAAGCTAATGGGACTCAGAGAGGGCTAGTGATTTGCCTAGGGTCACATAGCAAGGTAAGTACCAAGGCCAGGATTTGGATCTAGAATCTAAGTCAAATGCTCTCATAATTATATGCTTTTTGTTTTCATTTTTAAAATAAATATTGATGTGTGTCTTATTCTAAGTGTTCTTAGTGATTCAGGGGAAAGATCACATCCCCTGTTAGGCTGAAGGTCATGCATTTTTGCTGACAGCTTCCTAGTCCCAAAGAAAACTTGCTTTATGTGCATTGATAAATTTCAATGTCTTTGGGGCCCCCACCCTTCCAGTCCTCTGGAAAGCCCCAGCTCTCTCTCGGACACTCAAAGATAGGAGGATGACTCAGTGAGCGTGGCCTCATCTGGAAGGAGCTGGCTACTCATTGGCTTTTCTTCTCCACTCCCTGGGGCTTCCCAGGAACTCTGAAACCAAACAGAAACTGTCCTTTCCCCTTCCACTGGACTCTCTGCCCTAAGCCACCGCAGGCCTTCTGAAGGCTGGCTGAGCTTCCCCTTCAGAAAACTCTCCCAGAGCTCCTAAGGGCTGGACACTCCTTGGATTCCCCCATTCCTCCCAAATTTTCTTGCTACAATTACAGAAAATGATGGCTCTTTCTGTCCCCAAAATAGAAGTGCTTCCTTCCCTGGCCAGGGTAGCTGCACATAATAAAGGGAATGCTGATTGAGGAGTCACGAACCCAAGGCTTTTAATTCTACCTCAGATACAGCCTACCTGACTGACCTTGAATAAAGCACTTAATCTCAGAGCCTCAGTGTGCTCATTTGTAAGATGGGAATGACAACACCTACAGAACTTACACAACAAGGTTGTTGGGAAGATCAAGGAATAGATACAAATTTATTTACACACTTTTAAGAACCATAAAATATGAGCTATTAATATTTTTTGGAAATTTTTAGAGCAGCTAGGCAGTACAGTGGACAGAGAGCCCAGCCTGGGCACCCCTTTTCCTTCCTGGATTTGAAGCACACAGTACACAGGAGGGCTGCTAGCCCAGGATCACTCTTGATCTGGTCAGACAGGAAAGACGCTAAGAAGGGGCTAATAGTCTAACTTTACTCTGTCTATTCTTCTCACAAGTGTCTCTGAGAACCAACTCCTACAGCATTCACCCTTCTTGCATGGGCCATCAAGGGGGGGGAAGAGGGGGGCAACCTTCCCTATGTCTCAATGGGGTCAATCAAGGCAGGTACAACTTGTGCATTCCCCTGAATCCCTGCAAGCCTCAATGGGGGCCAGTTTAGGCAAACACAGTTTCCCCCCCAAGCCATGCTGGGGACCTGTCAAGACACTCACAGCATTCCAGTTTGTGCCTTCAACCATAAGGGTTCCCTGCTCACTGAGCAGTAGCCACCTGCTTCACAGCCTCACAAGTTTACATGGCTTCATCCTTACATCTCACTGCACAGTCTCAGAGGATATTTACAATTTCAATGCTGCACAAGCATGGTGGAGATGTTCTGAACCATGCTCATGAGAGCTCATATCTAACACCTGGGAGCAAGAGATTGTTATGGCCATGGATCCTGGGAAACTGAACTCCAAGAAATAATAACAAAAATCCACTTTACGCACACTAAAATCCACCTTATTTACACTTTCCTAGAGTGAAGATCTAGAAAGCTGATACAACTGCCTCGTGTTTCATAAGAGGAAACTGAGTCTGAGAGAGATTGGATGAACACCCCAGCACAGGTAGTGAGAGTCTGGAACTTGAGCCTTGTTCCTCCAAAGCCCAAACCAATGGCCTGTCCACTGCTGGGTTCTGATCTACTGTGTGCACATCTTGTAGCACTGATTCATGTACATACTGTCTCCTCCACTAGAATATAAGCATCCCAAGAGCAGAGATTCTTTGGGATTTTTATTTTTTGCTTCCTCAGTGCCCAGGAAAGTGCCGGCACACAGTTGGTGCCTGACAAATGCACATGGGTTGATCTGTGCATCTCGTGTATAGACTGCAACTCTCCTGGATAAAACTCACAGGATGCCAGGGCCTCTGTCTCCATGTACTTAACATCAGTTCCAGCCTTACCTGCATCAGGGAAGTCAATCATTTCCTTTCACTGGTTTGCTTTTTCCCATTCACATTTAGAGGGGATCTTCTATCCTAAGGAGGAAGATTCATTGAAATTAAAGCTAATCCCTGGCTTGTTCAGTGGGCACAAAGAAGCATGTCTAGTGTAAGAGAAAGGAAAGCTCTGGGAAATCTTAGCTGGCTGATATATCGCTGGATTTTAAATAGCTTGGAATTTCAGATGGGATCCTCCCATCCCACTTTCCTAGCCTCAAATGTGACTGTAGTGATAAACTGAGGCTCCTTTATTTCCTTCACAAGCTCCAAGCTCCAGATGACTATGAATTGACTACTTTGTGGCACCTGGGGCAAACTGAACCTTCCTTTTGCTCTTGGAGGTATGAATAAGGGCCAGATGTGTATAAGCATACCTAATAAGTCAATATTCCTATTTCTTAAGGTAGTTGGCGCAGTGGATAGAGTGCTGGGCCTGGAGTCACACAGAGCTGAGTTCAAATTGGACCTCAGACATTTAACTAGCTGTGTGACCCTGGGTAAGTCACTTAGCCCTGTTTGCCTCAGTTTCCTCATCTGTAAAACAAGCTGGAGAAAGAAATGGAAAACCACTCCAGTACCTCTGCCAAGAAAACTCCAAATGGGGTCATGAAGAGTCTTATACGACTGCTACAACTTAATTCATGTTTGTTGCAAAAGATTTATTTTTGTATTTTTTTGCCCCTGGCGGGGGGTGTTAAGAGGAAGAAAAATAAATACCTGATAATTGAAAAAAATTTTCATATAAAGGAATAGTCAATCAACAAACATTTCTTAAGCATCAATTATATGCCAGACAATACACTTAGTGTTAGAGATACAAAGAAAAAAAAAATGAAATGAATCCTGCACCCAAGGAATCTGCATTTCATTCAGGAAAGACACCAGGAGATTTGGGCGCCGCTGGCTTCTGTGTCTCCTCCTACAAACATGAGCGCCCCATCTCAGACTTCCGTGGGGATCCTCCTCCAGATTATTCCCTCTAACCATAGCTTTCCCTCTGTCTTGGGCCCTCCTCTCTTTTCACCTTGTGCTACTTTACTCAGTGGTCTCATTAAATCCCATGGATTTAATGACCATCCCTTTTCTGATGATTCTCAAATCTATCTATCCTGTGCCAGCCTCTCTGCTGACCTCCAACCTCCCAACTCCAACTGCCTTTCAGACATCTCCAACTGGATGTCCAGTAGACATCTTCAACTCAAACCAGAACTCATTGTTTCCCCCCGCCCAAAACCTTATCTTCTCTGTGATTATAGAAGACAATACCATTCTCCCAGTCCTTCAGACACACAACCTAGGAATCACCCTGGACTCCTCGCTATTTCTCACCCCCCCCCATACCCAATCTGTTGTCAAGGTCTATTGATTTCACCTTTGCAGCATCTCTGGAACATGCTCCCTTCTCTCCTCTGATACTGTCCCCAGCCTGGTGCAGTCTCATGCATTGTTTATTTCAATAATCTGCTGGTGGGTCTGCCTATTTTAAACCTCTCTCCACTTCAACCCATCTTCCATTCAATGGCTAAACTGATTTTCCTAAAGTTCAGGTCTGACTATATTACCTCCCAACTCAATAAATTCCAGTGACTCCCTATTGCTTCCAGGATCAAATATAAACTCATTTGTTTGGTATTCAAAGTCCTTCACAACTTGTACAACTCTGTGTCACTTAGATCCAATTCATGCACAACTCAAGACGTCACCCAACACATCCTGATATCAATGGTCCTCTTTGAAAATGGGGGCAGCTAGGTGATGCAGTGAATAGAGCACCAGCCCTGGAGCCAGGAGGACCTGAGTTCAAATCCAACCTCAGACACTCAACACTTACTAGCCATGTGACCTTGGGCAAGTTACTTAACCCCAACTGCCCTGCCTTCCCCCTTCCAAAAAAAAAAGGAAAAAGAGAAAAGAAAAAGAAAATGAAGAATGAACAACAACCTTTCAAGTCTTCTTATACCTTACCCCCTGACCCTTACTTTTCCAATCCAATAACACATATCTTACTACTCCACAAAACAAAATACCTATCTCTAGCCTCTGGGCATTTTCTCAGACTATCCCTCACACTTGCAATGCTCTTGTTCTCAATCTCCACCCATTAGTTTGGCTGGTATTTTTTAGGTTCCAGCTAAAATCCTAAATTCTATAGGAAGATTCTCCCAACCCCTCTTCATTCTAGTGTCTTTTCAATTATTTCCTATTTATCCTGTATAGTTTGTTTTTACACATTTGTTGCTTGTCTCACCCATTAGACTATGGGCTCCTTGAGGGCAGAAACTGTCTTTTGCCTCTTTTTTTATCCCTAGGACTTAGTACAGCACCTGACATATAGGTGCTTTAAAAATGTTTATTGGCTGACTAATCAACATGCATCCATACAGTTATACTCCAAATATATCCAACATAAATACAAGGTATGGTTGAGAAGTACAAAGGAAAAGTTTTGTGTAGAAGGTACATGATCTGAACTTTAAAGGGAGCTCAGGATTCAAAGACCCAAAATCTGAAAGAGAATGCACTCCAGGCCTGGGGGGAGAGAACCATGGCTCACAGATGGGAGCTGGAATGCTTTATGGGAAAAACAGCAAGAAGACCAGCTCAGTTGGACTGTGGATGGCAAGAGGGAAATCGTGAATATGAAGTCTGAGAATGTAGGTAGCAGCTAGATGGTGAAGGACTCTAAATACCAAACAGGGAAGATTCTATTGGATCCTGGAGAACAGGGAGAAAAGGGAGTTCATTGAGCAGAAGAGTGCCATGGTCAGACCTGTGTTTTGGGAATAACACCTCAGCAGCTGTGTGGACGATGAAATGCAGAGAAGCGGTGCATTTCAGGGAGGGCCATTAAGTAGAAGGCCATTAAAATGATGCAGCTGAGAGGTGATGGGGGCCTACATAGCCTCTCCACCTAACAAATGGGCATAGAGATGAGATGTTATGGAAGTGCTAATGGAAAGACTTGGCAAATGACTGAATAAATAGCATGAGACAGAAAAAACAAGTTGATGGTGATTGGAAGGTTGGGAACTGAGCAACTAGCAAATGATGGTCATCGACAAAAATAGAGGAGTTTGGGAAAGGAATTGTTCTGGTGGGAAAAGACAGTGAAATCTATTTGGGATGCCTATAGAACATTTAAAATGTTCAATTGGTAGTTGCTGATGTGGAAGCTCAAAAGAGAGAAAGATATAACAAGAAGAAGTATTTATAAAGCATTGACTGTGCCAGGCAATGTGCAAAATGTTTTACAAATCTCATTTGATCCTCCCAATAACTCTGGGAGGCAGGCACTATAATTATACCCATCTTACAGATGAGGAAATTGAGGCATAGAGAGATTAAATGACTTGTTCAGGGTCATATGGTTAATGTTCAAAATGAACTCATATCTTCCTAACTCCAGGCCCTGGAGCTCTATCCCTTGTACCACTTGACTGACCTGGAAGCCATTTTTGTAGAAGTGGAAGTTGAATCCCCCATAAACGATAAGGTCACCAAAAGGGTACAGAAAAAAGAACACCAAGAAGTCTGGGGGTCCACCCACAGCGAGAGGGGCAACACTTGGATTATGAGTCAACAAAAGAAATGGAAAAGGAGCCTTGAGATAGGTAGGAGGGGAGCCAGTGAAGAGCAGGGAGGTAAAAACCCAAAGCTGATCACTTATCCATGGTGACGTGATTGTCGGTGATATCAATGTTACAAAGAGGTTGGAAAGAATGAGGGTTGAGAAAAGTTCATAAACTGAACAATTAAGGCATCGTTGCTCACTTTACCGAGAGCGACAAGGTCAGATGCCTTTTTACATGGGAAGAATAAGCAAAAAGAGGATGAAAACATTGTTTGTTTGAGTGACCAGCTGGGAATGTTGTGGAGAAGTCGTTCTGATGTCAAAAGGGAATGTCATTTGTTTTAACAAAAAGGGAAATGAAAACAAAGCATCTGAGCAGTGGTTCCAGGGGCTTCCCAGGCAGTGGGATCAGGGAATCCTTTCTGAATGTTCCAGCAGTGACTCACTGAGTTCAGCTGCTCAGCCACAATTTGGCCACTGTGTGCCTCCAACCACCCCCAGCCCTCATCCCACCCCAAAATGCATGGATATTAGGGCGAGTTCCTCTGGTCCTTAGGCTTCAATCTGAGACAGGTTCCCCTCTCCTTTACTTTTGTTCTTGAATGTCAACTCAGAAATGAGTGGGATCAAAGGCATTTCCAACCTACCCATCTCCTCAGCAAATGAATGCATTAGCCCAAAGAAATGAGCTTCATCCAAGTCCTTTGGTATTCAGAAATCCCTGTAGGCAGCTCTGTGTGTGTGTGTGTGTGTGTGTGTGTGTGTGTGTGTGTGTGTGTGTGTGTGTGTCTGGGGGGAGGGGAAGGGAATACATTGACTTTTTGATCCTGACTGGGCTAGATCCCAATCACAACAAGCTGCAGAAGTGGCCAGGGAATCCAGCGGGCTGTTCTCATCACTGTAACCCACAATCGAATGGGCTACCAAAGAAGAGAGCCACTGGGTGCTTCTGTTAGGGAAATGGATACAAGGAAGGATCCAGTGGAACCAGCAATGATGTCTGTAGTTGGGAATGGGTAGCAGTGCTGTCTGCAAAGTGTAGGAGTGCTAATAGCTGATGATGATGATGCATGCTTTGTTTGGCCTCATAGCTTAGGTCAAAGCAAATACTTTGGTTTGGGATTTCCAGAAAATGGGTACTCAGGAAATGATACAATCTTAATCATTATTGTAGGGTGATGCAGCGAGCAGACAAACAATGCTTACCTACACTATGGCAACATAAACAGAGGTTTATGCCCACATGCAAGAAACTCACCCTAAAAAAAAAAGAAAGAAACTTACCCTAGTAAGAGAGTGAGGAACACGTTGGGGAAAGAACATTCTAAAAATTGGGCTCTGAGTAGCAAAATTACAGACCCTAAGGATGGGTGTATGTGGTATGTAATTTTTCCTCCTGGGAAAAGGACCTATTTGTACAAAAATATTTATAGTAGCTCTTTTTGTGGAAGGGAAATGAAAACAAAGCATCTGAGCAGTGGTTCCAGGGGCTTCCCAGGCAGTGGGATTCCCTGGTCCCCACTCATAATCCAAAGAATTGAAAGTTGCTAGGAAGGCCATCCGTTGGGAACAAGCTGTGGTATATGATTGTCGTGGGATGCTATTGTGCTACAAGAAATGATGAGCAGGGTGGTTTCAGAGAAACCTGGGAAGACTTGTATGAAAAATAAAATGAGAAGAACCATGAGGACATCATACACAGCAACAGCAACACTGTAAGGACCTAAGATAGCTCTGATCTGGACAATCATCTGAGACAAATCCAAAAGACCCATGATGAAAAATGCTATCTACCTCCAGAGAAAACTGAAAAATTCGGAGTGCAGTTGAAGCACTTTTTTAAACCTTATTTTTATTCTTTTCTTTTATTTGTGCTTTCTTTTACAAGACTAATAGGGAAATATGTTTGGCATGACTTCACATGTATAAAAGACATCAAAGTGATGGCCTTCTTGAGGAGTCAGGAGTGGTAGAAGGGAGGAAGAGAATTTGGAATTCATAGTGTTTTAAACAGTTGTCAAAAAATTCACATGTGGGGCGGCTAGGTGGCACAGTGAATAGAGATCTGGCCCTGGAGTCAGAAGGACCTGAGTTCAGAGCCGGCCTCAGACACTTAATCCACACAAACAAAAACCTAGCCATGTAACCTTGGGCAAGTTACTTAACCCTAATTGCCCTAAAGGGGCGGCTAGGTGGCACAGTGAGTAAGAGTGCTGGCCTCGGAGTTGGGATGACCCGAGATCAGATCTGGCCTCAGAAAATGAGCACCCACACATAAATAATGACTGGCCGTGTAACCTTGAGCAAGTTACTTAACCCCAATTGCTTTCAAAAAAAAAAAAATCACATGTAATTGTGAAATATTTAATGAAATAAAAACAATTTCGAAAACAAAATAGAAAGTTAGCAGCAGATGCAAACCAGGTGAGCTCTTCCCTGGCCTGGTTCTGCCTTGTTGCCTCCCTCAGGGGCAGTGCCCCTGGTCCCCTCTCTCTTGCCCATGCAGCATTTCCTAGAAGTCTAAGTTCTCTCCTAGAGGTCATTTCACCTTCCCACCTTACTGAAATGAGTCTGCATTTCAAAGTTGATTTGAGTGCACTTTCTATATTACTTGACCTGGAAACCTTTAGGTTTACTCCAGGGTCCAGAATTTATTTATTTATCTATTTATATCTCTCGTGTCAGTAAACCCCCTAAAGAAGGACTATAAAATTTAGAGTTGGAAAGAGTCTTAAAGATTGTGCAGTATGGTTTTGAATTTAAAATGGAATGAGACTGGTCAATTCAATTAAACAAACCTTTATTAGTTTACTATGTCTAAGATGCTGTGCTAGCAATTGGGAGCAAGGCACTGTTCAATGATTTTTTTAAAGGTAGAGTGCCTGCCCCTAGAGAACTTACAGTCTAATATAGTGTGATATACAATGTTCTGTTTTCAGGGCAAAGGAGAACCAGGGGAAATGTGAGAAATTTGGGCAAAGAGAGAAGACTCTGTGTGTTCTATGTGCATTTTTGTATTTGGAAAGGAGCAGTGCAGTCAGGGAAGGCATCATGAAAGAAATGGCAGAAGCTCTAAGCTAATGAGCCAAAACAGTTGAAGATGTGGCTCCTACTATCACACAAGCTCCATATCTGCTTTTATCTCGGAGATCCTGCTCTGCTAAAAACATTCAATTGAGAGGAGGAGGGTCACTGTTACTGATGTTAGAATATTTGATATTAGAAGGTTAGGTTAGATGTTAGAATATTGTTGATATCAGCCTATTAAAAATGCTAGTGCCTTTATGGGAAAACTGCTTCCAAACACATATTTCATCTTTACTTCACTTTAAGCATTGGAAATCTATAAATTCCATAGTCAGGAGCAAAATAGCCCTATTGCTTTCCAAGGCCACTAATCTTTGGAGTGGCTGACCACGGCAGGGAAACTCAACTCTTTCTTTTGATGTAATAATGTAATTACAGTAATACCCAGCACAGACCAAACACGGAAATTTATCAGTGCAAAGAAAAGAGCCCAAATAGAACAACCCAAAAGTAAGGATCGTCTGGATGTTAGGATGCGTAAAAGCCTGCCTCCTTCATGGTGATTTCCACCCATTACTGACTCTAAGCAAAGTTCTCTTCTTGCTTGTCTTTTCTCATAGTTCACTTATCGGTGTGTATGCCCCATTCCACTCCCCGCATGCTCCTTGTATGACCCTAGGAAAGTCACTTCACTTGGTAAGATGTCCGGGACAGAGGAGGTGATAGTCACCACTGTACACCTTCCTTGGGGACCACAGCTTGACCAGAATGTACCATGCAGGACACATTTTAGGGAAGACATTGATAAGCTGGCAAGTGTTCAGAGGAGGGCAATCAGGATGTGGAAGGGTCTCAAGAACATGAGGATCAGATGAAAGACCTGGAATAGTTTACCCTGCAGAAGAGAAGGTCATGGCCACCATGGCAGCTATTGCCTAGGATTTGGACAATTATCCTGTGCAAGATGGACTTGACTTGTTCTACTTGATCCAGATGGCAGACTGAGGAGCAATGCCCAGATAACCCCTTGTCAACAATGTAAGGAATTCTTTTTCAGGCATATGATGATCTAGAGCAGGGGTTGGCAAACAATAGCCCAAGGGACAAATCCAGACCCCAGTCTATTTTTGTTAGGTTTCATAGGCTAAGATTTTTTAAAATATTTTTAAAATTTTTATTTTCAAGGTGGCTAGGTGATGCAGTGAATAGAGCACCAGCCCTGGAGTCATGAGGACCTGAATTCAAATCTGGCCTCAGACACTTAACACTTATTAGCCATGTGACCTTGGGCAAGTCATTTAACCCCAATTGCCTTGCTTTCCTGCATCCAAAAAGCAAAAAAAAAAATTATTCTCATTACAAATTCTCTTTCCCCCATCCTTCTCCCCACTCTTTGAGAAGGCAAGAAATACAATAATCATTATGCATATGAAATCATGCAAAATATTTTCACATGAAGGGGGAAGAAATAAGGAGAAATAAATATGTTTCAATGTACACATAGATTTCATCAGTTCTCTGTCTGAAGGTAAATAGCATTTTCCATCATGAATCTTTTTTGGCGTTGTTGTGCATTATTTAACTGATCAGAGTGGCTAAGTTTTTCACAGATGATTATTATAATATTTGTTGCTGTATATAATGTTCTCCTGGTTCAGCTCACCTTACTTTGCCTAAACTCGTCTAAGTCCTCCCAGGCTTTTTCTCCAACCATCCCCTTCATCATTTTGGTAATTCATCTCAGTAGGGTCCAGACTTGGTAGCAGCATTGCTGGATCAGAGTATGCAGTCTTATAGCCTTTGGGCATAGCTCCATATTGCTCTCCAGAATGGATGGACCAACTTACAGTTTAAAAGGCAGTACATTAGGGTACTGTTTTCCACCATCCCTTCTAGCATTTGTCATTTTCTTTTTCTGTCATACTGACCAATCTGATAGCTACCTGAGGTGCATTTCTCTAATGATTAGTGATTTAGAGCTTGTGTTCATGAGGCTTATTGAAAGGTTTGATTTCTTCTTTTGAAAACTTCCTATTCATATTTTTTACTATTTACCAATTGGCTCTTATTTTTGTAAATTTGGCTCAGTTCCCTAAATAGTCAAGAAATGAAAACTTTATCAGAGAAATTCGATATGAAAACTTACCCCCAGCTTCCTGTTTTCTTTCTAATTTTGGCCACATTCGTTTTATTTGTGCAAAATCTTTTTTAATTTTGTGTAATCAAAATTATCTCTTTCACCTCCTATGAATCTTCCTATTGCTTGCCTGTTTATTAATTCTTACCTTATCCATTGATCTGACAGGTAATTTGCTCATGATATTACCCTTTATAATTAAATCATGCACCTGTTTTGAGTTCATCTTGGTATAAGTTATGAGATGTTGGTCTAGGACCGGTTTCTGTCAGACTGCATTTCAGTTTT
The DNA here is from genome assembly GCA_011680675.1 of Gymnobelideus leadbeateri. Classification (NCBI taxonomy): domain Eukaryota; kingdom Metazoa; phylum Chordata; class Mammalia; order Diprotodontia; family Petauridae; genus Gymnobelideus; species Gymnobelideus leadbeateri. The sequence continues at coordinate 86,134 of WOXC01000419.1, read as the reverse complement.
CCCAGCAGTTTTTGTAAATATAGTGACCTCTTACCCCAGCTGTTGGGATCTTTGGGTTTATCAAACGAGATTACAGTGGTTATTTGCTTCCATATATTGTTTCCCTAATCTATTCCATTGATCAATCATTCTATATCTTATCCAGTACCAAATTTCTGAATGATTATCAATTTTTAATATAGCTTGAGGACTAGTACTGCTAGGCTTCCTTTCTTCACATTTTGTTTTCATTGATTTCTTCAATATTCTTAACCTGTAGTTCCTCCAGATGAACTGTATTGTTTTTTCTAGCTTTATAAAGTAATTCTTTGGTAGTTTGATTGGCATGGCACTGAATAAGTAAATTAATTTAGGTAGTTTGTAATGTTTATTGTATTAGTTCAGCCTGCCCATGAGAAATGAATATTTCTCTTAATGTAGAAGCTGTTAGGTCTTGTGTTATCCTGATTGTGTTTCCACAATACTCCAATTGTTTCTTTCTGGCTGCTTGTAATATTTCCTATTTGACCTGGGAATTCTGGGATTTAGCTATAATATTCCTAGGAGTTTTCTTTTTGGGATCTTTTTCAAGAGGCAATCAGTGAATTCTTTCAATTTCTACTTTGCCCTCTGGTTCTAGAATATCAGAGCAATTTTGCTTGATAATTTCTTGAAAGATGGTGTCTAGGCTCTTTTTTTGGTCATGGCTTTCAGGTAGTCCAATAATTTTAAAATTATCTCTCCTGGATCTATTTTCCATGTCAGTGGTTTTTCCAATGAGATATTTCACATTGCCTTCTATTTTTTCATTTGTTTGGATCTGTTTTATAGTATATTGATTTCTCATAAAGTCATTAGCTTCCAATTGCTCCAATCTAATTTTGAAGGAGTTATTCTCTTCAGTGAGTTTTTAAAATTCCTTTTCCATCTGGGCAATTTGGCTTTTTAAGGCATTCTTCTCATTGGCCTTTTGGGCCTCTTTTGCCATTTGGGTTAGTCTACTTTTTAAGGTGTTATTTTCTTCAGTATTTTTTGGGTCTCCTTTAGCAGGCTGTTGACTCGCTTTTCATGATTTTCTTGCATCATTCTCATTTCTCTTCCCAAGTTTTCTTCCACTTCTCTTACTTGATTTTCAAAATCCTTCTTGAGCTCCTCCATAGCCTGGAACCAAGTCATAGTTTTCTTGGAAGCTTTTGATGCAGGAGTTCTGACTTCATTGTCTCCCTCCCATTCCATGCTTTGATCCTTTCTGTCCCCAAAAAAGGATTCTATGGTCTGTTTGTGCTTCCTCTGTTTGTTCATATTGCCAGCCAGTTACTGGACTTTTGAGCTCTTTGCCATGGTAGAACTCTGCTTCCAGAAAGGAGAGCTTTGTTCCAAATGGCTGGGGTTTTCAGAGCTGCCGGAGCTATTAGGAGGGCACTCTCTCTACAGACACCACAAACTCTGACTCACTGGTCACACACTCCAGGACCACCACCCAAGACCATGATCTGGATCCAAGCAGGTCAAAGCAAGAGTGCTTAGCCTCTGATTGGTCTCTTGGTCCCCCTGTGATCTTCAGGCCAGGAGCTCTGGAGGCAGCCATGTGGTAGCAACTGCATCTGCCATTCCTCCAGCACTTCTCACCCAGGGGTATAGGGGTCACTGTGGGGACTGTGCTCTTCCATCCCCCCTGTTCCAACAGGGTTCCCAACTGACGTTTTACTTTCTTTTTGGCATTTATGGGTTGAAAAGTCTGGAAACTGCCACAGCTGCTGGTGATTCACTCTCCTAAAGTCTGCTCCTGCCACCACTGGTTAGGGCCACCCCAGGGCCAGAACCACATGGCTCATGTGGAACTGTGCTCACCTCCCAGTTCTGTGCGTTATACCCTTCCTATCAGCCTGCCAAGCTACCCTCAGTGGAGATTTGTTTTCCTCTGTCGCTTTGTGGGTTCTGTAGCTCTAAAATTTGTTTAGAGCCATTATTTTACATGTATTGGAGGTGGTGGGAGCTAGAGCCATGTGGAGGTCCTGTTTTTACTTCTCCATCTTGGCTCCACCCCTGTCTGCAATTATTTTAAATGAAATTCCTATCTGTATCTCTTCCTGCTAGGTGTTGTTGCTAATACATAGAAATGCTGGTGATTTATGTGAGCTTCATTTGTATCTTACAACTTTGCAAAAGTTTTTTATTATTTCAACTAGTTATTAGTCGATTCTCTGGGGTTCTCCATATCATCATATCATCTGCAAAAAGTGTTTCTTTCTTACCTGTGCTTATTCCTTACATTTCTTTTTCTTGGTTTATTACTATAACTAGCATTCCTAGTACAATATTGAATAATAACAGTCATCATGGACATCCTTGCTTCACTCCTGATCTTCTCCTGATCAGGAAAGCCTTCTATCATATCTTCTATCCCTATCACAGATAATGCTTGCTCCTGCTTTTAGATAGATACTACTTATCAGTTTAAGAAAAGTTTCCTTTATTCCTAGGCTCTTGGGTATATTTTAATAGGAATGGGTATTATATCTTGTCAAAACCTTTTTCTTCATCTATTGAGATGATCATGTGATAGTTGTCCTAATAACTGAACCAGTTTTATATTTCTGGTCATAGTGTATGGTTTTTGTGATAAATCAATGTAATATCCTTGTTAGTATTTTATTTAAATTTTTTGTATCGTTATTCATTAGAGAATTTGGTCGATAGTTTTAATTCTCTGTTTTTGCTCTCCATGTTTTAGGTACCAGCAAAATATTTATGTTGTTGAAGGAATTTGATAGGATTTCTTCCTTACCTATTTTTAAAATAGTTTATATAGTATTAAAATTAATTATTCCTTAAAAGTTTGGTAGGATTCATTTGTAAATTCATCTAATCCTGTTTTTCTTTTTATCTTAGGCAAATTATTTATGACATTTTCAGTTCCTTTGTCTAAAGAAGGATAATTTAAGTATTGTATTTCCTCTTCCATTAATCTGGGCAATTCATATTGTTTTAAATATTCATTTATTTTATTTAGATTGTTTTACTGGTATAAAGTTGGGCAAAATAGCTGCTAATCATTGTTTTAATTTCATCTTCTTTGATTATGTGTTCACCTTTTTTCATTTTTAAGACTGATAATTTGATTTTCTTCCTCTTTTTTAAAAATTAAATTAGACGGATGCGAGGGGAAGATGGCGGAGTAGAAACAGTACGTCCAAGCCACTCTCCCCCCAGATCACCTCCAAACTATGTAAAGGGGGACTCTGAACAACTTCTGGAGCTCCAGCTCCCACAGAATGACACAGAGAAGCTAACCTCCCACTGAGGACAGCCCAGCAGCCCTGCAGGAAGGACCAGAGCAGCGCTCTGGGAGCTGGCAGCACAGCGGGCAGTGCGCAGGGAGCCGAGCACAGGTCCCCCCTGAATCTCGGTTTTAGCTCCAGGGGGGCCAGGCTAGCAGCCGGCTAGAGGGACCCCAGAACACCAGCAGCTGTGGTGATTCCAGAATTATCAACATAGACATGCCTAGGACAAAGTGAGAGGTTAGTGCCCTATGGACTTTGGGACCAGTATTTGGGGAATGCATCAGCTTCCTCCCCTGGGGGCTAGAGGCCGCTGAGGAGACATGCCATTTTGTAGTTTTCAGAGGCAGCTCCAGCTCCTGGCCTGCGAACTGTAGGGAGATCCAGCAATCAGTCTTGGCGGGGTAATCGCTCTTGCTTTAACCTCCCTGGATCTGGATTGTGATCTGGGGTGGAGGTAGTGGGTGGGTTTCCAGCTTGCCAGAAATCGAAGTTGTCCCCCCACATATTCGGGACAAAAGTTCACCTGTCTGGGAGCCCAGCCATACTGTGGCAACAAGCTCAAAAGTCAAGTAATTAAGTGGCAACATGCCAAGGCAAAGGAAACAAATTAAACAGAAAAATGCAACCTTAGACTCCTACTTTGGGGGCAAAGAGGATCGAAGCATAGAACAGGAGGAGGGCTTTGAGGTCAGAAATCCTGCTCCAAAAGCCCCAAAGGAAAACATGAGCAGGTTACAGGCCATAGAGGACCTTAAGAAGGACTTTAAAAATCAAATAAGAGAAGTGGAGGAACAATTGGGAAGAGAAATGAGAAGGATGTAGGAAAAGTATGAAATGAGGGTCAACAGCCTGACTGAGGAAAACAACACCTTAACAAATAGACTAACTCAAATGGCAAAGGAGGCCCAAAAGGGCAATGAGGAGAAGAATGCCTTAAAAAGTCGAATTTGCCAGATGGAAAAAGAATCTCAAACGTTCACTGAGGAGATTCATTCCTTCAGAGTTAGACTGGAGCAAATGGAAGCTAATGACTTTATGAGAAATCAAGATGCTGTTAAGCAGATCCAGACAAATGAAAGATTAGAAGCCAATGTGAAATATCTCATGGGAAAAACCACTGACCTGGAAAATAGATCCAGGAGAGACAATTTTAAAATTATTGGACTACCTGAAAGCCATGATCAAAGAAAGAACCTAGAAATCACCCTTCAAGAAATTCTCAAGGAAAATTGCCCTGATGTTTTAGACCCAGAGGGCAAAATAGAGGTTGAAAGAATCCACAGATCACCTCCTGAAAAAGATCCCAAAAAGAAAACTCCCAGGAATATTATAGCCAGGTTCCAGAATCCCCAGATCAAGGAGAAAATACTACAAGCAGCCAGGAAGAAACAATTTCAATATTGTGGAAACACAATCAGAATAGCCCAGGACCTGGCAGCTTCGACACTGAGGGATTGAAGGGCATGGAATATGATATTCCAAAGGGCAAAAGAGCTGGGAATGAACCCAAGGGTCTCCTACCCAGCAAAACTGAGTATTTTGTTTCAGGGGAAAATATGGTCATTCAGTGGAATAGCATTTCCTCGAGCATTCTTGAGGAAAAAACCAGAGTTGAATAGAAAATTTGACATCCAGACACAAGAAGCAAAAGATGCCTGAGAAGGTAATCAGGGAAAAGAAATCAAAAGGAACTTATCAAAGTTGAACTATTTACATTCCTATATGGAAAAACAATAACTGTGACTAATGAAATCTTTCTCACTATGAAAATAATGGAAGAAGGGTGTATGGTCATATGAATACATATGTGAATGTGTGTATATATGTTTACAATTATATATGGATAGAGGGCATAGGTTGAATTTGTTGGGAAGGGAGGATACTCAAGGGGTGAAATTCTGAGGTGAGAGAGGAAAGTGGCAAGAGGAGATGGGGAGAGACAGGGTAGGGTAAACTATCTCATGTAGAAGAAGCAAGGGGAAGTGGCTACAGGAGAGGGGAAGAATAGGAAGGCAAAAAGGCAAAACCACATTCTCATTGAATTTGGTTCTGAGAGAGAATGACATACATACTAAATGGGATATCTCAACCTGCAGCAGAATAGGGGGAGGGAGGATGTGAGAAGGGATGATGTATGGGAGGACATCCTTGGGGAGAGGGGAGGTTGGAAGTACCCACTATAGAAGAGGGACAGGATCGAGTAGGGAATGGACCAGGTGAGGGGTGGGATGGATGGGAGGGAATTATAAGCAGCCTTGTACAATATATCTACTATGGCAATGTTTTGCTTAGCTAGACATGTACAACATATACTGAATTACTTATCTTCCCAGAGGGAATGGGTGACAAGGAAGGAAGGGGATGGATCTGAAATTTGAGGTCTTAAAATTAAATGTTTCAAATATATATAAATACTATTATTAATACTCTTTTTCTTGTAATTGGGAGATAAGATGTGAAGGCATTGGGACACAGAGATTCACCTTGCTCTAATGGAAAAGTCGAAGGGGGTATGGGAGAAGATATGGGAGAGAGCAGATTGGAGGAAGCGATATCTTGTGGGACTGCTATTCTGGGAGGGTGGGTAAGGGAAAAACAGGGGGGAAAAATAATTGTAACTGAAAATCTGGTGGAAATGAATGATGTGGAACAGAAGTTAATCAAGCATTTCTTTAAAAAAATTAAATTAGACAATGCTCTGTCTATTTTATTGATTAATTTCCCCCCCCCCCATAAAACCAGCTCCTAGATTTATTTACCAGTTCAATTTTTTTTTACTTTCAATTTTATTAGCCTCACCTTTGATTTTTAATATTTCCATTTTGGTATTTAATTATCGTTTTAATCTGATGTTTTTCTAGGGGTTTTTTTAGTTGTTATATGTCCAGTTCATTGATTGACTCTCGCATTTATTGATATAAGTAGACATAATAAGTTTTCTGCTAAGAGTACTGCTTTGACTGTATCTCACAAATTTTGGTATGTTGTCTTGTCATTCTCTTTAATGAAACGATTGATTGTTGTTTTCTTTGACATTTTAAAATATGATAAATTTTATTTTTAAATGTCAGAATTATCATCAGCTCTTGGGCAATACAAAAACAGGGGGCAAGCTGCCTTTTGGCCCACACACAAAAGTTTGCTCTGGTCTAGATGATCCCTGGCACCTTTTAACTCTAAAACACTGTGTTTCTGGGGAAGTGGAAAAAGACTGAGATCGGGAGTGAAAAGATCCAGTTTTAACTATATAAGCACACTTCTTCTGTAGTGGGGAAAGATGGCAATTTTTGTTCATTCATTTCAGTTGTGTCTGATTCTTCATTACCCCATTTGGGGATTTCAGGGCAAAGATACTGGAATAGTTAGCCATTTCCTTCTCTAGCTCATTTTACAGAAGAGGAAACTGAGGCGCTGTGACTTGCCCAGGGTCACACAGCAAGTATCTGAGGCCAGATTTGAACTCACAAAAATTAGTCTTCCTGGCTTCCAGGCCCAACGCTCTATCCACTATGCCACATAGCTGCCCAATGGTGGCAATGAGAATTATTAATGCCAGCAATGATTCTGTTTTCTGATTCTGAGATCCCAGACTCAGAGGACTTGATATTAGAATAAAGTGATTAGACAAGATCATTTCCACCTTAATTCCATGCTTACTGAAGTAAAGGCATGCTTCTCTAATCATGTCCATTTACCTTTAAAAAGAATTGTTAAATTTCCTGATACAGAGTTCTGATATTATACTCCAGGGCAGAAGCTGAGCAGGTGCTACTCCTTAATCTTCTCATATGGCAGGAGCAAAAGGATCACAAAGGACACTTGCCTCTGATCAACCCAATCCAAGTTCCAAGAAGAAAATGTGTTCCCTCATTCCCAATAATGCTTTCTCCAATTTCTCTCTAAAATGTGTCAGTTCTGGAGACAAGCCAAGCCAAGGCTATGTGAGAAGAGCTAAGGGCCAGTAGAGACATGATTTTTAATTATATTAAAAGCATCTTGTAAATTTCTCATCACTTCTGCTGTAAATCCTTTTCATTAATCACTCAGGTTGGATCGTTTTTAGTTTGGCATCCTGGAGCTGAAAGCTGCATGTGATGCTCTCTGCACAAAGGCACATATCTACAGAGAATAAAGAGCTTTCCAAATATGGACCACCACCACCACGCCCAGCAGAAGGCATGGGAATCTTGTGGAAATAGGATGGGGTGTGTGTTATTCCTATTGACTTGTGGTTATTGGAGAAGGACTGAGGATGTTTGTGCTGCACCTACAGAGGATAGCTTATATCCTAATGCTTTTATCCAACTACACAAACCAGGATTCTATCCACCTGTGCAAGAGTCTGTGGAACACTCCATATAGAAGACAGTCCCAAGACTGTCCTGCTGTTTATCCGAACCCCATTACAGATGAGAAAAACTACAATAAGGTAATAACAATAGTGATGACACACTTTGCTACAGTGTCTTCCTCTCAACACACCTAGGATATATGAGGAATGCTACTACCATTTTACAAATAAGGATACTTAAGCTTGAAGAGGTTGGCCAACGCCCTCCTCACACAGCCTGGAGATGTCATCAACCAAGGAATCAGACAGAGGATTCTTATTCCAAGGCCTTTTCCCAGCATGGCATTCATTAGTGTTACCCCTTCTTAATCAAACAGTAGAGTCCGGTGGAATATATTCACATTTTCTTTCAGGAGACCCGAGAGGGGTGATAGTGTTGAAGTCTAGGAAGTCAGAAGCAGAGCAAGGGGAAATGATGGGGCCTGTCCCCTAAATGAAGGACCCCAGAGAAAGTAACCAATGGGAGAAGGGGACAGGCATGGCAGAGGGATGTTCCAGGGAAAGGTTTTAGGAACAGGTGGATGTTCCCAAGTGAACAGGTTTCAAGCACTGAAGGGAAGCTCCTGGGTGAGACAACAATTGAGGCATGGTGTCAAAGTTAGGAGCAAAACGAGGAAAGGAAAAGGCAGAGAGGTTGTGGTGGATACAAAGAGACACAGGGAAAGGGGGCCATGTCAGGAGGTGGAAGGAAGGCTTTGAAGACAAATTTGACTTAGTACACAATTTTCCTTAAGGTTTCCCCTATCATAAGCAGCTTAGTATATGGCAATATGGTAGCTGCCCTAGTGAGCCTTTCACTGGGTCATTAAGGAACCCTAAAGAATCGCCATGGAGCTATGTTAGGTCTTCCACTATCTCTTTGCTTTCAAAAACTCTACTGTAGGTACCCATGATTATGAGAAAAAAGAAGAAGAGAATAATAGCAACACAGGAAATTATTTCTTCAAGTACTCTCCATACCGCTTAACAGGAATCTCATCCCATCTATGGTCATGTGTACCTTGGGTTAGGAGTGCCTACTGCAGGGGTCTGCAGGGAAGTCTTGGAATCAGAAAAACCTGGATTCAAGCCATGAGTAAGACAGATGAGCTGTCTCAGCATGGGAACCCAAACTTATCACCCTAGGCAACTTTCCAGGGCTGTAAGTTACACCTTGGGCAGCTAAATGGGGCAGTGGACAGAACACCAGCCTGAAGTCAGAAAGACATTTTCCTGAGTTAAAATATGGCCTCAGACACTTCTAGCTGTGTGACCTTAGGCAAGTCATTTAACCCTGTTTACCTCAGTTTCCTCATCTATCAAATGAGCTAGAGAAGGAAAGAGGAAGCCACTCTAGTATCTTTGCCAAGAAAATCACAAATGGGATCATGAAGAGTAAGACACAACTGAAACAACAAAGTTACAAATACATTCATTTTTTTAATTTTTTTTTAAAGCAATTGGGGTTAAGTAACTTGCTCAAGGTTACAGGGCCAGTCATTATTTATGTGTGGGTGCTCATTTTCTGAGGCCGGATCTGATCTCGGGTCATCCCAACTCCGAGGCCGGCGCTTTTACTCACTGCCCCACCTAGCCGCCCCTTTAGGGCAATTGGGGTTAAGTAACTTGCCCAAGATCACACGGCTAGGTTTTTGTTTGTGTGGATTAAGTGTCTGAGGCCTGCTCTGAACTCAGGTCCTTCTGACTCCAGGGCCGGCGCTCTATTCACTGCACCACCTAGCTGCCCCTTACAAATACATTCGTGATCTGCATCCATGGATGAATTTTTCACACTGAGAATCTCTAACATAGATTAAAATCACAGTCTATTTAAACATCTATATTGCTGTTATTTCTGCTTCCTTTGTATTCATCTCATTCCAATCTTCTCCCACGGAGCTTGCCTGGAAACTGTCCTGGGATGAGGAGCTGTCCTATCACTCTTTCATGTTGCGTATTTTACAAACTATAGCAGAGGTGAGTAGAGCGGCTGCTTTTTTTCTGCTGAATGAAGCCTTTGGAGGATAGGCTCCTCTCCCAAGCTCCTTTGAGAACACTCCAGAGAGGACGGCCAGCATAGTATCCTGATACATCCTGTTCCCCTTTGGTTTTAGTTTTCTCTACTGGGTCCTCATATTTTGAAAGCCTTTCCCCTATGTAGTTTTGGAAATATGAGTATTTCTTACAGTGATATCTATTTTTAAAAAACCTTCCGTTTTTATGAATCCACGTTATGTGTGATTGATTGCAGCCAATAATTCTGTCTGATAACAGCCTGGTTCCAGTACTACCAATGGTCTGAGTTATCGAAGATATTGGAAGGGTTGGTTTTTGAGGGGAGAGGGGTGTTGTTTGTTTTTAATATGGAGACCCTTTCATAGGGTCTCCATATTAAAGAGCATACTTCAGGAATAAAATTCTAGTTATCATATTGTGCCTAACTTAGTATTTATTAACTACCCAATTTTTGCAACCTATTGTGTGCTGTGCTACAGTTTCTCCCACTTCCCTGGATGATCTGCAGTGCTCAAGGAATCCTGACTCCTTAAAGGTAACCCAGCTATGATTTCTAGTGGTGATGGCATGGTCCTGAATCCCCCAATTCTATGAACAAATCCACACAATTTAGTGTTCTTACAAATTAATGTTATTACAAATTAATCCTGTTTTACAGAATTAATTAATGTTATTACAAATTAATTCTATTTTACGGAATCCAAACCCAAACAGTCCTGGACAAGCCAGTATACTGCTAGTGTAATGGACAACGGAGGCAAATACAGGATGGCATAGCCAATTTAGAATTTGCAGAGTGTTTATTTAGCTGGCGACTGTCTCCCAAAAGGGGAGGCAGTCCTGAGCAGTCTGTCCAGCAAGCTTATACAGTAAAAAGTACTTCCTGAAACAAACAGTGGTCAGCAAGGCAACTGTTGCTACATAGGGATATAAACTGGAGGAGCCGGGGGACTGCAAGGAATGGTCATACCTTTACTCTAGGTTCCTGGGGCCCCCTGAGGGACCTTGTGTAAAGCCTTGTGTAGGAGCTAGCACTATGGGAACCTAACTGGCACGTCACTAGTATCTTCTTATATTTAATGTTCTGTTTGCTATTACACAGGTAGATTTTAAAAATTGTTTTTCATAGTTAAATGAAAGTTTTAGGAGGTAAGCTCTCTGTAGACTTACTATTAGTAACTAATTATCATTAATTTGTTATTAATTTCATTATTTTTTGTTATTGATCATTATTATCAGTGTTAGTGGCTAGTACAAACATGGGGAACCTGTGGCCTCAAAGCCACATGTGGCCTTCTAGGTCTTTGGGTGTGGCCTTTTGACTGAGTCCAAGTTTTACAGAACAAATTAAGGGGGTTTGTTCTGTGAAGTTTGGATTCAGTCAAAGGGCAGCACTTGAGAACCTAGAGGGCCACATGTAGCCTTAAGGCCATAGGTTCCCCACCCCTAGGTTATTATAAACAGTTGGTCTTCCATCATGTCCCTCACTTAACAGCTGGCCCTGCTAATGACCCCTCCCCATTTCACAGTTGATAAACCATCAAATGGGGGACAGAAAGGGCACTGGTTCATACTTACCCTCATATTTAATAAGTATAGAGTTCCTGCTTGGTACTGGAAGAGGAATAGAGTAGTGGATCAATGGAATAGATTGGGTGCATGAGACCCAGCAGTTAATGAATATAGTAATCTATTGTTTGATAAACACAAAGACCCCAGTTTTGGGGATAAGAATACGCTATTTGACAAAAACTGCTGGAAAAACTGGAATATAGTATGGCATAAACTGGGCATAGACCATTATCTAACACCATGTACCAAAATCAAGTCTAAATGGGTGCATGATCTAGGTGTAAAGGATGATACTGTAAGCAATCTGGGAAAGCAAGGAATAGTTTACCTGTCAGATTTGTGGAGAGGGAAAGACTTTAGTACCAAACAAGAATTAGAGAGCATTATAAAACACAAAATAGATCATTTTGATTATATTAAATTGAAAAGCTTCTGTACAAACAAAGCCAATGTAAACAAGATCAAGAGGGAGGTGGGAAATTGGGAAAGAATTTTTAAAACAACTCTGAGGTACCACATCTCTCCAGTCAGAGTGGCTAAGATGACAAAACAGGAAATGACAAATGCTGGAGAGGATGTGGGCAAATTGGAACACTAATGCATTGCTGGTGGAGTTGTGAAGTGATCCAACCATTCTGGAGAGCAATCTGGAATTATGCCCAAAGGGCTATAAATAATTTCATACCCTTTGACCCAGCAATACCACTTCTAGGGTTATATCCCAAAGAGATCATAGAAGAGAGAGGAAGACCCACATGTACAAGAATATTCATAGTAGCTCTTTTCGTGGTTGCAAAGAATTGGAAATTAAAGGGGTGCCCATTAATTGGGGAATGGCTAAACAAGTTGTGGTATATGCATGTAATGGAACATTATTGTGCTATAAGAAATGAGGAGGAGACGATTTTCATATTTACCTGGAGAGGCTTATACAAACTGATGCTGAGTGAGAAGAGTAGAACCTGGAGACATTTGTATACAATCACAGACACAACATATGTGTGATGACCAACTATGACAGACTGGGACTTTTCTCAGCAATGCAGTGATGTAAGTCAATCCCGAAAGACTCATGAAGGAGAGAGAGATGCAACATCCAGAGAAATAACTAGAAAGAACTGAGCCTGAATCCTGCTGGAAGCAAACTAATTGATCTTTTTCTTTTCATTGTTTGGTTTTATTTCTTCTTTACCATCTTTCATCCCATCTGGTACAATACGCCTTTGTAATTGGACTAATGTCTAATGTGAAAGTATTTGCAGATCCTATACTTGATTGTATGCCTTCATGGGTCGGGGGGGAGGGAGGGAAAGGAAATTTGAAACTCAAGGAACTATGGAATTGAATCTTGTTATCTAAAAATAAACAAATAAATTAATAAAAAAATTATATACAGTTCCAAGAACTGTGAGCCCCAGTCAGACTTCAGAGGGAGAGCCAGAGCCCCACCCTTTACTAGCTGTGAGTGCTGGGTGGGGTCACTTCTCTAAGCTGTGCTTTTCCTTTCTTTACAAAGACCTTCTGATAGTTCCACATGCCTGATGGAGCAAGTGTAAGGAAATCACTTCAGTGTTGTTGAAATTCAAGCCATTGGTATGGTGGGCTGGTTGGCCACAGTCAGACTGTCCAGAGTCTTCATTTTTAAGCAGGTAATGACTGTTCTAGAAATTTCCTTCGCCCAAATGGCAACAAAGCCAGGTGCGTATGACTGAGGACTTCACAGCTATCAAACTGCTAGAAAGCTGGGGAAACCATCCATGCCTTGTCCACTGTGAGAAGGAAGGAGCTTCCACACAGGGACAGGCATCCTTAGCTTCAAGTCTTGCCAGAGCAATATTTCTCTATGTCCTTCCCTGCTCTCTTACCTTTGGAAATGATATCTGTTCTATTGCGCAGAAACAATCCACAATTTATAACTGACATTTTCTCCAGAAAATGCTTCTTGTTGATGACGGTATGCAAGCACAGAGCCATTCCACAGGGAGTTCATATCACTATTCTCCTAGATGGTCCTGCGATTTTACTGAATCTGCATTTGTCCTCTTAGATTTAAAAGCCGGATTATTATTATCTATACAGTATTCTCATGTGAGCAAGACAAAATAGAGCTAGAGTGCTGATGGCCTCATTATTCAACCATCTGCTAGAAAGCCTATGCTGCACAGTCGAATGAAAGGCCCACTGAGTTGGTCCCCCAAGTACATATATCTTTGACAAACACTACGCATAGATAATGAGATTGGTCGAAAATTGAGCAGGGGGAGAACTGGCTGGATTCCTTTGGAGAAATTATGTGGTACTTTTCATGATTGCAAACATGTCCCTGAAATTGGGGCCCATAATTACAATATTCTTCCAATGGTGCTTTGTCTATGTAATATCAGTCTCCAAAGAATTAAGGTTTCAGGTCACTCAAAGGGCAACAGAGAGGTATGTGGTGGGCTTGGATATGTTGTCGAATGTAACCAGTGTGGAATTGTGTAAGAGATGTGGCAGTTTCCAGAGTGAGACATGGACTGCCTATACAATCCTTTTGTATCCATTTAATGCTAAAAGTGGAGAGATGTGATCTCCAAAAGGCACCTAAGTGGTGCAGTGGATAGAAAACTGGGACTGAAGTCAGCAAGATTCATCTTCTGCAACCTCAGACACTAACTGTGTGACCTTGGGCAAGGCACTTAACCCTGTTTGCCTCATTTTCCTCATCTATAAAATGAGCTGGAGAAGGAAATGGCAAACCACTCCAATATCTGCCAAGAAAACTTCAAATGTCATGAAAAGTCAAACACAACTGAAACAACTGAACAGCAACAGTCCTCGATGCATTTAGTGAACATCACTCTTCCTTTATTGGATTTATGTGAGAACAGTCAGAAGTCACAAAGAATGACAAGATATGGATGGGTTGTCCTAGGCATTATCAGAGAAAGCCCCTACATTGATGGATAGACAAATTCATTAGAGATACTCCAAGTTCTAGGTGCTCTGTAGATCACAATCCTTTCCAAACTATGGCTAATGAGCCCCCACCAATGTGTTTACTTTTACTAGACACCCAAAGAACCTAACATTTACCACAAAGGCACTTTAAATAATTAGCAATATAATAAAAGAAATACTTTCCTTTTCCCATAAACCTGGATTTCACTTTCACACAAAAGCACACTCTCCTTTAGGGGTGAGAGCAGACCTACATCAGAATCATACATGTGCCATTCACAAATGGAGAAGAGAGATGGCAAAAGGACCCCAGATGTTGATGTTCACATACAGGGAACCCTTGTGGCCAGGCAAGTGATGCAGTAAAGGATAACTCATACCACTAAAGTGGCAAAGCTGCTGATGTTTCTATTAATGACTTCATGGTACCCTCTGTTGGACTTTTTCCTACCAGTCATTTTATCCTTTGTTGTTCAGTCATTTTTTCAGTTGTGTCTGACTGTTCATGACCCCATTTGGGGTTTTCTTGGCAGAGATACAGGAGTAGTTTTCCATTTCCTTCTCCAGTTCATTTTACAGATGAGGAACTGAGGTAAACAGGGTTAAGTGACTTGTCTAGGTCACATAGTTAGTACATGTCTGTAGCCAGATTTGAATTCAGGTCTTCCTGACTCCAGGCCCAGCACTCTATCCACTCTCCACTTTACCTAACTGCCCAAGATTAGTCCTGCTCTTTTTAGAACTATTGTTTTTAATCTTCTTTTCAGTATTCTCTTTTATATTGTCTCCTGTGAGTCTCTCAATATAATTGTGATATAGCTTATGTGGGAAACTAATTTTAGGCCTTAAGTGTTAGTGTCTTAGTCTAAGTTTTAATTCTAGGTGCCCCTAATGTTCAGCTTCTTGAAACAGAAAAGAACCTGAGTGAAACTGGTAGGAAAACTATGATAACCATACCCGGTCCTCTTCTGTTCTAAACAAAGCACAACAGCTGTGCTCTCCAAGGAAGGCTAAAAGCTTAAGCTTGTTGGTGTTGGTTGGATTTTCAGCAATACAACCCAGGTATCCCAATACTGCAAAGGATCTCATTGAAACTCTCTCTCTCTCTCTCTCTCTCTCTCTCTCTCTCTCTCTCTCTCTCTCTCTCCTTTCCTCCTTCCCTCCCCCTCTCCCTCTCTCTCTCTCTCTCTCTCTCTCTCTCTCTCTCTCTCTCTCTCTCCTCTCTCTCTCTCCCCCCTCTCTCTCCCTCTCCCTCCCTCTCTCCTCTCTCTCTCTCTCTCTCTCTCTCTCTCTCTCTCTCTCTCTCTCACTCTCTTTCTCTCTCTCCCTCCCTCCCTCTCCCTCTATCTCCCTCCCTCCACCTGAATTTGACAACCTGTATTCAGAATCACTAAATTGTTCCCTGGAAGATTCTCCATGTGTCCACTGACCAGACACAGGACATGGTCACATCCAGAGGGATAATGAGTGCTAGAGACCAAAGCAAGGTAATGAGATTGCTTTCTTAGTTCATCTATCCCTATTGGATCAGCTTCTCTCTGAATTTCCTAAGATGAAGCTTGATGAAAAAAAAATCACAAACAGAACTGTTTCCTCATTATAATGAGTCATTTTATGTTGATCAGAGAAGGGAAGAAAATCTGCCTGACTAATCAAGAGGAAACTGGCAAGCAATAATCGCTCTAAGCCAAAAAGCTACAAGCATTCTGATTTTCAGATGTTGTTGTTCAGTCATTTCTCAGTTGTGTCCAATTCTTCCTGACCCCATTTGGGGTTTTCTTGGAAGAAATACTGGAGTGGTTTGCCATTTCCTTCTCCAGCTCATTTGATAGATGAGGAAACTGAGGTAAACAGGGTTAAATGATTTGCCCAGGGTCACACCGCTAATAAGTTTCTGAGGACAGATGTGAAATCAGGAAGATGAGCCTTTCTGATGCCAGGCTTGGCACTCTACCCACTGCACCACTCAGATTAGTTTTCTTTCATTTGTGGGAGGCCCTTTTTGAAAACCATGCAGTGTACTAACCCCTGTGGGGGCTACTACAGGACCAACAGATGTCTTTGGAACTCTGAGTCTTCTGGGAGAGACCCAGGGAAAATCCACAAATGGTCCCATGCTGGTATACAGGTACTGAAACTAGAGGAGTCTTAGTCAATGGCAATTATGCAAAGATGCTAAGGCCAAGAAGTGATCAATGGAATGGCTCCCTCCAAAGTCACCATCATATATCAGTCTCAGTGCTCATTCTTCTTGACCTCTCCTTTGACACTGTCCATCACCTTCTTCTTCTTGATACTCTCTTCTCTCTAGGTATTCAAGACTCAGCTTTCTCTTGATTCTCCTATTACCTCTATGACTGTTCACTCTTTCATCTGTTATGATATGTTATATGTACCAGGCCTTCTTTTCTTCTCCCTCTGAGGTATTTCAGTTGGTGATAACATTAATTCCAATGGATTCAACTACTATCTGTATGCAAATGGTTCTCAAATCTACTTATCCAGCCCTAACCTCTCTCTTGACTTCCATTCTCACCTCTCCAACTATATATCAGACATTTCAAACTAGATGTCTTGTAGATATCTTAAACTCATCATGCCTAATGCTGAAATAATTCTCTTTCATCCTAAATTCTACTCTCTTCCAAATTTTCTTATTACTATTGAGAGTATCATTATCTTCCCAGTTAGTCTGGCTCACAACCCAGATATCATCTATAATTCACCATTACTACCACCTCCCATATCCAATCAAAGGTAAATTTCTGTCAACCTTATCTTTGAAATATCTCTCTACTGCCTTTATCCTGGTGTAGGCCTTCATTACCTCTCAAGTAGTAAGGAGAAAGTGGATAAAATCTGTATAGGCAGAGATAGGGAACAAGCCTTACAAGGCACCTACTGTGTGCCAGGCACTGCACTAAATGTTATACAAATAGTATCTTATTTGATGCTCACAACACAACCTGCAAAACCTGCAAGAGAGGTACTGTTACTATCCCCATGTTACAGTTGAAAAAACTGAGGCAGCCAGAGGCTAAGTTATTTGTCCAGGGCCATGCCTGCAGTAAATGTCTGAGATCAGATTTGAATTCAAGTCTTCCTGACTCCAGTCCCAGTGCTGTAAGGGCTATGCCAACTAGCTGCTACTGTGAGTTTGGGGGAGACACTTTCTCCCCAGAAAAAGTAGCCTTAAAGGAGAAGAGTTTGACCTTGGTATGGGGTGTGGAAGGAAGGTTGTGTAAATGGAGATTGAGCTTCAGGCTGTACTTTATTCAACAGATTGAGCCATATTACTCTACCCTGAATGAGGGCTCTTGCTATCCTAGAGATCTCCTGCCCCACCAGCATAGTTTAATAAGACTCACTTCAGAGAAATGCATTATCCCAATAAAATGATCCCAATCTTTGGCAACTCCTGAGACCCCAAGGTGAATGTGGTATAACCCCCAAAGCACCTGACAAACTGTCCCTCTTATTCAACCTTGCCTAAAAGGCTCCTCTTGGTGCCTGAAGCAATACAAAACTTAGATATGTGTGTATCTCCCTTTGTTAGGGTGTTATCATTCACCAAGCACCTGCTCATTAACTGATGCTAATTCAACTTTTTATCTTCTAGTCCTCCTTCTGATTCATTAACCTCCAGTCAAATGGGTAAAAGTGGAGGAATTTCTTCTGAAAGGAATTTAGGACCCCTTGGTTAAGGAATTTCCCAAGTCTGTGCCATCTCCATAGCACTGGTAGGTCTCCATGCCTCCTGTCTCTCCCTTCTTCAATTCATCTTTCATTCAGAAGTCAAACCTATCTTACTAAGGTATGCTTGACCAAATCAGCCTTCTCCTCCTCCATCCAATCAACTCCAATGATTTCCTAGTTCCTACAGTCTCAAACATAAAATTTTCTACTTGCCTTTTAAAGGCTTCTATAACCTGGCCGTTTTCTACCTTTCCAGTTTTCTTCTACCTTACCCCCTTTCCATGTGTTTTTTTATTCAGTAACAATGGCATTCTTGACATTCTTCACACAGCACACATCATTTCCCAAATTTGAGCATTTACATCGACTCTCCCTCATGCCTAGAATGCTTTCCCTGAGGATTCCCACTTCGCAGCTTCCTTGGCTTCCTTCAAGTCTCACCTCCTGCGAGAAGTTTTCCCCAATTCTCCTTATTACTAGTGCATCCCCTCTAAGGCAGGCCTATTCAGCCTGCAGCCTGTGGGCATGCCAAAGGATTTAGGCCCCAAAAGGTGATGTTTTCCTCTACATTTTCCCTGGCCACCCACAATTCTCTGGCAGGCTGAAGGTCATGCAGGCCTGCTCTCAGGGTTAGATCCAATTAATCCCATCTATAGTTTGTGCACATGTAGTTGTTTGCATTTCCTTCCTCATTAGACTGTGAGCCCCTTGAGAGCATGGATTGCCTTTTGCCTTTCTTTATATTTCTAATGCTTAGTACAATACCAGGCACATTTTACAGAGAATTCACATACAGCAAGTGCTAACCCAGTGGTCAGAGAAAAAAGACACTCTCAAGGTCTCTCTGAAGAACTTTGGAATTGATTGTGTGACATGGGAGACACTGGACCTTTCATTATGGCGTGCCCACAGCAGAGAAGGGGCTGTGCTCTGTGAACAAAGCAGAAACGAAGCAGCTCAGGGGAAATGCGGGATGTGCAAATTTGGAGAATCCACCCCAAATGTTTACAGGGACTATTTATGTCCCACCTGTGGTAGAGCATTCTGAGCTCCTATTGGTCTGATCAGCCACAGTCAACACATCAAAACTTAACTCTAGCATGGTGATGACAACAACCACCACAGAACCTGGCCCATGGTAGGCATTTACTAAACGCTTGTTATCAGACCAACCAGTCCAATAGAAAAACTTCATGACAAATATTAATAACTACAATGCCTGGAGACAACCCCTAAACTCATAGCATTTGTCTTGTAGAATACTGCTAAGCTAATAGGTTTGAGATGCTCCATGGGCATGTATCCCCTAAAATAACAGGTCACAAACTGCCATCAGTGTGCTACATTGGGACACAATTAGTTCAAAGCAAAGGCATTTAATAATGTGACATAGGAAGAAAAACAGTAGCAAAATATTTTCTCATAAACCTAGGGTTCAATCTCCCTTAAAGACAGCATCAGTAAGAAGAGTAGATACACATAGGGAACAGAAATGGGGAGGCCAGGGCATGCACAGAGAAAGGACTGCACTGTGCAATGTGGCTGCCCATTCCACATGCATGGAAGCATGCACACACTGGGTATATTGTGGTAGGGCACATGCATGAAGATCCCTTCATGCTTCTAAACCTGGAGGCCATTCACACAAGTTAGTGCTTTCACATGGCTGATAGTCACTGGGTATTGTCTTTGTTATAGACTGCCCAGGTGGGTACTTATCTCCATTGAATGTTCTGAAAGAGAAGCACTTTCTGTAGATGCTCCTTGACTGTATTCTCTATCACTTCCACCTCTGACTCAATGAAATCTTCTGCTTCTTCCTCAAGGAAGAGCAGGGGTGGCCAAACTTTCTTCACAAAGGCAGAATAAACTCTAATCCTTGGACTAGCAGATGGCATCCCTATCTTATTCCTTCACTTTTGGCTACTATACATATGGACTATTTGTGCTCAACCTGTGGTAGAGCATTCCAAGCTTGTATTGGTCAGCCATGGGCAGACTTGACTCCAACATAGTGATGATGTCATTTTGGTCCCCTTCAAGGACAGAGAACAACAATTACTACATATGCTTTCAATTCCTTAGCAGCTTTCCAGCCCCAGGTGCAAAACACAGAGAAGGAAGACCCCAGTTCACTAGGGCCCTTAAAGTTTAGTCTTTCCTTGGGATTTCTTGACATGATTCTGAGCTTGGACTTCATCATCAGAGACCTCAACCTAACTTACAGCTATTTCCCTTATGCTCCCCAATATCATTCTTTTAATGCTAGGCTCCAAACCACGCAATGCCTACTTGTCTAATAATTGCCAAACATTTGGGGGAAAGGGGGAAGGGGTCTTCTAATTTGTTAAACCCAAAGTCTCTTTTGGTTTCTTGTATAGAAGAGTGGAGAAAACATAAGACCACCAAGCCCAAATAACAATGTCTCTACCGCCCTACCTAGTTACATTCCTATTACCTTCATATGTAGATATCACCAGTCCAAGTCTGAATGGGATTTGTCTCCATGCCCTTTCATAATGATAGTTCACATTTATTTAGTTTGAGGTGCAAAGTACTTAATCCAAACTCAAGGGAGCCCAAGAAATTGGTCAGAACAGGAACTAGCTAGCATTTATATATCTTTAAGATTTTCAAATCACTTTATAAGTATTATCTCATTTTTTTCTTCTCAACAATGCTGAGAGGTAAGTGCTATTGTTATCCCCATTTTACCGATGAAAAAACTAAGTCACACAGAGGTTCAATGACTTGCTATGGGTCATTCATCTAGTAAGTTCTGAAGTCAGGTTTAAACTAATGACTTCTCTATTCCATGTCCAAGATTGGCATCTGGTAACTGTGAAAAGCCTTAATAAGCTATCAGGTAGAGAAGATAAGCATGAAGTTCTCAGCAGCTTTATAAGAATTATATATTTTATTTTGTTTTGATACAATAAACATTTCCTTTAAAAAAGCACTCCAACAAACCTCAGCTAAGTACTTTCCCTGAAACAGTTCATCAAAATCATCTAATAATATCTTAGCATCTCTTTTAACTGTGATCCAAAAGACTCTATTATTAAAAAGTGGCATTAATATCATATTGTATAGTTATAGCTACTCAAATTGTAGTAACAAAATTGTAATTGGTAGGATAAAGGCATTAAAAATTACTAATTCTCAAATTTACTAAGTCTATAATTAACAGAGCTCTGTGCTAAGATTGAAAGACAAATATGAAACACAATCACTGACTTCAAGGTCAATGTATCAAAGTACATTAAAGTCATGGAAATTTTATGATTCCATCCAAACTAGTACATATGCAGCAAAGAAGAAAATATGGGAAGACTTGTATAAAATAATGCAAAGTGAAACTAATGAAAAAGGACCATATATATTGACAAGGAAGGAAGGAAGGAAGGAAGGAAGAGAAAGGAAGATGGCAGGGAAGAATGGAAGAAAAGAAGAAAGAAAGGAAAGAATGGGAAGGTAGGGAGGAGGGAGGGAAGGTGCAGAACTTCAGCCAATTCAGGAACGTGACATAAAAGAAAATATATTATTGGTTTCTTGTTTTCTGTTCATTCATTTGCTTCTACCTCCCTAAGTACTAAAGGTCTTATATTATTTCACCACTTGGTTTGTACATTTATTTGATTATTTGATTTTGCTGATGGTTATTACATTTATAATTTTAAATTTTATTTGATCATAGCTCATACCTGAAAATAAATATATCCACATAGGCTTTGGGGTTAATGGGAGTCTTGAAAGCTAATTAACTTTGTAAATGGTTTTTCTCTGTACTTTCCTCACTGTCTGAGGTGGAGAATAAACCCTTCTAGCTCTATTACATCACAAGAGAAGTTTCCCTAGAGTTTGACTTGCCTGTGGCTAATCAAATGTAAATAGAATCTTTATGACTTTGTATTGCATTTTATTGTACTTGGCCTGCCCCAAACCCAGTGTACAAAAATGACAGAGGAAATGAGCTACTTCATTTTCAAAGTGTTATCTGAGCTCTAACAGAGACAGAACCAGATTAGGGAAATGTTTGGAGCTTGGATTGGTTCACTCTACATCCTCCTTTGGTATCTCTCAAATATATCTGGGCTATGTCCCATGGACACTAAGCTAGCTACAAGTCCCAAGGACCTAGAAATATTTCTCCTGGCTCATTTGGACATTGTTTTTACAAGGCCATATCAAATGGGACAGTTAGGGAGCTATTACACAAGATCATAGAGAAGCCTCATTAGTAATTAAACTTGGACCCCAAACAGAACATGAGTAGATTGCCAAGAGGCTCTACATCAAACCAAGCCAGAACCCCTCAGAAGCATTATCAAATAAATTGACTAGGAAAAGTTGAGGAAAATCTGAGCCAGCATGGAGCCAAGGTTTCGCACATTCAAGGCTCACCCACTTCTCCCTTCAGTGTGTAAGTTCCTTTTAGAAGTTGTTGCAGAGGGGTGGTTAGGTGGCACAGTGAGTAGAGCACCAGCCATGGAGTCAGGAGGACCTGAGTTCAAATCAGGCCTCAGACACTAAACACTTACTAGCTGTGTAACTTAGCCACTTAACCCCAATTGCCCTGGCCTCCTCCCTCCAAAAAAGAAAAAATAGTTGTTATAGACCATTTAGACAGAGCTCCTTCCCTAGTAGGAAGGAAAGCTACATAGAGAGAAAGCTACAGTGACTAATGGAGACCCATGAGTGCATCTAGTGACAATAACAGAAATTTGACAAACTCCCCTAACCTTATCAAACCTGCTTACAATAGGCAAATAACCCAGGCCTGAAGTCTGCTGAAAAATGCTTAAGAGGGGGAGGAGGTAAAACCAAGATGGCAAAGAAAAGGCAGAGACTCACCTGGACTCTCCCCAATCCCCCTCCAAACAACTTTAAATGATGCCTCAGAACAACTTTTGGAGTGGCAGAACCCACAAAAGGATGGGATGAAACAATTTTCCAACCCAAGACAACTTAGAAAGCCAGAAAGAAAGTTCTGTCTAACTGGGGTGAGAATGGAGGACAAAGTACACCCCCAGAAAACCAGCAGTGGGCATTGGGAAGTGACTAAATCAATGACAGCACCAGAGGATTCCAGAGGTCTCAGCCCACAGAAGGTAAGGGAGCCTGACAATTAGTGAGAAGGAGATTATAGGGGTCCCTTCACTGGCACTGGATGTAGGACTCCTGCATTGCCCATACTCAAATCTGGGTCACAATCCTAGGGTGAGGTAGAGCACTACCACATCAGAGAGTAGTAAATATATCTCACCTTAGATCCTACCAAAACTGAAAGCTTACAGACCCCCAGAATTATCTCTGAAAAACAGCTACACAAAAAACCTAAAGCTTGGGACAGTGCCTCTTCCACCCTGGGGAGGAGGCACTTTAGCATAAAGTTAAATATCAAGAAATAAGGGGCAGCTAGGTGGTGCAGTGAGTAAGAGCACCGGCCTCGGAGTTGGGATGACCTGAGATCGAATCTGGCCTCAGAAAATGAGCACCCACGCATAAATAATGACTAGCCGTGTAACCTTGAGCAAGTTACTTAACCCCAATTGCTTTAAAAAAAAAAAAATTTAAAAAAAAATTAAGCAATTGGGGTTAAGTAACTTGCCCAAGGTTACATGGCTAGGTTTTTGTTTGTGTGGATTTAAGTGTTGGAGGCCGGCTCCGAACTCAGGTCCTTCTGATTCCATGGCCGGCGCTCTATTCACTGTGCCACCTAGCCGCCCCTTCCCAATTGCTTTAAAAAATAAAAAAAAATCAAGAAATAGACTGGGAAGATGAGCAAGCAACAACAAAAGAACCTGACCACAGAAAATTACCGTGGTGATAGGTTAAATCAAAACATAAACTAAGAAGACAATAAAGTCAAAACTGATACATTCAAAGACTCAAAGAGATGTGAATTGACTTCAGGCCAAAGAAAAATCCTGAAAGAGGTCAAATAAGAGAGGTCAAGGCAAAATTGGAAAAGAGAATAACACAAGAAATCATAGGGGGGGAAAGGATAACAGCTTAGTAAAGGAGACACACACACATAAAAATACTAAAGACAAAAACAGAACAGATCACATGGTAAAAGAAGCATAAAAATTCAACAAATAGATTAATGTCTTAAAAAGTAAACTTGGCAAGGGGCAGGAGCCAAGATGGCTGAGTAGAAACAGCTCATCCAAGCCACTCTGCCCCCAGAGTCCCCCCAAACTATGTAAAAGGGGACTCTGAACAACTTCTGGAGCCCCAGCACCCACAGAACAACACAGAGAAGCTAACTTCCCGCTGAGGACAGCCCAGCAGCCCTGCAGGAAGGACCAGCGCAGTGCTCTGGGAGCCGGCAACATGCAGAGCGCAGACCAGGGCGGCAGGGCCAGCAGCCTGCTGGAGGAACCCCAGAACACCAGCAGCCTTGGCGATTCCAGAATTATCAACATAGACATGCCTAGGACAAAGTAAGAGGTTAGTGTCCTATGGACTTTGGGACCTGTATTTGGGGAATGCATCAGCTTCCTCCCCTGGGGGCTAGAAGCTGCTGAGGAGACACGCCATTTTGTAGTTTTCAGAGGCAGCTCCAGCTCCTGGTCTGCGAACTGTAGGGAGATCCAGCGATCAGTCTTGGGGGGTAATTGCTCTTGCTTTAACCTCCCTGGATCTGGATTGTGATCTGGGGTGGAGGCCATGGGTGGGTTTACAGCTTGCCAGAAATGGAAGTTGGCCCCCTCATACCTTTGGGGTGAAAGTTCCTGTCTGACACCAGGCCATAAGCCCAAAAGTCAAGTAATTAAGTGGCAACATGCCAAGGCAAAGGAAACAGAAAAATGCAACCTAGACTCCTATTTTGGGGGGCATAGAGCAGGAAAAGGACTGTGAGGTCAGAAATCCTGCTCCAAAAGCCCCAGGGGAAAACATGAGCAGGTTGCAGGCCATAGAGGACCTTAAGAAGGACTTTAAAAATCAAATAAGGGAAGTGGAGGAAAATTGGGAAGAGAAATGAGAAGGATACAGGAAAAGTATGAAATGAGGGTCAACAGCCTGACTGAGGAAAACAACACCTTAAAAATAGACTAACTCAAATGGCAAAGGAGGCCCAAAAGGGCAATGAGGAGAAGAATGCCTTAAAAAGCCGACTTTGCCAGATGGAAAAAGAATCTCAAACGTTCACTGAGGAGATTCATTCCTTCAGAGTTAGACTGGAGCAAATGGAAGCTAATGACTTTATGAGAAATCAAGATGCTGTTAAGCAGATCCAAACAAATGAAAGAGTAGAAGCCAATGTGAAATATCTCATGGGAAAAACCACTGACCTGGAAAATAGATCCAGGAGAGACAATTTAAAAATTATTGGACTACCTGAAAGCCATGATCAAAGAAAGAACCTAGAAATCACCCTTCAAGAAATTCTCAAGGAAAACTGCCCTGATGTTTAGATCCAGAGGGCAAAATAGAGGTTGAAAGAATCCACAGATCACCTCCTGAAAAAGATCCCAAAAAGAAAACTCCCAGGAATATTATAGCCAGGTTCTAGAATCCCCAGATCAAGGAGAAAATACTACAAGCAGCCAGGAAGAAACAATTTCAATATTGTGGAAACACAATCAGAATAGCCCAGGACCTGGCAGCTTCTACACTGAGGGATGGAAGGGCATGGAATATGATATTCCAGAGGGCAAAAGAACTGGGAATGAACCAAAGGGTCACCTACCCAGCAAAACTGAGTATTTTGTTTCAGGGGAAAATATGGTCATTCAGTGGAATAGCATTTCCTCAAGCATTCTTGAGGAAAAAACCAGAGTTGAATAGAAAATTTGACTTCCAGACACAAGAAGCAAGAGATGCCTGAGAAGGTAATCAGGAAAAAGAAATCAAAAGGAACATCAAAGTTGACCTTTTTACATTCCTACATGGAAAAACAATAACTGTGACTAATGAAACCTCTCTCAGTATGAAAATAATGGAAGAAGGGTGTATGGTCATTTGAATACATATGTGAATGTGTGTATATATGTTTACAGTTATACATGGATAGAGGGCATAGGTTGAATTTGTTGGGAAGGGATGATACTTAAGGGGTGGAATTATGAGGTGGGAGAGGAAAGTGACAAGAGGAGATGGGGAGAGACAGGGTAGGGTAAACTATCTCATGTAGAAGAAGCAAGGGGAAGTGGCTGCAAGGGAGGGGAAGAATAGGAAGGCAAAAAGGCAAAACCACATTCTCATTGAATTTGGTTTTGAGAGAGAATGACATACATACTAAATGGGATATCTCAACCTGCAGCAGAATAGGGGGAGGGAGGATGAGAGAAGGGATGATGTATGGGAGGGCATCCTTGGGGGGAGGGGAGGTTGGAGTACCCACTATAGAAGAGGGACAGGATCGAGTAGGGAATGGACCAGGTGAGGGGTGGGATGGATGGGAGAAAATTATAAGCAGCCTTGTACAATATATCTACTATGGTAATGTTTTGCATAGCTAGACATGTACAACATATACTGAATTACTTATCTTCCCAGAGGGAATGGGTGACAAGGGAGGAAGGGGATGGATCTGAAATTTGAGGTCTTAAAATTAAATGTTTCAAATATATATAAATACTATTATTAATACTCTTTTGCTTGTAATTGGGAGATAAGATGTGCAGGCATTGGGACACAGAGATTCACCTTGCTCTAATGGAAAAGTCAAAGGTGGTATGGGAGAAGATATGGGAGAGAGCAGATTGGAGGAAGCGATATCTTGTGGGACTGCTATTCTGGGAGGGTGGGTAAGGGAAAAACGGGGGGGAAATGATTGTAACTCAAAATCTGGCGGAAATGAATGATGTAAAACAGAAGTTAATAAAGCATTTGTTTAAAAAAAAAGAAAAAAAAGACAGAAGGAGTTTGTTAAAGAATTAGATAATAGAGTAGGGGTCCCATCTATGGTTTGGTGGTTAAGCATTCTGGCTAGCTATTATGGTCTTGGCTGGTCAAGACAGTTAGGTATTGTGGTCCTCTCTTGGGCTAGATGGATGATGTGATTGAATACAAGAACACACTTGTTTATGTGGGAATGGGTCTGGGGGCAGTGACTAGGTAGAGACAGTAGCTGGGTTCCCATCACAACACACCTGCTATTTCCGTGGGAACTAAGAGTTCACAGACACACCTGTTGTTCCAGTGAGCAGTGAGGCATATATGAGGAAGTTAGGACATTAGTGGGGTGTGGGTCCATGGGCTAGGTAGGTACAGTGGGGCCTATAATAAAGTTAGAATATTGGTGTTGGGGGGTGGCTTTATTAGGATCCCATCATAAGTATGTATCATATCTTCCCAGTAGAAGACAAGCTTCTTGAAACAAGGAACTACATGATTTTTATCTCTGTATCCCCCTGCATTGAACACAGTGCTTTCCACCTAGAGGACATTTAATGTTTGTAATAATGTACCTAGAATTTAGCAAGGAATTTTATGAAGCTATTCATGTTATTCTTATGGAAATGATGTATAAATGTGGACCAGACAATAATAGTACAATTAAATGAATTTGGACTTGGTTGAATGGAAAAAAAAAGATAACACAAGACTTAGAAGCTTTTACATTAAAGGATCTGAGGGCTTGGTCTATAATATTTTGGAGAGTAAAAGAACTAGGATTATAACAAAGATCACCTACCCAGAAAAAACTGAGTATAATCCTTGAGGGGGGAAATGTATATTCAATGAAATAGAGAACTTTCAAGCATTTCTGATAAAAGACCAGAGCTGAATAGAAAATTTGACTTTCAAATACAATTCTCAAGAGAAA
This sequence comes from Gymnobelideus leadbeateri, assembly GCA_011680675.1. Classification (NCBI taxonomy): domain Eukaryota; kingdom Metazoa; phylum Chordata; class Mammalia; order Diprotodontia; family Petauridae; genus Gymnobelideus; species Gymnobelideus leadbeateri. The sequence continues at coordinate 58,536 of WOXC01000419.1, read as the reverse complement.
CATAAAAAAGATAAATAGGAAGGAAAAATCATAAGGGATTCAATAAGTTTGAATTGTTTGTATTCCTACATGGGAAGATGATATTTTTAACTGTTAAGAACTTTCTCATTATTAGAGTAGTTAAAAGGAGGACATAAGTGTGACTTAAATATGATAGGATGATATCTGAAAGATAATTTAGGAGTGAGAATGAGGAATGCGCTGAGAAAATGGGGAAGGGAGAGGTAGAATGGGATAAATTCTCTCACATAAAAGAGGTGCAAAAGAGCTTTTATATGGAGGGGAATATGGGGCTGATGGGGAGGAGTGCTTGAACCTTACACTCACCAGAATTTTCTCAAAGAAGGAATAGCATACATACTCAGTTGGGTATAGAAATCTATCTTACCTTACAAGAAAGTTTCAGGGGAAGGAGATAAGAGAAGGGGAGGGGTGAAGATAGAAGGAAGGACAGATTGAAGGAAGTAGTAGTCAGAAGCCAAACATTTTTGAGGAGGGATAGAATGAAAGGAGAGAGAATAGGAAAAACAGGGGGGAAATAGGATGGAGGAAATAGTAATCATAACTGTGAAAAAATACTTTTACAGCAATTTTCTCTGATAAAAACTTCATTTCCTAAATATATGGAAAACTGGGTCAAATTTATAAGAATACAAGTGATTCTCCAATTAATAAATGGTCAAAGGATGAGAATAGGTGGCTTTCAGATAAAGCAATCAAAGCTATGCATAATCAAATAAAAAATTATTTAAATCACTACTAATTAGAAAAATGTAAATTAAAACAACTCTAATATACCATCCCACAGTTATCAGATAGGCTAATGTGACAGAAAAGGAGAATGACAAATGTTGGGTGTTATATAGGAAAACTGAGACACTAATGCACTGTTGGTGGAATTGTGAAGTGATTCAATCATTCTGAGAGCAATTTGGAAGTATGCCCAAAGGCTCATAAAACTACACATACCCTTTGACCCTGCAATGCCTCTACTATGTTTGTATCCCCGAAAGATTAAAACAAAAAAGGAAAAGGACCTATATGTACAAAAATATTATAGCAATTCTTTTAGTGGTGGCAAAGAATTGGAATCTGAGAGGATATCCATCAATTGAGGAATTACTAACCAAGTTGTGGTATATGATTGTGATGGAATACTATTGTGCCATAAGAAATAGCAAGCAAGATGATCTCAGAAAAACCTGGAAAAACTGACATGAACAGATACAAAGTAAAATAAGCAGGACCAAGTAAACATTGTACACAGTAACAACAATGCTGCAGAAGGATCAACTGTGAATGACTTAGCTAGTCTCAACAATACAACGATCCAAGACAATTCCAAAGGACTTGTGATGGAAAATGCTTTCTATCTCCAGAGAAAGAACTGTCTCCAGAGAAAGAGTGAATGTAGATTGAAGCACACTTTTTAAAAATTTCTTTCTTTTTTTCAGTCTATGTTTTCTTTTACAATATGATTAATATGGAAATATGTTTTACATGACTGCACATGTATAACCTGTATCAAACTGCATGCCTTATCAAGGATGGGGGAGGGAAGGGAAAGAGAGAGAGAATTTTGAACTTATTTTTTTTAATGAAGGCTAAAATTGTATTTACATGTAATTGATGGGAAATAAAATATTAAGTAAATATATTTTTTAAAACAAACATAAAAAGAAAATGTCTAATGGCCAGTTCTCTAAGAAAATAGAATGTATGATTAATCTGTATTATTTACATTTTCCTCCTTCACTTGCTTAAGTGTAGACAATCAACAAAGCAATGAACCAAGCCCCAATTTATACCATTTGCCTATTTCTGAGCTATAAATGTTCAAAATGAAAATTTGACAATCAGCTCTCAGGAGTTAGTTTAATCTGGTTCCAGCACAACCCTGACTTCGGTTGTTTTTGTCTCCTTAAATATAAATTCACACAGCCCCTAACAGCAGGGTGCCATCTAAGAATTGGCCTTTGTCTAGATGAAGCTAACCTTCCTGGAAGTAATTACATATGAGCTTTCATTTCCCTAGTTCATCAAAGACAGGAACCAACAAATGACCAGGGCACAGAAATCCCATGTCTTCTTGTATTTCACTTGCAAGAATGAATATGTTTACAATTCTATTTACCATCAACAAAATCTAGAGTTAGATCAACTGAGTATAAAACTTTATCTCTCAAAATCAGAGACATTTCTGGCATAGTACCATACCATCACAGATTATCAAAAAGGAAAGGGACCATGAGAAAAGAAAAGTTATACCATTGGCTTTATGGAATGTGCAGTTAAGTCCTAGTAAGTGAAAATGACTTGTCCAGAATTATACAGCAGGTGTAGGAGTAAGCCAGAGTTCAAAATCAGGTCTTCCAACTCAAAATCTCACAATCTTTCAACTTTACCATACTATACCTCCAATAGGTTGACTGTATTTCTCCCTTCCCCTGGTCATTACCCTATTCCTTTTTAAAACATGCCTATCTGTCTGTGCTTCATTTCTCCATGGTCCTGCTCTCTCCTTTCCCAGGAGGCAGTTATCTAATAAACTAATCTATGTCAAGGGACTTATAGTTATTAATATAGAGTATACACAAAGCAACACCAGCTGCTTACCAGGTGTGCTAAGTCAGTACCTACAAACCCCCAGGATGATGAAATCTCTGGTTCCTTCCCTAAGGTCACATTTGACAGGGCAGAAGCATTTTGGTGTTTTGGGGACAAATGGTCAGGAAGCAAAAAGCACCAATGACTGAGTGGTTCTTTTAAAAAGGAAGTGACTTCAAATCTGTTTTCTCTTCCTTCTACCCTGCAAATGACATCAAGAGACTTCTTGTGAAGGGTGTGGGAATGGCGATCCTTTTCCACTCCGGCAATACATTGACTACTGCCATATGAGAGCTGGAGGGACTATTTCAGCTAGGCAAGCTTGAACCTGATTCACTGCTTCCATTCCATTCCTTCCTTTCTTGCTTGCTTGCTTGCTTCCTTCCTTTCTTTTTTTGCTTTGTTTGAACCTGGGTGACTGAACATATATCTTAAGATAAGCCTGTCCAAATTTGGAAGTAAGTCCATAACTTGGGAGGGGGAGGGTCTGGAGATTCTGTGTTCTTAAATGGTATTAGGTACACTTCAAGAGGAATACCAGCAACTATTCCAGTTCTATTGGAGAAGAAGAGCACCAGGCAGAAGATGAGACCAGTCCCTGGGCTCTCGGACCAGAAGATGCTCACTGTGAGAAGAAAAGTGCAAAGGCAGGGTGAAAAGGAAGGCGCCTATTCAACAGCCTCAGAAAATGCTTTGTGGTCTGATATGTTTAAGTCTCTACTTCCCAGCCAAGAGTGAGAGGAGATAATTGTTGTTTAGTCATTCCAATCATGTCTAGCTCTTCACTGACCCCATTTGGGTATTCTTGGCAAAGATACTGGAGCAGTTTGCCATTTCCTTCTCTGGTTCATTTTACAGATGAGGAAACTGAGGCAAACAAGCTCACATAGCTAGTAAGCATCCAAGGCTGGATTGGACTTCAGGTCTTCCTGGCTCCAGGCTCAGTGCTCTAGAGCACATATTATTACTGCATTTTTAGCTTGTCTTCTCCTTGTTGATGAATGCCTTGAGTGCCTTTTATATTCAGCCTTTCTTTTGTGTAGATGATATAAATACCTGCCCCATACGTGATTGACATTGTGCCTTAAGCTTCTTTGTGCTCCCTTTTTTGTGGAGACTCTGAACGTGAGCCAAACCAAAGCTTTAAGTAACTTGATTCCGGGACGCCAAGGTGGGGCTGTGAAAAGACAGAATGGAAGAAAAAGAGGCTTAACCCCTCTCATTAGAGGGCAGGCTCCTCCAGGACTGAATCTGGTCACCATGTGCATCAGTCCAGAGCAAATGGACTCTGTAGTGGGGAAGGAAAGGGAGAGAGAAAGAGAGGGAGGGGGAGAATGGGGATGGAGAGGGAAAGGGAAAGGGAGATGGAGGGAGGGAAGGGAGAGGGAAGGGAGAGGGAGAGGGAGAGGGAGTAGTAAGGCAGCCCCTTGGAGTGGCAGAATTTTAAAAAATAGATTAACAGATCATCTCAACCAATTATAATTGCATTTTAATAAGAAACTTGTAGATATGTGTGTATACACATATATGTGTGCTTATGTGTGCATTTGTGTATATACATATACGTGTATGTGTATACGTATACATATATATGTACACACACACACACACACACACACACATACAATTTTAGTCCAAAGGAATGCTCATGCCCAGTGACCAATATGTCAAGAACTACGGAGAAATTTTGCAGAGATGGTGTGATGTGGGAGGGTGGCAATAGGCCTCAGTTTGCCGTCAAATTATATCAAAGAGAAAACTCTTTGCAAGACCTAACATTTACATAGTGATTTAAGGTTTGCAGTACACTTTACATTTGCTTTCTCCTTTGATCTTGCTCAACTTGTGGATATGTGACCCTATTTGGGGTTATTATTATTGGTCTTATTAAAGGTAACTGTGGCTCACATCTATATGGTGCTTTCAGATCTTATAAAGCTCCTCATTCACAACCACCCAGGGAGGAAGGGAAAGAGTACAAAAAGAATAATCCTTTCTCCAGAAGAGAATATGGAGCTCAGAAAAGTGAAGACTTGACTAGAGTCAGGCAGCTAAGTGTCATTGCCAAGAATTGGTCCTGGGTCTTCTGGCCTTCAGTTCATCCACCCTCCTTAGATCATTTGGATGAATATAAATGTTCCTCTGAAGCCTGGAAGGAAATCTCTTAGTTTCCTAAAAATTTAATGGGCTCTGGAGTACATTGTCGAGAAGCCAGCTGCAACTGGAGAAATTCAGATTCAAGGCAAGATACACTGCCAGAGTGCAGCCATGCTGCAAAGCTGCTTCTCCTTTGTCCCTTCCCATCTAGCACAATCTAGGCACACAGCACAAGAGCTCAAGTCAGTTGATTTACATAGAATTAACACAACGGCTTTCAACAACCAGTTTGTACTAGAAAAAAAAAAGGAAATTCAAATGAGAAAAAAAAAGCCAGATGAGAAACATTTTCACAAAGAAAACATACTAGAAAAGAAACCCTAAATAACCAGTAGAGAACTGGTATTTCTATTCTCATATTGTATGGTTAAGGGATAAAGTTTCTAGCAATGAAGTCCACAGTCCACAAAGCTTCATTAATGAAACCTCCAGCCCAAGGACGCCCTTCCAAGGGGTGTTGCACTCAGATTTGTTTTGATACTAAGGAGCCAGTTCATTCATTTTTCTACCTGGATTTCTCCAGGAGTTATCTCTTTTAAAAATATGTTGGAGTTTTATTATTATTGTTACTATTATTATTATTTTGTTTTTAATTTATGGAATGAAACAAGCATTTCCATAACAGTACAAAAAAAAAAGATATTTGCACATGAAACCACAAATCACCTAAGCACCACTCACCATTCCTCTCAAACACACAAAATTTATCATGTAAATTTTCTGTTTTCCTTTTTTTCTTCCCGCCCCCCCCCCACCCTAGAGATGGCTACCATTAGACACAAATAGGTGCATATATATGTGCACATACATACATGCTTAGCAGTTCTTTCTCTGGATGCAGAGAGCTTCTGTATAGTGTCCCCAAATGGAGGTGATGGGGTCCTCTCCTCCAAATATACAATGAGGGTATGGCTTCTGAGAAAGCTTTAAAAAAACCCACCATAGAAACTTCATAAGAAGCAAAGGACCCAGAAACACATAAAGGAGTAAAGGAAACATAGAAATATGAATAGGGACAAGAGCTGTGGTTTCACTGATATAAGGTACTTCCAGATGAGGAAACTCTCCATCAATGCAAGTCCTCAGTGCCTTCTCTGAAACTTATAGTCTTAGAGAGTTGTCTAGAGCACTGTTAGGTCTAGGCAGAGCACAGACCCAGATCTTTCTGGCTTTGAGATCAGTTCTACATCTATTCTGGCACTAAAATTGTTCATTACACTGCTCCCAGAAGGTAAAGACCCTTTGTGGAACTAGTAAACATCTATTCCATTTGCAGCACAAAAGAACTTTCTGGAAAATTCACAGCAATTGATATCAGGGGGTGGGTGGGCAAGGTCCAGCTCCCCTAGACCCTCAATGCATGGTATTTGTTCTCTGCAGGTGATCCTGGCAGTATTCTTCTGAATACCGTGTTATTGCAGACATCTGTTCTCTCTGAGCAGTTGACATTTGAATCTCAAAATGAGGACCTCTGAAATTTAGGAAAACCCAGGACATAACCACCAAAGATAGAAACATGCCTTCCTCCATATTGGTAATCACCCACTTGCACTCAGAAAAAAGAACCAAAAGGGGGAAGGAAGCAGAGAGGAATTGGGATATGGAAGAAGTCTAGATGGGGGCTTGCCCAGGCAAACACATGCCATCCAATACCACCTGTGTCTGCTGCAAGTGGCCATTGCCGCTGGTGGAGGAAAGAGAGAAATCACTTGCCCAAGCTAGAAGTCTAAGGCAGAGAAAGGGAAGAAAAAAAGAGAAAAGGCGAAAACATGAGGTGGAACTCCTTCTGCTCTCTTTTATAAACTGGTCAGTGAGCCAGAGAGCATTTGTTGTTGTTGTTGCTACTATTGCTTTTCATTGTGTTCAACTCTTTGTGACCTCATTTGAAGATTTCTTAGCAAAGATACTGAAACAAAGATATTCCGGTTCATTTTACAGATAAGGAAACTGAGGCAAACGCTTAAGTGATAAGTTTGGGTCTTCTTATCCATTGTGTCACCTGACTGGCATAAAGATTTTTTATCAAGCCCTATGTGCCAGGCATTGTGTTAAGCACTAGCAACATTTGTCGTTGTTATTCAGTCATTTTTAAGTTGTGTCCAACTCTACATGATCCCATTTGGGGTTTTCTTGGCAAGGATGCTAGAGCAGTTTGTCATTGCCTTCTCTAGCTCATTTGATCCTCACAACAGCCCTTTGAGGTAGATGTTATTATTATCCCCATTTTGAAACTGAGAAAACTGCGGGAAACAGAGGTTAAGTGACTTGCCCAAGATACAGTAAGTGTATGAGACTGGATTTGAACTCAGATCTTCTTGACTCTAGACCAAGCACTCCATAGGGAAGGGAAAAAGGGGAGAAGGAAGAAGAGAAAAGGGAGAACTGTGTCTGAATCTTCACTTCCTAACACAATATCTGGCATATATTACAGGCTTAATAAATGCTTATTGATTGGAGTCTTTCTCCTTGACATAATAAATTTTGCAGTGGAATAACTGGTTAATGTCCACTGATTCTGATGCATCTCTATTTTCTTTTTAAAGGACTGTGGTTTGAAATGTGAGATTGTGTGCCTACTAGACAAAAGTGATAATGCTTTCATCTTAGTACGTTCCCCATCTTTTAGTGATTTCAGTAAGAAATGAGTCACCATTATATAAAATCAGAGACCTTCCAAAAATGTTCATGGGAGAAAAGAGGAGGGGAAGGAAAAAGGTAAAAGGATAGTCTTGAAAAACACTTTTTCCTAGAAGTAATTATACTGGAATTAGCTATCACCATTCTGCTACTTTCCTTGTGTAACTAACCCTAGTTTTGCCCAAGCCCAGTGAAGTTTTCCTGAAGGACAGCTCTGAGATGTTGTTTGCTGCATACACATATTTTCCGAGGACATATCATACATGCACAGTAGCCATACACTGCAGGGGAAAAGTTTGAGAAAGGATGCTGAGAGAAAAGTAAACCTGGACTTTGGAATGAACAGATCTTCTTGTTGCTACAGACATGTGGGGAAGTCATTACCAAAATGTCCCAGAATTCCAGTGCTTGCAATCCTGGGATCTGCCTGGGATCTGCCAAGAGAGGATTCTCCATGGTGAGATCATTCTATTTCTTCTTGGGGAAACAGATCTAATTTCACTCCCAGATAAAGAGCTTACTTACTCCTATGCATTCATTCTTCTCATCTGTACAATTTCTGTTTACTTTTTACTTTGATAAAGAAATCAGCTAGCTATTCATGATGGTCTTTCAAATGAATGTTTGGTGGGAGGTAAACTAAGCTGGTAATATGATGACCTGTACTTAGAAGCAACCACAAAAATAGCTTTTATTTTAAACCCCTTTATAATAATCCTAGGATACAAATTTTGGAGGTATGACAGGTAGAGACAATTATAACACAATATCCCTCTTGGAGATAGAAGAGTGGAGAAATGGTCTGTAACAGCAATCCTGGCTTCTTTCTGGCACCCCTCCGCACAGGCTAGTTGTATAGGAACAATCTTCTTTTTACCCTTCCCAAGAGAGAAAATTGTAGTATCTTCTAGAGACAGGATGACCAGATCCCAGATCAGATACCACATATTGGGGGGACATATCTCTACATTAGATGCCCACATATAGCCTAAACTCACAGCTAACATTCATTTATAAGTCTTCTAGAAATACAAAGAAGAAATGTGGTTTTACTGGGTCTGTGGAGTAGCAAAGCAGGCATTGAAAAAAGATCTATGATTCCATGGCCACATTTTCCTCCCCTCCACCAGCAATTGTCTTCATTTTTCACCCCAGCTTTCCTTTTTTCTTTCTCATTGAATTACTATAAAGTTTCAAACCTGGAGGTAAAGTTGAATTGAGTAAAACTGAATGCAGAACCTTTGACTAGCCAGTTGATTTCCCTCTGCCATTAGTTCCAGTGCTGTTCATATATTTCCCAAATCTCTCATCTCATAGCAGGAATCCTAAGAGCTGTGGAGTGACATCCTTCCAGCTCTCCCAACTGCAATGTGGCCTAGAGCCATATTTATTCTCTTTTTTTAGTGTGTCTATTGTGGATGGGGTAGTGGTAATCAGACATTTATTGAAAGTATAATAAAGATGGATTACCCGGTCACTTTGAGAGATAGTGCCCTTCTCCTCTTCCGCCTCCCAAATTCTTTCTCCTTGACCAGGAACACCACCGAATCATCTGTGGACAAGACCAAAAGAGGTGTTCATAGAATTACAGGACTGACAACTGGTTGTCCAGGTCACATAGCTATGGTATAAGTATGCTGGAGCCAGCTCACACAGGCTCATAAGAGCTGATTGTCAAATTTCCAGGGTGGCATTTACACCTCAGAAATTGGCATATTCTACAAATCTACATATCAAATTTCTCCAATAATGTGATTTACCCAGGGGTGGGGAAGGAAAGGAGTAGCATAACCCATTGTAGTGGTAGAAGAAACAAGCTACTCCTTCCCTGCCCCCACTGGAGCAGATACAATGGCCAATCTTCTCAAGGTTCTCCTGAGCCTGGAATTTCTTGAGGCTTGACGGCAGCCTGAGTTACTGCTGAAATGCCTCTGCTCTTCAAAGACCCCAGCGGGCACAGTCAGTCTGTATACTTAGTCAATAACTCCAGTGCTTCTTGACCCAGCCAAAGAGAGTTATACTGCAGAGGTCACTGAGTATAAACCATCTTATTCACATATTTAAAACAATACTTACTTCACTCGGTCAACAACTCCTTTTTTGGAGTGATTACATTACATGAATTGAGACGAGTGTGTGGAACTCCATCCTTTACAAGTATATTAAGGTCTCTCTACTGAAAAAGTCCTAGACAAAGCAGAAGAAGACACCAATCCAATTCAATCAAAATTTAAACACCTACAATGTGAAAGCATTAAAGAGAAAAAGCCAAAAGTAAATAACAGTTCCTGACCTCAAGGGCCTTCCATTCTACTCAGGGATACCACATACATATAAATAGGTTCAATAAATCTGGAGGAACTTGAGTTGCAGGAAGTTCATGACTGCAAGAGGCAGGGATGAAGAGAGAGGGCCCTCTAGTAACAGGCTACAGGGGACAAAAAGGCACTTCAGAGGAAGATTGAATGCTAAACTCTGGCAACAAGTAAGACAGTTTGGCTAGAGCATTGAGTATGTGAGTTTGAGAAATGAAAAGGAAGTCTGGAGAGATAGGGTACAACCAAATTCTTGAGGACTTCTGATGATAATCTTAGGAGATTCTATTTTGATCTAGTGGCAATAGGGAGCCACTGAAGATTCTGGATCAAGGGAGTGACATAATCAGAACTTTTGGAGGATTCTTTTCACAACTATGCAGAAAATGGAGTGGAAGGGGAGATACTAGAATCATGGGGGACCAATTAGGAGCCTATCAAAATAGCCAAAGTAGAAGAGGATGATGAACCAGAAAGAGGATAGTGGCCATATGAGTGCAGAGAATCGGGCAAATGCAAAAAATGTAGCAAAAGTCCCTTCAGTTGCTTGAGGGCAGGGATGGATGAGTATTCAAGTTTCAACATCTTCCCAGCCTTGCAGAGTATTAGGCAAATAAGTATTAGGTGTGTTTTGTTATCACAATCCATGACTTTAAGCTCAGATGAAATGAGTGTGCAATAGCCATCTACTTTCTCCAGAGCCATGTGCTGTGTGTGTGTGTGTGTGTGTGTGTGTGTGTGTGTGTGTACATACTCAGAGAAATGGGGAGAGAGATTAAAAAAATGGCTGAGACATTATGCTTTCGTTCATGGATCTTAGGGTGACAAGACACAGACGGATAAGACACCAATATGGAGAGAACCATTGCAACACTCCACAATAGCTGCCTTAGAAGGCTACAGAACAAAGGAATTTGGGATGGCTGGGGAGAGAGTGATAATATTGACTAGGGGCTCATGGAAGGCTTCACAGAGAAGGTGGAGTTTGAGGTGGTAGCTAAGGTTTGCCATCATTGTGTATCTGATACGCAATCTCTTAGTGAGTCTGCATAAGATGTCTGTAAAGTAGGTCCTACATGTATCATTCTCCCTATTATATAGATGGCCTTCCAGGAGCTTAGGTGACCTGCCAGATGGGCACATGCCTGGGAAGAATTATAAGCAAAATTTGATTCCAGGTGTTTCCTTAATGGTACTGCCTTCTCTCTGTGACTTATCTCCAACTTTTCCCCTCTATCATTTGTACACAGTCCTTTGCATGCTGTCTCCCCCATTAGACATGAGGCAGTCTTTTACCTTTTTTTGTATCCTTGGTGCTTAGCATTGTGGCTGGTATACAGTAGGTACTTAATAAATGTTTAATTTGATTGACTCATAGTTTCCCTGAAGCTTAGAGTTAGAGGGAACCTCAGAGGAAATCTAGTTCAACCTTATTATTTAGATGGGGAAACTGAGGCCCAGAGCAGAGGAAAGACTTGACTTAGCTGCCAAGCAAGAATATGAACCCAGAAATATCTGGTTTCCTTTCTAGCACTCTTCTTTACCTGATCCCAATGGAAGCAGGATTAAGAACTGTCTGTTGCTCATATCCAAACCACACAATGTCAAAAATCAATACCCTTTAGTGGAATATGAAAAAGGCATCTAGATTGAGCCCCAGAGGCCTAAAAGCAGATTCGTTGTGTGATGAGGGATTGGGGCTTGTAGCTATTAGAGGCAATGGTCTAAAGATAATACAGGCAGCATCCTTTATCTCACCTTGGGTAAGAACTTACAGATGTCTGCTGTTGTTTGGAGCTGTCTATAAAATGGAATTTCCCAGGCCCAATTCTCCACACTGGCTGCTAATAGATAACACACACACACACACACACACACACACACACACACACACACAGATACAGACACACACACATACACACCTTGCACTTTATTGATAATATTTGACTTTGATATAGATCTTTAAGGTTCACGAGGTACTTAATGCATAGTATTTCATTTGATCTTCACAACAACCCTTTGAGATAATTGCTGGGACAGGGAGTGGGTGGGGATGATCTGGACTTGTGACTGAATTAGTGTGGACAGATGCCAGGAAAGAAACTCTCTCCACTGAGGTAAATGGGCAATTTCTATGTAACTTGTAGTCTTAGAAAGCTGTCAAAGTAACAGAGAGGTGATAGTAGGCCTATGGTCCCCTAGTTAATATGTGTCAGAGCCAGGACATGAACCCAAGTCTCTGTGGCTCCAATGTTCACCCACTATGCTCCATGCTATCCTGATTCTCATGGTGTAACACATGTTGTTGTGTCCCCATTTTATAGATAAGGAAAGTGAGTCGTAGAAAGATATGACTTGGCAGGGTCCCTCAATTGAGGAATTGTTGGTGGTGATATTCAAATCTAAGTCTTCCTGGTTCAAGTTCAGAAAGAAGTAGGCTTCTTGCCACTGGAGCACACTGCCTTTCATGGTATGATGAAGAGAACATGGCTTCTGCCTACATGACTTTATCACCTCTTTTTCCTGGCTCATTTCTCCACCCTTTGTAATCTCATCACTGAACCAAAAGGCTCTCTCCAAAATTACCAATGATCTGTTATCTACCAAATCCAGTGGTCTTTCCTCAGCTCTCCTTCCCCTCCTGGAACTCTCTTCAGTCTCTGACACCACAGAATCCTCTCCCTTCCTGAATACTTCCTCCTTTGAGAAGATTCTGGGAGACAGAGTGCAATGGGAGAAAGAATACTAGATCTGAGATCAGAGGAGAAGGAAATACCAACATGGCTCTTACTGCCTACGTGACTCTGGGCAGTAAGATTTCCTTGGGTTCACTTCCTCAGCTTTAAATAAGAATTTTAAATGAAATCACTCTCCACCCTCCACTGCCAAGATCCTTCCAACTCTACATCCATGACCCTTTTTGGGTTTCCATTTCTCCTGCTTTGCCTCCTGCCGTTCTGACTGCCAACACCTTCTCATTTTCCTTTAATGGAACATGAGCCAAGATCTTCCCCCAATGCATGACTATACAAAAGGCTTCCATCCCAGAACCATTTTTCTTCTCTCCCTACACCATCTTGGTGACCTCATCAGCTTCCAGCTCCAATGAATTTAGTGATTATCTCTCTGCAGATGACTTCCAGAGCCATATACCCAGCCATGGTGTCCTGCTGAGTAGCCAGTCCTGTATGACATACTTGGGGAATCTGGTTGGTGTGCTCCTGAAAAGCTGCAAGTAATACTTTTACAACCACAGAATCTGATTTTGCCTGAAAATAATCCAGTCTTTTAAACTGCTCGTTAGCATTTCGACTAGTTAGCATGAAATACATTTTAAACATGTGGAGAGTGGCAGGTGAGAGAGACAAATTTTAGGTTAGGGAGTTCACATCTGTTAGGAATTGCCAACTGATTGTACCAAACCACCTCAAACTCAATGCATCCAAAAGAGAATTCATCCAGAGGAGGAAGCCCACTCCTCTCTGGATGTTTGCTTCTATCAAAGGCACTTCTAGTCCCCCAGTAAATCATCTCCCAGTGATCCTGGAATCCTTACTCAACCACACCCCATACATCCAATCAGTTACCAGTCGTTTCAATTCTTCTTCCACTTCAAACCTCACATATATTCCTTTCTCTTTAGTAATCTGCAATTACATATATTGTGTCTTATTTTCATTTAAATTATAGTTTTAATCAGGGAAAATCTGTCCTCTCTCCTTTCTGTTCCCTTGTTCCCAAAGAAAAACAAAACCTGTGCTAAGAACATGTATAGTCAAACAAAACCAATTTTCACAACACTTCTCATCTTTTAAAGAGACTATTTTAACAGCTTTCTAGTTGTTTGCCTTGCCTCCAATCTCTCTCCATATTCTGCACAGCTGCTAAGATCGTGTTTAAAAAGTACAGGCTGACCAGGTCACTAACCTATGCCAAAATCTTCAGTGGCTCCCTATTACCTCTAGAACAAAATGCAAACTCCTCTATTTGGCATTTAAAGCCATTTACCATATGGCTCCAGACTACCTATTTAGATTTGTCACCCATGTTTTCACACCTCGAACTCTAGGGTTGAGCTAAAATGCCCTATTTGTCATCCCTCACTTATGATTTAATGTTGTTGTTGAGTCATTTCAGTCAGGGCAACTGTTCACATGGTGGTCAGAAGGACCACTCAAGGACACACTCAAGGTCTTTCTGAAGAACTTTGGAATCCATTGTGTGACACAAAAGACACTGGCACAAGACCATTCATCATGACATACCTACATCCAAGAAGGTGCATGCTCTATGAGTAAAGCAGAATTGAAATAACTCAAAAGAAATACAAGATGTGTACATTTGGAGAATCTACCCCAAATGTTCACATGGACCATTTGTGCCCAGTCTGTGGTAGAACATTCTGAGCTTGTATTGGTCTGATCAGCCACAGTCAGACACATCGAAACTTAACTCTAACATAGTGATGTCATTTTGGTCCTCTTCGAGAACAAAGGACAACAACCACTCTTTGTGACCCCACTTCAGGTTTTCTTGGCAAAGATACTGGAGTAGTTGGTTTGCCATTTCCTTCCCCAAGTCATTTTACAGATAGGGAGACTGAAGCAAGCAGGGTTAAGTGACTTGCCCAGGGCCACTTAGTTAGTAAGTGTCTGAGGCTATATTTGAACTCGAGAAGATGCGTCTTCCTGACTCCAGGCCCAGAACTCTATCCCCTGTGCCACCTAGCTGCCTAATGATTTAACAACAACTGCTAAATTACCACCCTATGATGTTATTAATTATAAGAGAGGCAAATGTGAAATGAAGAGCATCTGTTTGGGGGTCAGGGTGGAGAACACTATCTTTCTCATCTGCCTGAGGTGGAGCAGCTTCTGAACTCTCCTCTGAAAAAGGGAGGACCAGGCTTAAAGTCACCATAAGCATTGCTGACAAGCATCTAGTGGCCTGAACAATTGCCTCTGCTTCCCATCTGTCACGACGTGTTTTTGTTTTTCCCCATGGTGACGAATCTAGATTGCTGTGAGCAGTTTATAGCACTGGACGATTTTTAGGCCAAAAGAAAAATTTATTCTGGTTAAAGAAATATCACTTGTAGCCTTCCAAGGGCTCACAGGCTGCATCCTCCCAAATAGAACTTACAAAACTGAACACACCTCAGAGGTAATGCTGTGCCAATGGTGTCTGACCTAGAACTGCATGTACAACACACCCAACAAGAGATTGGGAGAAGCTTTGGGATGATGTCCTTAATCCCTGGCTCATGAGACAGTCCAGTTTGGGATAACACCAATAGCTGGGAAGTCTGTCTTTAGTTCGAAGCTAAATCCACTGGTTTTACAATATGTCTCCATTAATGTTAACTATGCCTGATGAGGTCATGCAGAGCTAGTCTAAACCTCATCTACACAACAGCTCCAGAAATTCTTAAAGACAAATATAATGTCCCTCCTAGATTATCTCTCAAAGAGGCTACACATCACCTATTCTTTCGATGAATTTGATTTGCTGGATGCTCCCCATCCTCCTCTGCACACTTTCCAACTTTTCTATGTATTTCCTAAAGTATGGCACCTAGAACTAAACATTGTACTCCAGATGTGATTTCATGATATGCCAGATGTGATCTGCCCATGAAAAAGCACAATAGGACAATAATTTCCATAATTCTGGACACCATGCGCCTCACTGAATGGAACCTATGGTCCAATTAGGTGTTTTAGCATCCCTGCCACACTAATGACTCATACTGAACTTATGGCCCACTTATGTTCCCAGATCTTTATCCATCTCAATTTCAGTCCTGCCACATTACCTGTCTTGTACCTCAAAATTTGATGTTTAGACTCAGCACAAAACTTTGCCTTTTGTCCTATTAAGTTACATCTTATTAAAGTAAGGCTGATGTTATAGTCTGTCAAAAATCTTTTGGGTCCTGATTGTCATTTAATATGTTAAGCACCATTCCCATTAGCAGAGTCACTGGAAAGTTTCCTTAGCATGATACTTATCCCTTTATTCAAGGTATGGGATTTTTAAAAAATATTTACAAGCACAGGATCAAGGACCAATCACTGAGTCATTCCACATCAACCACTTGGATATTCTTTGAGTCCAAACAGTCAACCATGCCAAGATCCATTCAACTGAACTGCTCTGGGGATCCAATCTCCACCTTCTCCATAATAATAGCATGAGAGACTTAGTAAAGAATATTTGTTGAAGTTATATGTAAAGCATTTCTCTGATTTTTCAGCCTAGTAACCCCATAAAAGAAGGAAATAAAGTTATTCTCCCTGTTTTGATGAAGCCATGTTGGTTTTTTGTGCTCAGTCATTTTTTTATATGTTTGACTCCTGACCAAATTCTGTAATACATTTTGAAAGACATGGACAGCAAAATCAAACTCAATGACTTATAATTTGTAAATATTTGCCCCTAACCAGTTCTCCAACATCTATCATGTTCTCCGTGGTCTTTCAAAGAGCACTAACATAGCTCAAAAATTGTCAACAGTTCTTCCAGTGCTGGAGCACATGGTCCAGTCCATCAAAGGCAGCTCAGTATTTTTATGTACCCTTGCTTGACTTCCACTCATTAGTGAATTCTGTTCTTCCCAATACAAAGATCATCATCATCATTAAAAGAAATTGAAGTAAAATTGAAATTAAATAGTTCTAACTTCTCAATATCATCTATTTTAAATGTTTTATTGATATTTTCTGTTTTTCACATCCCCATAGTATCCCATGTATCCCTCACCCTCCCAAAAAGTCACTCCATATGATAAATAATATTATTTTAGAGAAGGAATAAAGTCAGCACAACTGACTGATTTACTGAAAGTCTGCAAACATGCACATCTGTCTCATCTATTATCACAGTCTCTGTCAACCTTAAGTAGCAATTATCTCTCTTTTATTTTGTTTTTGTTGTTTTTTAGCATTTTTAGAGAAAATAGAAGGCTCAAACAGAAGAATTGACCGTCCTTGACTTTTCTCAGTTCCTTCTTGGTGTTAATACTGCTTAGACTATGCTTAGAATAGATGGTAGCATGTCATGCTCCTGTATTCAGCATATGCTATCCATTTAGCAGTAGTGTCGTTAGGATCCAGTTAAGAGATAGGGTCCTGTATCAATCAGCTATTAATTAATCAAGATCTGACCGCTCGCTGCTATGGCTCTGGCAGCTACTCACATCCCCACGTGTTGGTTCCTTCAATTCCCTTTAAGATCCAGTGTTATTTCAATATTCACTATGCACCCACCCCACCCAAAACAAAGTTAAATTTAGTAATAGTTTAATTAGATTAAATAATAGCATAATCAGTGTAAACATGGGAAGCAGCCCCATGTATTCAAAAGAACAATATTCCACTCCTTTCACCCTTCAAGGAGAAAGACCACCTCCCTCAGGCTAAAGAGCAGTCTTTCTCTCATTGGTCTCATAAGTTAAAACAGATTATAAAAAGGGTAAGCCTAAAATAGAAAGTCCCACACATAGTTAACTTACACCAGGTTACCTACACCAAAATTGGGGAACACTTGGTATGACCCAAGGCCAAGGCATGATTGTGCTTGTGCTTCTAGACCCTAAGGACCCTTACTGCTGCCCATCCACTTCAACCAGAGAGGTAATAGGGGAAAATGAGGTTCTGTTCAAATGTCCAAATACTGACAAATAGCTAGGATGCCCTGCTCTCCCCCTTACCCTTGTCTTCATCTTTAGTTTATTACTTTTCTTATGCATCTACCTAAGTTTCTCTAGATACCTCCTCCTTTTCCTTCTCTTTTGTCTTCAAAATATTATTGTTAAGAACTTTCCATCCTTTGGGGCTGACTTGCTCCAAGTCTAGACAATTAAGAAAACAATAAATCCAGACCTGGTGTGTAATTTCTGTCAGTTTCCATATACTAACACTAAAATTGTAAGAATTGGCTATTTAAAAAATTTGTATATTTCTTTGCAGTTCCAAATTCCCTTCCTCCACTCATTGAGAAGGCAAGAAATACCATACCAATTTTATATATTAAGTCACTCAATATATTTCCACATGCACTAGATTGAAAATAAGGAAGAAAAATAAACAAATATGCTTCAATCTACACTCTGAGTGCAGCAGTTCTTTCTCTGGAGGTGGATAGCATTTTTCATCATGAGTCCTTGGAATTGTCTTGGATCATTATATTGAGCGGTCAGTTATCATTATAATATTGCTGCTACTATGTACAATGTTCTGGTTCTGCTCACTCTGCTTTCCATCAGTTCACATAAGTCTTCCCAGGTTTTTCTGAAACTACCATGTTCATCATTTGTCACAGCACAAAATTATTCCAATATAATCATATAACATAGTTCTTTCAGCGATTCCCCAATTAATGGGCATCTTCTCAATTTCTAATTCTTTGCTACTGCAAAAAAATATAGTTGCTATAAATATTTCTGTATATATGGGTCATTGTCCTTTTCCTTTGATTTCTTTGAGATACAGACCTAGAAATGGTATTCCTAGGTCAAAGACTATGAAGCTTTATACCTTTTGGAGAATAGTTCCAACTTGTTCTCTAAAATTATTGGACCAGTTCACAACTCCAATTCACAATAGTGTCCTCATTTTTTCACATCCTCTTTAACATTTGTCATTTTCCTTTTCTGTCATGGTAGATGGGTATGAGGGTATCCCTCAGAAGCTATTTTAATTGGCATTTCTCTAAGGATTACTGACTTAGAGCATTTTTTCATGTGACTATTGGTAGTTTTTTTCTTCTTCTTCTGAAAATTGCCTATTCATATCTTGCAACCATTTTTCAATTGGGGAATGACTCTTATTTTTATAAATTTCACTCAATGTCCTGTACATTTGAGAGACAAGACCTTTATCAGAGAAACTTGCCTTAAAAAAAAAGTTTCCCCCAGTATCTTGCTTTCCTTCTGATTTTGATTTTGCTTGTGCAAAATCTTTTTAATTTCATGTAATCAAAATTATTGATTTTACTTCCTGTGATCCTTTCTATCTTTTGTTTGGTCATGAACTCTTTGTTTCTCCACACATCTTACAGGAAATTTCTCCCATGCTCTCCTAATTTGCTCATGATATTACCTTTTATGTCTAAATCATGTCCTCATTTTGAGTTTATCTTGGCATATAGTATGAGATGTTGTTCTATGCCTAGTTTCTGCCAGACTGCTTTTATGTTTTCCTAGGAGTTTTTGCTAATGAGTGAGTCCTTACCCCATTAGCTTATATCTTAGTAACTGATCATGTACTTAATCAATCACTCTACTTCTTATCTAGTATCAGTTGTTTTTGATGATTATTGCTTTGCGGTATAGTTTAATATCTGGTACTATTAGGCTTCCTTCCTTCACTTTTTTTTTCATTGATTTCCTTGATATTCTTGACCATTGGTTATTCCAGATTAATTTTCTTACTATTTTTCTAGATCTGTAAAATAATTCTTTGGTAGTTTGATTAGTATGGAAACAAATAAGTAAATTAATTAAAATAGCACTGTCATTTTTATTATATTGGCTTGACTTATCCATGAGCAATTAATATTTCTCCAAGCGTTTACATATGTCTTTATTTGTGTGAAGAGTGTTTTATAATTGTGTTCATAGAGTGCCTGTGTATATCTTGGCAGGTAGATTCCCAAGTATGTTATATGATTGAAGTTATTTTAAATGGAATTTCTTTATCTCTTCCTGAGGGGCTTTATTGGTAATATACAGAGAGACTGATGACTTGTGTTGGTTACAGATAACATTTGTTTTTGGTTTTAGATACTTGCTACTTATCATTTTAAGAAAAGCTCCATCTATTCCAGTACTTTCAATTTTTAGCAATAGGAATGGGTTTTATATTTTATCAAAAACTTTTTCTGCATCAATTGGTGTAACCATATGATCCCTGTTGCTTTGATTATTGATATAGTCAATTATGCTTAGTTTTCCTAATATGGAACTAGCCCTGCATTCCTGGCCTAAATCCTCCTTGGTCATAGTGTATGATCTTTGTGATATGATGCTATAATCTCCTAGATAGTACTTTATTTAATTTTTTGCATCAATATTCATTAAAGAATTTGGTCTAGGGGAGGGTAGGTGGTGCAGTGAATAGAGCACCAGCCCTGGAGTCAGGAGGACCTGAGTTCAAATCCGGTCTCAGACACTTAACACAAAACTAGCCCTGTGACCTTGGGCAAGTCACTTAACCCCAATTGCCCTTCCTTCCCCCCTCCAAAAAGAAAAAGAAAAAAGAAAGAATTTGGTCTATAGTTTTACTTCTCTGTTTTTGCTCTCCATGGTTTAGGCATGAGTACCATATTTCTGCCATAGAAGGAATTTGGTAAGACATCTTTATGTTTTCAAAATGTCTACATAATATTTGAATTAATTGTTTTTAAATGTTTGGCAGAATTTACTTGTAAGTATGTCTAGTCTTATGGTACTTTTTTATGGAGCTAATTTTTTGGTTTTTTCAATTTCTTTTTCTAATATGGGGTTA
The DNA here is from genome assembly GCA_011680675.1 of Gymnobelideus leadbeateri. Lineage (NCBI taxonomy): Eukaryota > Metazoa > Chordata > Mammalia > Diprotodontia > Petauridae > Gymnobelideus > Gymnobelideus leadbeateri. The sequence continues at coordinate 38,312 of WOXC01000419.1, read as the reverse complement.
TTTAGATATCCTATTTCCTCTTCTATTAATCTAGGGAATTTTTTTTTGTAAATGCTTATCCATTTCACTTAGATTGTCGGTTTTCTTGACATTTAATTGGGTAAAATAGCTCCTAAATATTGCTTTGATTTCATCTCCATTGATTATGCATGTATCTTTTTCATTTGTAAGACTGGTAATTTGATTTTCTTCTTTCTTTTATAAAATTAAATTAGTTAAAGCTTTATCTATTTTATTGGATGTTTCATAAAATTAGCTCCTAGTTTTATTTATTAGATCAATATTTTTTTACTTTCAATTTTATTAATTTCTCCTTTGATTTTTAGGATTTCCATTTTGACATTTCTTTGAGGATCTTAAATATGTTCTTTTTTATGCTTTTTTTCTTTTAGTTTCATACAAGTCCATTGATCCTCTCTTTCTCTCTTTTACTGATGTATGGATTTAGAGATATATTTTTCCCTAAGTACTGCTTTGGCTGAATCCCACAAATATCAGAATGTTTTCTCATTGTTGTCATTCCCTTTCATGAAATGACTGATTATTTCTATGATTTGTTCTTTGACCCACCCATGCTTTAAGTTAGATTATTTTGTTTCCAATTAAGTTTTAATCTTTGCTTCCATGACCTTTTATTGAATAAAAATTTTATTGTATTATTATCTGAAAAGGGTATATTTAATATTTCTACTTTTCTGAATTTACTTGTGAGGTTTTTGTGAAAGTACCATGTATAGTTGAGAAAAAGATATACTCCTTTTTATTCCCACTGAATTTTCTACAAAGTTTTATCATATCTAAACTTTCTAAACTTCTATTCATATCCTTAACTTCTTTCTTGTTCATTTTCTGGTTAGATTTATCTAGCTCTTAGAGGGAAAAGTTGAGATATTGTCTATTTCCTCCTGCAATTTATTTAATTTTTCCTTTAAGAATTTGGATTCGAAGCCATTTCATGAATATATGTTCAGTATTAATATTATTTCATTGTCTATGGTAACTTTTAGCAAGATGTAGTTTCCCTGTTTTTCTCTTTTAATTAGGTCTATTTTTGCTCTTGCTTTGTATGAGATCATGTTTGTTATCCCCCTTCCTTTTTTTAAACTTTGACTGAAGTATAATAGATTCTGCTCCAGATCCTCATTTTAATTCTGTGTGTATATGTATCTTTCTGTTTCAAGTGTGTTTCTTGTAAGCAACATATTGTTGGATTATAGTTTCTGTTCCATTCTGCTGTCTGCTTCCATTTTATGAGTGAATTCATCTCATTCACATTCACAGTTCACATAATTACTGTGCATTTCCCTCTGTCTATTCTCTCTCTCTCTTTCCCTCTCTCTCTCTTTCTCTCTCTCCTATCCCTCCTCAAAAGTCTGTTTTGCTTCAGACCACTGACTCCCTTAATCTACCCTCCCTTTTATCACACACCCCCATCTTTCTCTTATCTCCTTCTCCTGTTTCCATTTGGTAAGATGTGTAGACCTGGCTAGGTGTGTGTGTGTGTGTGTGTGTGTGTGTGTGTGTACATGCACACACACACACATGTGCTTCCCTCTTTGAAACAATTCATGAGAGAATGAATTTCAAGCATCCCCTGTCCCCCCATTTTCACCTAAACTGTAAAAGCTCTTTCTTGTATGTCTCTTTTATGTGAGATAATTTTCTCCATTTTTCTCCTTTCCCCCCTCTCCCTGTGCACCCCTCTTTCTTACTCATCTGTTCTTTAAATCATCCCAACACCATCAACTCACTCCCATACCCTCTAATTAGAGACCTTCTGACTGCCCTAATAATGATACCCTTCTTAAAAGATAACAGTTTAACCTTATTAAGTCCCTTATCATTTATCTTCTGTGTTTACCTTTATAGGCTTCTCTTGAATCTTGTATATGAAAGTTAAATTTTCTATTCATCTCGGGCCTTTTTATCAAAACTGCATGAAAGTCCTCTGTTTCATTAAGTATCCATTCCATCCTGGTCCCTATCCCCACCTCTATCCCCCAATATCTCTAGCCTTCCACTCCTTTAATGTGGTAGTGATCTTGTGTGATCCTGACTGGTTTCATGGTATTTGAAATCTTTCTTTCTAGTTGCTTGAAAATCTTCTTTTTTAATTCTTTTGAATTTTTTTTATTGTTTCTTGATGTCTCAAGGAGTCATTAATTTCCACCTTCCCAATTCTATTATTTTCTCTAGTGAGTTCTTGTACCTTTTTTTTTTTCAATTTGGTCAATTTCTGGCTTTTAAAATGTTGTTTTCTTCAATATTTTTTGTGCTTCTCTTACTAAATGATTGTTTTTTTCATAATTTTCTTGCATCATTCTCATTTCTTTTCCCAATTTTTTTATATCAGTATGACTTGATTTTTTTTAAATAACTTTTAGTTCTTCCAGGAATTCTTGCTGGGCTTTTGTTTAATTCATTTTTAATTTCTTTGAGGTTTTGCTCATAAACTGTTTTGAAATTATTGTTTTTCTTCTGTGTTTGTGTTCTGATCTTCCCTGTCACCATAGTAGATTTTTATAGCCAGGTTCTTTTGTTGTTTGCTTATTTTTCCCAGCCTATTTCTTGACTGAACTTTATGCTAAACTTAGATTCTGTTTCCAGGATGGGGGTGGGGGCACTGTTACAAACTTTAGTCTTCAGGCTTTTTTTGCACTGCTGTTTTCAGAGTTAGTTCAGGGGGGTGGGGGGAGTGAGCGGTATTGCTTCCAACTTGCTGTGATCCAGGGAGAAGTGTAATCAGAGGTGTAATAACTGTTCTCCTGGTGTACTCTCTAGTCCTTACCTAGGAAGAGCCCTTGCTCCCTTGAAACTACAAATAATACTGTTCCTCAGGTCTGGAGCTCCCTTAGGACTGAAATCAGTCCTCTCTACCCTGGGACTGTGACCTAGAAGTGGATATAGGTAATGAAGTTGCCAAACAGTAACTGGTCCTGTACCCAGTGTTGGCACAGGGCTCCACTGTTATCTACTTCTCACCAACTTGCATGATCATCTTATATCTCTGGACTGAGAGCTCTCAAAGCTACTGGTACTGTTGTCCATGCTGCCTCTGAGGCACACCAGTGGTGTTGCTGCCATGTAGGCTCTGAACTGGTTCCCACACCAGTGTTATATATCTCTTCTTCTGACCTCCTAAGTTCTCTTGGACTTGAAAAATGTCTCACCCCAACCTTTTGTCAGCTTTGTTTCACCAGAATTCTATTTTGGGTGTTATTTTTAAAGGTTTCTTGGAGAAGAATGTTAAGAGAGCTCAGCTATAGTACTTTCTCTAGCTATTTTGGCTACGGCCCCCCAAGCCCAAAAACTGATTCCCAAGAACCAGTATAAGCTGCCTCCAGCACAGCCCTGCTTAAGCCTTTTTCTTTGAATACTTCAAAATATGTAGCACAAAATCTACACAGCATGGCAGACTGTGCCTTTTTTACCTAGCCCAAATTCTAAAATGGCGTGCTCACTTCCTTCCAGCAACTAGGCTGCTCTCGCTGATAAAAAAAATTAAGTAAAAAGTGGTTGTTCCAACATTTGAAGATAAGTAAGACATCAAAATAATTTATTCATTGGTCTGCTTCTGACAGAAGGAGCTTAATCAGTCCTCTACCATGCCTCCATTCCAGGCTGTGGATCTATTTCTTTTTTTGTTTTTGTTTTTGGAGGGCTACTGGGGTTAAGTAACTTGCCCAAGATCACACGGCTAGGTTTTAGGTTTTTGTTTGTGTGTGCATTAAGTGTCTGAGGTCGGATCCGAACTCAGGTCCTTCTGACTCCAGGGCCGACGCTCTACTCACTGCGACACCTAGCCGCCCCTGTGGATCTATTTCTTAATCTCTTATCCATACTAGCTACACTTTCGATGTGGACTATGGCATCCATTTTGGCAATTGCACTTCTCAAAGGAAAGTCTGAGATAAGTTGGTGATATTACATTTTTCACAAGATTTTTGAAGAGAAACCATTGCTATAGGAAAATATTAGCGGACTTGGCAAGATATATGGATGTAAGTCCTTACCACCTCCTCATTAAAGAGATAAATAAGGAATCATGAGCAGAGTCTTTCAACAAATTAAAAAATAAATACTCGGGACTAGTGTCCAGACACACATGATATAGGACACATGAAAAAATGTTAAGGTTGAAACAGCTTATAGTAATAAAAAATGGAATGGAAATTAACAGTTGGCAAATCTAATTCACTTAATAGCACCCAGAGTTAGGAAACAAACTGTAAAGGCACCATTTGATTACCTTAATGAAAAATACAGCAATCTATATCCACAAATATTATAAGGGCCAATTAGGTTGAGAGACGATTTGCGAGACTGAAAGACTCTTCAGTGGGCATGACTGAGGATGTTTCTTTCTTTAGAACTAATGGGATCTTAAGCTAGAAGGAAACTCTGGTATCCTCTAATCCAATTAATTTATACATAAGGAAATTGAGGCTCAAAGAGTATAAGTGATGTGCTTAGTGGCACAGACAATCCATGTTAAAAGCCAAGCTTTGTAACAGGATCCTTTAGCTGTAAGGTGCTGGCTCTTTCTGATTCAGCAAGTCATGGGTGTCAGAAAGTCTGCTTTCTGTATTCCTGAGACATAATGAAGAAAGTTGCTACCTTTGTGTGTTGATGACCTTCACTTCTTGCTATGCCCCAGTGGTGAAACATTGCAAGGAGCTGAACATATGCACTTTGGGTGCCTCAGGGTATATGGCCAGCCTGTTGATGCTGATGCATAGGAGAGGAGGATTTATTACAGTAAACCTGCTGTCATTTTGGTCTCACCCAGGACTCCCTCCCTGCCTCAAGCACTTCCCTCAAGTGCACATTTTCCAAATCATGGAACAAAGCACTTGGGGAGGGAGGCAATGCACAAAGAGCTCTTACAAACTTTGGGGAAATCACCCCATGCAAAGATACTTGCTCTCATTCCCACAGAAATTCTGTCATTGTAATTCTGCAAATTTTCCTCTTCTTTATCCCCAAATACCTTCTCTTCATAAGTTCTCTATTACTATGGAGGTCACCACCACCCTCTCAGTCTCTCAGACTCATATCCTAAGTGCTGTCCAAAACACTCTCTCTCTCTCTCTCTCTCTCTCTCTCTCTCTCTCTCTCTCTCTCTCTCTCTCTCTCTCTCTCTCTCTCTCTCCTCCCATATCCAATCTGTTGCCAAAGCCTATCAATAATACTTTCATAACATCTCTCCCATATCCCCCCCTTCTCTCTGCTGACACTGCCACCCTCCTCCATTCCCCCCATTGCTTCATACCTGGACTAGTACAATATTCTGCTGGTGGGTCTGCCTGATTCAAGTCTCTCCACATTTCAGCCTATCCTTGACTCAAGCTGACAAGAGTCATCTTCCAAGAACAGAAGCTGATCAAGCCACCTCCCTATACAGTCAATTCTAGTGACTCCCTATTGGCCTTAGCATCTAACATAAAATCCTCTGTTTGACTCTTAAAGCCTTCCACTTGGCCCCTTGCAACCTTTCTAGTCTTCTTATTCCTTACACTGCTCCCATCCCCACTATAAATTCACTGATCTACTGACAATGGCCTTCCTGTGGTTCCTGGAATTTGACATTTCCCATTCCCATTCCCAGTCATTCTCTCTTGCTATCTCTCATGACTAAGACTTTCTCGCCTTTTCATTTCTATCTCCTAGTTTCCCTGGCTTCAAGTTTCAGCTGAAGTCCCATCTTCTGCAACAAGCCTTCTCCATCCTCCTTAATTCTTGTGCTTTCCCTCAATTGATAATATCCAATTTATCCTGTACACATTTTGTTTGTACATTATTTGGATGTTTTCTCCCTCTGTTAGACTGCTCCTGGAAAGCAGGGACTGGGTTTTTTTTTGTTGTTGTTGTTGTTTTTGTTTCTTTATTTGCTTACATTTCTTTGTATCCCTAGCACATAGCACCATGCATGACCCGTATTACAGTGCTAGTTGACTGAATAATTACCTGCAAAGTCCATTATTATCTCTTTCTACATCTTCCCACTGATCCAATTTTATTATCTCCTCCCTTGCCAAGACATTGGAAGCCATATCTGAGAATAACTTCTATCAGAGGTGGCGGCAAGGTAACAGCCCCATTGGCATACACATGACAGCCTCTATCTGGAGATTTCAAGCATTATCCTTTGGGAAATTCAGAACTAATCCTTTGGGAAATTCAGAACAAAAGTTACCTAGTGTGTATCAATGGCTGTAAAAGGGTCACCCAGCAAATCTGGGACCTCGAATCAATCGACATCTAATCTACATCATGCAATCCATCTATGACTACAGCTTTTTAGGCTGGCCTCAGTGACTTACACAGGAGTCAAAATAGAATGGTGTTCTCTGTAAGTTCTGGCCTGGGGCTCAGGACATCTGAGTTTCCATCATCACTCAACCCCGAAGTAGCTGTGTGACCATTTGTTCTCAAGCTACATTCTCTCTGTGGTCCTCAGTGTCCTGTAAAATGAGAGAGGTCAATTCTGTGTTTACTAGCGTGCCTTCAAGCACTGTGATTCTAGAGGTAGCCTAGGGTCCAACCAGGTCTGTACGTTCTGTGTTAACTCACATCATGGGGATTCTCAATGATTAAATCACCTCTCGGGTTTGCTTTTGCCCTCCAACCAATGAGAAATCTATAAACTTTTTAAAATAATTCATAACACTAATGATGGGTTTAAGAGACAGAAAAATATATGTGTGTGTACATGTATATGTATATATGTTGAGAGAGAAAGAGACAGAAAGACAGAAATAAAAGAATTAGTTTGGTTTAACTATATCTATAAAACATATGTATAATATATTACACATTATATCTAAATATCTAAATTTATATTTATATAACATATAAATGTATGGTATAAACAAACATGTAGATTATATAAATATAACATATAAATATATATAATATGTATTTTGTATTTGTTTGATTTTATATATATATATATATATATATATATATATATATAGGTTTAAAGGATTTTTTCTTCGTTTTTTTAAACAATACTGAAGAACGGAGAAAAATGGATTTTTGTTCATTGAAAAAATAAATTTAAAATGTAAAATAAAAAGCCACTAACTGGTTATTTAACTGAGTTAAATGTTCATTTGAATTGAAAAGACAAAAAACTTTGGGAGACTTGTGAACTCTGATCAAGTTAATGATTAGCACCAATGCATGCCACCCACTCCTGGCAGACAGGTGAGGGATGCAAGGTGCAGACTGAGACATGTATTTTTGGAATGTGGTCAATGCACAGATTTGTTTTGCTTGACTATGCATATTTGTTGGGAGTTTTTCTTTCTTTCTTTCTTTCAATAGAAGTGGTGAGGTGGGAGAAAGAAGAAATAAATTCATGTTAACTAGAAAAGTGGAATTCTTTAAAGTCTACAGTTGATCATTAATCAGTATTATTTAGCATCTAACATGTGCCAGAGACTAATTACTGTGGTTACAAAACAAGAATGAAACAGTATCAACCTTCAAGAAGTTTGCACTCATCATACTAACAAGTACAGAAAGGAACAGAAAATATTTAAACAGGCAGAAATGAATACTAAAGTTGGAGAAAATTTCACCCATATTCCCAATTGAGGACAGCTACATTCCCCTTCTCCATAAAAGTTGGGGGTTTCAAAAACCATGGCTACAAGAGTGAAGTAAGAAAAATAATTTTTCTTGTTTGCTGGAATCATATCAAGGGGCTGGTGTCAGGTACTATCCTGGGTGCAATCATTCACTAACCCAGAAGTTCTTCCATTTGAAAGCACTTTTTCATCAGTCACTACCTGCATGAAGGAAACAAAGCCCAATGGGAAGTGGAGTGTTTGTTCTCTTTCAAAAGCACTGATGCTTGAGTAGTCTCATAAGCGTAGTCTTTTTCCACATCAGCTGTCTTGTATATTTAATATTCTTAATTTCCAGGTAAGAAACATTGATCAGACATACATACTGGTGGTTTGATCCTCTGGCATTCAAAGTCTTTCACACCCTCGTCCCCATTCCCCCTCTCCCCAGTCTTCTTACACTTACCTCCCACCACATACTCCTTCATCCCTTGGCACTGGCTTCCTGATTGTTCCTCAAACCACACACTCCATCTTTTGACTATAGGCTGTTCCCCAAGATCAGAAACCTCTTCCTAATTATCTTCACCCATTCACTTCCCTAGCTTCCTTTGAGTCCCAATTAAAATCCTGCCTTCTACAGGAAGTCTTTTCCAATCTCTATCACTTCTAGTGCCTTCCTTCTGTTAATTATTTCCTTTTTATCCTGTATGTAGTTTGTATGTGTTTATCTTCATGTTGTCTCCCACATTTGAATATGAGCTCCTTGAGGGCAGAGATTGGCTTTTGTCTTCTTTTGTATCTTCAGTGCTTAGCACAGTGCCTGGCACATAGTAGATACTTAATAAATCATTATGGATAAATGGCCAAATGACCATCTTCTTATTAATAAAAATGCTGTCATTATTAATAAAATGATTAAATTACCCAGCAATTATGTCTCTTGAATGTTTTTATTGCCATAATGGTGGTATTCCTGCTTCTGGGGAGGACTGAATAGAATGGGAAAGCATTAGTTAAATGTGACTATATGCAAAAGCTACATGTGAGATATTTGCCCCCAAACCTTCCTACACATTCCACAGAGAAGGCTCATATGTCCATGGAAGAACAGACCTATTGCTCCAGAAAGGCACAATTCTGGTAACTGACCTAATAACCATGATATTCAAACACAGCTAAGAATAATCTTTTAGACACAATCATACCAGGTAGACTAGAATTCACAGGAGACAAATTAGACCATAAAGATCAAGCAAACATCACTATGTGCACTTTATGTCACACATCTCCAGAACCTGGTCCTAACAGAAGGTAAAATCACAGGGAAAGAGATTTGTTCAAGGAAGTTCACCGAGGAACCAAAGTGAATCAAGCCTCCTTGGTGACTGGCATTTGGAGAAAAAAGGAGAGGGTGATAGAAATTCCAGCTAATTGATACTGGACAGCATAATGTTCATTTTCTGCTCTGACCAAGTTCGCCTTCGTGTATTAGGACTCATTTTTCTTGCCAAGACAAAAGCTTCTGCTTTTCAGAGTGGTATGACAGATTTGTGGGTATAATTTGCCTTTAATAATTTCAGACCCTTCCTGGAAAGCACGAGTCACTGACATTCTCATTAGCATGCAAACTCCATTTGGGATCTTTATTTCTATGAATAAACAGCCACCACTTGACGGGAAGTTGCTGTCAGGGGAAAGTGACAGCCAGAAGTCAAACTTGCTCACCTCATTTGGATTTTCATTCTTCTTTCAGGAAAAAGCTGAATTTTATATTAAAAAATGCTGCAAATCCCAAAGAAAAAAATCCAAATTAAAACAATTCTGAGTTTCTCCTCACACCCAACAGATTGGAAAGGATAACAAAAATGTAAAACAAAGGCACAAGTTGGAGGAGCTGTGGGAGGACAAGCACATTAATGTGATGGATCTATGAACTGGGTTAATACATCTGAAAAATAATTTAAAATTATAACAAATGGATCATTAAATTGTACACACCCTTTCACCCAATGATAATGATATTATTCAAAGATTCCAAGAATTTTTTTTAAATATAAAAAGTCCCATGTTTGAAAAAATAAATATATTTATAACACTTTTTATTGCCAAAAAATGAATGCCATCAATTGGGGAATAACTGAACAAAACTGGCATATGAATGTTTTAAAATATGATTGTCCTATAGGAATGATAAATTTGAAGAATTCCAAGAAATGGGAAGCTTTGGATGAATTGATGAAAAGCAAGAACTTCAATACTGTAGAGACAAACAATGACAAAAGACTTCAGAACTCTGCTCACTTCAGAAACTAGGCACAACTTGAAATGGCTTGTGTGAAGCATACCTCCCACCTCTTGACAGAGAGGAAAGAGAGAGGCAGCAGAAGGCACATATGTCCAATGTTTGATTGATTTTGTTAGCCTTTATTTATTGGTTGTAAGTGGAATCTATTGGATGGGGAGGCAAGTCAGTGGGAAGTAAAACTATTGTCAGAAATGGAAAATACCATCAATACCATTTTTTAAAGTTGGGGCTAAGGACAGTAAAGACAGAAATCTCAGCAAAATCACCTATTGCAAAGCAGAACCATAACTTGGATGACAGGGAAGGGAAAGAGAGGGGAAGACAGAGATCACAGTTTTGCTAGGCAGCAAGGTAGCACAATGCATAAAGCAGGATTTGAAAATCCTTCCTCAGACACCTGCTAGATGTGTTAGACTGGGCATGTCACAAAATTCCTATACAATGGGAATAATAACAGAGTCTACACATCCCAAGGTTGTTATAATGATCAAATACCTTTAAACTGAAGTATCTGGCACATAGTAGGCGCTCAATAAATGTTTGTTCCCTCACTTTGTTCCAAGGTTGAGACATGGGAATCACACTTCTGTGCTGACATGATCTCCTGACTCAGTGAAGGCAACAGAGAGAGCATCTGGGTCCCCACGTCATAGAATAAGGAGCAGAGGTGGAGCCCTCTGGAGAGAGGCTGTTCCTCCAGACAAGCTGCACAACCCCATAAAAGTAGTAGGGCAGTGCCTTGGCAGCCTAATGTCCATATACCCCACCCATAGATAGGGAGTCTCTTGCTTCTCTGAATCTTATTCTACTGCTACATCGAAGGGAAGCACAACTCACTGGAGACAGGTTCTGGTAGGAAGTGCCCTTTCCTAGTCACGGTCAGCAGTAGGAGAAGAGTAGGAGTGGTTTCCCAAGACCAACATCCCTGTGCCCCACCAAAGGACCACCGAATTTGTCACAGGTTTTAGAATTCCCAGTGCTGGACCTTTCTCTGTAAAGTAACCGTTTGCCCTCTGCTTGAGACCTCAGTGACAAGGAACCCATTATTCTCAGAATCAGTACAGTACAGTTTTTGACAACCCAATAGTCAAAACTTTACAGGTTTATCAATGGACTGAAATTTGTCTCTATAAAATTTATTAAAGAGACAGCTAAGAGGCTCAGTGGATAGAGCCCTGGACCTGAGGTCACAAAGACCTGAGTTTAAATGTGATTTCAGAGGGGCAGCTAGGTGGCGCAATGAATAGAGCACTGGCCCTGGAGTCAGGAGGACCTGAGTTCAAATGTGGCCTCAGACACTTAACACAAAAAAACTACCCGTGTGACCCTGGGCAAGTCACTTAACCCCAATTGCCCTTCAAAAAGAAAAAAAAACCAAATGTGACCTCAGATACCCACTGTTTGACCCTGGATAAGTCACTGAGCCTCTGTTTCCCTCAGTTTCTGCAACTATAAAATGAGAATAATAGCACTTGCCTCCAGTGTTGTGGTGAGGCTCAAATGAGATATTTATAAAGAATTCAGGGGGGAGGAGCCAAGATGGCAGAAAGGAAGCAGTAACCTCGCTGAGCTCCTCAGTCACTAAGGGTCAAAAGGTGAATCTGAGTGGAATCCGGAGTGATGCAGCCCACTGGAAGATGAAGTGTGGCAGAGTCCAGCCCAGGAGGTTGCCCAGTGTGTCCGGACTGGACGAGTGCAGAGCTCGTGGGGTCTGCACAGCCCAGACCTAAGAGCAGACAAGCAGACTACACCAGAGAGAGCAAAAGCCCCAGCCTGCAGACTTACCAAGGACGAATCACAGTCATCTCTCCAACGGGTAGGATCAGTGGAGCCAGGTAGGAGAGTTGGGCCCTCAGTGGAAAGAGCTGCTTCTCTAGCTACATTCAGCCCCCAGCCTGAAAGTTTAGAAACTGCCTGCCTGTATAATACAGGGGCTGGAATGGCAAAGTAAATTCTAGCTGCTCTGATCCTCCCATCCCTCCTTCAAGAAGCAGAAAACCCAAAGATAAGTCTCCCACCCAGATTGAAATCCCAAGTTAATGGAAATAGCCCCAAGCTTGAGAGTCTCCAAGAAGGGGTGTAACTGAGACAGCCAGGAGTCTGAAGAGAAGAGAGGGTGGGGTCCCAACAAGCCCCACCTCTCCTCACCAACAAAAGCCTACTTATAGCCCAGGGGTATAAAGGCAGAAATCTGAAGTGGTCAGACACACCCATACCTACTCATCTACATCCCTCATTGACTTCCCTGACTTAGCCATAAACTAGCCACCCAGAGGTATTCAAAGTTAAGGATCAGGCCCTAAACTCATAGCCTGAGAAACTAAGAAACAGGAAGTCACAATGGGAAAAAAAGAAGCTGAGAAGGAGAAGGGGAAGGCAAAAAAGTCTATTCGAGCATACTATGCAGGGCAAGAACAACAAAATACACAGGACAATATAGACTCTCTACCCACACCTGAGACCACAGAAGGAAACATGATCTGGTCTCAAGCCCAAATAGCATTCCTGGAGGAGCTTAAGAAAAATATTAAAGACCAAATCAGGGAGGCAGTCACCAACTTGGAAAAACATCTCAGTGAAGCAATTGGAGAAAATACCTCCCTAAAAAAGGAACTTCAAAAAATAACTGAAGACCGTAATTCGATAAAAATTAGGAACAATCAAATTGAAGCTCAGAACTCTATGATGCAGCAAGAGTCAATCAAACAAAACAAGACAATTGAAAAATTGGAAGAAAATGTAAAATATCTCACTGGAAAAATAACTGACCTAGAGAACAGATCCAGGAGAGACAACCTAAGAATTATTGGTCTACCAGAAAGCCATGATGAAAAAAGTAGCCTAGACAACATCCTCCAAGAGATTGTCAAAGAAAACTGTCCTGAGGTCCTGGAATCAGAAGATAAAATAACTATCGACAGAATTCACCGGACTCCTCCTGAGAGAGATCCCAAACTGAAAACTCCAAGAAATATAGTAGCCAAATTCCAGAATTACAAGATTAAAGAAAAAATTCTACAAGCAGCCAAAAAGAAACAATTCAAATATCGAGGAACTACAGTTAGGATCACACAGGACCTAGCAGCTTCTACATTAAAAGAATGGAGGGACTGGAATTTGATATTTCATAGGGCAAGAGAGCTAGGACTACAACCAAGGATTAACTACCCGGCAAAACTGAGCATAATCTTCCAGGCAAGGAGATGGTCGTTTAATGAAATAAGGGACTTCCAGATGTTCCTGATGAAAAAGCCAGAGCTCAATGGAAAATTTGATCTCCAATTACAAGACTCAAGAAAGACATAAAAAGGTAAACAAAAGAAACACAGACTCACACATACATAACTGCACACACCCACACCCACAAACACATGCTCATTACTTGGGGTGCAACAAGAGCAAAATGTTCACATCCCTATATGTGGAGCTGATAACTGTCAATATTCAAAATCTTTATGATTATCATGACCTTCAAAAGGGTTAAACTTAGATAGAGGGTGTGGGTATGAATGCACTAACCTGATGTCTAAAAAAAAAAAACTATTAAGGGGATCAAAGAGACTGTAATGGGAAAAAGGAAAGGATTAGATAGGAAAAGGTAAAATATGCCATCTGAAGAGACATTAAAACACACCATAGAAGAGGGGAAAGAAAGAGGGAGAGGAACATCATTTAAACACTATTCTCACTGGTTCTGGTTCAAAGAGGGATCAACTTGAATCAGTGAAGTTTAAGATTTTAATGTGAATAGACACATAAATTCATTAAATAGAGGAATTGGAGGGAGGGAGAGGAGCACTGTTTGAAATTTACTCTCATTGGTTTGGAATCAAACGGGGAGTAATTTACTCTGATAAGTATGAAAATTTATTGTGTCCTATAGATAGTGGGAGGGTAAGGGGGGGGTGAAAAGGAGGAGACTAAAGGGAGGGATTATAAGGGAGGGAAATAGTAGTAAGGGGAGAGGGTAGGTTAAGAAGGGGGGTCACTGGGTGGGAACACTGAGGGAGGGGGCGGTCAAAAGGGAAAACTTCAAGGAGGGGAAGGGAGAAGGAATAAACAAAAACATAAACAGGGGAGGGAATAGGATGGAAGGGAAGAGACAGATAGTCATCATTACTGTGAATGTGAATGGGATGAACTCTCCCATAAAACAGAGGCGGATAGCAGAATGGATTAAAAACCATAATCCTACAATATGCTGTCTTCAAGAAACACATTTGAAACAAAGGGATACCCACAGGGTAAAGGTAAAAGGTTGGAGTAAAATTTATTATGCCTCAGCTAAAGTAAAAAAAGCAGGGGTAGCAATACTTATCTCAGATAAAGCAAAAGCAAAAATAGATCTAATTAAAAGAGATAAGGAAGGAAACTATATCCTACTAAAAGGCACCATTGAGAATGAAGCAATATCACTACTTAATATATATGCACCAAGTGGTATAGCATCCAAATTCCTAGAGGAGAAGTTAAAGGAATTAGAGGAAGAAATAGATAGCAAAACTATACTAGTGGGGGACCTTAATCTCCCCCTCTCTGAACTCGATAAATCTAACCTCAAAATAAACAAGAAAGAAGTTAAGGAGGTGAATAGAATCTTAGAGAGACTAGATATGATGGATCTCTGGAGAAAACTGAATGGGGATAAAAAGGAATTTACTTTCTTTTCAGCAGTGCATGGTACATACTCAAAAATAGACCATGTACTAGGGCATAAAAACCTCACAATCCAGTGCAGAAAGGCAGAAATATTAAGCGCATCATTCTCAGATCATGATGCAATAAAAATTATATGCAACAAAGGGCCATGGAAAGATAGACTAAAAACTAATTGGAAACTAAACAATTTAATCCTAAAAAATTGGTGGGTCAAACAAGAAATTATAGAAACAATCAATAATTTCATTCAAGAGAATGATAATAATGAAACAACATACCAAAATTTGTGGGATGCACTAAAGGCAGTTCTCAGGGGAAGTTTTATATCCCTGAGTGCATACTTAATTAAAGCAGAGAGAAGGGAGGTCAATGAATTGGACATGCAATTGAAAAAGCTAGAAAAAGAACAAATTGAAAATCCCCAATTTAGTACTAAATTAGAAATATTGAAAACCAAAGGTGAGATTAATAAAATTGAAATTAAGAAAACCATTGAATTAATAAATAAAACTAAGAGCTGGTTTTATGAAAAAATCAACAAAATTGATAGACCCTTAGTCAATATGATAAAAAAAAGAAAGAAGAAAACCAAATTATGAGTATCAAAAATAAAAGGGTGAATCTACCTCCAATGAAGAGGAAATCAAAAAAATAATGAGGAATTATTTTTCCCAATTGTATGCACATAAATATGACAATCTTAGTGAAATGGATGAATATTTACAAAATCACAAATTGCCCAGATTAACTGAAGAGGAAGTGAATTACCTAAATAACCCCATCTCAGAAAAAGAAATCAAACAAGCCATCAATGAACTCCCTAGGAAAAAATCTCCAGGGCCAGATGGGTTCACTAGTGAATTCTATCAAACATTTAAAGAACAATTGATTCCAATACTCTACAAACTATTTGGGAAAATTAGTGAAGAAGGAGTCCTACCAAACTCTTTCTATGACACAAATATGGTACTGATTCCTAAATCAGGAAGAGATAAAACAGAGAAAGAAAATTATAGACCAATCTCCCTCATGAATTTAGACGCAAAAATTCTAAATAAAATATTAGCCAAAAGACTCCAACAACTTATCACAAAAATAATACACCCTGATCAGGTAGGATTCATTCCAGGAATGCAAGGATGGTTTAATATTAGGAAAACCATCAATATAATTGAGCATATCAACAACAAAACTAGCAAAAACCACATGATCATCTCAATAGATGCAGAAAAGGCTTTTGACAAAGTACAACATCCATTCCTATTAAAAACACTAGAAAGTATAGGAATAAATGGAGCCTTCCTTAAAATAGTTGCTAGCATCTATCTAAAACCATCAGCAAGTATTATATGCAATGGGGATAAACTAGAAGCCTTTCCAATAAGATCAGGAGTGAAACAAGGGTGTCCACTATCACCCTCTTATTCAATCTGGTACTAGAAACACTAGCAGTAGCAATTAGAGAAGAAAAAGAAATCAAAGGAATCAAATTAGGTAAAGAAGTGACCAAGCTATCACTCTTCACAGATGATATGATGATATACTTAGAGAATCCTAGAGAATCAAGTAAAAAACTCCTAGAGACAATAAATAAATTTGGCAAAGTTGCAGGATATAAAATAAACCCACATAAATCCTCAGCATTCCTGTACATCTCTAATGAAACTCAACAGCAAGAGATAGAAAGAGAAATCCCATTTAAAGTCACTGTAGACATTATAAAATATTTGGGAATCTACTTGCCAAAACAAACCCAGAATCTATATGATCACAACTACAAAACACTTCTCACACAAATAAAAGCAGATCTAAATAGTTGGAAAAATATCAATTGTTTGTGGCTGGGTTGAGCTAATATAATAAAATGACAATTTTACCCAAACTAAACTACATATTTAGTGCCATACCAATCAATTTACCAAAAAACTACTTTCTAGAGTTAGACAAAATAATAACAAAATTTATTTGGAAAAACAAACGGTCTAGAATATCAAGGGAATTAATGAAAAGAAACGCTAGGGAAGGTGGACTAGCTATGCCAGATCTCAATCTGTATTATACAGCAGCAGTCATCAAAACTGGTTGGTACTGGCAGAGATGTAGAGTAGTGGATCAATGGAATAGATTAGGTACAGGAGACCCAGCAGTTAATGAATATAGCAATCTATTGTTCGATAAACCCAAAGACCCCAGTTTTTGGGATAAGAATGCACTATTTGACAAAAACTGCTGGGAAAACTGGAATACAGTATGGCAGAAACTGGGCATAGACCATTATCTAACACCATATACCAAAATCAAGTCCAAATGGGTGCATGATCTAGGTGTAAAGGATGATACTGTAAGCAATTTGGGAGAGCAAGGAATAGTTTACCTGACAGATCTGTGGAGAGGGGAAGACTTCAGGACCAAACAAGAATTAGAGAGCATTATAAAATGCAAAATGGATAATTTTGATTACATTAATTTGAAAAGCTTCTGTACAAACAAAGCCTATGTAACCAAGATCAAGAGGGAGGTGGGAAATTGGGAAAGAATTTTTACAACTTGTGTCTCTGATAAAGGACTCATCTCTAAAATTTATAGAGAATTGAGCCAAATCTATATGAATACAAGTCATTCCCTAATTGATAAGTGGTCAAAGGATATGAACAGGAAATTTTCAGAGAAAGAAATTAAAGATATCTATAAGCATATGAAGAAATGCTCTAAATCACTGCAAATCAAAACAACTCTGAGATAGCACATCTCTCCAGTCAGATTGGCTAAGATGACAAAACAAGAAAGTGACAAATGCTGGAGAGGATGTGGACAAATTGGAACACTAATACATTGCTGGTGGAGTTGTGAACTTATCCAACCATTCTGGAGAGCAATCTGGAATTATAAAGGATTATAAATAATTTCACACCCTTTGACCTAGCCATACCACTTCTAGGGTTATATCCCAAAGAGATCATAGATGTGGGAGGAAGACCCATATGTACAAAAATATTTTTAGCAGCCCTTTTTGTGGTTGCAAAGAATTGGAAACTAAAGGGGCGCCCATCAATTGGGGAATGGCTAAACAAGTTGTGGTATATGAATGTAATGGAATTTTATTGTGCTATAAGAAACGAGGAGGTGACGGATTTCATAATTACCTGGAGAGACTTATACAAACTGATGCTGAGTGAGAAGAGTAGAATCAGAAGAAATCTGTATACAATCACAGACATACCATATCTGTGATGACCAACTATGACAGACTGGACTCTTTTCAGCAATGTAGTGATATAAGCTAATCCCGAAAGACTCAAGAAAGTGAGAAATGCCCCATCCAGAGATATAACTAGAAAGAACTGAGCCTGAATCCTGATGGAAGCAAACTAAATGATCTTGTTCTTCTCATTGTTTGGTTTTACTTCTTCCTTACTATCTTTCATCCCACCTAGTACAATATGCCTTTGTAATTGGAATAATGTTTAATATGAATGCATTTGCAGACCCTATACTGTACTATATGCTGTCATGAGGGGAGGGGGGAGGGAAGTAAAGGAAATTTGAAAATCAAGGAACTATGGAATTGAATCTTGTTACCTGAAACTAAACTGATAAATTAATAAAAATAAAAGAATTCAGCACGGTGCCTGGCATGTAGAAAGTGCCAGTAAACGCTTCTTTCCTTCCTTCCTGTTTATTGCTTTGGTCCCACATTCTGGAGCCAATTAGAACCAATTAAATCCTTCTTCCACAAGACAGGAGGAGCTTTAAATGATCGAAGCTAACTAACCCTGTGTCATCTCTTCTCCAATCTAGGCTTCCCAGCATCCTTCAGTCACTTCCTCCAGGACAAGATCACCCAGTCGCACACCATTGTGAGTTCCATTCATGTGAGAAGTTCAGTGCCAAATATTAACACATTGGAAATGATTGGGAGCATGGTGCCATGGAAGTAGGCACAGACTGGCCCTGGAAATATCCAGTCTCATGTGAGTCTGCCACTTCCTGGCTGGGTGACTGCCCCTAACAGCCTAGGGTTCTGTCTGTGCACTGGGCCTCTGAACAGCACTCTCTTGTTCGCTTCTTTTCACAAAGTTCAGGAAGGAGTAACAGGACTGCCCTAGGCCAGGACTCTCACTGCCTCTGCATTAACCTCCAGTCACCATATTGGCCCTCATGAGTCCTGTGGCTATTGTTTGCCCTTGTTGAAGAGGACTGATGACATCACAGTTGATGACTTGCCAGTGAATTGTGAGGCAGAGTGCCCCAAAGCTCCAAAGTGCTCCAACCTCACTCTCTCTTCTAGAGTCATCAAAGTCCAGTGGAAAGATAAAAGTCAGGATGACTGGTAATGACCTGCGATGCATTGGATGACCTTGGCTGCTTCAACCACCTTCCTGGCCATTGGAACCAATTATTCTCGTCTGCCCATTCAACCAGGGAAAGTCTTCATATGCTTGGGGTGGACACCCGCCTAACTCAGCGAGGGGTTTGAGGCCTGTCAGTGACCCCCAACCTGGTTTAACTCATCTGCCATTTACCAGGGTGTGATTGATGTGCAAACTACAGCTTCTTGGAGTCACAGGTGAGAGTTGAGTACCAGGTGGACACCAAAGGTGCAGGAGGAGCCCTGAAAAGAGCTCAGTGTGTCCTCCCACCAGGGGTGCTAGTCCTCCCTGAACACCAGCTGAGAGTTTAAGAGCTCAAGACATCTCAGTCTGAGAGGGAAGGATGGGCTGGGCAATTAGAACAGTGAGAAGTCATGTGACCAAAGTGCAGAGGGCCAGGGCTCAGCTAGAGTTGCTGATCAAGGTAGAGAGGGAATACAGCCCTCCTGAGAAAGAGGCAATATGCTGTAGCAGACAGAGCTGAAGTCAGAGCTTCGAATCCCAGCTCAGCCCATGTGACCTTGGACAAGTCATTTAACCTATCTGGGTCTCATTCAGCTTCCCTACCTGTCAAATAAGAGGCTTAAACAAGAAGATCTTTAAGGCTTCTGCCAATTCTGATATTCAGTGGTCTAATAAATCCTTTTGAAATCAGGTGGTGAGGCTAGATGATCTCTATTCCATTTAACACCTCTAAATCTATGATCCAATTAATGACTTGGAAGGGGCCCATTGTACTTGGCAGGTGTACTATGCCACACATAATCTTAGCAGGACAGAATGCCAAGTGCAGTGGGGAATGGAATGGGTGCAAGATACAATCCCAGAAGGCCCACAGAAAATGCCTTGTCCCTCCCAGCCTCAGTCCCACCCTTGACCACTGTGTCTCCAGCTGTCTAGCCCTAGGAAGGATAGAAAAAGGTGTGGGAGGGAAGGAGAAAGGCATTTATTAGGCACCAGTCACTGAGCTATTATTATCCCCATTTTTTAATCAAGGAAACTGAAGTGGAAGTGAGTGACATTCAAAAGGGCATATGGCTAGTAAGTATCTGAGGCAGGATTTGAATTCAGGTCTTCTGACTCAAGGCCTAACACTATCTATCCACTGTACCATCAACCTGTCTCTAAGGGCATGGCAAGGGTGCCTGGTCTCTTTGTTCCAAGAGAAAGGCCCCATTCCATCTTGGGGAAAGAACGTACTGAGGAGAGATAGACTGCCAGGAGGCGTCTGACAAGTCTGTCATCTCCAAGAGCTCCAGCCTCAGCCCCAGGAAGGTCCAGTCATTCCCCTTGCTGGTTTGAAGATCAACATTAATCAGATCTAGATTCATAGCCTAAGAAATGTGGCTTTAAGATGGATTTACCAACCCTGAGGAGTCTACAAAGCTAGACTTGATCAGAAAGGCCTGGAAGATGGGCCTTTGGTCAAGCCCCCACCTGTGAGACAGAACAAGAGTGTGATCAGTCTTAGGTCTATGGACATAGAGCATAGGGCTCTTCCTTCCTCTGTGGTTTCAGAGCACAAACCAGTGGTTAATACTTTGATTAATAAGAGTGCATATCTGCTGCCCAAATATGAAATGTTTCCCAAGGAAGTTATTCATTTACACCATTATTAGTGCTGTGACAGAAAAGGGACTGGAAAGTGCTGCTCTAATCTCCATGTATTATATAAGAATCTGCTATGTCCCAAGCACTGTTCTTGGTATTTGGACAAATGAAGTCCAGCAGAGGCAGTGTAGACAGCAAGCCTTCTAGGCATGAAGATTGACAAGCAGGTGCTGGGAATCAGCTTGGTTCAGAAGTATAGAATTTTCTTCATCAATCAGAAGTTCATCATTAGTCCTATGAGAATGGAATTTTCCTTTACTAGAAGGCAGGAAAACCTGAGAAATTTCCTTTTCCTTCCACAACAACCCCTTTCACCAGACTGATCAGCAGACTGCTACCCCTCTCAAAGGTTCTGAACCTGTTTTTGTATCTCAAAGGTTGGATCATGGCAGTCTGATGAGGCCAAGGCATCCATTGGAGAATCACGTTTTTAAATTTAGAAAATACATAAAATTACAAAGGAGAAAAGATTATGTTGAAATCCAGTCATCAACTTTTTTTAAGTCTCAGGTCAAGAGCCTCTACCTAGACTGCTGCCAAGGAAAAACCCTCAGCTGCTTATTCAGACTAGTAAAGCTGAGTGTGTTCTAGGGTCCCCGGTGGGAAGGGAGCTGGCGTGTGGAAGACTGAGCTGCTCTCACTCCTTTTCATTCTACTTTAAATGACTATGGGAGACCATGAATCTCGTCTAGTCCCAAGGACATGAAAATTAAAAACTTCTCGTCCCAGTGTCATTGGACCCCTGGGACCAGGCTTGTTTTCTTAAAAGAATAAGCCTAAGAAGACCATTTATTTTATAAGACAAAGAAGATATGCCACAAGGGAGCAGAAGCTAGGGTACAGTGGGATCTCCTACCTAAGGGAAAGGGTCAAATAATTCCAATGCATACATGGCTCCAAATGCAGCAGAATTATAATTTTCCTGGATTATTCATCAACAACAGGAACAATTGGGGAAAGGGAGAAAAGGAAAAGCATATTTGGGGAGCAAGTTTTAGGGATGGATCTCTGCAGACCAGATGGAGGGAAGACTTGAGATTCTTGATACATGAGCTTCTTGGAAATGTAGTCATCCAGCATGGGCTCTACCTGTCCTGGATGGGCTTTTTGGGAGAGGGAGAGGCCAGAGGGAAAACAAGGGAATGGGGCAGGAATGGAGAAGGGTGAGTCCCAGAGAGGGTGAGATTCCAAGAGTTGGATTTGAGTGGAGTTGTGTGCAGAGAAAAATAGAAGCTGAATTGGAGGCTAGAGATTGAATTTGAGGAGGTTTGGCCGCATTGGCTGCTGCCTCCACCTTCTAGGACCCTGATGAAAGGTGAGGCTGGCTCAACTATTTATTGCCAGATCTTGAAAGGACTTTCAATCCCCCTCCTGGGTCCTTTTGTAACTCCCTTCCTCCCTCTCCTCCTCTGTCCCACTGACCAAAGATTCACTCAAAGCTTTCTCTGTTCTTTATTTCACTTCATAATTTCTGATTTAATTAATAATTTAAAGTCAGCTCATCTACATAAAAATTTGATCGATCCGAACTGTCCCCTGGATGTGATTTATTATTGTCAGAGAGAAGGAAGTTGGTGAATAGCTTGTGGTAGACAAAGATAAAAAAGTAACAAAGGTTCAAGTCTTGGTATACAATGCCACACTTTCTCCTGGCTGGGGGCCTGAGTCAAATGGGAATGAATCTCAATGAACTTTGATTTATGAATTATTCTAATAGCTGAGAAAGATTAAAAATCTTCAGTCCAAACCATTAAACCTAGATGAGGACTGAGCCATTAGTGAACATGTTTAAATAGGGGAAAGAAGCTTCATAAATAAGACACAATTAACAAAGAGAAATAAGCAAACAATTAACATTTGGAAACTCTTCTACCCCCCCCCACCCACCATTGTCCTCTCTCCACTAGTTCAAAGGGCTCCGTGTGCTCCTGAATGACTGGTGGATGAAAGGACTGTGGTGACTGCCCCCTAACCAGCTAGGGGAGGGGGTAGGAAAAAGTGACCCCACCTGGGATTGTCCTATGGCACTAACCACTTCTAGCTGCCACAAATCCTTATGCCGGCCTCTATACTGCCAGGCTCACTCTGACAGGGGACTTCTAAGAATTAGGCAGCAGCTCTAAGCCTGAAATGCATCCCTGGCTTTCAGGGTGACCTCCGATACCACTTAACTTGGGAAGCCTTCTTTACTTCCCCTGTTCCCATGTTGGGGCCCTCTCTCTTCTCTTTTTCACTTGTTTTACTGATTTCTTTTAAGTGTACAATATGTGTATACAATCAGGTGCCTATTGTTTTTCCTCATAAATCCTTTGGACCACCCCAACCTCCCTTGATTGTAGGGCCCATAGAAGAGCAAAGTTACTCAGCCCCTCCCAACTTGGGTAGCCTTGGGCAAGCCCTTCTCCTCTCTGGCCTTCCTTAGGAGGCTCCTTAATAAAATATGGGGATGGATGGGACAAGATTGACTCTTAGGCCCTTGCATTCATCTCCTGCTCTTCAGGTCCTCCCATGCAGTCAGTGATGCTAGGAAAAGCATAACATGCCCCCTGGTTTCAAGGAGAGGACTGTTACAGGTGGTCATGGGGGCCCCATGCCTTCCCTGACTCCATCTCTGTTCCTTTCTTTGGTGGCTGGTGTTCAAGGCAGCTGATTTTGCTCTCTCCACAAGCCACGCCATTGCTGATGGCAGAAATTGTGAGACTTTCTATCTTCTCATAACAGTGACTGCTCTATGCCTGGACCTTCCTGCCTATTAAAGAAATTCAGAGTCCCTCATACAGTTTATTCTTAACATGAAGGCTGGCAGGGCTCCATATAGGATTGGTTCTGCTAGCTTAATGGTGGAGGCAGTAGAAAGGGCTGGTGTCACTCTGAAGGAGAATGGGGTTAAAATGAATCTCAAGGTTAGGAAAATGGGAATCAGAGCCCTGGTGAAAACACAGGTGCTGGAATCCAGTTCAGCTCTGAGAAAACAAGGGAGGTTTCCACGTGTCATATTGGAATCAAACTATGTATATAGTTTGTGCTCATATGTGCTAACATTATACTGCTCAGTGTTTCCTAAATACATTTGGTCTGAGGACCCTGGGTAACAGTTTTTACTCATTCACAGTACATGCCTATCCAAGCAGACTCAATCAGTGGACTCCCTAACCAGCTGAGCATCACTATCTGGAAAGTAAACTTTTTTATCCAGGCAGAATTTTTTCCTGTGTAGATACCTAGAATGAGTCTTTGCATGGCCATGGATTGACCTGAGGTAGCTCTCTAATATGCAAGGACATCAGATGGTTTTGGTGCCATTCATATTGTGAAGTAACCCTCATATTTAATGGAAGCATTGGCTAAATGGGGAGATGATTTAGGCCAGTTGTAACAAACTGAAATAAGAATGGATCTCTGCCAGCCAGGTATTAACTTAGAAAACCACAAATTAGGGGCGAAGTCAAGATGGCAGAGTAGAAACAGGACTTCCACACAGCTCTGGCTTCCACCTTCCCCAATTTATGCAAAAGGGGACTCTGAACAAACTTTGGAGCTACAGAACCCGGAAAATGACACAGAGAAGCTAACTTCCCCCTGAGAACAGCACAGCAGGCCGGCAGGAAGTGGCCAGCATAGCACTCTGGGAGCCAACCTCATACTGGCTGGAGCCAAGGTTTTAGCCCCAGTGTGGGCCTGACCAGAGTCTGGCTGGAGGAACTCCAGAGCACCAGCAGCTGTGGCCATTTCCAGAATTATCAACAATAGATGCAAAGGACAAAGTGAGAGGTCAGTGCAATGTGGACCTTGGGACCCACTAGTTGGGAGTATGTTGGCCTCTTCCCACTGGGGTGAGAAGCCACTGAGGAGCCACAGCACAACCAGCACCACGTTGCAGCTTCAGCTCCTGGCCTGCCGACCGTAGGGGGACCAGGTGACCAGTCTGGAGGGTAATCGCTCTTACTTTAACCTTCTAGGATCTGGATTGCAGTCTAGGGTGGAGGTCCAGGGGTGTGTGCCCAGCTTGCCAGAGCATGTGGAAGCTTCAGAGAGGACACCCAACTAATACCTCTAGCAGCTGAGAAAACCCCCAGCATTTGGAACGGAAGCTCCCCTGTCTGGTAGCAGAGTGCTACTGTAGCAAAAAGCCCAGGGGTCAAGTGACTGAGTAGAGACATGAGTAGGCAAAGGAAGCAAAATAAACAGAGTATCCCAAACTTACACTCCTACTTTGGTGACAAAAAGGATAAAATCATGAAACAGGAGGAAGACAGTGAAGTCAGAACTCCTGCACCAAAAGCTTCAAAGAAAAATATGAGCTGTTTATAGGCCATAGAGGACCTTAAGAAGGAAATAAGAGAAGTGGAGGAAAAATTGGGAAGAGAAATGAGAACAATGCAAGAAAACTATGAAATGAGAGTCAACAGCCTAACAGGAAAATGACACTTACAAAATAGACTAACTCAAAAAGGCAATGAGGAGAAGAATGCCTTAAAAAGCCAAATTGCCCAGATGGAAAAAGAATCTCAAAAGCTCAATGAGAAGAATCATTCCTTCAGAGTTAAACTGGAGCAATAGAAGCTAGTGACTTTATGAGAAATCAAGATGCTCTTAAGCAGATCCAAACAAATGAAAGAGTAGAAGGCAATGTGAAATATCTCATGGGAAAAACTACTGACCTAGAAAATAGATCCAGGAGAGAGAAATTAAAAATTATTGGACTACCTGAAAGCCATGATCAAAGAAATAACCTAGAAATCATCCTTCAAGACATTCTCAAGGAAAACTGACCTGATGTTTTAGAACCAGAGGGCAAAATAGAGGTTGAAAAAATCCGCTGATCACCTCCTGAAAAAGATCCCAAAAAGGAAACTCCGAGGAATATTATAGCCAGGTTCCAAAATTCCCAGATCAAGGAGAGAATATTACAATCAGCCAGGAAGAAACAATTTGAATATTGTGGAAACACAATTAGGATAACACAGGATCTACAAGCTTTTACACTGAGGGACGGAAGGGCATGGAATATGATATTCCAGAGGGCAAAGGAGCTGGGATTAAAACCAAGAATCACCTACCCAGCAAAACGGAGTATCATGTTTCAGGGGAAAATATGGTCATTCAGTGGAATAGAGGACTTTCAAGTATTCTCGAAGAAAAAACCAGAGTTGAATAGAAAATTTTACATTCAGATACAAGAAGCAAGAGAAGCTTGAGAAGGTAAACAAGGAAGAGAAATCATAATGAACTTATCAAAGTTGAACTATTTACTTTCCTACATGGAAAAAAAATAATTGTAACTGATGAAACTTTTCTCACTATGAAAATAGTTGAAGAGAACTGAAGGCGTATGAATACATATGTAAATGTGTGTATATATGTTAACAGGTATACATAGATAGAGGGCACAGCACCAATTTAATAGGAAGGGATGATACCTAAAAGGTGAAATTAAGAGGTGAAAGAGGAATATAATGAGAAGAGATGGGGAGAGACAGAATAGGGTAAACTATCTCATAGAAAAGAAGCAAGGGAAAATGGTTACAATGGAGGGGAAGAACAAGAAGGCAAAAGGGAATGGGTCAACCTTATTCTCATTGAATTTGGCTCAGGGAGAGAATGACATACACATGAAATAGGGTATCTCACCCTACAGGAGAATAGAGAAGAAGGGAATGAGAGAGGGGATGATGGAAGGGAGGGAAGGCTGGGGGGACAGAGGTTGGAAGCACCCACTTTTGAAAAGGGACAGGACCAAAGTAGAAAACAGAACAAGTGGGAGGTGGGATAGGAGGGAGGGAAATATAGTCAGTCTTTTATAATATATCTACTATGATAATATTTTGCATTAGCTACCCATGTACAACCTATATTGAATTGCTTATCGTCCCGGTAAAGGTGAGTGACAAGGGAGGAAGGGAATGCATCTGAAATTCAAAGTTTTAAAACCAAATGTTTAAAATATTTATTTATTTATTTATTTGTTTGTTTGTTTGTTTATTTATATTTATACTATTATCAGTAGTATTTTACATGTAATTGAGAAATAAGATATACAGGCATTGGAGCATGGAGATCCACCATGCTCTACTGGAAAAGTCGAAGGGTGTATGGGGGAAGATATGGGAGAGAGGGGCGGAGCCAAGATGGCAGAGTAGAAACAGCACATCCAAGCCACTCTCCCCCCAGATCACCACCAAACTATGTAAAAGGGGACTCTGAACAACTTCTGGAGCCCCAGCACCCACAGAATGACACAGAGAAGATAACCTCCCACTGAGGAAAGCCCAGCAGCCCTGCAGGAAGGACCAGCACAGCACTCTGGGAGCCAGCAGCACAGCAGGCAGTGCGCAGGGAGCCAAGCACAGGTCCCCCTGAATCTCGGTTTTAGCCCCAGGGCGGCCAGGCCAGCAGCCAGCAGGAGGGACCCCAGAACACCAGCAGCTGTGGCGATTCCAGAATTATCAACATAGACATGCCTAGGACAAAGTGAGAGATTAGTGCCCTATGGACTTTGGGACCAGTATTTGGGGAATGCATCAGCTTCCTCCCCTGGGGGCTAGAAGCCTCTGAGGAGACATGCCATTTTGTAGTTTTCAGAGGCAGCTCCAGCTCCTGGCCTGCTAACTGTAGGGAGATCCAGCAATCAGTCTTGGCGGGGTAATCACTCTTGCTTTAACCTCCCTGGATCTGGATTGTGATCTAGGGTGGAAGTCGTGGGTGGGTTTACAGCTTGCTAGAAACGGAAGTTGCCCCCCACACATTTGGGATGAAAGTTCCCGTCTGGTGGCAGAGCCATACTGTGGCAACAAGCCCAAAAGTCAAATAATTAAGTGGCAACATGCCCCAAGGCAAAGGAAACAAATTAAACAGAAAAATGCAACCTTAGACTCATATTTTGGGGGCAAAGAGGAGGACTGTGAGGTCAGAAGTCCTGCTCCAAAAGCCCCAGGGGAAAACATGAGCGGGTTGCAGGCCATAGAGGACCTTAAGAAGGACTTTAAAAATCAAATAAGAGAAGTGGAGGAAAAATTGGAAAGAAAAATGAGAAGGATGCAGGAAAAGTATGAAATGAGGGTCAACAGCCTGACTGAGGAAAACAACACCTTAAAAAATAGACTAATTCAAATGGCAAAGGAGGCCCAAAAGGGCAATGAGGAGAAGAATGCCTTAAAAAGTCAAATTTGCCAGATGGAAAAAGAATCTCAAAAGTTCACTGAGGAGATTCATTCCTTCAGAGTTAGACTGGAGCAAATGGAAACTAATGACTTTATGAGAAATCAAGATACTGTTAAGAAGATCCAAACAAATGAAAGATTAGAAGCCAATGTGAAATATCTCATGGAAAAACCACTGACCTGGAAAATAGATCCAGGAGAGACAATTTAAAAATTATCGGACTACCCGAAAGCCATGATCAAAGAAAGAACCTAGAAATCACCCTTCAAGAAATTCTCAAGGAAAACTGCCCTGATGTTCTAGATCCAGAGGGCAAAATAGAGGTTGAAAGAATCCACCAATCACCTCCTGAAAAAGATCCCAAAAAGAAAACTCCCAGGAATATTATGGCCAGGTTCCAGAATCCCCAGATCAGGGAGAAAATACTACAAGCAGCCAGGAAGAAACAATTTCAATATTGTGGAAACACAATCAGAATAGCACAGGACCTGGCAGCTTCGACACTGAGGGATTGAAGGGCATGGAATATGATATTCCAGAGGGCAAAAGAGCTGGGAATGAACCCAAGGGTCACCTACCCAGCAAAACTGAGTATTTTGTTTCAGGGGAAAACATGGTCATTCAGTGGAATAGAGGACTTTCAAGCATTCTTGAGGAAAAAACCAGAATTGAATAGAAATTTTGACATCCAGACACAAGAAGCAAGAGATGCCTGAGAAGGTAATCAGGGAAAAGAAATCAAAAGGAACTTATCAAAGTTGAACTATTTACATTCCTATATGGAAAAACAATAACTGTAACTGATGAAATCTTTCTCACTATGAAAATAATGGAAGAAGGGTGTATGGTCATATGAATACATATGTGAATGTGTGTATATATGTTTACAATTATATATGGATAGAGGGCATAGGTTGAATTTGTTGGGAAGGGAGGATACTCAAGGGGTGAAATTCTGAGGTGAGAGAGGAAAGTGGCAAGAGGAGATGGGGAGAGACAGGGTAGGGTAAACTATCTCATGTAGAAGAAGCAAGGGGAAGTGGCTGCAAGAGAGGGGAAGAATAGGAAGGCAAAAAGGCAAAACCACATTCTCATTGAATTTGGTTCAGGGAGAGAATGACATACATACTAAATGGGATATCTCAACCTGCAGCAGAATAGGGGGAAGGGGGATGAGAGGAGGGATGATGGATAGGAGGGCATCCTTGGGGGGAGGGGAGGCTGGAAGTAGCCACTATAGAAGAGGGACAGGATCATGTAGGGAATGGACCAGTTGGGGGGTGGGATGAGTGGGAGGAAATTATAAGCAGCCTTGTACAATATATCTACTATGATAATGTTTTGCATAGCTAGACATGTACAACATATACTGAATTACTTATCTTCCCAGAGGGAATGGGTGACAAGGGAGGAAGGGAATGGATTTGAAATTCGAGGTCTTAAAATTAAATGTTTCAAATATATATAAATACTATTATTAATACTCTTTTGCTTGTAATTGGGGGATAAGATGTGCAGGCATTGGGACACAGAGATTCACCTTCCTCTAATGGAAAAGATATGGGAGAGAGCAGATTGGAGGAGGGGATATCCTGTGGAACTGCTATTTTGGGGATGTGGGTAGGGGAAAAATGGGGAGAAAATTTGTAATTCAAAATCTGGCAGAAATAAATGATGTAAATCAGAAGTTAATAAAGCATTTGAAAAAAACACAAATTAACATCACTGATGTTAATATGTTAAATTGTTAAAACATTTCTCGATGGTGTTTTAATCTGTTTTGGGACACAAGGGAGTTTTGCCTGCCAGCAGCCTAAAGCTTAACATCTTTGCTTTAGACCAAGCTGATATCATGCACCAGTGCCCATACTATTAATGCCAATATTCTCCCAAGGATAGTTGTAAATCATAGAACATAATAGTTTCTGTACAATCAATGGGCAATAGAAAATGCAGGCTTGGAGCTCTTCACTCAAATCAGTCCTCTTCACAAGTAAAATCAATGGACTGCTCATGTAGCCTGATTGGAGGTAGGGGCAACCTGACCATTTTACTAGAATCCATGGACTATTTTAGTCCCTGGAGGAAGGCCTCTGTGCCTTGGGTAAAGCTTCTCTGGAAGACCCCTAGGATGGCAAACACAAGAGATGAGAGTACTATCTTGGAGATCTGAACAAACTGGTGGGGGTGAATAGGGGCCCATATTCACCTCATTCATGACAGCCCAGCTCTCCAAAACAATTTGGGGAATGCCAGTACAATAGAAAAAGAAAGCTTCCAATCTAATTCCAGCCTCCAGGGAGTCTCTTGATAGGTGTGAAATTTTCTCAGCCTAGAGAAATATGTTGCAATATCTACTATTTCCTTATATAAACTTCCTTATCACTAAGTCCAAGTTCCTTAAAAAGTGCCCATGGGTAATCTCCGTGAGTGATGAATTACCAGCAGAAACTTCTGCACTTCCACAAGCAAATTCCTTTCACTCAGCCATTTGCTCCACTGCTCTCAACAGCCCTGTTGGTTGTGTTTGTGCTGGTGTGGCCAAGGAAGGGCCCTTTGGTTCCATTCTTGAACCCTATCCCTTTCACAAGCTACATCTAGAGACAAACTGCTATCAATTACATTCAACAAAGCCAATGATGCCTGCCTATGGAATCTCCATTCATCTCTAAGTCTGAGCCCATTAAAGATTATCATTTGGTTTCATTTCTGGAGATGATAACTTGGGTCTCAATTTCCACTCCAAGTCTCTCTGTGACTCTAAACAAACCTGCCAAACCCAGCCATTTGTTCAGCTTCTTTGTCAACATATTGCTGTTTAAGTTCATGCGGATGTTGCCCGTGGAGGCCTTTTGAAATACAGAGGTAGATTTTTGCTTGAATATAAAATTTAGTTTTCAAAATATGTAACATCCATCAGCCGTGACCTCTCTTGATGAATCCACTAGAATTTTCTCAATTTTTCCTTTAAGAGATCTTGAGTTCCTTAAGGGTGGGAACTATAGTGTTGTTGTTGTTGTTGTTGTTTTATCTTTTCACAGTAAACTGAATGCCATGACTGGCAGATAGAAGATGCTAAAGAAATATGTGGTGACAAGCAACCCCTCCACAGGGACACAGGTTTTTCTGCACAAAAGAAAAACACAAGAAAGTGTCTACCCAGCATGCTCTGGCCAAACATGTGATTGCTCTCAGAGGTGGGCTGCTCCTGATTTCCATAACGTGTACTCTGATGGGCTTCACATTTGTCCTCCAGGTCTAGAACACTTTTTTTTATTAAAGGAAAGAAACTTATTTAACTAAGTTGATAGCAAAACAGAAATCAGAAGAAGTACATATATGAAAATACATACCAGACAATACAGATTGTTAAGGTGAGTTACCTTGCTCTTAATGGGAGAGACAGAGACACAGAGAGAGACAGAGACAGACTGATCTTATCCTAAAGAGGAAATTCCCCAAAGTTTCTATTGTAGCAAGCTGAAAAGAAGAACATGGTCAAAGTTCTACATGTTTTCTTCATCTCAGAAACCTAAAGAGGGGTTAGCATTGTCCATCTTCTTTCTCAGAGTTGGAAGCCAGAAAACCCAAAGAGACTGAAGAAACCAAGATCTGTTGTCTCCCACTCTCACCAGCCCAGCTCCTTCCCTCCACGGGCACAGAGCATTGATCTCCACCAACAAAGAGAAAGTCTGATGCCAATGGGCTTTAGGGATCGGGTTCCCAATGAGCCAAAACCCTTTGCAATCCCTCATAATGATCAGTTGTGGCAAGGCTAAAACCTGTAGCCATGCAGTATAAATACATCAGTGCTTAACTGGCTGAATTTTTAAATTCACACTCCATGGATTTTGACAATATTGTCTAATTTTTTTAAAGGAAAAAGCTTGAATTTGAGTTTCTCCCCAGCTTTGTGATCTGGAGCAATTCACCAATCCACTCTAAGCCTCAGTTTCCTCATTTCTAGAATATGGGCACAGGAGCTGCCTAATCCTAGAAGAAACACCTAGATCAGTAAGAGGAAACAGAGGATTACAGAGGCCCAGAGAATTACTTTCCTCAGTCCACAGCAAGTTCATATCAAAAGAAACAAGACTCTGAATTTTAAAACACTAATGTGCCTCTGCAGACAGCCAGCTTCTCTGTTCTCTTAATCCAATACCTTCATCAGGGCTACCTGCTTACAAGGGTCACACAACCAAATAAGTTAACTTGGGTTAATGGTTAGAAATTAACCTGATGGACAGCAACCCAACCGTGCCCATGGATAAGCATGACTAGTTATACTCTGAGCTCAACTCTGTGATGCTGCACTTCTTTAGGAAGACTGAGAAAGCATTGAAAGCCTGTGTCATACCTTATCCCACAGTGACATCTAGGGTCTGAGCACAGATTGTAGATGTTTTTACCGAATGGAAGCATCATAGTATTAGAATTCAACATTTGGAGATTGCTTATAACATACCTACTATGTGCAGAGTGCTGTGCTGGTACTGAATAAGACACATTCTTTATGTTCATGGAACCCCAAGGCAAAAAGGTAGGCAAGATACCAACGCTGATAACAATGATATACTGTGTTGCCTGATTGCAATGATGTATAAAGGGCTCTTTGAGGTCTAAAAGATGATTGGCCTTGAAACCAGTTGCAACAGCAGAGGTAATATTTCAGAGGTGATACCAGATTCTCTGCCATTCAGATCAGCAGAGAGTAGAACAGTGAGTAAAGCCCTTTATAACCTGGGCCCTTCCTGCCTTCCCAGTCATTGGTGCCTTTCTACTGACTGAGCCTAGAATGTTGGCCCTCCTCACCTCTGTCTCCTGGCTTTCTCCAAGACTCAGCTTAAATCCGACCTCCTCCATGAGGCTTTCCCCATCCTACAGCCTTCCCATCCCCAAAGCCTTTACTCTGAGAGGGCCTCCCATTTACAGATCCTGTATTTACATAGTTGTTTGCAAGTTGTTTCATTAGATTAAGAGCTCTTGAGGTCCAGATATTTTTGCTCTTCTTTATACTCCTTACACTTAGTACATTGTCCATCACATAATAGTTAATATATATTGGTTAATGATGTTAATATCGATTAATTTTGCTTGCTTTTTTCAACAGGCTTATTATGTTCGTGGGTCAGGATAATAATGCTGTAAAAATGACTTCCTTGATTTTTTTCAGATACTTTTCTGTAACCTACTAGGCTGAGTTTGTTGGCAAGATAGAGAGATTCAAGCTAGATAAAAGTATATCTGGGTTGAAAGGGGGACTGGTTAAATGGCCAGAGTCATTAGTGGGTCAATGTCAATGTCAATGGAGGGAAATCTACAGGAAAGTGTCCCAAGTATACCTAGGACTGTGGTCCTCTTTGTGTTTCTCAGTGCCTTGAATAAAGAAATAAACAGCCATCAAAAGATCTCAACAGACCAGAAAAGTGAGATGAATCAAGATGAAATTCAATATGAATAAAACCAATAGTCACCCCCAACAAAACAAAAAACTTCCACTAGTCCCAGATGAAGGAGGTACGGCTCCACAGCAGTTACTCTTCAAAAAAAGGGGGGCGGGGCAAGAGATCTGGGGTTCTAGCCAGCTACAAGCTCAATGACATAGCAACCAAAGAGTCAGCACCATTTGGGGCTGCCTTACGAGCTTGGCCAAAGTGTGGTCTAGGGAGATGGAAGCTCCAATGGACTTGTCCATGGTCAGGGCACATTGAGAGTGCTAGGGTCACTTCTAGGTGTAACAGAGCTTAAAACAAAAAGTCCTAGACAAGTTGTATCCCTTTCATCCATAGCTAGGCCAGGAGAGCTTTGAGGGCTGCCTTATTCCACAGTGACACCTAGTGGCCAAGACACAAGTTGAAGGTATCTTTGCAGAGTGCATATGCCCATAGAATTGGAGTCAGTGCTCAACATGGCATGTATGTGTTAAATGTTGTGTATTGTGCCTCTCTTCAAACCTGGATCAGCCCAGCACTAGTCCCCATACTACTTCTTCACCTCCTCCCCAGCAGCCGCCTTCTTGTACTTGAATTGGATATCCAAGAAACATCTTAAACTCAATATGTCTAAAACAGTACTCATATTTTCCCCAAACCCTCTCTCCCTCTTACCTTTCCTGTTACTATAAATGGTAACACCATTTTCCTAGTCCATGAGGCTTACAACCTAGTCATGCTCAACCCCTCATTATCTCTCACCCCACCCCCCATACATCCAATCTAGTCAAAGACTGTCAACTTTACCTTTGTAACATCTCAAAGATATGCTCCCTTCTCTCCTCTGGTACTGCCTCCACTCTGATGCAGGCCCTCATCACCTCATACCTGGACTAATGCATAGCCTATTGGTCTATTTCACCTAATGGTGGGTCAGCTGACTCAACCCTCTCCTTACTGCAGCTCATTTACCATTGAGACACCAAAATGATTTTCCTAAAGCACAGGTCCAATCTCCCCTGCCTGTCTTGAGCCCAGAGGCTCCCTATTGCCTCCAGGATCAGATACAAAATCCTCTGTGTGGGATTCAAAGTCTTCAGAATCTAACTTCCTCTTACCTTCCCAATCTTCTCACATCTTACTCCCCAACATGTATTCTTTGATGTAGTGACAATGGCCTCCTTGTTCCCAAACAATATACTCTGTCTCTCAACTCTAAGCATTTTCTCTATCTGTCTCCCATGCCTAAAATACTTCCCCTTCTGATCTCCCTTCTCATCTCCACCTACTACCTTCCCTGGCTTCCTTAAATTCCCATTTTGTATAAGAAGCCTTTCCTAATCCCTCTTAGTTGAGAGGAAAGGTGCTAGAATTAGTTCCTGTTTATGCTGAATATAGTTTGTGCAATGTGTTTGCTTGCTGTCTTCCCCACTAGATTGTCTGTTGCTTGAGGACAGGGACTGTCTTTTGCCCTTTTCTTTTTTGTACGCCCAGTATATGCCTCAATACCTGTGCACAGAACTGTCAAAGCTTATTGCTCTCTAGTACCATCTATAGACTGAAAGAGGGGAACACTTCTCAGGGATACCTGGTGGACCTTTCTGCCTTCTGTGGGGAGAGGAAGAGAGAGAGAGAGAGAGAGAGAGAGAGAGAGAGAGAGAGAGAGAGAGAGAGAGAGAGAGAGAGAGAGAGAGTCTTTGTATCTATTTTGCTATGTAACTGTGTTCATTGTAGATGAGTTTGGTTTTGTTAAAAGTTTACTGAAGAAAGCAGAATTGTGTTGAGTAACGAGAAGACTGGGCTTGTCAGCATTGCCCAAAGAGTCAATCTGAGAAGCTTTGCCATTTTCTGGTTTAAGGAAAATGTTTGACACTAAGTGCAATATTGACTTTATTTTTCTTTGCAAAAAAAGCATAGGAATTTCTCAGTCCCTTATTTAGGATGACTATGATTGAAAAGAGCTTGTCACCACTTCAAGGGCTTGAAAGCAGAAGATGAACAGCTTTTCCAAGGAGGAGAGTTGTGAATATCAGAAGTGGACAACTAGTAGAGAAGTGGCTTTACATGGTTCTGATTATTTCTACAGGAGCCAAGAATATTAAGGCTTGCAAACTAGACTTTGCATGAACTTGGTACATGGATTTCCTCCCCATTCATGTACCTTCCTGCTAGGTTCCTATAGCTGTGTGCCCACATTGTATGCATTGGTGGGAGAATACAAGAATTCTGGTGGGAGAATATGTGTGTTTACTTTTTTAATTATTCGTGCTTTTGTCTTCTATTGAGTAAAAAAAAAAGTATTCCTCCTTTTGCCTCCTATTGATTAAATGTCATGATTATTATTGCTTTTGCCTTATAATTTAGTAACTATTTTATGATTAATGATCTCTTGGCCATTGATTTCATGTAAATGTGGGAAGGGTTGTCAAAATCTATAGTGGCAAAGAGTAGGGGTATAACATACACACACACACACACACACACACACACACACACACACACACACACTCTGGAACCCCAAGAGAATAGTCACTTGTAACCACATGGTCATGACCCTGACCATGACCCTAACCATGACCATCCATCTAGATAATGCCCCAGGCTTCAAAAGTACTGGTTATACTAACCAGTACCAGTGAGTACTGGTTATATTGAGTCAGCCTAGAGAGAGTGAATGGGAGGAGGCTGAAGATGCCACAGTAAACACTATACTCACAAGCTATACTACATTAAGTGTGAGTTCATGGTTACACCGGTACCAACTTAAACATTGCAGATAAAATGAAAAAATTGAAATAGCCCCTACCTTTTAAGGAGTTTACAATCTACCTGGAGGAGATAATGTATAAAATATAGGTTTACAAAAATCAATCTAAATTACATTCAAGATTATTTGTGGTGGAAGGCACTAACAACTGGGGAATGAAGAGAGATTCATGTACGAAGTAATACTTGAGATGAACCTTGAATAAAAAGAAGTATTCTAAGAGATGGAGGCGAGGAGGTCACACATTTTACGCATGAGAAACAACTTGATACAAAGACTCAGAGGCAAAAGATCGAGTGGAATATATGAGGAGCCGCAAGGAGGTCAGTTTGGTTTGGCTATACTATCCAGTAAGGGAAGTAATGTGTGATAATGTTGGAAATACAGGCTGGAGTCAAGTTGTTAAGGGTTTCAAATGCCAAATAGTGACATTTATATTTGATCTTTGAGGAAATAGCAAGAGTTTGTTGATGTCGTGAGAGCTATATTTTAGGAAAAAAAAATTTTGGCAACTGCAAGAAGGAATAATTGGGGAAGAGGGGAGGGAAGGAATACTTAAGCCAGGGATATCAATTAGGAGCCTATTGCAATAGTCTAGGTAGGATTGGTGGGGGCAGCTAGCAAAGATGGTGTAGAAAAGGCAGGAACTCTCCCCCAAAACTCTCTGAACAACTTTAAATAATGCCTCAAAACAAATTCTGTAGTGGCAGAACCCACAAATGGATGGGTTGAAATAATTTTCCAACCCAAAATCACTTAAAAGGTTGGCAGGAAAGATCTGTTGCACCAGAGTGAGAATGGTGTATGGTCCAGTGCAGGCCATATCCCAGTAAATGAGCACATGTTAAAAATTGTTTTTTACGTGTAATTGGGTAAAATAAAATATTTAATTTAAAAATAATCCACGTGGTGACATAAACCTCATCTACACTGGTGGTTATGTGAATCAAAAAAGGGACAGATACATAAAATATTATAGAATTGAAAACAATAAAATTTAATGACCCTTTGGAAATGTGGGGTGACAATGAGGAGATGAAGATGACACTTGATAACTAGAAGAATAAAAGAAATGGAGAAGTTTGGAGGAAAGGGTGGTTTGTGGGAAAATAGAATGAGTTCTATTTTTGGATATGTTAAATTTACAGTATCTATGGGACATCCTTTGGGATAGAGGCAAAAGCCAATTAGTGATAGAAGACTGGAGTCCAGGAGAGAGTCTAAAGATGAATAGATAGAACTAGGAATGATCGACATAGAGATGATAATTAAACTCATGTAAGCTGATAAAGTTATCAAGAGAGATTGTAGAAAAACAGAGAGAGTATCAGCCTTCAGGTACCCCCAATTTTGAGGGGATATCCCTCAAATGACGGTCCAGAAAAGATAACTAAAAAAAATAGTCACACATGTAAGAAAACTAAGAAAGGTCTTGGTAACTAAAACCCAGAAAGGAAAGAGTATCCAAGAAGACAATTCAACAGTGCCAAATGCTGCAGAGAAGTCAAGATGAAAGATTGAAAAGCATCTTTAAGATTTAGCAAGAAATGTCTCCAAATGGACAAACAGACCACCCATTATCCAAAGTCACATGTGACTTCATTCTGCCATGGAGAATAATTTAAAAGCTCAGCTTGAATGTTTGAACTTGGTGGTGGGAAAAGAGAAAGGCTGTTCTGTCTCTCACCCCTGGCTATTGTCAAATTAGGTTTGCCATTGGACCACTCCATGATCCCATGCCACAGTTGTTTAGCAATTACCAACTAACTCAAATTAATCAATTACCACAGTGAGCAGTGCCTGAAGGATATATGAAAGTCACTTTGGGAAGCTTGAGATGAATTTATCTCTTAGATTTTCTGAGTACAAGTACAAAAAGTGAAAGAGGGAAAGTTTGCAAAACTGGATTTAACAGTTTTGATGTTCATTAAGAACTATCTTCCAAGTGTCCCAAAGATAATCTAGGAAGTATGTAAACTTCTGAGCTATTATCCAAAATAATGTAGCACTCACTTTTGGACTATTCTTGCAAATGGACACTCACAGGCACAGGTTTGGACCCCTAGATGGATAGCTGCTATTTATTTCACTTAGGGTTCCAGGGGTCACCCAGAGGGGTTATGGTTTCTAGTATTGTTATAATAACCTCCACCAATGTGCTTCCCATTGATTATCAGCTAGTAAGACTCATTTCACTTTTACAAAAGGTATTTACTGCAAGAAGATAATGGAAAAAAATTCCCCCTAAGGAGAGGATATGTTCTCCCCCTACACACACAAGATCCATGGTGAGAATAAGCTCAAAAATCAGTGCAGGGTGGTAGTAAGGCACATATGTTAAGAATACCTGCTGCTGGGGCGGAGCCAAGATGGCGGAGTAGAAACAGCTCATCCAAGCCTCTCTGCCCCCAGATTCTCCACAAACTATGT